>JAWRVZ010000042.1:542500-1200000 GCA_037043235.1 Rhodeus uyekii
ACACACTGTCACCACATATCTATTTTCCAGTGAATTGAAGAGATTGTAAACACGTCTACTTCCTTTATGATGGCCATGGGACGCACTGATGCTCAACACACATAACTCAACTGTTGGGAGAGCAAGGCAACATTTATACTGATAATTACATTTATTGTAACCTTCCCTAAAACCTGCATTCCCATTCCAGCTGGTCATCTTGATTAATGCAAGATTTTCACCAGTAAATGAGGATTGTGGGGTTTTGCAGCAGTGGTTTGGGACAAATGAACCCTAATCTGATTTACATTCATAATCAATGTCCAAGAGTCTTTTCACACGAGACACTGGGATATTCTTGCACCCAAAGAGCGTCAGGTTATTTGTCCATTATGACAACATTAACTTGACCGGCTGGTCTTAAACAAAGCACATCCCCTCGTACGAGTCCAGCAAACCCTCTGTATTGACTCGGGTGGGATGAAGCGGGTCTAGAGGTTGTTTTAGGATTCAGATTCCAGCTGACTACACCAGCTCTGGCTTCGTTTTTAACCTTTACACTTTCACAAGTGATGATACAGATGCTGCATTACAGGGAAAACCACAGGAAATCTTTCACAATCTGAAAAACATGCAACATTCCTTGTATTGACTGCTAATAAAACAATCATGCGTTTGTCTCCTCTGCCAGACTATCCTAGTTCAGTCCTGGTATCCCATCACCGTCGCAACGAACTCGCGAGAACAGAAGAAGATTCTGGCCAAATATCTCATGGAAACGTCAGGAAGTCTGGTGGGACTGGAATATAAGCTGCATGACTTCGGCTACAGAGGCGTTTCATCTCAAGAGGTGCTGCTGCCCTTCATTTCAAGACACTGTTTACTCTCATCCAAACCCCACAAATCTCATTTAACTTCCACTTTGGTCAAATAAAGCAGATTAACTGGTTTAGTACATGACATATTCTAAGAAGAGACTCTATCCACGTCAAAGTATCTCCTTTAACATTCATGCATTTATCAGACGCTTATCAAGAAACACACTAATCAGTTCTTGCTTTCCCTGGGAATCGAACCCGTGACCTTGGTGTTGCAAGCGCCACTCTCTACTGTTTGAGCTACAGGAAAGCTGTATGCACATATATCAAGCATCTCCACCCTGTTTTCTCTCAAAGGTTTCATTTCTTCAGCAGCTCTGCATTTATACTCTCGTCTCTTTTCAGACGGCTGGTATCGGCGCATCTGCACACTTGGTAAACTTCAAAGGAACCGACACAGTGGCCGGGATCGGCGTTATAAAGAAGTACTATGGCACCAAAGACCCGGTTCCTGGTTACTCGGTACCAGCTGCAGAACACAGGTGGAACCGCTAAGAGCTTGATGATAGTAAATCACACGACTTAAAGCGATGACTCACTCAGAAACTCTTATAGCCTGTAGGTTTTCCTTTTAGTGTAGTAAGTGAAGTATATGTGTTAATGTAAGAGCGGATACAGGTCAAATTGTTCCGTTTTCACCCAATTACAGTACAAAAAACAGCTTGATATTGAAACTGGGATTTCTTACCATTATCTTAATTTATTAAGGTCATCAATTTTCTAGCTATTTACCAAAGACGGCTAATGAATTGGAAGTATGGCACAATTTGTTGTATAAAAGACATTGAAACAGAGGAAGTTTGCGCTTTGTTTCAGTTGTGGTTTTGAAATGAGTCTTGCTTTGTGCTTTAATATATAATATTTGATTTGTGCTTGAATGCTGCCACCTAGTGGAAGTTATCAAACAGCTTGGAAACATTGCTATTTATTAATATTTCTGAAAGATGTATGTTTTGCTCATTATGCCTGCATTTATTTGATATAAAATACTGGAAAAACTGTAATATTTAGAAATATTATTGTCATTGACAATAATGGTTTATAAATTAGATTAGATCATAAATACAGTAAAACAGTGTAATATTATATCAATGTAAAACAACTGTTTTCTATGTGAATATATATATATATAGTAAAGTGTCATTTATTCCTGTGATTAAAGCTGAATTTATTAGATAATAAATACAGTAAAACAGTGTATTATTATATCAATGTAAAACAGCAGTTTTCTATGTGAATATATAGTAAAGTGTCATTTATTCCTTTGATCAAAGCTGAATTTTCAGCATCATTACTCCAGTGTTCAGTGTCTCACGATCCTTCACAAATCATTCTAATATGATTTATCATCAATATTGGAAACAGTTATTTCTTATCTGTGGTAATTTGTTCAGGATTTTTTGATGAATAAAGTTTAAAAATAAATAACAGTATTTATTTGTAACAGTATGCACTACTGTTCAAATGTTTGTTTTTCTTAGTTTTCTAAAAAATAAATTTATAGTTTAATTCTGCAAGTATGTGAAAATTCAGCTATGCATCACAGAAATAAATCAAATTAAGTATTTGTGTGAAAAAAAGAATGTATATACAGTTTAATTATAATATTAATAATTATTCATTTATTAATATATATTATAATTTTAAAGCATTATAGCATTGCTAAATGTTATACTAATAATAACAGTATAATATTTTCTTTTCTCCTAAACAATTTTTTTCTCTTTTGCTGTTCCCTGATCTCACTGGCTGTGTGTGTGTGTGTGTGTGTGTGTGTGTTGCAGCACAATCACTGCCTGGGGAAAGGACCATGAGAAGGATGCTTTTGAACACATTGTGAAGCAGTTCCCCTCTGTCCCCGTGTCTATCGTCAGCGACAGCTACGACATCTACAACGCCTGTGAGAAGATCTGGGGGGAAGATCTGAGGAGTCTGATCGAGATGAGGAGCGCAGACGCCCCGCTGCTGGTCCGACCAGACTCAGGAAACCCTCTAGACACAGTGCTAAAGGTAGACATTAACCCACCTACGTGACGTACAACGACAAAATCATGGGTTCGATGCCCAGGGAAAGCAAGAACTGATTAGAATGTCAATGTGTTTCTTGAATGCAATGCGAGTTGCTTTGTATAAAAGCGTCTGATAAATTGAGATGTGTAAAAAAAAAATATATATATATATATATATATATATACAGTAATACCTCGGTGTACGAGCAAGGAGGGTTGAATCGGTGTACGAGAAAAAATATTCCCTCACTCATGCGCAGTTCTGTGTGGAAAAAGTCCTAACGCTCAGCATCCTTGTGCGCATTTTTACATGAAATATCCTAATGACAGCCTCTCATAACACAGTCAGGAGGTTCCAACCCCTTTTATAACCCCTTAACTCATTAATTGGCTGCATCATTCACCACAGTGATACTTTTATACGTGATTTACAGAAGTTTTTACCTCATATTCTAAACATTAATTAATTGTGATAGCTATTGTTCACGTAGTGAAATATACACGTACAGTATCTCTAAGCAGTAACTGTCACAGTTCATGAATTCAGTGTCTCCTAGTTCTGCCTGAGTGTGTATGTGTGTGTGGTCACTGAACACCTGATTCTCATATCATCTGCCTATCTCCCCGCTTTCGTTCGCGTCTCCCGCAAATTCGTTCGTTCTCTCGCGGCTCCCATGTTCCACGACTTTAACTCTGGATTATCACTTCGTTTGTTTTCTGCACTATTACAATAAATTCACTCATTTGCTTTCATCCTTGCTTTCCCGCTCCCCCCTCCTCTCTCTCCTCCAAGCAGGCTGCTCAAACCTGAAGTGCATTACAGAAAATTGTCAAGTATTTTTAGAGTTTAATTGTCAATTATTAATTAGTATTTATATGAGATCTTAATGGTTAAAATTTTAACTGCAATTAATAGGGTAAAACCAAAAACATATTTAAAATGAGCATTTGTGGTCATGTGGAACGAATTAATTGATTTTTAATGCATTCTTATGGGGAAATTTGTTTTGGTGTACGAGCATTTTGGTTTACGAGCTCGCTCTTGGAACGAATTAAACTCGTAAACCGAGGTATTACTGTATATGTATATATTCCTTTCAAACTGTAGTTTTACAGCATTTTAGGAACTTAAGGTTTTCTCTATTGACCCAAAGTAGCCAATATGAAGTCGTGATCATTTTGTATCGCTTTCCAGGTCCTAGAGATTTTAGGGAAGAAATTTCACCCGGTTGAGAACTCTAAAGGCTATAAAGTGCTTCCGCCCTACATCAGAGTCATTCAGGGCGACGGCGTTGACATCAACACTTTACAGGAGGTGTGTATGTCCAGCTCAGGTCAGACTGTGTGTTATCTGTACGCAGATTTTAAACTCACTCTGTACCTGTTTGATTGTTTTACACAGATTGTAGAGGGCATGAAGAAGCACAGATGGAGCATCGAGAACATCGCGTTCGGCTCAGGAGGAGCTTTGCTGCAGAAACTGACCCGAGATCTGCTCAACTGCTCTTTTAAGTGCAGTTATGTGGTGACGAATGGACTGGGCGTAAGTATCGACTAATGGCAGGTTTACCGATTGCATTAGTGTCTTAGTGGCTTTGTCTTAAATTTTATTGATTTAAATTGCAGTTATGATGACTGAAGTGTGCGTGGTCTTTGAACATCAACATCCCTAGTCATTTTTTTACAGAAACAGAAAAATATCTGACCTATGCATTGTTCATAAAATGTCAAGTTTATTGTTAATAAGATGTTGTTGATTACAGGTCAACGTCTTCAAAGATCCTGTCGCAGACCCCAACAAAAGGTCAAAGAAGGGTCGTCTTTCTCTTCACAGGACGCCAAGTGGGGATTTTGTGACTCTGGAAGAGGGGAAGGGTGATCTGGAGGAGTATGGAGAGGTACGTTCCTGCAACGCAAGGAAAAAAATCAATCATGCGTTTGGCTTGATAGTAGAGCTGCACGTTCTCCATACATTGAATATCACAATTATTCTGAATAGACAGCTAAAGAAAATAACATGTAGTTTACTAGAGGTTCTGTCAAGATGTTGCAAAGTGCTGCAGTCTAAAAATATTGAATCAGTTAGGATTTATTTAAACAAACTGTTTGAAATGAGTCAGTGACTCGGTCATTAAGACTTCACTTGTTTCGTTACTGGATGAATCAGTGTTTTGGACTGAATTTCTTGAGTGAATGATTCAATGACTCACTCAAGAGATTCACTCGTTTGATTACTGGATGAATCAGTGTTTTTGACTGAATCTCTCGAGTGAATGATTCAATGACTCGCTCATAGAGATTAATTTGTTTCATTAGTGGATGAATCAGTGTTTTTGGCTGAATCGCTCGAGTGAATGATTCAATGACTCGCTCATAGAGATTCATTTCATTACTGGATGAATCAGTGTTTTTGGCTGAATCTCTCGAGTGAATGATTCAATGACTCGCTCATAGAGATTAATTTGTTTCATTAGTGGATGAATCAGTGTTTTTGGCTGAATCGCTCGAGTGAATGATTCAATGACTCGCTCATAGAGATTAATTTGTTTCATTAGTGGATGAATCAGTGTTTTTGGCTGAATCGCTCGAGTGAATGATTCAATGACTCGCTCATAGAGATTCATTCGTTTCATTACTGGATGAATCTGTGTTTTTGGCTGAATCTCTCGAGTGAATGATTCAATGACTCTCTCATAGAGATTCATTTGTTTGATTACTGGATGAATCTGTGTTTTTGACTGAATCTCTTGAGTGAGTGATTCAATGACTCACTCATAGAGATTCACTCGTTTCATTACTGGATGAATCTGTGTTTTTGACTGAATCTCTTGAGTGAATGATTCAATGATATTCATTTTGCGAGTAACTTTGGTTTAACTGTTAACAATCCGAGAAAGGCTTGTGAAGCGTTTTCAAAAACGGAATTCTCGATGCTAAAGGCAAGGAAAAATATAAATCGCATAATTTCATTCTGTCAAGTGGCGACCGGTTGACTTTTCTTTGGTCTCCTCGCAGGACTTGCTGCACACCGTGTTCAGGAACGGGAAGATTGTAAAGACGTACACCTTCGATGAGGTCAGAGACAATGCCAAGCTGAAGGAGAGCGAAGTGAAGGATCTGCTGCTCTGAGTGTCCGTCCTCTCTCTCTCTCTCTCTCTCTCTTCACCCGACAGACGTGAGGACGTGTCCCCACACAGTTACCCACCTTCAGTTCAGTGTACAGAGCTGATCTATGTTTCTGTCTACTGACTCCACTATGCTTCAGTGTCTTTCTAATGGCGGATTCTCATGCTATTTAAATCATGTAACTGTGTATTTGACCAAGCGTGCTATTGATCACACGTCTTTGCAGGAATGGAGACGTCTATATGTGTGACGATTTCGCTTTGCTTGACTGTAGGACTGAAAGGTAATCGTTCAGTGTTTGTTGAATGTGAATGTTGTGTGTAGGGTTTTCACTTTATCAAAGGATTAATCTATTCCTTTATGCAAAGCAAACGGCTGAACCAGGAGGATACGTTCATTCTCTTTTGTTGGCTTTGTGTTTGTCATTTCATTTACTCGCATGTTCAGGTTCGCCCTAAAATCTAAAGAACTAAATGAAAAACTTAATTTTGCAAGAAAATGTATTCTTTCTTTTACATGGTGTTTCAATTACATTTTACCACAAATTTTCTTTATTTTTACTGTCATTCTCATTCTGAAAATGTTAAAAAAAATTTACTTTAATGCAGTATTTTTTATGATTTTTTATTTAAATTAGCATAAATTGCCACAAATTCTCATTATTCACACTCTTTTTAAAAAAAGTTGAATTCTCATTAGTAACACTATAAAATGTTTTTACTGTAATGCAGTATTTTAATATTGCAATAAAAGGATTTTTTTTTTAAATCAGCATCAATTAAAGGCAACCATGATGTATAAACATTTTTAAATATACTTTCCCCCCCTTCCAATCTTTACAAGAAATAAATTTTCTTTATGCAAAATATAATTTCTTATTTCTTTCTTGATTTGTTTTGGAGAAGAAATATAATCTGATTGTGATTTTTGACAGAACCTACATTGCCAACATATTAATGCTCTATTATGACATGCAATGTAAACCTGATATATTTAAGCCGACAAAAAAAAAAACGCATCTTTTTTTAAATATTCTCAACAGCTTTATTTGAAAACACAAGTTTTATTATATAGCAGGAATCATTTCAGAAGAGCTTGGTTTTACTATTTTGTATACTTAATGTTTCAATCTCTCCAGAATCATTATTTTTTATGACGGAGGAAATACCGGCTGAGTTACCATAGTAAATATCCATAGTCTGAACAATGTGGCCAAACTGCCTCCTCTCTTGTATATATTGGCGTGTGTTTTTATTTTAAGAGAGCTGGCATCTTATCAGTGCAAATAGAGATTTGTTCTTATTTTTGTCTAATGCAAATTTTGTAACAACAGAAAATTCACTGATCTGTTGTGTTGTGTGTGTGTGTGCGCGCGTGCGACTGTACTTGGTAATTATAATTTCATTGTTTTTTATTTATATGTTGGGTCTCCCTTTTTATTTCAACCTCTTCAGATTAAACTAACATGAGCGATGCCGTTTTAACAGCATATTTAAAAAAGTCAACAACAGTCTATCCTTTTTGCTGAAATGTTATTGTTTCTTTTCCTTTTTTTTAATGGGATCGTGAACGAGATGAAACCATTCCCTTTTATAGCTGCTGTACCGACAGTAAACTGTTTCTCGATGCACTAGCCTTCAACCTAGTAATTAAATCACTTCATTTTGATGACGAGTTTGAAACTGTGTTAAGGAACATTAGTGTGAAAGTTTCAATAAAAAGCAATATCATACCAATTCAGCTTTGATTTTTCTTGATGCATTGATCATTTGACTTCAAAAAATGGATTTACTAGTCATATTTGATAGCAACCATTCACTGCAAAATACACACAATGCTATTTTTTTTATTACATCCTTTTGTTTGTTTTATTACTTGAATTTTGTTATTTGAATAAAGGATCTTTTTAATGTGTTAGGTATGTTTTGTCACAGCTCGTCCTGAAATCATTGGTAATCATTAATAAGTAAAATTATTCTTATTTTTAGAAAACAGTGTTTGCACATTGTCACAAAGATTTGTTTAATATTCGGATTTAAAATCAACCAAAAAAATGTAATAAACAAAAACAGAAAAGAAAAATAGCTTGATTTTACTATTTTCGCATCTTGATTTTACATTTTGTCCTGGTTAAATATAGTTATAATAAATAGATTTTCAATATAGAACAAGCTTTTTCTTGTTTTAAGAAGTTTTTAAAGACTTTTTTTTCCTTCTCAAGTAGAATTTTTTCACCATTGGCAGATAATTTGCTTAATTTTAGTTTTATTTTTATGTGTTTTTTATTTGTATTTTTGCATGTACGTTTTTTTTGCAGTGCATGTAAATAATCTATAATACAATTATTTTAAAATAAATATTACATGCATACGTAATTATTTACCAATGTTTATACAGTACTTTTGTTATGATCCCCTTGTTTTGTTTTTTTTAGAGCTCCAGCCACATACATATACATATATACATGTATACATATATATGTGTGTATATATATATATATATATATATATATATATATATATATATAATACTATCTTTATTTTATGTAAAACAGTCACTATTTCAAATGCTGTCATCACTCACAGTTTAGAATAACTTTTCTCCGGTGAGAATGTGTTGGTTTGTGTTTTTTTTATATTATATCACGTATTGTACGCGTGTGAATTTGCATTTCCTTCAGCCTGAAGATTATTATTATTATGACATCATCAGCGGCTTGTCGATCGAGACTCGGCTTTAATCACATAAATGTTGTCTTTAAAAAATCTTTAAAAGTCCTTCGACCCCCAAACACAATATACAGGCAGGGAAACGCATTACAAGCAACTTCAGTTACGTAATCTGATTAATTTCCCCATGTTACTAGTAAAGTAATGCATTACTTTTACATTTACATCACTATATTTTTCAAAATGAGTTATACTTTGTTTTCCCATGCATTGGGAACATGAGGATTATTGTAATTCTAAACTAAATGTGAGCATTAATTCATCTCTCTTGTACAGAAGCAGATTCAGTTTTCCTTAAAATGAATAAAATAAGTATTTTGTAAAACCTCCAACAATTAAATATGTTAAATAAAACAGTATTTGTATGCATTTAATCTCAGTTTATTGAGCAATGCACTTAGTGATTCAGTTCCAGCATTGGCAGAAGTGACGTTAGATGTTTAGTTTTTATGAAGGAAGAGAGTGTTAAACTTTATTATTTCAGTTTTGTTGTGAAAGTCTCCAAAACAGAACTTTCTTTGTTATTAAAAAATAATTAAACAAACGAGCCTATCCGAGATAAGAGGAAAAAGAAACGTTTCGTATTACATTTCTTAAAAAGTAACACAACTAGCTCATTTTAAGGGAGTAACGCGTTATTGCAATGCATCACTTTTCAAAGTAACTTTCCCAGCATGATACAGACCACAATACTGTAATTCCACCCTGAAGAAAGAAAGAAGTTATTTTTGGGGTGGACTGTTCCTTTAAGAGGCTTGAGAGTTTATAACGGAGCTCAAGGAATGTCCAGAATCCATTTCGAGCGTCGCAGAATCATATGACTGAAACATATTCACACGCGCCTCAGACGCACACTGATCACATCTATTGATCAAACACACACACACACACACACACACACTCTTTCTCGCTCTCTCTCTCTCTCTCTCTCACTCACACACACACACACACACACACACACACACACACACACACACACACACACACACTTTCTTTCTCTCCCCCCTTCCCCTCTCTCTCTCTCTCTCTCACACACACACACACACACACACACACAGAGGAGGAGGAGCAGGAGCAGCATCATTTACCACGTCACTCTGTCAAACTTACTTTTTATTACATGAAAACTTGAGGCAGGAAGATTCAAGCTCCTTCTTTTCTTCCTGGAAAAAAGATGCAGACGGGATTCCGGCTAAACTTGAGCCCTGTTAAAGAGCCTCTGGGTTTTGTTAAAGTCGTGGAGTGGGTGAGTAAAGAAAAGGCCTGGACGAAATGCATACAGCTTTCATTTTAACCACCTTAATAAGACCTGTAGGTTCAGCAACATGTTATGCATAACGTTTTCACATGAATTAATGAATGAGTAATATTAATGTGCGATGCATTGCATTTATAAAATCTAAAATCTGGGATTTTTTCCCCCCTTTAACCCTGTAAAGAAAGTGGGATAGCATGCATCCCCAGGTTTTGTCTATCCATGTTAAGAAATAATAAAACGTACATTTTTCAAATGCAGTTATTATGCTTCTAACATGTTGGGTTTAGTTAAAGGCGATGAACATTGAAGCATGTTCACTTGTGGTCTCTCGGGACGCCACATGTTTTTCCCCCATAAAATGCACATTCCCAACACCAGCAACTCAGCATGTCTTGAGTTTTCTTTAGCCACCTACTCACATGCAGTTCCTCCCTTTATTTCCTCAAAGGAATTTGATATTGGCAGGGAAAACTGAGTTACTGACTCAGCTGTTGCCGTGTATAATGAAGCATAAACCTGATGAGAAGTTTCTCCGTTTTGTTTAAATTGCTTCTTAAGAACGAGCTGGCAAACAGGATGTGTCACGCAGCGGAAAGAAACATCTGGTGTTGGGAAATGAGCCTGGTCTTCAGGGTTAAACACAATCCGGGAGGGAATCAAAGGCTAAAACTGAGCACAAGATCAGATTAGGAGGTCAGATGATTCATGCACATGGGCGGAGAAGAGAGTTTGTTTCATGGCAAGCTTTGCAGGGCATCTTTGGGTTTGTGGGAGCTGAAGATGGAGGCATTTGGTTTGGTAACGCTCTCTTTCTCCAGCTCACTGCTGTGCTTGCGTTCGGGACCTGTGGAGGATACTCTGGCAGGAATGTGCTTTCCATCTTCTGTGGCGGAAGCGGCAATGAAACGCTCAGTGCCACTTTCACCTACCCCTTCAGGTTTGGCCCGAGACACTCTTTTCACGGTTGAACATTAGTAGAACATTTTTGTTCATTGAAAGAGCGCTGAAAGGACAATAAATCTCTTTATACTGTATATATTTCGTTCTGTGAAATCCATTGACCAATAACAATACAAGTTTGTGTGTGTTTGTATATATATATTTATATATATAAACTATAAACCAAATTTTGAATGATAGAAATGTATATATACTATGTGTGTGTGTATATATGTGAAGGTTGAACCAAGAGCGGCTGGTGGAGAACAACACCACTCTTTGCAACCGCTCAGTTTCTGAAACGCATCTGGTCGGAGACTCCTCGTCCTCGGTGGAGTTTTTCGTGGCCGTGGCCGTCTTGGCTTTCCTCTATTCCATGGCGGCTCTGCTGGTGTATCTGGGATACATGCATGTGTACCGGGACTCGGACTTCGGCCCCATGTTTGTGAGTATGTGCATTGAAGTTTACATGCAAAATGCATTTCTGTAAAAGGGATACTTCCCGTCCTTGATTCTGATTGGTTAATAGGATGCATTACCATTTTTTTAAACATTCATTTCTCCCATGATCCAAAGCAGTCAGCTACTAGATAAATCACAAAATAACAAACTTTGAAGTTAAAAAAAGTTGAAAAACAGTCAAAAAAACTAATGTATAAGGCTGTACTTAATGGTTTTAGTGAGGGAAAGAACTACAATCCCATGATGCATTGCCAAGACCATAATCAAGTTAGAAACTATGGAGAAACATAAAACTAATAAATCAAAAATGTTTATTATGTACATAAAACTATATATTTGAAGTTTCTTGCAAAATATGCATATATACATGTTTAAATATTTTGTATTCGTTCTCAGTGCTTCTTGGGAAAAAAAATTCTGACTCTGGTTGTAATTTTCTGCACAGCATCATGGGTAATGTAGTCTTTCGGCTGGAATTCTGCTGTTAAACACGATTCTTTAAAGAATACGCTGAAATAATGCGACAGAATTGAACAGAAACAACAGAAGCAATACTATCAATTAACAATACGGTAGTTCTGTCTTTAAAGGTTTAAAAGATCAAATAATTTTTCAAAATCAATTTACCACACTCTCACGTACACACACACACACACACACACACACACACACACACTCTCACCCATTTCTATGTAAAATATAAACAGATTTTTTACTTCCGGAACCGACTATTGCGCTCTATTACTCTGCAAACATTCATCTGTGATGTCATTACATCAGTATTACCGTGTCTGTGTTTTACTGCGGGTCCGTGTATTATATATTTCAGTAAAAGTGACTCATTATTATTCATGTAATGATGTATAAGTGAATTTCATTTTGAGACCACGCCCTTCCCAGGTCAAAGAAAGTTTTCTAATGCGAACTCCGGCTCTGAACCACGTAATACGACCATTACTGGAATTTATTTACATTTACATTTATACATTTGACAGACGCTTTTACCCAAATCGACTTGCATTGCATTCAAGAAACACATTGACATTCTAATCAGTTCTTGCTTTCCCTGGGAATCGAACCCATGACCTTGACGTTGCAAGCGCCAATGCTCTACTGGTTGAGCTACAGGAAAGCTGTCTTCTTGGTGCTTATTGGTTTAGTATTTCAGAAGAATGACTTATGCAGGGATAGCTCACATTGCTGTGTTTGTCTGCTAGGATTTCGTGCTGACGGCGGCCTTTGCGTTCCTGTGGCTGGTGTGCTCGTCGGCGTGGGCGCGCGGCCTGCAGACGGTGAAGGACGCCACCGGGACGGCCGGCATGGACTCGACTCTGGCACTCTGTAGGGACGGAGGGGTCAGATGTGAAGTCACGGAGTTTGCCAGCATGCGCTCGCTCAATATATCTGTGGTGAGACAAAATACACCAACCAATCAGCAATGCCACTTAGGGTTTAAAACCACACCCCTTTCTACAGTGTATATATACATTTTAGTTGACAGTTGCAATAGGCTTTTCTTCTGAGTGAAACGCTTCGCAAACAAGAATAAATGTAAGGAACAAACTTCCTTAATGTTGCATATGCCAGAATATGAATATGAATTCATGGCATTTAATAGTGCATGCTTTTTGAGTATGAAAACTGTTAATGACTTACTACTGACTTCATTTTCAGGTTTTTGGTTACTTGAATCTCCTCATATGGGTTGGGAACGCCTGGTTTGTGTATAAGGAGACGCGCTGGCACTCTCAGAAGGTCAACGCTCAACAAGTGGCCGGACGGGGTCCGGCTCCACTACACATCTAATAATAATGTTACACATTTGTGTGAGTGTGTGTGAGAGAGTGTGTGTGTGTGTTTGTGAGAGTGTGTGTTTGTGTGCGTGTGTGTGTGAGTGAGTGAGTGAGAGAGAGAGTGTGTGTGCGAGTGTGTGTGTGAGTGAGAGAGTGTGTCTGTGTGTGTGTGTGTGTGTGTGAGAGAGAGAGAGTGTGTCTGTGAGTGTGTGTGTGTGTGTGTGAGAGAGAGAGAGAGAGAGAGAGAGAGAGAGAGAGCGTGTGTTTGTGTGTGTGTGAGTGTATGAGAGAGTGTGTGTGAGTATTTGTATGAGAGAGTTTCTGTGTGAGTGATATTTCTCTCGAATCTTTTTGTTTTATATCTTTCAACTTTTGATTTCTTATGTATCATTTTTTAAATGTCTTATCCTTTGTTTTACCTTTTATATACAATGCAATGTCTTTCACATTTGACTTTTATGACGTTTCGTTAACCTTTGCAAACCTTGCCAACTCCCGTGTTAAGGCCAGGAACGATAATTAGAAAGATAATCATAATTATACCAGCAGACAATATCGTTCTGTTTATTCTGAGTTTTGTCGCCAGCCGCTTTAAATGCTTGAGCTCGTTACAGGACAGATTCTGATTGGGTGTCAGTGTTTTTGTGATTCATCAATGAAAAAGTTATCATCCTCTGTGTCGTTCTCGTTATAGTTATTGTGTGAACTCTGCTATTCTCTTATCTTTAGAAACATTTTAGAACTATACATTTATCATTATCCATTCACACCAAGATCGATGACTATAATTCATTTTTGCATTTAATTTTTTTTAGTTGAAAATTGCAGTTTCATGTTTATTCTCATTTTATATTGGCATTTATGCTTATTCTGCAGTATTGGACATTTCTAATGGTGCTGGAGTTTGGTTTTGGTTCACATATCGGCTTTTCTTTGTTTTACTTCATTCTCATTCATTGATTGAGAATGGAATCAATGAATGGTCTTCTTTTTTTTGGATGAATAAAGTTGACTGTGAAGTTCACTTGGTAGTGTTTGAATACCGATCCATGCAGGCCTGATATCTGATAGCTTCTGGGGAGAAAGAGTGATTTTTACCCAAATAAATCTGTGTTTCTGTCTGGTATAATAGCGCTTTTGTTTGCTTGCTCATCCTGTGACTTCACCATTTGTCAAAAGAAACATACAAATAAAACATGATCTGGAGCTTCAATATAGTTCATAGCCGTAGGGTCAGAGTCTGAAAATGTTTATATATATATAAACATTATATATATATATATATATATATATATATATATATATATATAATATTTTAGACATCAATCTACAAATGCATAAAATCATTTAAATCATTTATACAGTTTAACAGTCGTATATGCAGATTGTTATCTAAGAGATGTGTATGTGTATATGTATACATATTTTAATAATAGGATGAGATCCTGCAACTGCAAATTTCTTCTGGTAGTCTGTAAATCCTATGTTTCGTCTTTTTATTCCCCCCATAATATTTTATCTGTATTATTCTTGTGATATACTTCTTGTTTTCTATTGTTCTTGTTGTTATATACTTGTGTTTTATTTACTTATGTTGCAATTTCAAGTTATTTGGCATTAAACAATAAGCATTGCCATTTATTGTGTTACACTGCCACCTTTTGACGAGGATAAGGCTTTTGAAACCGCTGAGAAAAATGTTTGCATTTGATATATATATATATATATATATATATATATATATATATATATATACTGTATATATATCTGTGCCTAAACAACTTTTAAAACACATTATTGGCCTCCCATTTCCACCATTAACAACAAAACTTTTATAACATTAATTTACAGAGCTTTTTGGAAATGTGTTAATTATTTGTAAACAAAACGTGTAAATACAAATGTTTAAATGATTTATTAACTAATCTTGAAGATATGAACAACAACAGCTAGTAATGTAAGTTATTATTGTAATTATTTACATTCATATTTATTTTTATTATTTTATATATATATATATATATATATATATATATAAATAAATGTATAATAATCAGCAATTAATACTGATTAAAACTAATTTATGGTATGTAAATAATAAAATCTATATTATTTGATAATCAAGTTAATACAATTAAAAATATAACTAATATGAATAATATTTGTATATTATCAGCAATTAATACCACTATTAAAAATAATATTGACATAATTATATCGTCAACTACGTTTACTGATGATTATTAATAGCATGAATTATTGATATTATTTTTATTAATTTCATTAGTATTTATGGTATGTAAATAATAAAATCTATATTATTTGATAATCAAGTTAATACAATTAAAAATATAACTAATATGAATAATATTTGTATAATACATTACTGTTATTAATATTATTATCGACATTAATTATTGTTATTGATTACATTAATATTGGATTTTATTTGTATTCATTTAAAGAATGTATATAATTAGTATTATTTATGTTATCATTGGATGATCGAATATTAATACAACAAATAATAATAATAATTATACGTATGTAGTAATTAAAAATAATGATGTACTATACCTATATCGGTGTACACGTTCAACCTTTCACCTTTCCTTCTCCTGAAGCCGAGCGCAGCCGAACAATGATCGAGCGCTGGCGAAGAAAGCCGAGCGCAGTTGAACGCTGATCGAGCGCTGGCGAAGTTGACGTCATATGTTTCTCTCGGCCGCTCGTCTCGCTGTCTGTGAAGGAAGAAGGAAGAGCAATGGCGACGCTGTGCCGCCGCGCGCTCACACCGCACATAGGAGCCACAACAGACACTGTAAGTCGCGTCTCTGTCCGCAGGCATATGTTGGATTGCAGCGCGACGCTTGAGGATGTCGAGGTTCAGAACGGGAGATCGTGCGCGCGTGTCCTCCGTGCATCTGCGCCGCTGCATAAACAACACGCATGCATTCAAATGGTTAAATGTCTTGAGTGATTGACAGGTGTCAGCCACCTTTGTACTTTAGACGTGAATGCATGGATGTTATTGGCTCATGCGATGGAGTGTGTATAAGTTTAGCCACTGTGTGTGTGTTTGGGGGCGCGCGCGCGCGCGCGTGTATGTATGTGTTGCATTACTGGATCAAGACAGCCATCTAGCTACCAGAATCTGTAACTGTGCATGTTATTTAACTGTTAGCTCGCAGTGCCAGTGTAATGCTTGCAGCGATATTTATTGTGTTTTGAATATTTTCAGATCGTTACTCTCATATATCTGGGAAGAAGCTCCTGAAGGCTGAAGAGGTGATCAAACTCAGTAAAGCAGGTGAGTTTGTGTTTGTGTGTGTGTGTGTGTGTGTGTGTGTGTGTGAGAGAGAGAGAGAGAGAGAGAGTGTGAGAGTAAATGAGTGTGTGTGTGAGAGAGAGAGAGGGGAAGTGAGTGTGTGTGTGTGTGTGTGTGTGTGTGTGTGTGTGTGTGTGTGAGAGAGAGAGAGAGAGAGAGAGAGAGAAAGTGAAAGTGTGTGTATATGTTTGTAAGGGAAATAGAATTGAGTGTGTGTGTGTTAGTGATCTTAATGCACACTGTTAATAAAACGCATTCTGAATGTAAAATTCGGCATGAAACAGAAGTTGCTTTTGTCTTTTCTTCTCTATTGTGACGTATATTTGAGTGAAACGGCATCGCAAACAAGAACAAATGTAGGGGCGGGGCTTGATTGTCTGCGGGATTTGATTGACTGGTTGTGGTTTTGATCTCATGTGACTGACAGGTTATTGCCCCGCCCTCATCAGAGAAGAGAAGGAAGTTATTCTGATTCAAGACTAGCAGGAACATTAATAAAAAAAAAAATAAGAATAGTGCAAAAAGCACTAGTATTACATTCAGTACATACACTGATATTATATTCTGAATGTAATCTGTCATTGAAGCGTCTGACTGTAACACGCAGCGAGTGTTAATGCAGCTCAGATGTGTTTTCCTCGTCTTTAACATGCGTGTGGAGGAAGCGTGGAGTGATTCTGCATGGAGGAAAGCTCAGCGAATATGACAAGCTCCTCTGAACACTTACGTCACATTTCTCCATCGATCATGAGCTTCACTAAACACTAATCAGTCACTAGTCTGTCCTGCTTTAAAACACAAGCTGAGCCACATAAAATTGTGGGTTAAGTTGAATTTCAATTCAAAACACTGTACTGAATGTGAAATCATTAGTGTTCAATCAAATCTATTAAGAAGACATTATGCAGTTTTACAAACTCTTCCTGTTGTTGTTTTTGTCTCCACTAGAGCAGGTTTTCCTGCTTGAATATTGATTATTTTCCCCATATTCTCATTGTTGCGGCTTGTCTCTTCCCAGTCTGTCAGAAACGCTCTGTTTAGTTCCTGTCTCTATGAAGCCCCTCCTTCTGTAAAACACCCTGTGCTCTGATTGATCGGCTGGATCAGTGTGTTTTGACTGGTCAAGCATCCATCCATCGTTCTATTGTTGTCATCTGTCAATATCCATCTATTATCATCTGTTTATTCATCCATCAGTCTTTCATCTGTCCATCCATCTTCCATCAATCCTATTGTTGTCATTTGTCTATCCATCCATTGTTCTTCTCTATCCATCCATACAGCATCATCCATCATTCTTCCATCCATTCATCCATAATTTTAGCCTTCTTTCATCCATCCATAAATGCCTCCCTCGCTTCCAGTGTGTTTTGGAAATGTCCCACCCCTTTCAACACACCACTAACTAACTCAAGCCCCGCCCCTTTATTCTGTGTATGAATTATTATAAAGAGGAATATTGTGAGGATTTGTTCCCAGAAGAAACTCCAGACTCAATGGAGGCGTTTCAGGAGTTCAGGGGTCCCTTTAACTCATGGTTTCCATTTCAAAATGTAATTTTACATGAGCAGCACATGGCATTAAGTCGCTCCGGCCCTCATTGGCAATCATTTTAATTTTGCGGCCGCAAAATTATTATTCTGTTAATTAAAGAGAGCGATTGGGTGCATTTCTGGCACTAAGCTTTTAATCATTTTGTGAGAAACAACAGTGTATGACTGGCAGACGCTTATATGTGTGAAGTGGTTTTAAAAGTTTTCTCTCTCTCTCTCTCTTTTTCGCTCTCTTTTCTCCCCCCTCTCTGTAGATATGCTCGTGTATGATCACGTCTCAACCTACGAGGATTTCAAACCCGTCGTTTGCCATGTCTGCAGCAAAGTCGTTAAGCCTCAGGACGTCCTGACTCGTTACGGTGAGTGTGTGTTTGGCCACAGCATGTCTCCTTGTTTTCTTGACACAAGTGTGTGTTTAGAATTGATCTGTTCAGTTCAGAAATTCATAATGTGCTTTGATTGATCGTCCCAACATCAGTTTATTATGCAGTTCATTAGTCTCAAACAAACTGTTTGTTCATTTAGCTAGAATGGTTTGAGGAATAAATGTGTTAGATCTGATTTTTTGTCTTATAATAATAATTATGGCCAGAAATTCAGATCATACAGTATCAACATTTATCACAGTATTAATTTCCCATTCGTTTAATGGGAAAATAAATGCTTTCGTCAGTTTTTAGACCTTGAAAATGAATGTAAACAACTTTGTTGAACTCCAGAGAGAGGCTGCCTAATTTTATTCATTTTATTGTTTTTCATTACATTTTTTCTGGATTCTGTTTTATGATTCAATACAAATTTATCATCAAAAAAGGTGTCTTAAGCTTGAATTGAATCAATCTTTTAAAATGTAATCACGTGAAAATATAGCAATTAATTTACAACAAAACATTTAAGTTTTTCATATCTTAAAAAAATGTTTTGCATGGCAGAACTGTATTAAAAGATATCTTGATTGTAGGATATTTAAAAAATATATAAATTACATTTTAATATGCGTTAGTAATATATTTTAGTTCTATATATAAATGATGTACTATAATATATAAGTTCTTCAAGTATATTTTGACTTTTTTTGTGTGGTTTTAGTGAATATTTGACGGTTAATTTAAATTAATTTGATTAAAATAATCATTGGTTGCAGCCCTATATCTCTCTTATTTTAACTTTACGACAGTGTTTTTTATATTCTTTGGCAAAATATGATTGAAATTTAAACTGCACAATTATCGCTGTTATTTCAGATAATGAATCAATAATTGTGACAAGCCTTCCAGAAAATTTTATTGATATTGATAAAATATTACACTGTTTTACTGTATTTATGATCTAATAAATTCAGCTTTAATCACAGGAATAAATTACACTTTACTATATATTCACATAAAAAACAGCTGTTTTACATTGATATAATATTACACTGTTTTACTGTATGATGTAGTAAGTCTGATCTCTTCATTCACGTCTGTAGTTGCTGAAGTCTTAACTTTGAATATGAGCAATAATAGTAGTTATATTTGTCTGAGTAGACACTCCTAATTCAACTAAACCCTTAATTCTATGGCTCAAGTTAAATATGCAGTTGATCTGCTGAAGTAACCTGTAATAATCTGGTGTGTGTGAGGTTATAATAGAAGTTTTTACTGCTGTAAAGCAGGAGTCATTTGCCGTTTTCATCATTATACGTGTTGCGTCCCGTTGAACGGCCCGTTTAAACCTCAGTCTCACACCCAAGGCGTTTAATTAAGCAAACGACATCAGCCAAAGCTTGTGTTAGAGCTGGGCTTTGTGGGAGAGAACGATACAGATTGTTCAGACATAAATCAGTTCAGTCTACAATATGAGAGACATTGAAGCAACAACAACACCCATTTATTTATATATATTGATATTGATTTGCGGTGTTTTTTTGTCTTCTGGGGGGGGGGGGGGGGTGTAAGCTATAATTTCTGTTTCCATGGTAACAGTAACTTGTCGGATTGGTGGATCCCTCTTCAGGATTATGGGTAGTGTAGTTTTTCACACTGTGATTCAATCTTGAAACAATCTCGCTCATCTGTCTTGAGGAGTTTTTGAGGAGTTTGAGAAATTAAATGATGGTCAGTTTCCTGTGTCAAGGTCATGGGTTCGATTCCCAGGGAAAGCAAGAACTGATTAGAATGTCAATGTGTTTCTTGAATGCAATGCAAGTCGCTTTGGATAAAAGACTGTAAATGATTTACAGTGTATTTGTCTTGGTATTTGTGGCTTTATAAATGAATTTGTGTTGCATTGTTGCACTGTAAACCTTTATATGCGAATGTTAAGGAACAAAGCAGGTCGTTCTCTTTTCAGAAAGCATGAAATCACCATTTTCCCAGCTCGTCATGTATACTTTCGCTTTAGCCTCTGTGTTTTCGTCTGTCCTGCTGGAGCTCGGCTCTCGTCTGTCTTTGGTCTTGTGCCCAGAACACGTGCGCTCGTGGACCGGAGAGGTGTCTCGTAATGCTCGTAACTGCGTGTTTCTGTCCCCCCCCCTTTCTGAGACCGGCAGCTGCGAGGGTTCAGCGCAGGGGTCAATGACTCGCAGCTATTCACCTCAAATGCCGCGGCCCAGAAAAAGAGGGCGGGACGCCTTCGGCCACACAGGAGATGCGCTATTCTCTCGTGTTTTTCTCTGCTTTTCTTTCACTTTCTTTTTTCTTGCTTCTTGCATCCCCTCCAGCTCAAGTTGGGTAAGTGCTTCTCCCCGACCAACGTGTGTTTGTGTGTGTGTTATTCTCAGCTCACATGTTTGCATGGCGTTCAGTTTGTGAGTGTGTTGCAGCTCGAGGCCTTCGCTAGTGGTCAACAGTTCAATGCAGTTGCAGACCGGATGTAAACAAACACCGCTCAGCTGATTTCCTGTGGCCTGTCAGACGCTGATCACAGACCACACACACACACACTGCCACAATACTTTTGAAAATGAATTTCATGCCAAGACAATTTTTTTAAACTCATTTTTTTTTATCCTAGATGCAGTTACAACTGTTTACATTTTTATTCTTGCAATTGGCAGATGCTTTTATCCAAAGCGACTTCAAGAAAAAAACATTGACATTCTAATCAGTTCTTGATTTCCCTCGGAATCGAACCCATGACCTTGGTGTTGCAAGCACCACCTTTAATGTTTGAGCGACAGGAAAGCTGTTATTATAAAGCAGGAATGCTGTTATTATTGCTCAGATTTGTTGCAACTTGTTTAAAGAGAGGCGAAGTGTTTCGACTGATGATTTTTATCATCTGGCAGATGATAAAACTAATGAAAAAAATCCTATAGACTTTCATTAGACTTTTAACTTTTGCCCAGGACTCACCAAAGTGACTTCAAAGAACTAGCGGAGACGAAAGCTGCGTCTCGGCCAAAAAGCTGCGCTTGAACAAACCAAAATGACTAAAGGCGAATGTTATCTTGCATGTGCGTTCTGGAAATATCTATTTCAGCAGGTATTGATAGTGTTTACATCAGTCAGGATGGGAAACCGAAACTGGGACTGCAGTTACACAAACTGCAAACAAAGCAACGCTTGCTTATAATTTTCAACATCAATCACGCTGATCAATTTCTTCAATCCGGTCGTCACATAAAAATATTCATTGCATTATTCATTTACACTCGAGTAAGATTGAAAAGCCAGACGCGGCCGACTGGAGCCAACAGTTTTAAATGGTTGTTTTACATTATCATGTTGTTTTGACTCTATGAAACCAAAAAAATGATGATAGATTGGGAACATCAAGTCAAATTAGTTGTGAAATTAGTTTTTGCATTTGTGACTTGTAACGTTAGTCAGTCTTAGTACATTTTAGGGATGTGCTTTTCGACTAATTTGTTAGTCATTTAAACGAAAATTTTGTAACCGACTAGTCTAAAAGTAATGCCGTTAAAAATAAGGTCACTTTTCCACGGCGCGCTTTTCCTTCTGGAGAATGCAGCTGCAGCTTTATGTAGCGAGAGGCGTGTGTGTCGGTTTCCATGGTGATGCCCGTGACAATGAGTTCAATAAACCAGTAAAAAATAAAAAAGTATATATCTTTCTTTCAGCTGAACGTGATCACAGTGACGGACAGTTGTAGTAAATGACGTGATGATCATGTCAGCTGATGCGCGACAGGGAATCTGATCCATCGGATTTACAACACGTAAATTCAGTCCCTTCTCTCGAAATACATGACAGAAAGTGTCCGGTGAAGTGGGAGAGGTTTATAGTTACCTATGCAATATGTATCTGATATGAATAAAACACCATGTCAGTTTATTATTGAATGGATTGATTTTCAAACCATAAATGTGTTTTTTTGCCAGTACTTATGTGTATTTAAACGTCTGAAACCTAAAATTAAGGTACGTGATTCAAAACTGAGTAGCTGTGATATATGACAAAAACTGAGCGTGTCTGTCGCGACCGCTGCGCGAGCTAACGCGCGAAAACGCGTTTGAATTTCAGCAATTGATCACGAGACGCACAGAACGTTCTAGTCCCGCGTGTAAGAGGGTTACATGTAAGATTAAAACGTCATTTGAACAATCAAATCTTGTGTGTTTTTTTTCTTGTGTAGTCGACTAGTGTTTTCGGTGTTGACTAGTGGCACCTGTACCGTGTAGTCGACTACACTCACACATCCCTAGTACATTTACATTCATGCATTCATGCATTTAATTTTTTATAAAAAGTTTTGCATTTAAATTTACTCTGGATATGTTGTTATTCAGTTGGATACTCATAAACATGTTTTTGACAAACTAACTTGCTCAGAAAGGATTTCTTCAAAATGTTGTGCTGCCTTAAAAGAAAAAACTGACCATTCTAGTTTATAATTCAACTATAGCGACCCTTGTGGCAAAGCACATTTCAGAAAGCATGAAATTTACATTTGATAGATGCTTTTATCCAAAGCGACTTGCATTGCATTCAAGAAACACATTGATATTCTAATCAGTTCTTGCTTTCCCTGGGAATCGAACCCATGACCTTGGCGTTGCAAGCACCACTCTCTACTGTTTGAGACAGCAAAGCCAGAACATCAGCATACCTGTGAACACGATAGACTTTGGCCAGGTTTTTTTTCTTCTTTTTTTCCTCAGTCCAGCTGCAGCACAGACGCCTTCAAGCGTATTTGCACACCTGCTGCGTATTCAGACCAACCCAAAGCTGAATTACCCCTGCGATCAGAGCAGCCGGACCATTGTCTCTCTCTCTCTCTCTCTCTCTCGGTCGGCAGGCAGACCCTGCTGCGAGCGAAGGCTCTCCCCGTCAGCAATGTCCAAACAGAGCCTCTGAAATGAGCTCTTTTGAGTCCTCGCAAACACTATTGTAGCTCTTGGCTGAGTTTCACTGGCAGATGAGATGCGATGTTAAGGCCAAGATCCAACCATTATTATTCACTTAAAATAGACAAGGACTTTTTCCTGCTTTTCGGTGTAAAGTTTTGAAACGCCATACATCAATGATATGTTGTTGCCCCTAATTTGTGTGACATTGAGTGTTTGTAATTGCAGGTAGTTGGGGAAGCGTTGAGCAGTGAGTAGAGGAGCGCGTCCACCACAGCCATGCATAGCAAGAACCGTAAGTGTTTTAACACCCGTCTTTTGAATGGATTTGCATGTAGTTTTGGACTGAATGATGTTTTTGTGACATTCATGAAGTATAAAGTCAAGCAACAGCACAACATTGCGAAGAGCATTTCTGGTTTAGACTTCAGAAACAAAAAACGGTGTTAGGAGTTTGTTTTATTGCACACCGTTCATTTTATGGATGTCTATGCGTCATGGATGTGTATGTCTGTATTATTATTAATTCAAATTAAAATAGCATTGTTTTATTTATTTAGGATTTATGTACTGTTACATTGATTCACATAAAAGAAAATTATGCACATATTCAAAATATTGATGATATATATATATATATATAGTAGTTGCATTACTATAGTAATACCAACTAAAGTAAAATTTCTAAAGTAACTTACCATATCTATTTAGTAAGCATGTAGTTTATTAATTTTACTCAAGTGTAACCTAAAATATTAATAAAAAAAATCATATTTATGTATCACATATTTTTTTGCATGTACATGTAAGCATGACCATTTAGCAAAATGTTTTTTCCAAATATCCATTGCTGGTTAACTTTTAGTTTCATTCATTTAAATCTACAGTTTCATTTCAGATTCCTCTACACATATTAGTCTCTTGAATATTGTAAGTGATATTAGCAGATGAGAATAAGCGTGCACGTTTTAAATATGATTCGGGATGCACTTTGCACCGGTGCGTTCGTCTGTAGAGGTTCTCCAGTGTAACGTTCTGTCTCGTGATCTTGTGGTGATGTTCAGAGAGGAGACACTGCTCGCCCAGCAGCTCCAGGACTCCTCTGGTTCCTGTCAAGGCCAAGATGTCGGCGGGCCAAAGCGAGGTGGATCCCCTTCCCTTCCGGGTTCCTCGTGATTACCCGCACTCACGCTTCAGCAAGGCGCCGCTGGCCGTCTATCCGCCCAAGGGAGCCCGAGCCAAGGCCTGGTGGGTAAAACACAGCACTCCTTCCCTGATAAACACCGGATTATGGGTTCAGTTTAGCGTTCTAGAGCCGTGTTTCCCAACCCTGTTCCTTGAGGCACACCAACACGACACATTTTGGATGTGTCCCTTGTGTGACCCATCTATTTCTGGTCTTTGAGGCTCTACTAACAAGCTGATGAGTTGAATCAGGTGTGTTTGATTAGAAAGAGATGGAAAATCTGTAGTGTTGGTGTGCCTCCAGGAACAGAGTTGCTTTAGCTAAGTGTTTGGGAACATCATCCACTGTTGAAATGTAACTAAAAAGCTATGTGGTGTGCGGGCATATTCACAAACAATAAAACAAGAAGAACGTGACATTAATTTTTGTTTAGCTGTGTGTTTTATATATAAATAACGGTAGGCATAATTATTCAAAACGCACTGCATGTATTTGTTAAAAAATACAGTAAAAATTGTGAAATATTATCATTTAAATGTATTGTTTTCTATTTTGTTTACTAGTTGTAACTGTTTTCTATGTGATTATACAGTAAAGTGTAGTTTATACTTGATCGAAACTGAATTTATTAGATCACAAATGCAGTAAAATAGTGAAATATTATGCCAATGTAAAACAGCTGTTTTCTATGTGAATATATAGTAAAGTTTAATTTATTCCTGTGATTAAAGCTGAACTTATTAGATCATAAATCCAGTAACAGTGTAATATTATATCAATGTAAAACAGCAGTTTTTTATGTGAATATATAGTAAAGTGTCATTTATTCCTGTGATTAAAGCTGAATTTTTAAAATCATAAATCCAGTAAAAGTGTAATATTATATCAATGTAAAACAGCTGTTTTCTATGTGAATATATAATAAAGTGTCATTTATTACTGTGATCAAAGCTGCATTTTCAGGATCATTACTCCAGTCGTTAGTGTCACAGGATCCTTCAAAAATCATTCTAATATGCTGAAATATGTTAAATAATATGAAGCATTTCTGATTATTCTAAATGTTGAAAACAGTTGAGCTGCTTCATGGTTTTGTGGAAACTGTGATTTTTTTTTTTTAAATTTTTTTTCCCTCAATAGAAAGTATTGAAAACTGATTTGAATTGCACTTCTGGAAATCCAATCGTTTTTGAAATTCTTTACGATTTGAATTTCCAAGTTCACAACTTTAAAAACAATCTTTTTTTCTATAGCGTGTCTTTACCTGTGGTGAGTCTGGAGAAGATGCCGTGTTTCAACAGATCGGAGGGAACGCATATCAAAGTCAGCTCCTCGTCTCCCACGCCAGGTTCTTCTCTTTCTTTCTCTTCTACGTCTTCCTCTCCCTCCTCCGCTCCTCTCAAGTCCTCCTCCACGTCACCAGCATCTCACAAGAGCCAGGAAAAGTTCCTGAATGGTCGCGGTCCCGGGACTCCTCGCTCCACCACGCCTCCAACTTTGATTGACAGGCGGCCCAGCCCATCACGGTCACCCTTGGAGAAACGCTCCGCCCCCTCTCCCTCCCCACAGGACAGGAAACCTGTGGCCTCCACATCTCCATCCCTGCTGGACCGGAGACCGATTGTCCCGCCTTCTCCTCCAGACAAGAAGCATCAGAACGGAGCCAAAGGCGGGAGGCATCGGAGAGTTTCGGGTGAGCCGAGAACACTTATAATATTTATAACGAGGTTGTGGTGGTTACTTTAGGTGTGAATTTAGCTAGAAATAATGTAGGAAACGACTTTAATTTCCAACAGGATTTGGTTTGGCTTGATATTATTGGTTAACATCATTTGTCTCTGCCTGTGTGGCCTTTCAAAGTCGCTTTATCTTGTGGAATTTGCTTGAAATATTTAACTGAAAAATTAAAAAATCTTATTTTTACTTCTGTAAAGAAGTAAAATTGCTGTGTTATTATTGCGTGTATATATCTCTACTATATATAGGTGCGTGTGTGTATATACAGTAATATCTTGAGATACGAGCATAAATTTAAATCCGTCTTGAATTTTTTTTACATTTAAAAAAAACTGAATCTATTATAACTAAAAAAAATATTTTTTTCAATTCAAATAAAGCTAAAATAAAATGTAAAAATATTATTATTGTTATTATCAAAAGGACTTTTTTTTATGTTGCCTTAACTCAATCACTGAAGTAAAAGATAAACCTAAATGGAAATGAAAACTCAAATACAAAAATACAACAAAATCATGAAAACTGTAATATTAGTTATATACATTTTTTTTCTTTCATATATTTAAAATTTGTATATATATATTTGTACATATACTGAGTTGTGTTTAAAATTTTATTTGATATGTTCTTGATTTTAAAAGGAGGAGAGAGGGAAGAAAATGCAAATCAAAAGGATGAACAAGCTATAAAGGAAATAAATCCCATCCTTTGTTTTCAAACTCTGGTTCTTTGGTTTATGGTTTGTAGGTTGTAACTCTGCTCATTAGTCTTAAGCGAAGCATCGCTCGTCCCTCTCCGTATGTTGTTTACTCTGCTCTTGGCCCCGTTGGAGGTTTGATTTATGCCGTGTAATTGCTTTCGGCCGCCAGATCCTCTGCTGCGTCCAGCAGCCGCGCTCCATTACAGGGAGTTTGAGGGAGTTTTAGTGTTCATGTGCTCTTCGGGTTGCATCGTGAGCTGGACAGGATTGTTGTAATCAGGACTCAGGCTCATAACTCGAGTTGCTCGTATCTTAAATCATTGTTTCCCATAAGAAATAACAGAAAGAAAAAAATCTTTTGTGCGGAGGAGGGATTGAAGGCAAATCCATGCCAAAAAGAAACGAGCGCAAAAAACTGATGTTTATATCAGTTTTTCAAAATATTTGCTTAATTTTTATAAATCTAGGATTTATGAACATGTATTGAATATTTGATATTTTATAAATACGCATAACGTAACAATACATGTATAATAATAATAGTTTGTATGCAATAAATTATAATGATATATTATCATAAAATGTTATAAAACAAAGTTTACATGTCAAATTTATACGTATATAAGTGTATAAACGATGTATACTTTATGTATGTGCGTGTATTTACACATTAATACAAAAATAATTACTGCTTTTTATGAAATAGTGCATAATATATTTATGAAATATAATACGTTAAAGAAAGCATATTTGGCTAAAAATTGCAAATCACACACTGTTTTATTGTACAGGGAGAGTCTTTGATCCTAATAAACACTGTGGGGTTTTGGACCCAGAGACGAAGCGGGCCTGCACTCGTTCGTTAACCTGTAAGGTTGGTACCGTGTGTCTGTGTGTGATTTTAATGGCTGTTGATTTGAATAATCACGGTCATAACGTGTGCTTGATCATGCATGTTGTAGACTCACTCTCTGACCCATCGGCGGGCCGTTCCAGGACGGAGGAAAGACTTCAATGTCCTTCTAGCGGAGCATAAGGGACGGGCGAAGGAGAAGGAGGTGGGGCAAAAAAAGGAAGTTCAAGCAGGCAGCCAATCAGTGCAGGTCGCACAGTCACATGATGCAGCACCCAGCCAATCCGCAAGCTTCACCAATGGCAAGACCACTCCCTCTCTCAAACTACGGCTGGCCAATTCACACTTGCACAGGTACATTTTTCTGACTAAATGACATTCAGTGATTGTAGAACTATTTTATGTTCCATTTTCATACTAAAGCACTAATCCAATCATTTAAACTCTGTTTATCGATATATGAACATGATATTGAATCCTTTTTTATTTATATGCACCATATAACTTAATACATATCAATAGACTGCAATTTTTACAGCTCACTTTTAACTTTTTAAATCAAACTTACCAACTTCAAACTTATTTTTGCTACTAAAGTTTATATTGGGACAAGGAAAAATTGTGACATAATATATAAAGTTAAAATTTGTAAGAAACTTAATGGCCAAATAAATTCACATTATTTAATCTTAAATTACCAGAAAGTCGTACGCGAAATGGGAATGTTACGTATAATGCTTAGCCCATGTCTAACAAAAACGTTTTATTGCTTTTATTATTTTTATTTCTTATGTATATGTTGTTATTATTTTATAAGGACTTATTATGCCTTTTTACAAAGTCTTGTTGTTTTTGTCTCCACTAGAGCAGGTTTTCCTGCTTGAATATTGATTATTTTCGTTGTTGCGGCTCGTCTCTTCTGAGTCTGTCAGAAACGCTCTGTTTAGTTCCTGTCTCTATGAAGCCCCTCCTTCTGAAAAGCACACTGTGCTCTGATTGGTCAGATAGATCAGTGTGTTTTGATTGGTCGAGAGCTTCCAGTGTGTTTGGAAGTGTCTTTCAACACACCACTAACTAACTCAAGCCCCATCCCTTTATTTTGCATTTGTGTATTATTATAATGAGGAATATTGTGAGTGTTTGTTCATAGAAGAAACTCACGACTCAATGGAGGCGTTTCAGGAGTTCAGAAACACTGACACTGATATAGAGAAGAACTGCAGCTTTTTCATGATCAAACAGCAACACACACACTAAAGAGAGATAAAGACTTTTAATAGCTGGTAAATGAAATCTAATATAATGCTTTCCCTAGAGTGTTTCTCAGATGATCCTTCTGTTCCTCTGCAGAGTGTCTCAGCTCAGCTCTGCACCCGCTCCTCCTCCTGAACCTGAGAGATGCAGCGGAGACGCACGTCTGTCCAGCGATGAAGGAGAGGCAGATCTCCCTGAAGAGACCGAGAAGCCGCTGTGCCATTATTCTCCACACCACCCACAACCCATGAGCGTGAGCTGAGCAAACCCTGCAGAAGCAGATCCAGTACTGCGCAAAAGTCTTAAACACGATAATATTTTCACCCCAAAAAAAGGGTTTAACGTCGGTTATTTCTATCTTTTGCTGTAGTGTGTCAGAAGGAAATTTCTATTTAGATTTAGAAACATTAATTTTGCCATTAATTGTAATAATCCAGTGATATTTTTGTCGCACAAGGAATCTGACAGCAGCCGGTTTATGATCCACATGGAGATCTGATCTCTCCATCATCCAGTCCGTCATGAAGAAACGGAACAAACTGAGACTAAATCCAGAAGAACTGCAGGAACGTTTATAAGACGCTTGAAGAAACTGACCTGACTGAATAGTGTGTGACATTAATTGTATTTTCTATTCTGTAGAACTAGTAAGTAAGAGATAATAAGTTTGAAGAAATAAGTTTGAGGTATAGAGATGGTGTGCGTTCCTGATAGGGAATGGAAAACTAATATTTCCCACTGACTCACTACAGCAAAAGACAGAAATAATTGGCTTTAAACTCTTTTTTTTAGGGTGAAAATACTAACGTGTCTAAGACTTTTGCGCAGTACTGTGTATTGATGCATAAGTGTTTTAATACTGGATCTGTATAATCTGAGAAACATCTCTGTGTTTGCTGGTGTGTTAGTGTTGTGCGTTCAGCAGCCGGTTGATAGGAAGAGGTCACTACGTGTTCGACAGACGGTGGGATCGGGTGAGGCTGGCGCTCCACTGCATGGTGGAGAAACACGTCAACTCTCTCATGTGGAGGCGAGTTACATGTTTGTCTGCTTGCACAATTATGGCTACATTCGGGGAGAATTTATGGGTGGATTCATTCAGTTCACGTGTTGAAAGTTTTCACAAAACCTATCAAATATTAGGGTCGCATCTCACCTCAAAATCAAAACATAAAATAATATTTTTTGTGACACTTTAGGAAAATTATTTAGATTTTAAATTGTACTTATTTTATTATAAATAATAATATAACTATTTATATTTTATTGTGCCATAAAAAACAACACCAGGAAAACTGTTACAATGCAAAAAAAAAAAAATCTTTATGCAATATAATTCTCCCCTCCCCCCCACAAAAAAAAAAAAAACAGAAGAAAAGTATTTTGCATGAAGTATATTTACATTTTTTATAAATTTAAATTATAATTTTTTATAAATTGACATTATTAAACAAATGGCTATTATAAATTTTGATTAATAATATTTTTTAACAGTATTAAACGGAAGAATGTCATAAATATGATTAATGATAAAAGTAAATAATTATTTGTAAACATTTATTTAATCATTTTAACTTGACTTCTGTTTAATAATAATATAAAGTGTGTGTAATAATAATATAAAGTGTGTGTATGTGTGTGTTGTTGTGTTTTATTTATATATATATATATATATATATATATATAAACCTAATATATAAATTATATTTAATAATGCTAAAAAATATAATAAAAAATATTACTTGATGAAATTAATATTGCATTGTATCCCAATAATAACTAGCATTTTCTGGTAACACTTAAGATTTCATTAGTTGATATTAGTTAAGAAAGAGCAAAACGACAGCATTTAAATTAACTCTATTTCTAAATTAATGTTAAATTCCCTATTTATTAATACATTAGTCAGCTGGATTTTTAAACTAACATTAATAAAGAATAGTAAATACTGTAACAAATGTTTTGTTCACAAATACATTAACTAATGAAACGTTATTGTAAGTTTTTACCAATTTATGGTTCCTTTATGCAAAATAATCTGGAGGTGAAATATGACCCAGATGTTTTCGTCTTTATTTCCGGCAGAAATAAATGAAATGTCAATGGCTTGAGTCAAGCTGTGTAATTGCACAAAATGTTTTCTTTCGCTCTGTAAACGCACAGCATTTAGGTTAACGTCCCACATAGCTTCCTACCACAGACTGGTGATGTCATATCCTGTTTGCCACAGGAAAGTCCCTCTAGCGGTAGAGAGCATGACGAGCCCGTCTGAAGTGTCTCCTCTCGGCTCGGCGTTCCTCCCCAACCACTCGCTCACGGCTCCTCTGGACGGCGTCTCAATGCTCTCATACTCCACCTCTTTCTCTCATAACGGCGCTGGTGTTTTCTGCATCAGGGACCCCGAGCCCGGACCCCGACTGCAGCGGAATAAACCGGCCAGGCCACCGAAAGCCTCAGGGGAAGGACAGGGACCCAAAAAGCGGAAAGCACCTCCTACTTCTGAAGCGGGGGCTTACCGGAAAAGCGGGAACAGCTACCATCTCCCACCCATCAGTAACGGGACGGCGGCCCTTAGCATGCGGGCCAAGCCCCGGCCGGGAGGACAGGGGCCGCGGGACCAGGACCGGTACGGCGGTGTGGGGCTGTCCCTCCCGCAGGCGCTCACCGGGGATCACGGCGGCGTCTCGTCTCATAGCCCGCTGCCCTACGCGTGCTCCGATGGGAGGAAAAGGAAGAGCTCTGGATCAAGCGCCGGCAGTGACAAGCCCAGTAAACCCACCAAATCCACAGCACTGGACGGGATATTCAGGAAGGAAACGGCCCACAGCGCCCTCCCCAGACAGGTAAAACACTCAAAACCATCTTGAAATGCAGAAATCCTTTCAGATTTGTCTGTTGCAACACTCACTGATCAATGCAATATATGACACCTGGAGAATATGAAGGAGTTTTAAATTTGGGATTTACAGAACGGGAAAAGATGATTTTAGAGTGTATGTGTGTGTATACATTTTATATATATATACATATATACTCTAAAAACATCTTAGAAATGCAACATTAAACTCAAATATATTTGTATTGGCGTACATTTTTTTTTTAGCCTAGAAATTAATTGCATTATTAAATTTTAAATTATTTAAAATCATGGATTTTTTTTTTATTAATTTGTTTTATATATATATATATATATATATATATATATATATATATATATATATATATATATATATATATATATATATATATATATATATACACACATACATACATACACAGTGGAGTTCACTTATCTCGATTCACGGTTAACTCGCCAATCCTATTATGTCGACGTTTTTGAAGTGGAACCGCCAAACTCCCTATTTGTCTTAGTATTTTCTTGTGGGTTATGTCGATTCCTTTATGTTGCCGAAATCTAATATCTCGAGCACAAAAAAGGGACAAATTCGCCACTTCACGTGGTTATTTCGGGACTAATTTGCGTACCTAGTTCACTCCGCATACGCTGAGTTTGCCTTGCACATGGATCGCGATATGTATGCATGTATGTAAATGTGAATTGTTTCAATTGATGCCCAAAGTGTTTTTGAAGCTTCTAAGAGCTTAAATTTCACTTTTCAGCTCCTTGTTCTTGCATATGCACATATTCTAACCACCAAGCTCTTTTGCAGCCCAAGGTCCCTCACTGACGCCACACCGGACGGTTCCCGAGGCCCGTCAGTCCTGCCTTCATCCCCACCACTGCCTCTGATCGCTCTGCGCTCTCGTTCCCTACAGGGCTGCTTCTTTCCTCCCGTGCCGTTAGGAATAAAATCCTCTTTTTATGGAGTTTATGGAAGAATGATGTCTCTGGTTTCCTTTTGACGTGACAATATTCACAAACTTTAGCTTCACATGGATTCAGATTCTTTTACTTTACCCAGTTTCAGGCATTCAGCGACACACGTACACAAGTTTTATTTTGATTTTCATGTGGATGGAGGAAAACCCTTCAGACTCAACCGTGTCAATCTAAAGTGCACTTAATTTCATGCCTGAACTACACAAAAGGAGGGGGAAAAACTACCAAGGGAATATTTTACAGACGCTTTTTAGCAAGTTGTATTTTTCTAAATTGGATGATTTTTGGTTTTTGAGTATTTGTTTTTGACACACAAGAGTTTTGTGGATTTCAAAAGTCAGGAGTCGTACTCATATTGTAAAGCAACTTTAACCGGTGATGAATTTTGTATAATAATTTATCGTCTTTATTCATTTTCTAACTGACCTGATTAGTGCTTCACACGTTGAGCAGAAGTATGCCATTTTAAAAGTTTTAAGTATTATAGAGACCCTATTGTTGGAAATGTGTGTACATATCTTTTTTTTTTTTGTATTTATTGTTAGTGTCTCTCAGAGGTTCAAGGATTTTGTGGTTTCTCTCTTCTTCCATCATATGTATCGTAGACCTAAAGATCAAAAGGCCGAACATCTTCGCTCGTTCCCTTTAGAATCTCGGATTCTATTTTTTTAAGGAATACCAACTGAAATGATGTACCCTGTTTTCTAGAGGAAAGGTACAGTCGGCCGAGGTCTGTTGCCAATTTTATTTTTTAAAGATGTCATGAGGTCAATATGTGTATCTTTTAGTGTTTAACCACCTGAAATGAAGACCTTCTCAAAGAGTCAATGGAGAAATTGTTGCTATTTACATTACTGTTTGATTTTCATTTAGCAATACATTGATCAAATGATTATTAAATGACATTTTTACACATTCTAAGAATCTGGAAAAGGCGAAGCACATTTTCCACAAATATATTAAGCTGTTGAACATTGATGATAATCAGAAATGTTTCTTGATCATCAAATCATTATATTTTTGAAGGATGACGTGCCACTGAAGACTGGAGTAATGATGCTGAAAATACAGCTTTAATTAAAGGAATAAATTACACTTTATTATATATTCACATAGAAAACAGCTGTTTTACATTGATATAATATTACACTGTTTTACTGTATTTATGATCTAATAAATTCAGCTTTAATCACAGGAATAAATTACACTTTACTAGATATTCACATAGGAAACAGCTGTTTTAAATTGATATTACACTATTTTACTGTATTTATGATCTAATAAATTCAGCTTTAATCACAGGAATAAATTACACTTTATTAGATATTCACATAGGAAACAGCTGTTTTACATTGTAATGATTTTGCACACATTTTTACTGGTTTTTTTTTTGGAGAGACTTATTTCAAAAATTAACCTCAGTGAATAGAAAATAATGATTATTTCCAAACAGATTTCCCAGATGACTTTGCTCATAATTCGAGCATCATCTCTGAGAAGGTCTTCATCGTTAGCATAAGAATATTAATATTCAAAGAGGCAGAACTCCTGTGTGTAAAGATCCTTTTTTTGCACTTTTTGAGTACTCTTTTATTTATGAAAGTATTGATATATGAATCATGTATAGTGGTTTCGACTGTGCAAAGACGATGCGCTCTGTGAACCCAGCTTCTTGTTTGCTGTGACCCCCAAAAAACATGTACGATTTTTACCGTGTTGCCTTGCTGCCAATGTGAACCACAGCTAGAAACCAACCCGGATCCCTTCCACACCGTCTTTTATGGGTGAAGAAGTGCTTCCATGTGGAGTTTCTCCAGGTCGATCCACACCGAAGAGGATGTTTGGTTACATGTTTTGCCTTTTCCCATTGCACATCAATCGTTAGAGATTATTCTATAGAATTATTGACACAATAATATATTTTTTCAGAAACGTGTAAAGGGCCAGTTAAGGAAACTGAATGACTCTGATTACAATTGTAATGTTTATGACCCGAACCCTTTTGTCTCTTATTAATCTTATGGCTCTTTGTTTTGGTCCAAAAACTGTGTACTAGTTCATCAATAATGTTGAACTGTAACTAAGCTGTATGAAGTATTATTATTCTAAACGCTTCCCTCTAGTAGAAATTAATGAATGTCACCATGGCATAGCAGTGCAATTGTTCTTTCTTTAAATATAGTGTATGTATGTTTTTTCTTTTCTTTTTTCCATTTTATTCTTGTTTTTATCATCTTATTTTTGCAATGAATCGGGTGATTACTATGTAAGCTTGTTTCCGCCACGGAATATAACAATTTCAAATATAATTGCTTTTTTCTTTTTCTCACAATTCTGACCTTTTTTTTTCCCTCTCACAATCAAGAGTTTGTCACGCAGTTCGGGCTTTATTACTCAAAGTATTTCATATCGCAATTCTCACTTAGTATATCGCAATTCTGACTATAAATCGCAATTGTAACTTACTTGTAATTGTGACTTTATATCTGGAAATTGTGACTTTACTCGCAATTCTGATTTTATAACTTGCAATTTTGACTATATCTCGTAATTCTGACTATATCTTGTAATTCTGACTATATCTCGCAATTCTGACTATATCTCGCAATTCTGACTATATCGTGCAATTCTGACAATAAATCGCAATTGTAACTTGCTTGCAATTCTGACTTTATATCTGGAAATTGTGACTACTCGCAAATCTGATTTTATAACTTGCAATTCTGATTTTATAACTTGCAATTCTGACTATTTATCTCGTAATTCTGACTATATCTTGCAATTCTGACTATTTATCTCGTAATTCTGACTATATCTTGCAATTCTGACTATAAATCGCAATTGTAACTTGCTTTCAATTGTGACTTTATATCTGGAAATTGTGACTACTCATAAATCTGATTTTATAACTTGCAATTCTGATTTTATAACTTGCAATTCTGACTAAATCTCGTAATTCTGACTATATGTCTTGAAATTCTGACTATATCTCGCAATTCTGACTATAAATCACAATTGTAACTTGCAATTGTGACTTTATATTTTATATCTGGAAATTGACTTTACTCGCAATTCTGACTTTATATCTCGCAATACTGACTATATATCTCGCAATTCTGATTGTATATCTCGTAATTGCAAGTTTACATCACGCAAATAGGATTGATTTAAATCTCCCAATTCTGAGAAAAAAATCTGAAATGAGAGATAAAAAATTCTCACATTTCTGAGTTTATTATTTATAAACTCAGCCTTTTCTATTATTTATTTATTTTATTCTGAGACGAAAGGAAGCTACCATAACTTACGACTGTCATATGGTTTCATTTGAATGATTGTATGATTGAATGCTATGATTGAAGCTACATTTTCAATGACACGTTGAACTCAAAAACACTTGGAGAGTTTTAAGTTTTTCTGTGAAAGAGAAAAACACACCACTTGCTTCCACTTAAAGGAAAATGCCTGAAGAATTAATTCTGTAATGTTCTCCATACAGTCAGTCTGATCGGTTCAGTTTGTCTACTGATATTGTTGCATGTGTTACTGTACTACTGCTTTGCCATTATTAGTGAATGTCATTGCTAAATAGGTGGTTTGTCTTGAAAGCAGCCATTATTGAGGTTTTTCCACCCTTTACCCTTACGTATGTTCATAGATGTATTATAGCGACACCTACTTTGTGTCAATGTGACCCAGCCGTAACAATTGTAAAAATTTCTAAGGCCTTATTTTTATACCTGGACTCTTCATACAGAATCTCACATCAGAGATGTGAACAGGTGTTTCTCTCATTCCCGTGTCCTTTATACAGTTTGTGTCCTGTCGGCCAATGTGTTCTCAATGATATAGATGTGTATTTTCAGGTTTGATGATATTTTGCATTTCAGCTGTTACAGAAATACATTTTTCTTACCTGCTCGCCTGCGTTCTTCATTTGCATTCAAGTGTGTGTGTTCTGAGTGTTTTTTTCATTTAGTGTTTATACTTACAGAAGAATCACAAACAAGAACAGTGCGGCTTAAAGCCTGTTATGCATCCATCCATCATTCATTCATCCAACTGTCATTCATCCGACTATTATCCATCCAACTGACTATCATTCATTTATGATTCATTAATCCATCCGACTGTCATTCATTCATTCAACTATCATTCATTCATCTGACTATCATTTATTCATTCATCCGACTATCATTCCATCCATCTATCCAACTATCATTCATTCATATAACTATCTATCTATCTGTCTGACTATCGTTCATCCATCCAACTATCATTCATTCATATAACTATCTATCTATCTGTCTGACTATCGTTCATCCATCCAACTATCATTCATTCATATAACTATCTATCTATCTGTCTGACTATCGTTCATCCATCCAACTATCATTCATTCATATAACTATCTATCTATCTGTCTGACTATCGTTCATCCATCCAACTATCATTCATTCATATAACTATCTATCTATCTGTCTGACTATCGTTCATCCATCCAACTATCATTCATTCATCTATCATTCATTCATCCATCCAACTATCATTCATTCATCTGACTATCATTTATTCATTCATCTATCCGACTATCATTCCATCCATCTATTCAACTATCATTCATTCATTCATCTAACTATCATTTATTCATTCATCCATCCAACTATCATTCCATCCATCTTTCCAACTATCATTCATTCAAATGACTATCATTCATCCATCCATTCAACTATCATTAATTCATCCATCCGACTATCATTCCATCCATCTATAATTACAACCACCCAAACATCTCACTATTATTCCATCTATCATCTACCTGACTATCTATCTATCTATCTATCTATCTATCTATCTATCTATCTATCTATCTATCTATCTATCTATCTATCTATCTATCTATCTATCTATCTATCTATCTTTCCAATCCACCCATTTATCTGACCATTATTCTACCTGTGTCTGTGATGATCAGTTTTGCAGCTGATTTTGACGCACACCTGCTCATATAAACAAGCTTTGCGCGTGAGTCTCAGGTGTCGGTTTCCTAGCAACGCATCCATCCATCACCCGAGGCAAGTTCGAGTCGATTAATCTACGCATAAATATGGATCATTACCATTTATTTGATCTATTATCTCTAAATAATAATAATAATATAGTACTATTAATACTATATTGTTATTACATCAATACTATGCAACTATTTCAGATATAATGTTGGTAATGTCTTCATAATTTATTATTTACGGAAGAAATACATTTCAGACAAAATATTTTTGTTGTGTGCTAGTATGTATAATTTAACATCAATATAACTTTTATAGTACTTCAACAATAAAAAAGTAATATTTTAAAAGAAATATGGAAAGAACGAACTTTTTAAAATGTATAAACAAACTTTTCCTATTAGACTGACCTTTAAAACTTTTAAACTATCTATGCATTTGCGTGACAATGAGAATTATTTGCTGAAATAGTTATTTATTACCGCATCACTAATTTTCCCCGTCTTGATGGGAGATGGCCAAACTCTAATTCGCCTCGAACACGCGACCTTCGCCGTCCCGCCCGGGTCGTTGAGCACTAGGTCACGGCACCGTGGTGCATCTCCAGTGTTTGCTCAACGGGGCACGTCCATGCGCGCGGAGGCGACGCACATCGTCCGGGGACCTCGGAGAGTCCAAGTATCCTGCCGAAATCCGCGCATTACATCGGTAAGAAGCTTCGTTTAAGGCTCGCGACCTTTGATGAAACGCGTTTCAAAGGCGTAAAAGCGTCCGTTTCCTCCCAGAACGCGCTTGTTTGTGCAGAAAATGGCGTCATGGTTTTGTTGTTCACTCTGTGGATGGCGAGTAGACGATCGGTTTCGATTCCTCTCGAGATTTATGAAGGCTTTAACTAGTTTGTTAGATGCGCATGGATGTTGTTTGTGACGGTGTTTGTGTTTTGTTGTGAAATTTGTCGTGTGTGAGTCGGGAGAGCGCGCGCAATGACGCCAGGCTCTCCAGCGTTGCGCGCAATGACGAACCAAGCGCAGCGCGTGCCTGCGGTTCGGTTCTGCGTGCTCGGGTGTTCCTGTGTTGCAAAGTTCATTTTCCGCGTTTGATGACGTTTTCATACTTTTTCCATATGCGTCAATTGCACGTTGTGGTTATAAAATGCGTTGTAAGTGGCTCTTCCTTGTGTGTGTCGGTGTGAACTTTGGTAGTTTAAAATTGTGTATGAGGAACACTGAAGAAAATAGGTTTAAGTGGCAGTTTGGAGAGTGTGGCATTTCTGCTCGAGTATCCGGCCACAAACATACTTGAGATGAAGGGAAAACACTTGTTGAGTTTCTATAGCACTCAGGTGTAGTGCATATTGTCTAAAATAATACTTGAGTTCAGTAATAAAACGTTCTCAGCCTTCTGGTGATTTTGGCCATATGTGTTCACACGTTAGTGAATAGGCAGATGTAAAAAGCAGTGCTGGAGGAAGTTACTTTTATAAATGCATTGAAATTTCGTGTCCCTAGATTGCGTTCTATACTTTTTATGAAAAGTAACGCGTTACAATGTCATGTCCCTGTAATATTATCAGCCTGCATGCATGTTGATTTTAATATTGAATGCTGATTGGTTGTTTACCCTGTATGCTGGCAGTTTTAAGTTAGTAAAGGTACTAGTCTTACAAGAAGGTGTGCTCCTGGTTATTTCTTGGTGAAACACTATTTAGAGTGACCACACAAGAACAATACAGTCCCTTCCTTTAAAAGTAACTAGATTGTGTTTGATACTTTTTTATGAGAATTAAAATGTTACAATATCACGTCCCTCGCTTTAAAACTAACTAGATTGCATTCAAATAATTTTTATGAGAAGTAACACATTACAATACCGCGTCCCTCCCTTTAAAAGTAACAAGATTGGTTCAAATACTTTTTATGAAAATTAACGAGTTACAATATTGTGTCCCTCCCTTTAAAAGTAGCTAGATTGTGTTCAAAACTTTTTATGAGAAGTAATGCGTTACAATATCGCGTCTCTCCCTTTAAAAGTAACTAGATTGTGTTTATTACTTTTTATGAAAAGTAACTCGTTACAATATCGCGTCTCTCCCTTTAAAAGTAACTAGATTGTGTTTGTTACTTTTTATGAAAAGTAACTCGTTACAATATCGCGTCTCTCCCTTTAAAAGTAACTAGATTGTGTTTATTACTTTTTATGAAAAGTAACTCGTTACAATATCGTGTCTCTCCCTTTGAAAGTGTAACTAGATTGTGTTTGTTACTTTTTATGAAAAGTAACGCGTTACAATATCGTGTCTCTCCCTTTAAAAGTAACTAGATTGTGTTTGTTACTTTTTATGAAAAGTAACGCGTTACAATATTGTGTCTCTCCCTTTAAAAGTAACTAGATTGTATGTTACTTTTTATGGAAAGTAACGCGTTATGCAATTTTAAGTAATACTGAATCTGTATTTGTGTAAGTGAGATTAATTAATGCATGTTCATATTTAGTCTAGAACCATCATGTTCACACATACACACACACCTCTGTTTTTTACCCACAGTTCCTCTCAAAATAGGGACAGCTGTCATTCAATACATGGGACAACTCAACTTGAGTGACTTGTATCATATAGTTATTGAAAAATAACTCAGATTTTGTTGTAAATTGACAAGTAATGCATTACTAGTTACTTGAAAAAGGTAATCTGATACATCGCGACCATTGCTGGTAATGACTGCTATTTGACTCTGGTAATGACTCTTTGTAATTTGCTTCATCTAACCTAATTGTCAACCTCTATTTAATTAAACATGAACATTCAATACAGATAAAGCCGCCAATGAATATTAATATATGTATTTTTTTTTCAGTTGCTTAATATAATTCTAAATTTTTCTGATCTTTGTTATTGAATTTTAATTGAATTACAAAATTATAATGTTTATTTTTAATGTTTAGGAAAAAGTGTGCAGTACATTTTAATAAATTTATTATAGAATGATCATTAATGTGTGACTCAAAATAGAGAAAAACTGGCAAGTTTGATGTTTCAAAACTGTTATAGATGGGGGGAAAAATGCTTTTAAGAGACATTTAAGATTATTATCCATCTGACTGAGAAATGTTGTTGTTTTTCAACCAAACTCCAGCAGAGGGCGACACTTAGAGATCCCTTTTTAAAGTGATAATGAATGTGAAAATTAATATTCTGTTATGTAGTCATCATTCAAAATCTGTAGGACGATTGATCGTCTGTGAAACACAAAAGCAGATGTTTAGCAGAATGTTGATGCTGCTCTTTTCCCTACAGTGAACGTGGATGCTGACCAAAAAAAGACAACCATTAAACATCATAAATGTAGTCTGTATGATTTGTTCTCAAGTTGCACAACCATAGTACATATTTACTTTCATCATAAGAACAGCTTAGCCATTCTACTATAAATGTATCCTCATGGTTTCCAAAGAAATTTCAGTTTCTCTCTTCTTCTCCCTTCTCTGTGGGGGGACTTTTGTTTGTTTTTTCCATTTAGCTAGTTGAATTAGGCCAGCGGTTTATCAGTGTATGTAGTTTGAAATCATCTTGCCATGAAAAAGCATCTTCTTATTACATTATGGTTTCAATTGCTGTTTGATGGCTCTCTTTCCGTTGGCTTAGTGTTTAGTGTTATTGAGTGTGTTTGCGCTGGCTCTTTTGCAGGGTGACAGACATCTGAAGTAGGATCAATATTTTTAATTCAGAAGCAAAGGGAAGTGTTGTGAAATGGACAGGGATGGAAACAAAGAGACAGATGCATGTTCAGTGCGTTAAAGCAAAGTTATGATGAATACACAAACTGACAGATGCAATCAAAATCTAAGCAAACAGACAATAAATAACTAAAATCTCGCCACCTGTATTTCAAAAAGAACAAAATACAGTATTTTTCTGAGAATAAGTTGCATCTGGCTATGTCGAAATTGCATTGTTGAGAAAACCCAGAGTCACGTCTGTGTGTGAGTCAGATTTTATTACGTTCAGAAATAATTAAAAATACAAGCAAAAAAGATTAATCTAAGCTTATTTCATGTTTGTTTTGATCATTTACACGCTATTTCGAGAAGGTTTCTCGTTATTTCGACATACTAAGTCATTATTTTGAGAAAGTTTCTCCTTATTTCGACATACTAAGTCATTATTTAGAGAAAGTTTCTCCTTGTTTCGACATACTAAGTCATTATTTCGAGAAAGTTTCTCGTTATTTCGACATACTAAGTCATTATTTTGAGAAAGTTTCTCCTTATTTCGACATACTAAGTCATTATTTTGAGAAAGTTTCTCCTTGTTTCGACATACTAAGTCATTATTTCGAGAAAGTTTCTCCTTATTTCGACATACTAAGTCATTATTTTGAGAAAGTTTCTCCTTATTTCGACATACTAAGTCATTATTTTGAGAAAGTTTCTCCTTGTTTCGACATACTAAGTCATTATTTTGAGAAAGTTTCTCCTTGTTTCGACATACTAAGTCATTATTTCGAGAAAGTTTCTCCTTATTTCGACATACTAAGTCATTATTTTGACTTAATCTTTTTTTTTCCTCAACTGTGACGGAAACGGGCTTCCATACATACATAAATGTAATGTAATCATTTATAATTATAGCTACATAAAACTGACATTTACTGTTTTCCAAACCAACTTACCATGCAAACTGCACAAGTATATACTATTTTCAAAGATATAATCTAACAAATCAAATGAAAACGTTTATCTAATATGTTTATACATATAATATATTTATGTGTGTGTGTGTTTGTGTGTACAGAAAAGCCTACTTTAAAAAGCATAGATGATCACTGTCCTCTAATGCCTTTTTAAGCTGGATTTGGAGGTGTTTGTCAGTTCATCGTGCTGTAACACCTCTCTTCAGTGCAGTTAAGAGTTTAGAGTTGCTGTTTATTGATCTGCTGTTTTCTCCATCTCCACAGAGGCACATCTGAAGTGGGTTAGAGATGGAGAAAACTGTGTCTGAAGCCCAATCGACCCCAGCCAATGAGAAGTCTTGTCAGACGGATGACATCACAGGTGAGGCCGTTGTGCCCGGACCTGCCCATGCGAGCAAGACGCTAGGTAAAACTGCTTTTTGGATCTCAAATGAATAATACATGTAAATGTCATCTATGACATGCATTTTAATTTGACCAATGGAAGCCATTCTGACCTGTCCACATGAATGGACATAATCCGAAACAAGAGTGAATGCATTTTAATAGTAGCCCATCCGCTCTGATCCTTCCCCATTAGAGGATTATGGCAAATTCCTCCACTGCTTGCTATTGTCCTTCACTCAGTAGGGGCCACTAGAGTCTTTGACCCTTACAGAGGTGAGGTCACGCCCCTCCCCACCCCCTCTGCAGCCTGTGGCTATAATGAAAGACGCACACACACACACACAAGGTGAAATTGTACCATTGATTGGGCTGCTCTTTGCCCCTATTATAGTGGGAGGTCAAGAGGCCACGCTCATGTGATGATGTGTACATGGGGGTGGAGCTTAATTTGTGTGAGGAAGTGATAGAATATAGTAGTTGTACTTCATGTTTAAACAGTTTTTCTACTAATAGTACAAATGAACTGAATTAACATGTTGGCTTTATAAAGAGTGATCTTATTATGATTACTAAATTAACATTTAGAGCTCCAGATTGATTCTGAGTTCTTGTAGTCAGCCACCTCCTCACTGCATCACCTCCTGACCGCCTCACCTTCTTACACATCACCTCTTCACCTCCTCACCTTCTGACCGCCTCACCTTCTCATGCATCACCTCCTCACCGCATCACCTCTTCACCTCCTCGCTGCATCACCTCCTGACCGCCTCACCTCCTCAGCTCCTGACCGCCTCATTTTCTCATGCATCACCTCCTCAGCTCCTCACCGCATCACCTCTTCACCTCCTCACTGCATCACCTCCTGAACGCCTCACCTTTTCACGCATCACCTCCTCACCGCATCACCTCTTCAGCTCCTCACTGCATCACCTCCTGACCGCCTCACCTCCTCAGCTCCTGACCGCCTCATCTTCTCATGCATCACCTCCTCAGCTCCTCACCGCATCAGCTCATCACCTCCTGACCGCCTCACCTTTTCACTCATCACCGCCTCACCTTCTCACGCATCACTGCATCATCTCATCACCGCATTCCCTCTTCACCGCCTCACCTCCTCGCTGTATCACCTCATGACCGCCTCACCTTCTCACGCATCACCTCCTCACAGCATCAGCTCCTCAACGCATCACCTCTTCACCGCCTCACCTCCTCAGCTCCTCACTGCATCACCTCCTGACCGCATCAGCTCCTCACTGCATCAGCTCCTCAACGCTTCACCGCCTCACCTCCTCAGCTCCTCACTGCATCACCTCCTGACCGCATCAGCTCCTCAACGTATCACCTCCTCAGCTCCTCACTGCATCACCTCCTGACCGCATCAGCTCCTCAACGTATCACCTCCTCAGCTCCTCACTGCATCACCTCCTGACCGCATCAGCTCCTCAACGCATCACCTCCTCAGCTCCTCACTGCATCACCTCCTGACCGCATCAGCTCCTCAACGCATCACCTCTTCAGCTCCTCACTGCATCACCTCCTGACCGCCTCACCTCCTCAACGCATCACCTCCTCAGCTCCTCACTGCATCACCTCCTGACCGCATCAGCTCCTCACTGCATCACCTCCTGACCGCATCAGCTCCTCACTGCATCACCTCCTGACCGCATCAGCTCCTCAACGTATCACCTCCTCAGCTCCTCACTGCATCACCTCCTGACCGCATCAGCTCCTCAACGCATCACCTCCTCAGCTCCTCACTGCATCACCTCCTGACCGCATCAGCTCCTCAACGTATCACCTCCTCAGCTCCTCACTGCATCACCTCCTGACCGCATCAGCTCCTCACTGCATCACCTCCTGACCGCATCAGCTCCTCACTGCATCACCTCCTGACCGCATCAGCTCCTCACTGCATCACCTCCTGACCGCATCAGCTCCTCAACGTATCACCTCCTCAGCTCCTCACTGCATCACCTCCTGACCGCATCAGCTCCTCACTGCATCACCTCCTGACCGCATCAGCTCCTCACTGCATCACCTCCTGACCGCATCAGCTCCTCAACGCATCACCTCCTCAGCTCCTCACTGCATCACCTCCTGACCGCATCAGCTCCTCAACGCATCACCTCTTCAGCTCCTCACTGCATCACCTCCTGACCGCCTCACCTCCTCACTGCATCAGCTCCTCAACGCATCACCTCTTCAGCTCCTCACTGCATCACCTCCTGACCGCCTCAGTTCCTCAACGCATCACCTCTTCACCGCCTCACCTCCTCAGCTCCTCACTGCATCACCTCCTGACCGCCTCACCTCCTCACTGCATCATCTCCTCACAGCATCAGCTCCTCTTACGCATCACCTCTTCACCGCCTCACCTCCTCAGCTCCTTACTGCATCACCTCCTCACTGCATCACCTCCTCACCGCATCAGCTCCTCTTACGCATCACCTCCTGACCGCATCACCTCCTCACCTCCTGACCGCCTCACCTCTTCAGCTCTTCACCGCCTCACCTCCTCACTGCATCACCTCCTCACCACATCACCTCCTCAGCTCCTCACCGCCTCACCTCCTCACTGCATCACCTCCTGACCGCCTCACCTTCTCATGCGTCACCTCCTAACTGCATGACCTCCTCAGCTGCTCACTGCATCACCTCCTCATCACCTCACTCCCGCTCCTCACCGTCTCACCTTCTCATGCATCACCTCCTCACCTCTTCATGCATCACCTCCTCAGCTCCTCCTTCCTCCCCTTCTCATCTCTTCACCTTCTCATCTTCTCACCTTCCCACCTCACTTCATCACAGCTTGACCTCCACCTGTCTCAGCTCCTCCTGTCTCACCTCCTCACCTTTTCACCTCCTCATCACCTCATCTCCTCACCTCTTCCCTCCTCATCTCCTCCCGCCTAACCTCCTTGCCCAGCTGTTCTGGCATTGTTAGATTTCTGGAATTTCCCTCACACAGACATAAAACACCTCTAATATGAGGCGAGTCTCTGAGGACCTCTCTAAACACATCGCTGGGTTCTGCTGGCTGGCCAGCCATAAATTCACCAGCATCCCCATCATCAATCTCTGACTGATTTGGTCGCTGTATCCACAGCTGTGTTCATGCCCTGTATCTTTACACACGATTGATTTTCCACTTCCTCACATAGTGAAGAGTTATCTCCCACAGCGTGTCTGTAGCTCAGGTGGCAGAACATGCTCTTTAAGAGTGATTTTAGATTGATACATTTCAACATTTTGAAGAAAACGGGGTTGTGTAAATTTGTTGCCACGATACTACAGTGTTTGTCCATTATCGTAACCTTAACTTTGAGCAATAATAATACTAGTGTTATTAGCAAACTCCACTAATAAAAGTCATTTCTGTAATATTCTCCACAAACTAGAGCTCCATTAATCACAGCCTCGAAATATTGGCAAACATAACCCAAACAGAAGAGGTATTACTCGATTTATCCACTGGAAAAATGTGTATTAAATCAAGGCTTTTGTTTCAGAGCCAGGCGCTTTCGTAAATACTCATCTAGACAGTCGCAGGCAGCGGCCATCAATATTGCAAACTTTAATAAAGTCTCATTTAGAAAGCACAAGCTGAACCTCTGAATGGATATGAATCATATCAGGGAGATCTGCCATCCAGAACACTGGCATAAGCATAGCAAACTAGACTTCAGATCATCATTTCTGTGTAATGAGTTTGTCTTGGGAGAATTATTCAAAGACATTCAGTCTGACGGACTGTCATAAGTGTTAATAAGAGAGATAACCAGTATTATAACTGAGGCACTTGATTAATTGGATGTTTTCTGTGATTCAAAACAAGGACGTCTTTCCTTTTCGTCACACTTTCCTTGGCCCAACCGCTGCACTCGGGTCCTGTTTACTCCTCGTATTAAGATGTGTTTTGGTCGATCGGATCACAAGTGGACGGCTCTAAATACAGGCGTAAACAGGATCTAAAACGCTTTGAGCTTGTCCACTTTCTACTACTTAGTGTAAATAGTCATGTGGTCAAATGCATCCGAACAGCCACTAAAAGACCCTCTACTCTCCACCTGCTGACCTAATGCATAATCATTATGGGATGTGCCCTAGCCAGACGGGATTTAAACTTCATTGACTGGAGACCCAAGATTGGTACCAAGTACCAAGCACAAATGTTCTCTCCATTCATAATTTCTTACACACACTCATAACGTTTGGCTGATCTTGCGGCTGTTAGAACAGAAACTAAAACTGCTGCTCTCCGTGTGTTTTCCTGTCGTCTCCGCTCACGTTCATATGCAAATCATGGTAGCTTATTTCATCCATTCGACTGAAAAATCCCATACATTTATCCACTCATAGACCCTCCTCTTGAAGAAATAAGGACAATGGAAGAAATGAAGTGGAAGAAATGAAGAAATGGTGGAAAATGGATAAAAGATGGATTAAAACACGGGAATGTGTCTGAATTCGCTCACAGTTCTGCAAAACATGATGTCATCGTCCAGTCCAGTTCTCATACAACAGTCAGATCAATAATATTGCTGAATAGTGGTAGATTCTGATTGGCTGTCAATGTTTTTATTAATCATAAGCTGGGAAAACAAATTCTGCAAGTGATTCCAACTATATTGTTTCTCTCCTCCATTATCATTTAAGTTGTAGTTTGGAATTGATTATTTAGAATGATTTTTAGAACTATATCTTTGTCACCGTTACAATTATCGTTCTTGGTCTTAATACGCTTCTGAACATGTATGAAGTGCAATAATTGATTGATGTAATGTAAGAATACTCTGTTTTTCTGTTGCAGTTTGTTCCTCGGATTCTGGAGATCCGGCTCTGCTACAAACAACACTGCTCACCTCCAAATCTGGCATCCAACAGATCATTGAATGTTTTCATACAGGTGCCATGTCTGTTCTCAATGCATTTCATCGCTTCTATTTCCTCTCTTAATAATCTTAGTAGAACAACCTCTGACCCAACACAGAATCTCAAGGAAATCCTATCACTGCCCTCTTGCACTTGTTTGCAGGTACTGCACAGCTGAAACACATTCTCCTAAAGGAGGTGGACACAATCTTTGAATGCAAACTCTGCCGCAGTCTCTTCCGTGGCCTTCCCAATCTGATCAAGCACAAGGAAATTTATTGTTTCACCCGAATTCCTGAACCTGAAGGTCAGTATGACATTGCCTTTCTGCTGTTCATCCTATTCCAAAAGACCAGTATTGAGTTTGCCATGAAATTGTTTTCATTTGCATATGGAAATAATTTGGTTATATTTTGGTGGCATTTTTTTCTGCCTGTTCTGTTTATTTTCCAGCATCTAATTGTGTTTCATCTTATTTACTGTTTGTGCTACTGCACCTTTAAGATTTTTACATGTAAATTTGATTGTTTAAACCAGGGGTCTCCAAACTTTTCAGCCCGAGGGCCGTATTAACTATCAAACAGCAGTTCGGGGGCCGACTACACACTTTAAACTATGCATACTAACACATTTTTAATGGCATTAATAAGCGCTTGCAAAGATGCTTTACTGTATGCTGTTGACCAGCAAACATGGGTGATCCTGTTTTGGTTGTGATCAGATTCAGACTGGGGCAAAATGAACAAAGCTAATTACTCAATTAAACTAAACCATGTCCTCCTTCACGGAGTCCCATGACCTTTTAACCCATTCACACACTTGTGTAATAGTGGGCCTCTTCATCCGCCTAGTAGACGTCAGGATCATGGTTCCCAGCTGCCATCCAGGTGTTCCACTCCTCTCGCTTCAGAACTTTGAACGGTTTTTGGGGCAATGGGGCGAATAGGTGACTGTGGCGAGAGGGGCGTGGTTCAGCGAGGTCTGCAGCGGGAGAGAGAGTCGGGAGACGAGCAGTGCGCAAGTAGATCAAGTGCAAATTGACAAACAGCTGTGTCTCATTGCAGTAACTGGCAGGAAGAGACCGGATATAAACAGCTGGGAAGTGAGAGATGGGGAGAAAGACCCGGAACTAGTTGCATTTAGTTCACGGTCCAGTTCTCACTATTAACTAGTTGCATTTAGTTCACGGTGCCGTTCTCACTGTTAACATGTTACATTTAACTAGTCGCATTTAGTTTAGGGTGCAGTTGTCATAAGTGTTATAGTATATCTACATGGTGCTCAAACCATGATACGGTCCTGTTAACTAAGATCTAGTTCTGGTTTGTCTTCTAGACCCCTCTGGAGATGGCAAAAAAAGCATGAAAGAACTTATTGAAGCCATCTATCCCTGCTCTGATAAAGAAGAATACGTACTGAAATTTGAGCCTATTACCAGCAACCAGAATGCTGTTTACCAGTACCTGTCCAAAGAAGACGACCTGGCACCTTCATCCCAGAGTCCCAACCGCACCACCACAGAATGCTGGATTCAACACTCTGAAAGACAGGAAATGCACACTGAGCAGGTCTGCTTGGAAGAAGAGGAGAACAATTGCATTGATGATGAAGATAAGAGAGAGACCATGGACAAAGATGCTGATGTAAACAAGGAGCACCAGGATGCTGAAGAACCTGAGGAGCCAATGGAGATAGACCTGGCATCTTGCCTCCTCTGCAACAGGAAGTACAGGGTTCAAGGTCACCTTAGGAGACACCTGCAGACTGTTCACAAGATTGTATCCTCTGATTCCACAACCAACTCTACTGATCCTCCGTCCAACTTCAAGAAAACAGTCAACGGTAAAGTTGACACTCCAGACACTAGTCCCATCTCCTCTTCTAACTCCCAGAGCCAGAAGAGCCCTAAGGAGGGCAAGGTGCCATCCAAGGCTGAATTCTCTGTGGGCTTTGACTTCAAGGCACGCTTCTGCAAGCTCTGCAAACGGACATTCAGCTCCGTGCAGAATCTGGAGAAACACGTCGAGCTGCACACAGACAATGGCACAAACTTCTTTGTCAAGTTTTACTGCTGCCCGCTCTGCCGCTACAAGACACGGCGCAAAAGAGACGTGCTACGCCATCTCTCGGAGCTCCACAAGAAGAAGTCCTCCTACCTGAGCCGGATCTCGCAGTCACTGGAGAGCCACGCCGTCAAGAAGCCAGTGGAGGTCGTGTTGAACAAAGAAGCGGCGAAAGATCAAGGTCGACAAGAAGTGAAAGCCCACAACAACCACACTTCACCATATCCGACACGCAGGAACATGAAAACACCTGGCATAATGCGCAACAAGACCTCGAAGACGGGCAAAGTAACCAATGCCAAAAAAATGAAGCCCAATAAACCAAAAGGGAGTGTCACTAAGAAATTTGTGTGCAATATCTGTGGACGGAGCTTTAAAAAGGCAAGGTACCTAGGTTTGCACAAGAGATGCCATCTAAAAACCACAGCAAGGAGCGCATGCATCAGAACAAGATCAAAGGTCATTCTTTGGTGAGTGTATCTCCTAAAGAGTCAACATGCCAAACCTTGGTGGGCTGCCTAGAGAGTCCAATAGAGTTCCTTGACTCTGAGTTGATTCCAGGAAAGAGTGTGATGTTAGCTTATTGCTAAGCTAACAGCTCAATACTAAAAATTTTCACATGCACAAAAAAAAAGCATGCAATTTTTCTTTTTTATTTGGCCAGAACATCTGAGAAGGCAAGTCACTTCATCACAGTACATTCTGCTATTGCCTATTTGGTAAAAATAAATGCATGCAACTCTGCTTTCACAGATGCATTTCATTTTACAGTTACATTTTATATATTTGGCAGACCCTTTTTTTCCAAAGTGACTTGCATTGCATTCAAGAAACACATTGACATTCTAATCGGTTCTTGATTTCCCTTGGATCGAACCCATGACCTTGGCATTGCAAGTGCCACGTTCCACTGTATGAGAAACAGGAAAGCTTTCAAAGCTTTTGCAATTGCATTGACAAAAAAAAACTAAATGCATGCAATTCTGCCTTTGAATTTGGCCACAACTTAGAATTCAGAATGTCGTAGTATTATCTACTTTCAAAATCAGCAGGTGTCTACATAGTCAGCTCACTAGGTTGTGTGCAGTTATTTCCTGTTCTAGCTTGTGCTCGTTCTGCCTCTGAACTGTGCGTTGCAGTGAGAGAGAGGAACTGTGCTTTGATTAGTGAATTGCTACCACAGCCTTGCTGCTAATGAATAAGAAAAATCCCAGGGTGGACTTCCAGCACAGAAGAATGAAGCATGGATGCCATAGCAAGGCCCTGGAAATGAGGCCGCACCGGTCTCACCTCGAGGCTTAAAGAGCCCTTGGGGTGCCGGTAGAGCGGTGAGGGGGGCTTCTTTAAGAAGCAATTAAGATAACTCACCCGTGTCCTTGGAAACAGGGCTCGGCTCAGCCCGGCGGTATTAATCACGCCGCTCTGTCACAGGACCGGAGAGACAAGAGAAGCTCTCTGATCTTCAAATAAGGGTGACAGAGTTGCCTTGGCTATCCATGACCATTCTTGACTTGCTTTTTTTCCCATTAATGCCTCATTTTCTCCCCGTGGTGGAAGTCCATATGTCACTCTGACAGTTAGCAGTTCACTTGTTCCTTTGGGTCTTAGTCCTTGTGTTTGTCTCTGGGTTGCAGTAAGTTACATCTAACATGAAAACAGATGAAGGCTGGATCGCCAGCTGCTCCCAGTCGACATGTGGCAGAGAGTTACTTAAACAATTAAGTTTTTTTGTGTGTCAGATAAACATGTATTATATTATATTATGCTAAGTGTTGGTTAAGTTACTCTCAAAAAATTATTGTATTATTTATTACTTTCTAAACAATGCAAAGATGGACATAAAGTTGCTCTTTTAATTCTGTCAAATAAATGACTGAAAAATGAAGAGTAATCCCTTATTTTACTTTTATATTACAGTAATTAATTACGGTAGTAATGCATTATAACCAACACTGATTTTATTATATTATCCGTGTTGTTTAACATTTCATTTTGATTGTGCATCTTTTACATTTAGATTGACTTTAAGTGAGCATTAGAAAATGGGAAAGGAAAAATAATGTATTAATTCTGTTAACTATAATCTTTTGCAAATCTCAAAATGAGTTTTCACATGGTACATTTCTGAGGCGTCATGATAACGTTTTTGTGTCTCTTTCTAACTTTCTTGTCTCTCTTTATTAGATATTTTCTGACAGCAAACTGGACTTGCAGAGACGGTGGAAAGACATATTGGACAGTGAGAGAGAGAAAGAAAAGCCCAACCTTGAAAACGTTATTTTTTACAAAAACAGTGCTGTGTAAAAAGACTTTAAACTCTTAGGAGGGTGTAAGAAACCCTTGGAAATGTGTTTTTGGGCTTTTAGGAGCTTTTCCGTCGTCCCACACGCACATATTGGGGAATGTATGTCAATGTAACGGTACAGTATTTTCAGTTGCGCTCTATTATCCATTTATGAAGGGTTCTGACTGCTCTCGAATGTTAGAAGAAGCATATATGCTTTTCATTCCCCTGCTGCCATCAATACAATTTGACATTTCCTTCCAAAAACATCCAGACGATTGTTCCTGGGTCCGGTTATAGTGAACAGGCCTCAGGCGGAGCTTCAGAACACACACGCTCTTGTCGAGAAGCACTGAAGTCCTGCAGACGGCCGCTGAACGCTGGCTATTCACACCCATCAGGCTCATTGGTATTCAGTGCAGTCGCGTGGGCGAAGATGTGGATGCCACGGAGAAGATGGCATGAACTCTGAGTTATATTAAGGGATGTTTTATGTTTGAACAAGCACATGCTCTGGGGAAGATGAACAGTTGTCCTTGTGTAAACTGCAGGTTAAACGCTTTCCAAGAGCTCTTTTTAGTTGTGCCCTCCTGCAGTTCTTTGATTAATTCATCCGCTATCAGTTTTATATTCTTCTCATGTTATTTTTACATGGTTCATTTATCTATTCATATTTTACAAATAAAGTGAACAGGTCTTTAGAAACAATCACTGAGAAAATCTGTAGATCCAAGATTCTGGATAAAAGTTATACGTTCATTTTTTATTTTTCGTTCTTCTTTGTAATGACCAACAATAAACAGATCATTTACAGTAAGCACTGTTGTTGTTTTCTCCTTTAGGCTATTTGTTTCAAATAATTTACATAATAATTGAAGTTAAGTTCACGTTCTCATGTAATTACAGGTTTGGAAGCATTTTCTTTTTAATTTACACATAAATATATAACATTTCACTCTGATTCTAAATGCGTATATAAATGTATTATTGATTATAGAAAGGTTAAAAGATTGTTTTTAATCCAAAAGAGTGCAGTAGTGAATTTTTGAGGTTCTGCTCAGTAATTTGGTCATCTGTCATAATTTGGAGAGTGAGCAAGTGTTATTTTTTCCACTAGAGGGCAATAGTGCACTATTTATAAACCAGCCGTTGGAGCCAAAGCTGACATTTCCCAACTTTCTTGAAATTCTTTTTTGTTTTTGGTCTTTGGAAGTGCAAGTTCAATTTAGTCAGATGTGGCTTTGATTAGTTGTAAATGGTGCGTCCAAAAATGGCTAAAATAATGACTGAGTCAATAGTATATAGACCATTGTATAGACCACTGAAGAGTGTTTGAAGCTACTTGTTTGCATTCAGACTCATGAAATAAATACAATAAAATAATGTCATTTAGAGTACATACTTTACATCACACAGGATTATTAGCTGCTATTTTACTGAATTATCATTAAAACTGAAATACAGATTCTGTAGAAGGAAACTATATTGATAAAACAACGTTAGATTCTTATTTTCACATCCCTGCGTTTATTCTCTCCTTTATTCAACTATTTCTGCACGTCTGCATGTATGTTTTTGTGCACAAGAGTGGGTGGTTCCTTAATCGATCCTGTGCATGTTCCTTCAGAAATGCATGCTTCATTAAAGACTGCATGTGATGCACGAGAGAGAGACTGAATGTGTGTGTGTAAGAGAGAGAGAGAGAGAAAGAGAATGTGTGTGTGTGTGTGTGTGTGTGAGAGAGAGAGAGAGAAAGAGAGAATGTGTGCGTGTGTATGAGATAGAGAGAGAGAGAGAGAATGTGTGCGTGTGTGTGAGAGAGAGAGGGAGAGAAAGAGAGAGAGTGTGTGCGTGTGTATGAGAGAGAGAGAGAGAGAGTTTATAAAATCTTTAATCAATGGAGTTTAAAAAACACCAGTAAAACAAAACAAAAAACAATTATTCAAAAAGAATCACCCACTGTTTACACACCACTTACGCATAAAATCAACCATGTTTCCAGTACTGTTAAAAAACACACACTCAACTCTGATTCTGGATTCAACCAACGCCGTAAACATTCTGATCACATCAACCATTCGTCCTTCAAGAGCCAGTCTACAGGTCTTCCAAATGGCTAGTTTTGCTTGCCCAAGTATAAAATTAGCCACAGTGCATCTTTCTTTGTTTGCTTTGGAATATTTACATCCAAAGATAAAAATAACTTGGTTAAAATCAAAACCCAGTCCTGTCACAGTTCTCTCCAGCAGCGCGAAAAGTGGGACCAACCTCGGACATTCAATAAAAACATGAAAAACAGTTTCGTTACTGTTACAGAAAAGACACACTGGTAAAACATTTAGGTTGAATCTGGAAACAAACACGTTAGTGGCGAGCACACAGTGCAGTATTCTCCACTGGAGATCCCCTGAGCGCTTGGGAAGAGGGCTTTTATAAAACAGCCTCCAGGAAGGGAGAATATGGTCTGCAACTGCGAGCTTTTCTCTCCATTTCGTATCATGTCTTACATGAAGATCGTTAAAATAAGCAGTTTTTACACAGACTTGATATAGCTCTTTCTTCCCCGCTGTTTGAAAAATTAGCTCTTCTAATCTCTCCAATTGTAATAATTTTCCAACTTGGTTGGTTTCAGAGGAAACTTTAGGTGACACACTTAATTCAGGGAAGGAGACCTGTAAAGGCCCTCCCTCCAAAGAATGGTTTAAAAACTGTAAAAGAGGAAGAGGAAAGGCAGACTTCAGTCCTAAAAGCAAATGCTCCACCACTCTCACAGACCTTACTTCGACCTGTCTAGCAATCTCTTCTGCTGATCTCCACTCTTTTGAGTCCAAGTCAATCAAGTGTCTGACTTTAGTAAAACCTTTCCTCATGCATTGCAGAGCAATGTTGTTAAACACACAAACATTCCCTAAAAAAGGATTAAAAAACAATGGTTCATCTATCCCATAATGATCATTTTCTGACCTGGACACTTTAAACACATTCCAAGATTTTAAAACTGATGCATAAAAATTAAGACCAGACGTAACCCTTCCATTAAAAGGTGCCATTAAGAACAGTTGCTTGTCAAGCTCAATGCCACACAGCGATCGCAATAACGTGAGTCCAAATGACACCCAGGGGACAAACTCTGTAGAAAAAAGCAGTTTTTGGGCAGATTTTAGTCTCAGAGCTCTGACTTTGGCTGTTAGTTCAATTAGTCCTTGTCCTCCTTCATTAACTGGCAAGTATAAAATTCCAGGAGGAAGCCAGTGGAAACCATCCCAGAAAAAGTCAACAAAAACCTTTTGTAGTTTTTGTAGCAAGTCTCCCGGAGGATCAATAACAGTCAGACGATGCCACAGCATAGATGCTGCTAGATTGTTCACCACAAGGACTCTCCCTCTATAGGACACTCGGGGAAGGATCCATCTCCATTTCTGTAGGCGTCCAGCCACCTTTTCATAGAGGCCTTCCCAGTTCTTCAGCATGTATTGTTCTGTTCCCAGAAAGACCCCCAACACTTTAAACCCCTCTGAACTCCAGGGGCAGCGCTGAGGAAGCCTGGGAACGCTTTCTTCCTCCCACTGGCCTAGAAGCAATGATGAGCTTTTTCCCCAGTTAATTCGAGCTGAGGAAGCTTTTTGATAAGCCTCAAGAGCCGCTTCCAAGCTGAAAACATCTTCGTTGGATCGGATCACAACAGTGACATCGTCAGCGTAAGCGCTGAGTTTTACAGTCACCGTCTCTGAAGAAGAAACATCCACCGTTGAAATCCCACGCAGTTGACGCCTTAAAACAGTCAGTAATGGTTCGATGGCAATGGCGTATAAAATGCCTGACATACTGCATCCTTGCCGTATGCCTCTGCTCACTAAAAAAGGTCTTGACAATGAACCATTGATTTTTAAAATACTGTATATATCAGCATATAATAATTTAACGTAGGAAATAAATAAAGGACCAAATCCAAAAGCTTCAAAACATTTAAAAAGAAAGTCATGATCTACACGATCAAAAGCCTTTTCCTGGTCCAAAGATAAAAACCCTACATTAAGATTTTTGCCTCTGGCAAATGAAATCAAATCACGAACCAGAAACAAATTGTCAAATATTGTACGGTTCGGAATACAATATGACTGGTCTGCGTGAATTATTGTTGATATATACAGTTTTAGTCTATTAGTTAAGGCTTTGGAGAAGATCTTGTAATCCACTCCAAGCAGAGACACTGGTCGCCAGTTCCTTATGTCAGCAAGATCCCCCTTCTTGGGCAGCAAGGTGATCACTGCTCTCCGCAGACTCAATGGTAGGCGTCCACTATCAAAGCACTCTAAAAACACTGAGAACAAGTCTTCACCAATGACTGGCCAAAACTGTTTATAAAACTCTGCAGTTAAACCATCCAAACCCGGGACTTTTCCTGAAGACATGTCTTTGATAGCAGCAGTCAGTTCCTCCATCAGCAAAGGCTGATCGAGTCTGGAGTGCTCTCTCTCCGTCAGATGAGGCAGATCCTGAAGAAGTGTTTCTGCTGTTTCTCCATCACATGCTTCTGCTGTGTAAAGACTTTCATAAAAACTCAGTGCATGTGTGATTATCTCATGTTCATCCGTTGTTTCACCTCCTCCTGGAAGTTTCAGACGTCTTAAAATTTTCCTATTGTCAACTTTCTTTTCAAGGTTGAAAAAGAATGATGTTGGAGCATCCATGCAATTAAAAGACGTGAACCTCGAACGAACCAGAGTCTCTTTAGCTCTCTCTTCCAGGAGATTATGGAGAAGAATTTTCCTTGTCTCCAAAACTTCACCAGTACTTCCATCAGACTCTTCAATGTCAAACTGCAAAATGTCTTGCTCAAGTTGTTTCATTTTATTCTCAAGATTGTTCTTGTTGTGTGCAGAATACTCCTGACAGAAGAGTTTGACCTGGACTTTACCAATGTCCCACCACTGACTCAGGGACTTGTACTGGGGTTTTCTCTCTCTCCATGCCTCCCAAAAGAGTGTGAAAGAGTGTAAAAAGTGATGATCTTGTAACAGCTTATTATTAAAACGCCAATATGGGCATGTGAATGTGCTCTGTGCAGAAGTGACATTGACAGATATATAATGATGGTCTGATAAAGAAGTGGGGGTAATGCGACTATTTGAAAACTTTTCACTGGCAGTTCTTTGCACATAAATTCTATCAAGCCTTGCTGCAGAGATCATGTTAAAGTTTACTTTCATCCATGTATACTGCTTTACATCAGGAAAAGCTTCTCTCCACACGTCTACAAGATCATGGTATATGATTAATTTTCTAAGAACATCTGCTGATGAACTATGAGGTTCCCCATGATTTCGGTCTAGTGTGTGATCTAAGGTGCAGTTAAAATCCCCAGCCAGTACAACAGTCCTGCCCTGTGGAACACTGCTTAACGCTGTGCCGGGTAAAATATCAAAAACAACCACATTCTGATCCTTAAATTCAGATCCAAAAAGAATAGCGACTCCTGCACTATTACTAGAGCCATGGCTTAAAACGGCCTGTCCGCACCATTCACTCTGCCACTGGACCTCATTATCCACATCTGTGTGAGTCTCTTGCAAACAAATCACACTACAGTGTTTCAAATTTATATAGTCAAAAAGGGAAACCCTTTTCACAGCATCACGACACCCATTGATATTTAAAGAACCAAAACATAAAGGTGCCATGATGCTAAAGGAAAAAAGAAAAGAAAAAACAAAAAGAAAATTGAATTCTGATAAAACTAGACCACTCATTTCTTACGTGATTGCAAGGAGACTCTAACATTGCTCAGGATCTTTTTAAGACGGTAGCGTTTCTGTTTATCCAGTTCATCATAAGAGGTTTTCTTCATAGCAGTTGTGCCAGATGCCAAAAACAAACTTAAATCAGGAAAAAAGGTCTCAATCTTGGGCTTACGAAGTCCTTTGGTACAATCTAAAAAATCATTGATTTGTTTGAGTGAATAGAGTTTCGGCTTATTGCCAGCACCACTATTCTCATCTAAAATGCTCTCAACATCATCATCATCATCATCAGACTCATCAGTTTGTAAGCATACACTCAACTCCTGACTATCCACATCTTCCACACTTTGACTGTTCATTTCCTCAGTATCTAGTGTTGTGTTGGCAGACTGAGCCTGCTCTACCTGACTCTGAGGATCATGATCAGTGTCTTCCTGGGCTTCAGTCCTGTTCTCAGAGACATTTACAGGAGCTTCTCTTGTGTTGTCAGACTCTACACTCTCCTCATGCGAGGGGCTCACTGTGGGTCTTTCAACACCTGACGACTCCGATAAAGCAGTCGCATTTAGATCACTGTTTGTCTGGCTTGTTACCTCTACAGCGGCAGCTGCAGTAGCAACATTAGCACCGTTTTTGTTCAGGCAGTTCTGCCGAACATGCCCAAACTCCCCACACACAAAACATTTCATTGTCTCTGAACTGATGAAAATCGTGTAGTCCTTACCGTCAATACTCAGCTTGACGGACAAATTCAGAGCCTCATTTTGTGAATTGAGAATCATTATAACTTGTCGTCTGAACGACATCACATGCCTGAGTTCGGCGTTCTTACAGCCGAGAGGAATCATCTTTACAGGGCTCATTAGCTTCCCGTACCTCTTAAGAATCTCCTCTAGCTTATCATTCTTAACAAACGGCGGCACATTTGAAAGAACAACTTTTTTGGTTGGGCTTGACAAAGGCATAACATTTATAAACGTGTCTTTGATCGTTAACCCACTCTCAATCAAGTCATCCACCATCTGAATCTCACTCAGAAACAGCACTATAGCTTTGTTCATGCGTGACGCCGATCTTATATTGGCTCCACCGATCACTGAACTCACAGCTAACAAACAATCCTCCACCGACACTGAAGCGTCAGGCATGCATTTACAACCATGCCTGACAGTCATGCCGAGGAAACCCCCTGCGTTTGCCTCCATTGCTCGGAGCACGCCGACCAAAGTCAGCTAAGACACTTTAAAAACTTCACTTATAAACCACAGTTTTTTGCAACTCAAAAAAAAGAGGGGAAAATAAGAAAGTAGAAACTCACTTAAACCTCCATCAGAAAGCAGAAAGAAGGTAAGATCTCGCATCGACTGCACTTGTTAGTATGTTTTCAAATACTGTTATAATACTGCAACTGTAATTCCACAGGGGAAAATATGATCTTCTCATTCTTTTGTTTCAAATGTTGATCATGGAAATCTTTTGAGCATAACTGTTGTGTTTTACTGTGTTACTGAGACCTACAGGAGTGTTGCAGTTGTTTCCATTAAGCTCGTTTGTTTTATAAGGGGACAGTAGTCCCTTAAAAGCACTTTCTTGTTTTGGAAGCAATAGTTGCGCTTTAACTGAGACATTCCTCTCGCATTGGTGATGCATGGAAAGAAATGAAGGAGAATGCAGAGGCTGTGTTGATCAGACTGTGTGAATCATTGCATTGCATTGCATCAAAGGAATGTGCGTAAATACACACGCATGCATGCTGATTCACACACATGGACTATGATGTAGTTTGCTTCTCTTATAAATTCAGATTTATAAATGCGTAATGCATAGAGGGTGAATTTGATAATGTCTCGTCTTTTCTCATGAAGTGCATTAACTGAGTTAAAACTCTCCATTTTACGCGGTTGTATTTTTTTCCCAACAACAGTTGTGTGTGTGTGTGTGTGTGTGTGTGAGAGAGAGAGAGAGAGAGAGAGAGAGAGAGAGAATCTCTGAATTCCTGCGAGACAGGTTCTCCTGCTGGAAATATAATGGCATCTCCAGCAGAAGATGGTTCTGCTTGACACATACTGATTCGTGGAAATTAAAAAGAGAAATGGGACACACTGCGACTGCCAGGGTAATAACTCCATCTGTCTCTGATATAACGACAGAAGAGAGGGAAGACCTGAGCTCTCATATAGAGATTAATTCGTGCAAACGAGTAGAATATTGGGCTGAAACAAATCCAATTATGCATAAACCATCGTTTATGCAAATGCATTTCAATTCAAACAGTCCCTGCACTCGAGAAACCAATGCACACTGATCTGGAAGCAGAAAAACATATAGATTATAACAGAACAGAAAATAGAGCAATACAGCGTCAGAACAATAGAAGTCATTAGGTAGTCACTGTTTTAAAACAGAACTGAGACAGTGGTAAATGTTGTCTATAAGTTCACAGTAAGATCCAGATTTTCCCTCGTAATGTATGGTGTCTGGGTTAGTCAGTGGCATTTGTGGCTCTCCAGGAGAGCACAGTCTCATTCAGAATCGTGCTTTGGACTTCCTTTATATTGTGCTGCTCTTGGCGCACGGAGGCGGCAGATTGCGCAGCATGTGTCTCTCTCTCTCGGAAGCGCGAGGCTGTGCGTAAATGCCCTCGTCGCGCGTAATCAAAGCATGGCTCTCCATTCTAGTGGAGATGTGGAGGTGTTTCACGAGAGCTTCTCGCTGTCTCGACTCTGAAATGTTTCAGGTGCGTGGTGTGTGCCAACAACAGTGCAGATGAGCTGCCTTGATTTTGGAGCCTAGTGTGATTGGCAAAAGAATGAGTAGAAAAGAGAGAAATGTGCCCACTGGAAAGACAGAGAGCAATGTTTGCATTGCATTTATATTGACATAGCATGTTAATTAAAACACCATAGTGCAGTGTTTTAATGCTGTTGTGTGTGTGTGTGTGTGTGTGTGTGTGTATATATCAAATGCTTTCTATTTGAAATCACTAACATTTTAAGAACACACAATATATTGGTGACTGTTCTGTACTAAAAATTATTTAAGGAAATCTTTCTTTAGTCTATATGGTAATTAAACATTAACATAAGAATAAGTACTTGATATCTGCATTTCCCCCAAATTTCTATATATGTACATCCTGATAAAAACAGTAGATTCATCTTCCATAACCCATTCCAATCCGCAAGCTGAACTGTAAAAATCAACCCGACAGCTTCATTGTCCGCAAACAGACACATTTCCTCTCGCTGCGAAATGTCTTTGGTTGCCTATGCAAATGTGAGGGAAGAGGCCTTGATTTTGTTGTTTATTCAATGAGGCAGAAACGAAGGACCACACTGAGCTCCAAATGACTGTGATGTAATTTCCTTTCTGTCAAGATGTCTGTGTGTTTGATGAGTTTGCTTTGTTGCTTGCGTATATTGTGTGTGATTCATGTTTGATTTCTCTTTGTGCAGCCACTCAGTCAATGTTTATTTTATTTTATTTCAGATGCTTCTGAAGATGTGAGAGTTTTGGAGGCATTTCTCGTTTGACGTTTTTGCATCTCCTTATATCACCTGCTACCAGTCCCATGACATGCCCACCAGACGTTTGTGCCCCGTGAGACGTTACCGTGGCCACACCTTAAATGGTCAAGGTCCTCGACTTCAGCTTTGAAATGGGCATGGATGTTCCTGTCCACTTGCTGCCCCGTTAGTCCTCAATCCCATCACCTGGAATTTCTGGACCTGCACTTTCTCACACTGTCCCCAACAACCCTGTGGATATGGATCTTGTAAGCTTAAGTCGGACTCAATACCAGCTCCTCTTCTTCCTCTGCTACTGGTTACCAGTCTCTCTCCAGCGGGTGGAGACGCTCCCCATTGAGTACGCCCACTCTATCCGTCTGGATGGCGACATCATCCTGGGTGGCTTGTTTCCGGTTCACGCTCGGGGAGAGCGTGGTGTTCCCTGCGGGGAGTTAAAGAAGGAGAAGGGTATTCACAGACTAGAGGCAATGCTGTTTGCCATCGACCTTATCAACAAAGATCCGGAGCTGCTTCCCAACGTGACACTGGGCGCCCGTATCCTGGACACTTGCTCACGGGACACCTACGCCCTGGAGCAGTCGCTTACCTTTGTACAAGCTCTCATTGAGCGCGATGGCTCGGATGTACGCTGTGCTAATGGAGACCAGCCCATATTTGCCAAGCCAGACAAGATCGTTGGAGTCATTGGTGCAGCCGCCAGCTCTGTCTCCATCATGGTCGCCAACATCTTGAGGCTTTTTAAGGTAAGCAAGCTCACCTTGTTCTTCTGGGGATTAAGAGAAGGGTCCAAGCTGTAGTTGCTGGGAGTTCAGCCCATATTTGCCAAAGATCTAGCCATGCCCTTTTGAGGTGTGGGAGTGGGTAGTATTCTTCAGCTTTTGTGAATTGTAGTCATAATATAGTGTAGTGTAGCAAGCAATAATCTGGGCTGGGAGTCAAGCAGGTGTAGGCTAAAACATATTGGCCAAGTTTGACAAATACTTGGGTCATTATGTCTTCCATAGTACAGTGTAGTGGTTTACAATCTGGGCTGGGCATTGAAAGGGTGTAGTTTGAAGAGTACAATTCAGACCAGTTTGACAAAATCGTTGGGGTAGTTATTGCAGATGTGTCTCAATGATGTTAGAGGTAAGCAGGTCCTATCTGGTGTCCTTTTGGGAGTCTGTAGCTGCTGTGAATAATGGTTGTAGTGTAATATATTCAAAGGGTATGAGTTACATCATAAGAGATAAGAAAAGGTAGGAAACTACAATTGAGACCAGGCCTTGTTTGCCAAAAAATGTTGGGGTCATCGAGTGAATGTGTCTTCATCACATTTGGCAACATAATGAGCCCGTTTGAGGTAAAGGCCCCTTCTGGGAACTGGGAATGGAGTCTCTAGTTGTTTTGAATGGTGGTTATAGTGTAGTGTTGTGGTTAACAATCTAGATTGGGAGCCATAATGCTGTTGGTAAAAATGACACAAGAGTCAATCTATGGCCATTGTATCGTTGAGAGCAGGGCATGACATCCGCGAACGGATGCGGGTCATTGCGTGTGGATTTCATCAATGACGTGTAATGCAGTCTCTCTTAAAAGTCAATATGGCGGGCTGAATTTTATATGTAATTATACATTTTTCAGTTGTAGTCTTTTAAAAAGGGGTCTACAACAATAAAATAAATACAATGTAATGTTTTCTAAAATACAGTGATCCCTCGTTTATCGTGGTTAATGTGGACCAGAACCCCCGCGCAATAGGTGAAAATCCACAAAGTAGGTTTGGCCTCCCTAGGAATTTCCATATATGTGTGTGTGTGTAGGTACCAGAATGTTTAAAATACGTATATATATATATATATATATATATATATATATATATATATATATTATATATATTTAAATTAAATCTATTTAATAAAAAAAAAAAACGTAATATTATACACTTACTCTCTCTCTCATACGATACGTATTATGGTGCTCTACACTCATCAGTGACAGTAGTAGCTTGAGACTTGACTCCAGTAATGACGACGATGACAGACCTGTGCACTTCGATGAATGTGATGATGATGATGATGAGGGTGTTACTGCACTGGTATAATGAGGCCTTTAAATCGGTTCGGTTCTGGACCGTCAACATTTGCTCCTGAGAGAGGCGAAGAGGCTCTTACTCCACTCGTGCTCTGATTCGTCGATCTCGCGCCAGGAACCAATCACGTGCAACATCAAGTCACCAATCACCAACAACGCTGCGTTCCGCAATACGGCTGCCGATATTTTTATTTTTCGATTAATATTTTTGAAAAATCCGCAATCCACTGAGGCCGTGAAACTTGAACTGCGAAGTGGCGAGGGATTACTGTATAATTTGTTTTGATACATATCGATACTGAAATATCTGAAACACTTCCAATGGTCACACAATACCAACTACACTTTCTCGCTCTCTCAACTTTCACTGCAAGTTGGCACACAAACCCACCTCCCCTCACTTAAGCTGATTTATGCTTGAATTTCGACATGGGATTGCATGTATAGTGCTTAATTGTTCTTTCCTGTATCTCAAACAGTAGAGTGTGGTGCTTGCAACACCAAGGTCAAGGGTTTAATTCCCAAGGAAAGCAAGAACTGATTAGAATGTCAGTGTATTTCTTGAATGCAATGTAAGTCGCTTTGGATAAAAGCGTTTGATAAATGCATAAATTAAATAAATAAATGAAATAATTTGCGCTTACACCTGAAGTTCACGCACATAAAGCCACCTCTCAGTATTAAATTGAATTATTTTTCACTACTTATTGCACTTTAACAGTCAAACACACACAAAATAATGTCTAAATGCCGATCTTGGCGAGTATGCACATAAGCAATTAGTTATGTTTTAAGTGAACGAAAAGAAAATGCACGTGTAACATTATAAAGGATCCGTGGATCAGGTCTCAAAGTGACAGCAACAAAATTAGATAATATAAAAAATATCTATATAGCAGTTTTCCCCCATGGTATCGATGTCAGATTTGTGACAAGTAAAAATACAGAGTGGCTAGTGACTAACCCTAGGTTGCCCAGGGACACTCTTTGGATACATTTCTGCCTTCTTACTTTTAAGTCTTCTTCAGGTGTTCTATGAAGTAGACAAGGTTTTCATAACCACGGGTGACCTCACACAACTCAACCCGCACTCGTTTGAAATATGTTGTGACAAAGTGTGTGCATGTTGGCCTGGAAGAATCTCAAGGCAGGATGATTTCAGAGAGTGATGCTGCTCCAACTCTATTGCAGTCTAAATGTACATCTCCCTACCCAGCAGGAAGATCACTGTTTCTGGCCAAACGCAACAGTGAAACGAACTCCGGCATTTTGTTATGCTTGTCAGTGGAAATTAGGCGAACCAGGGGGCTCTTTCACTGTCATTATTTATGTATGTAAACAGCTGAAGTTCAGCAGTGACAACCTGTTATAATCTAGTCTTTTCTAGAATAACACCCCCTCTAGGAATTGAAATGGACTGCATACAGTATCTCCCATAAAAGAGGTGTATACCTGTCTGTAGACTGAAGTTCAAGTGGCCTCTTGACAACAATAGATTTTAACACAGTCATGTTTAATAAGCAGTCTAAATAACACTTCTGGTCGACTGCTCATTGTAGTTGTCATAGGAACAACTATGGCTGTCCTGTGCCAAATGGCGGCACAATGTTAATGAAACACTCTACTGTTTATTCCACACTCATTAGCTAACCATGATTTGACTGATTGATGTCGACAAGCTGTGCCGAACGTCCCGTCCGCAGTAAATGACGCATGTCCCATATTGCAAGCGCAGATCTTTTTCTGAAATACCATGTCAGCTGCCAGACTTTGGTCAATCACGTTAAGCACGATTGGAAGAGACATGCTCTTGGATGTTGAGCATGTAAACATGTATTTGGCTGAGTATGTGCTAGTTCTTTTTCAAACAAGTCATGGCCATTTAAAGCACTATGAAATGCTGTTATTATTAGATAGCTACTAATAAACTGCTATAGTATTTCTGTACATCCGCAGTGCATCATTATCATCCCTTTGCCGTTTTTGAGATTTTCAGAAGCATTGGCTGCAAATGTAAATCTTGCTTGTCGAGTTTCTTTAGTTATGGTCTGTGAATCATCGGAAACTATAGATGCAGTCTGACACTTGGCATCACAAGTGAGTGTGTCAAAAGATCAGACCAATTATCTAAAAATCAGTGTTGTGGAAGAATGTTTGAAAATGTTTAAAAATGCAAAAGCGCATTTGTGTGTATCTTTGAAACAGAGTTCAAATAAAAACGGCTCATTATTTTGTACACTTGTGCATTGTTGTAGATTGAGATTTTGTGTTTTTCCTCATTAGTAAGTAGATCTGGATGAAACTGATAAATGTAAATAAAAGCTAAATTAAAGAGGCTGCTTTTCATGCCTAATTTCCAGAATTATACAAAATGATGGTGAAAACTGACCCGTGCTGAGGAGGGGTTTTCCTGACACATTAAATAGCACATTACAGCTTTCCTGTCGCTCAAAGAGTAGAGAGTGGTTCTTGCAACATCAAGGTCCTGGGTTCGATTCCCAGGGAAAGCAAGAACTGATTAGAATGTCAATGTGTTTCTTCAATGCAATGCAAGTCACTTTGGATAAAAGCATCTGCCAAATGCAGAAATGTAAATTTGAAATAAGCTCATGTTAAGTTAAGCCATTGCCATTCAAACGCTTGCTAATGTGAGGCATTCTTAACCACCGAGAGCACCTGCATCACTGCGAACAGGAGTTGATGCCAGCGCATAGCGATTCTGAATGGGACATATGGAGTTCCCCGTCAGAACTCCTGTTTAGGTAATCGCCACAGCATTAGGATGCCTGGCGAGAGGACGGCCACAGGCTGTTAGTCCCCTGATTTCCATTCCTCCGACAGTCCCAGTGCACTGCAGGTGCAATTCAGATGCAATTCATTGGGGAGGTGATTTATCAGGGCAACCCTGCAGGTGGGGTCTTACCACATGAGATTTCTGAGGGCTGTGAAGTGCCTCCAGTCAGTGTTTGGCAGAATGAGAGAAGAAGGGCTTTTACATGTATAATGCTGTTGTGTAATATATGCACTATAAAATGTATGAGCTGCCTTACTGTCTATTGCCTCCCAGCTAACAGGGAACATTCTCACAACGCTGTGGAAAGGTTCTCTCAAGTAAAAAAAAAAAGAAAAGTTCCTTTGGTAATGTTAATTGAACGCTTTTCTGGTCTTCGTTCAAGAAACTTTGTGCTTTCCCTGGGAATCGAACCCATGACCTTGGCGTTGCAAGCGCTAGACTCTACTTTTTGAGCTTCAGGACAGCCAAATATATATAAATATATTTATATATTATTCATGGAATATATATACAGTATATGTGTATTCCATGAATAATATATATATATATATATATATATATATATTTTTTTTTTTTTTTTTTTTTTCTGAGACATTTACATTAATCTAATGATTAAAAAAAAATTGTATATTGAAAAATAAGATTCACATAATATAATGGAAAGTTTCCTTAGCGTTCGCATATTAAAAAATCAGGACATTTTTAATAACGTATCCACTACATAATGGGAATGTTAGCAAAACAGCTTTCAAATGCTACATTAATTGTATTATAAGCAAATAGGCCAATTAGCAAAATGCACAACACATAAATATTGAGTAAAATTGTTCATGTGTAATTATTTTAATATAATTATTTGTAGACACAAAGAAGAAGAAGCTTCCTGCACTCTCAATCACAGAGTCATTTTCAGCCAGGCAACTATTTTTTCTTAATTATCACAATTTTAATGCCTTTTGCACTGCATTAACAGAAAGAAATACTTGTTCACTTGCCTTTTCTAGCTCACTATGGAACGGATCACTACACAGTGCTGGTGGGACAGTGGGTTTGATTGTTAATTAAGTTGCTTGTTATGGCTTTGATGAACCTCACGAGTGCGACAGCGTTTCACTGCTGCCTGTTCTTATTTATTTAACAATATTTAGCAACATTGCATTCATTGCCAAACAATTGACATGCATATTCATGAGTTTGGTCCCCAACACTCGACATTCATTGTGCATTCAGACTGAACTTTTCCCAGAAACGCTTTCAAGATAGACTTGAATAATAATGATTTTGTTCTGATTCATTTATTTGTAATGCAAAAGCTGTTGAGGATAGGATTTGCATTGCAGCAGAAGTTTACATGCAAGTTTGTGTAAGCATCGTCCTTTTAAAGAGGGGAATTTAAAGCTTTTTTTAAGTGTGGATTTTAGTTGTTTGCTTGCTTGTCAACTTTTAAACATCCCACGTAACGTATAATAGATTTCCTGTGCATGTGAACACATTCACATACTAGTTTTTGCAAATATCAGATTGCATCATTTCAGCATTTTATCTTAACTGTGAGCAAAAGGGGTTTGGGTGGTTTTGACAGCGATGTGCAAAATACAGCTGGATCAATAGAGCGTCCATCATAATTGTGTTGAAACACACCAACCTTTGTGCTTCTGAAAGCCCAATTCAATTACAAGCCACAGGCATTGAGATTACTTGTTTATCCAGTAGCAACATGTAGCCCTGGCCATTCAGTCACAGTGGCTTTTACTTGAGGTTTTGCCTTGATGTAAAAGGGAACAAAGGTAAAATCACGTCGCATTCATGCTGAGAGCTAAATTGGCGAGCGTAAATGTTTTTTTATAAATTCGCTCTGCATCTCAGTTTGAAGTTAAAGAGAAAGACTAATGTGTCGCACAGCCCGTGAATTATGAAACGATTTTGTGCTTCATTACTCCAGAAAGACAACATTTAGATTAAAATGTAATTAACCAACAGATGCACATTATGTTGGGTTGAGTCAGCGAGATCGTTATCGTTAGTCTCTGCGTGTTTGCGGAAAGGTCAGAATCAGTCGTGTTCTTCCATGGCTTATTTAGACCACGAAATGCGCCGCGGTATAAATCACTCACCTGGCGCTGCGATATAATGGATTGTGTAATGAAGTTGGCATTTTCATAAAGTTTTTTTTTCTTCTCTTATTGAACCGGGCCTCTTAAGTTAATTTCAGCAGATGGGTTTGCTTGCGCACTGAAAATCGTTGGCATCGACGCATGAGGCCAATAAACCTTTGCACCTTCCTAAATCTATTAAATTGCATCTTCTTGGCTGGAACCATCTGTGCACGGCTGAACGCATGTGCTTTATGCAGTAAATATACACTATATCTATATAGTGCTTTTCCTGGAAACGAACTGAGAAAATGTACTAATGCCTATTTTTGAATAATCAAGTGTACTTCACAAATATCAATTGACTATTTTCCCTGTATTCAAAAATGCTGTATATCTACCATGTTATGAACGATAACAGTAAGTCAAGTCAAGTCAAGTCACCTTTATTTATATAGCGCTTTTTACAATGTAGATTGTTTCAAAGCAGCTTTACAGTGGTCACAGAAAAGACAATATAAACAAAATTTGTTTGGCTGAACAGCAGCTCCAAAAGAGCAGGCGAATCAATACAATTGATGAACTTTAAGTGTTAAGTTTCCCCAACTGAGCAAGCCATAGGCGACAGCGGCAAGGAACCAAAACTCCGGCAGGTGACGTAACGAATGAAGAATAGAATGGAGAAAAAACCTTGGGAGAAACCAGGCTCAGTCGGGGGACCAGTTCTCCTCTGGCCAAAGCCAAACAGTACATGATTATTATATTGACAACAATTCAAGTCCAATATGAAGTCCAATTTGGTCCGGTTGGAGATGGGTTCATGATCGTCACAGGGGAGGGTCTAGTAGAGTCACGGTCTCCGCAGACACTTCAGGGTAGTGCTGTGCTCGTGTCCAGGTCCTTCATCTGATCTGGATACGGCCCGGATCCGGCTGACCACGGTAACCTCGGAATAAACAGAGAACAATATCAGCGTAGATGCCATTCTTCTTCTGATGTATCGAGTACATCAGGTGTTATGGGAATGTTCTCGGTTCCGGCTTATCTAAATTATGCAGCCTAACAATCATTTTACATGATTTGGATTAAAATGTATGTATAATGTGTTATGTGTATGCCAGGTTGAAAAGATGTGTTTTTAGTCTAGATTTAAACTGACAGAGTGTGTCTGCTTCCCGAACTGTATTAGGAAGACTGTTCCAGAGTTTAGGAGCTAAATAGGAAAAGGATCGCCCGCCAGCAGTTGACTTTGATATTCTAGGTATTATAAGCTGGTCAGTATTTTGGGATCGCAATAGACGTGAAGGACTATAATGTGTTAAGAGATCGCTCAAGTACTGGGGAGCTAAACCATTTAATGCTTTGTAAGTAATTAGCAAGATTTTAAAATGTATTCGGTGATAAATAGGAAGCCAGTGCAGGTTTGACAGAACTGGGCTAATATGCTCATATTTCCTGGTTCTAGTAAGAACTCGAGCTGCTGCATTTTGGACCAGCTGGAATTTGTTTATTAAGCGTGCAGGGCAACCACCTAGTAGAGCATTACAATAATCTAGCCTTGAACTCATGAACGCATGAACTAACTTTTCCGCATTTGTCTTAGAGAGCATATGTCGCAATTTAGATATATTTTTAAGATGGAAGAATGCCGTTTTACAGATGCTAGAAACATGGCTTTCAAATGAAAGATTGGTATCAAAGAGCACACCCAGGTTTCTAACTGACGACGAAGACTTGACAGAACAGCCATTGAGTGTTAGGCAGTAGTCTAGATTATTACGCGCTGAACTTTTTGGTCTAATAATTAGAATCTCTGTTTTTTTCAGAATTAAGCAGTAGAAAGTTATTAGTCATCCAATTTTTTATATCGGTTATGCATTCTGTTAATTTAGTGAATTTGTTTGTTTCATCCGGATGAGAAGAAATATAGAGCTGAGTATCATCAGCGTAACAATGAAAGCTAATGCCATGCTTCCTAATAACTGCACCCAAAGGAAGCATGTACAGGGTGAAAAGCAATGGTCCTAACACTGAACCTTGAGGAACTCCATACTGAACTTGGGACCGATATGACATCTCCTCATTTACTGCTACAAACTGATAACGGTCAGATAAGTATGATTTGAACCAGGCTAATGCAACTCCACTAATGCCAACATAATTTTCAAGTCTATTCAGAAGGATTTTGTGGTCAATTGTATCAAATGCAGCACTAAGGTCCAGTAACACTAACAGAGAGATACAACCACGATCGGATGATAAGAGCAAATCATTAGTAACTCTAATAAGAGCAGTCTCAGTACTATGATATGGTCTAAATCCTGACTGGAAATCCTCGTAGATGCTGTTTCTTTCTAGAAAGGAACATAGTTGTGAAGATATTGCCTTTTCTAGAATCTTTGACAAAAAAGGTAGATTCGATATCGGCCTGTAATTAACTAATTCTGTAGGATCAAGTTGTGGTTTTTTAATAAGCGGTTTAATTACGGCCAGCTTAAAGGTTTTTGGTACGTATCCTAATGACAAAGAAGAATTAATAATATTAAGGAGAGGATCTATGATCTCTGGAAGCAACTCTTTCAGTAGCTTAGTTGGTATTGGGTCTAGCATACATGTTGTTGATTTTGATGATTTAACGAGTTTAGACAATTCTTCCTCCCCAATAGCAATGAAGGAGTGGAATTTTTCTTCGGGGACACTAAAATTTACTGTATTTTGTGATATTGTAGTAGACGGTTGCATGGTTATAATTTTCTCTCTAATATTATGAATTTTGCAAGTAAAGAAGTCCATGAAGTCATTACTGCTGTGCTGTTTTAAAGCATCTGGGGTTGAGGCTTTATTTCTTGTTAATTTAGTCACTGTCTCAAATAAATACCTAGGGTTGTATTTGTTTTCTTCTAAGAGGGTGGAAAAGTAAGCAGATCTAGCTGATTTTAAGGCTTTTCTGAATGCAATAGAGCTGTCTTTCCATGAAATGCGAAAAACCTCTAGCTTAGTTTTTTTCCAGCTCCGCTCCATTTTTCTGGCTGCTCTCTTGAGGGCCCGGGTGTGCTCGTTGTACCACGGTGTTGGACTATTTTCTTTAATCTTCTTTAAGCGCAACGGAGCAACAGTGTCTAAAGTGCTGGAAAAGAGAGAGTTAATAGTTTCTGTTGCAACATCAAGTTCTTCTAGGCTATCTGGGATGTTAAGTAGATCAAACTGATCAGGAAGATTATTTATAAAGCTATCTTTTGTGTTAGGAGTGATAGTTCTACTATATTTATAACAGGGAGTTAGTTTTTCGACTTTGGCTAAAGGTAGTCTACACGCAACTAAGTAATGATCTGAGATGTCATCGCTCTGCTGCAGAATTTGAACAGTATCAACATTGATCCCATGCGACAATATTAGATCTAAAGTATGATCATGAGAATGAGTGGGTCCTGATACATGTTGTGTAACTCCAATAGAGTTTAAGATGTCTCTAAATGCCAATCCCAATGCGTCTTTTTCATTATCTACATGGATATTAAAATCACCGACAATTATGACTTTATCTGCAGACATTACTAATTCTGAGAGAAAATCAGCAAATTCTTTGATAAAGTCTGTATGGTGCCCTGGTGGCCTGTATAGAATAGCCAGCACAAAAGTTAAACAGGAATTATTACTTGCACTAGATAATTTTACATTAAGGACCATCGCTTCAAAAGAATTATATTTCAAATTAGACCTTTGAGCAGTACTGATCGTGTTACTATAAATTACTGCAACACCTCCTCCTTTACCTTTCAGACGAGGCTCATGTTTATAATAGTAATCTTGAGGGGTGGACTCATTTAAAGTAATATAATCGTCTGGTTTTAGCCAAGTTTCTGTCAAACACAGCACATCTAGTTTATGATCTGTAATTATATCATTTACAATAAGTGCTTTTGAGGAAAGGGATCGTATATTCAGCAACCCAAGCTTTATCATTTGTTCATTTGTGTTATAACCGTTCTTAGTTGTTTGTAAATCAATTAAATTTTTACCCTTAAACGGTTTTGAGAGTTTTTTGTATTTGCTAATTCGTGGAACAGACACAGTCTCTATAGGATATCTAGGAGAAAGAGTTTCTATGTGTTGTAATTTATCTGACCTCTGTGACGTGAGACAGCTAGCAGACGGTCGGTTTAGCCAGTTTGTCTGCTTCCTGACCTGGACCCCAGTTAGTCAAGGTTTAGCTCTAAGACTATATGCCAAATTACTAGAGAGAAGAGCGGCACCATCCCAGGTGGGATGAATACCATCTCTTTTCAACAGGTCAGGTCTGCCCCAAAAACTTTTCCAATTGTCTATAAACCCTATGTTATTCTGCGGGCACCACTTAGACATCCAGCCATTGAGTGAGGATAATCTGCTAAGCATCTCATCACTCCTGCGCATAGGGAGAGGTCCAGAGCAAATTACAGTGCCTGACATCGTACTTGCGAGTTCACACACCTCTTTAATATTAGTTTTAGTGATCTCCGACTGGCGAAGTCGGACATCATTAGCGCCGACGTGAATAACAATCTTAGAATATTTACGATTAGCCTTAGCCAGCACTTTTAAATTTGCTTTGACGTCAGGCGCTCTGGCTCCCGGCAAACATGTGACTATGGTGGCTGGAGTCTCTATTTTCACATTCCGAGTAATAGAATCGCCAATGACTAGGGCACTTTCAACAGGTTTCTCAGTGGGTGCGTCACTGAGTGGGGAGAACCTGTTTGATGTTCTAATCGGAATGGAACAGTGGTTTTTTGACCCGCGATTATGCCGTCTCACAGTCACCCAGTTGCCCTGCTGCACGGGCTCTACAGCCGGAACCGAACAATGTACAGGGTTTGCTAAGCTAGTCGCATCCAAAGCAGTATCTAAAACCCTTGCATTCTTACTATCCTCAATTAAAGTTTGGATGCGTGTCTCTAATTCTGAAACCTTCTCTGTCAGCCTAATTATGTCCCTACATTTATCACATGTGAACCCTTCACAGCTGACAGAGACAGACAAACTATGCATGAAGCAGGCAGTGCATGTAACAATTGCTAAAGAAGATGACATGACTCACCGCGTGTGTTGATCCAACTTGTTGACCAGTTGTTTGATGAAGTCGGGAAAAAGACGCGAGCGAGAAAAACGCTGTATGCACAGACAGTAAGATAGCACAATGCTAGCGCGTTTAGTGACTAGATTAAAGCTAACGATTATAATTCATTAAATAATCTAGTATTGTATTTAGCAATATGAACGAACGTCGAGTTTAAAATCTAAAACAAAAACAAGTTTAAACGACGCAAACAGACGCAATCCACTCGAGCAAACAGGAAACAGCAGCAGCAGTGCAGCAGTCAAAATGGTCCGTCTCCTAAGCACTTGACTCCCTGCTGAAAGGCCAGTCTCAGTCGTGAGGGGCTGACATTTCAATCTTTGCGCAGCATTTAAACTGTAATTTCGCTGATTTTCAACTCTCTTTGTATCGGTACAGTGTGGGTAGAACATATAAATACTCGTTTCCCGTATACCTGGAATGAGAACTTTGTCTGTATTTGTCAGTAAGACGTTTACAGCTCAAAATAGCATCCGTGGGTTTTATTTTTTTATTTGCGTTTTATGCAATTGTCAGACGCTTTTATCCAAAGCAACTTGCATTGCATTCAAGAAATCTTTTAATTCTAATAAGTTCTTTCGAATCGAACCCATGACCTTGGCGTTGCAAGCGCCACTTTATACTGCTTGATCAACAGGAAAGCACATCTTCAAGATGTCTGCTAAAGAGTGCTAAATCTGGAAAACACCTGTTAAACATCTGATAAACATCGTAGAAAAAGCAGTTTTCGTGATTTTTTGTGTTCTCTTCATATTTACGATTCTTTGAATTCTTTAGTCAATGCCTACAAACACACTAGATCCTTCCCTGGAAATGTAAAAAAACAATACAAGCGGACACCATTATGACAAAAAGTTCTACTAAAGCAAGGTGGCATTTGACTCTGGTCAAGCGTATCCATAGCAGGAGTGGCCTTGGATGGCATCATGCTCTGTGTATTATGGGTATTGAAGTTTTCCTGCCTATTTGGCAAGAGGGAAGACATAATGTTTTCTCTAGAAGGTTTTCTGCCCACTGCATAGGCAGCCAGGTTTTATTGAAAGCCCATTTTGCCAGTGGTGAAGTACCCCTTTAACGTCACAATGCCTCGGCCTAACTGTAGTCTTAAATAAATGCACTTATGGGCCCCCAGGGGCCTCATTCTCAGATGCTGGCTGAGTGTTGGCTCTCAGATGCTTTGCTGGGGTGGAAACCTCGTGAGGATGAGAGTGAGGACGCGTGGGCAAGAGGCCATGGTTGCCACTTAACGATTCTGCTCGTTGATTTCCTCCATGAGAAGCATTAAGAGTGTGATGATAGACTCGGAGCACAAAATAGACAGTGAGCTCATTAGACAGAACCACGCACACGCACACACACTCGCACACATACACACAGACAGACACACACATGCACACACACACAGTATAACATTTGCTTATTCAGGTAAAGTTCAGGCCCAGTTTCTATATTTCCTTCCTACCAAAGGTCACAACAATCAAAGGTCCTGAAACAATTGGTTTAGGTGTCAATATGTGGTTTTTGACTATGAAATTTTATAATAAGCTAGGTGCATTTCATGACAGCTCATATTTTTTCAAGCTGGCATCCAGCTAACAGTTCTGACAAGGTTCTCTCATAGTTATCAACAAACGTTAATGTTCATAGAAAGTTCTTAAAATGTTAGCACAAAAACAATTGTGTATCCTTCATAAAATGTTCTGGAGAAAATGCATTAAGTGAGTTTATATTTAAAACAAGAAATAAATGTTTGTTTAAATAAGTTAATTCAAAAGGAAAACAATTTAAATTTGTATGACCCCAACAGCAGATATTTTTGTCATAGTTTTAATCATAAAGTCACTTCAATTTGACGATTCTTTTTGGAATTTTATGCAAAGAAACCCTCACAAAATAATACAAAATAATGCCATGAAATTTACTACACAAGTATTTATAGAGCAGCGTGACTGAGAACAGAATAGCCTTGCAAACCTTACAAAAATACTGTTCATTTAAACATGCAAATGAGCAATAGATATGAGAACAAAATGCATGCACACACGGTTGCACATTCAGTTGAATGTTTTCTTATATTAGTCGGCATTGTTTGTACTTGGACGTCCATTTGGAGCAGTGAATCTGGAGCATTGTTGAGTCTGTTGTGACTGCTAGCGTAGCGTCTTAGCTGCCCACAGTAAAGCCCATTGGGACGAAGCAGATGAGTGTGAAATCTGGTGCCTGGCTGAAAATGACCCGGTGATGGAGAGTGCAGGAAGCTTCTCCTTTCTTGTGTCCACAAGAGACTGCTGGTAAATAACACCTCTCGCATTTGTAGATGGAGCGGCCTAAAAAACTCTCATTTTTGCTTTACGGGTCAGGCCAGACTTCTCTGTGTGCGGGATTGAAATCCGTGCACATCCTTTAGCAGGCTTAGAACATTTTCCCAGTAAATTTTTAATTGCTTTTCTTGCTGTCGTGGGATTTACATCAGCACTTGCATCAAATCGGGTGGCCAAATGGTTAAGGATTTGGGCTGGTGAATGGGCTGCGATCTTCATCTTCATCTTACACTGTGCTTAAAAAAAAAACTGCGTTTTTGATCATTTCCACTATAGTTTCATGGCCGCCAAAATATGTTTTATGAATATCTTAACCTGCAATATACCTAAAAGTAGCAAGAGAACATCTGCTATTAAAATAAAAAACGAATGCTTTATTATAGCTTCATGCATTCTTTTATTAGCATTTGAATGAGCAAAAAGCTGAGAAAATCATGTTTTTGTCTAAGATTACATTCAGATCAGATTCAGAGTTGATCGAATCAACACCACAAAGCTTCACAGTCCTAAAACTCAACATTTCATTCACTTTTGATTTATTTGCTGTTTAATGTTGAAAATCATTTTATTTTACTCATCTGATTGCAAATGCTATGGCTTGTTTCTGCTTCTTCTTCGTCTGTGTTTTGATCCGGAGATTTTGTGCTATAACGCCTCCTACTGTACAACAGTGAAAACGCAGAAATCCAGAAAATTCTGTCAGTGGAAAAAGAGTTAACTTGCTTTCTTCACTTAACTTTTTTTAGGCCGAAACCCAAAAATGAAATCAATGTGTCTTTGAGTAAATGAACCAAAATTTAACACCAGCTTAAGATATGTTCACCACATTTTATTCTAAGGATAAAATACATCAGTCATGTGAGTTTTTTTAAAGCTTACAAAAGCATGTTCTAAGAACCTTTTAACAACATTCCCATCCCATTTTTCCTGCAACAGTCCCATATTCTATCCTTACATTTTTGCATTTATCAGACGCTTTTATCCAAAGCGACTTGCATTGCATTCAAGAAACACATTGACATTATAATCAGTTCTTGCTTTCCCTAGGAATCGAACCCAGGATCTCTGTGTTGCAAGCGCCGCTCTCTACTGTTTGAGCTGCAGGAAAGCTTTAGTCATGTTTTAGGACCCGTATTTCTTCTTCCCTAAATCGTCTTTGCGTAGTTGATCCTATTTCCGAATGAGCTCCGAATATTCCAAATGTGCACTTTATTAAAGTTTTTAAACTTCTGGTTTGTCCTACAAAGCTATGTCAGCGGTCTAACCTCCACTCGCCTCACCAGAATGATAATATCTCATTGCCGCTCATTCTCTTTCCTCCTCCGTCTCTCTGTCAGCGTCATCCCGGGCGATAGGTGACAGCGACAGGCGTTTATGTGACCTGACAGTGCATGTCGCCTCTCTCTCCCTCTGATCAGCATGGGAGGAGGTGTCAGTCACCGATAGCATGAACTCACACGGCCCTCCTCCTCGCCTCGTGGGAAAGCCTCACACACTTTATTAGGCTGGTGACATTATTGATAAAAGACATGGAAAAAAACATTAACACGGAGATATTTGGCTAGTTGATTTGCTGTGGTAGATTCAGTGCCGGAGTCCCTCAGGAGCCCTTCAGTGTCTAATTAAAGCATGATATGTACACCGGCAGTGCCAGTGCGCATCACAGATCTATAGACATCAATGCTCTCTAAAGTTATAGAGCTTTCTCCCTGTCACAAGCGTGAGTTGAGCTTGTCAATCCAGAAGCGACCTCTTGATTTTACGCGTGTTGGTTTCGTGAATGTGATTTGTACATCTGAATTATGGTTCATTCTCAGGAAACGAGGCCATTTGTTTCCCCATGAACGTTGTATCAGGATGCTGTTATTTTAGTAGGCTAATATTTATATACTATTATAGTATTTGTTAATATTTTAAATGAACCTTGACATTTTAAGTTGACCTTTTCTTGTTTTATTCACTTTTTTATATTTCTTTGTAGCTTTAGTTCCCCAATAGTTTTTTCAAGTCCACTTTTCAAATTTTCATTTATAAGTACATTTAATTTAATGTTAAAACAATTCTACAATTTGAATTCAGTTGAAAAAACAGTTTTAATAAATCAAAAAACTAAATTTGAACTCTTTAATGTGTAATGCAAAAGACATGTTTTTAAATTTGATTTGTTTTTAAAATGATTACCAAAAGTGCAAGAACCCATTTATTCCTATTACATTCAACAAAATTGAATTATACCTGCATAATTTGGAATTAAAATATCATAATGTACTTTTCATGCCTTTTCAAGATGCTTTACATGTTTTCTGAGAAAATGCACTATTTTTCTTATTTCATGATTTTATTTTATTTCTACCTTCTATGTTTTGATGAACAAAATGTTTTTCCTCTCAAATGTTTACTATGGGACTGTCATGTTCTTGGTTGCACAATGAGGAAGACGAAGATAAATCTAAATAGTAATCCAAAAACGAGAGAAAGGCTGACAGCCGAACTATAGAAACAAACAATAACCAAACACTGAAGACTGCAGGACTGAAGGAGGAACTTAAATACACAGAGATGATGAGATAAAGACGAACAGCTGTGATGAATGATGAGTGTCCATGACAGGAAGAACAAAGGAACATGTGATTGAAGATCAACAAACTGAAGGTCCATGAAAATGAATTGAACGGAGCATAACTGTGACAGGTATAGTTTCCTGAGAGACGTTTACAGGAAACCATTTTACATTTTGCATTTTGCTCTCTACAACATTAGACACATAACAATATTTAATATGATTAGCCTTTTGCTTGATTACATTATCAAACAGGCAATAATGTGCAAATATTACACAAACATGTTCAGGTTGCCTTCTAAATTCCAGCATCTTTAGAAACTCTTTGACCTTAGGCATAAAGTTAATCTAATATAAACACATAGCATATAGTAAACGTATTAGATTTTTCATATTAACAGAAAAATATCCTGGGATAACCCGGCTTCTCTTGAGACTCCCCTGCTTTAATTATATGCTAAAGCCCCGCCCCCCTTGTGACATGATTGGTTACAGGTTTGTGATGTAAGAAACAAGCTGTTTTCAAACCTCGATCTTTGATTCACAGCAGTTGTAAGGAGAAAATTCTCAGCAATAGTGATGACTGATGAGTTTGCCATTAAAAGCACATTAAACAACATTTTTAACAACATTAAAAATATCCCATGATATTAAAATCAGAGTTTCCATTGTGTGTCCATTGGCTCAACGTTTAACCAATGAAACGATCTCTAGAATAGAAATGTCACCACCTGCCTCTGATTAGCAAGCCATGACTAAAGACTATTAGACCAGGCCTTCGATTTTCCTTCTTCAGAGCTTTGAGGATATTTGACCTGTTTTTTTAAAAAGGCTCTCACTCAAAAATATGCTAATGAGAACAATTTCCAATATGCAAAGTACTCGCCTAGATGATATTTACTGCAGCTGGGTGTCTTGTCGTTTACTAATGTGCAGAAAGGGGTGAAGAAAACTCAAACAGACTGCTTTAATCGTGAGCTCTGAGCTACAGGACAGCGAGAAGAAAGGAAAGGTACGAATATTTTATCTGCTTCTCCCCATTCCCATGTAATTTTAATAGCTCTTCCTTTGGAGTATCTGAGTGAATTATTCATGCGCAGGAACAAGATGAGAGTTTGTCACAGGAGGAGGAAGTATGTGCGTGTGTTTTATTTGCAGTTTGATGGAGACACATAATCTCCATTCATTTGACCACTTGCATCACCCCTCGACTTTAATTCCCACGTTCCTCAAGGCCGCCTGGCACTGATACCTTTCACCTGCTCTTGAGCACACACACAGTCCTGAAGTAGCTGAAAGAACGGGGAAATAAAATCAGAAAGAGAGAATGAAATGGAATTGCAGGCAAATGTATTGGGGTGATGCAGGTAGAACCAAGAACCAGTCATGGGGGCCATGAGAAATGGGTTTACAACGGGTTTAAGCCTATTGGTTGTACTTGGTGTTTATTTTCTAAAGTGACATCACCAGCTACTGGCCTGGCATGGACATTGTTTTCAGATTCGTGTTAACCGGGATCATTTTGACAGAGCTGTTGACTATGGAAAGGAAATACTTTTTTTAGTTTTTAGCTCATAGTTGTAATGCAAATGTACCCTCACATGTCTGCAGTTTTGACATACATTTAGATGTTATTAAAGACTACTTTGTTGTCAAAGTTGAGTTGTTTTTTTTTGGTTGTTGATTTCAACTGTCTGTGTTTGCATTATTATTATTATTACAGTCAAATGTGGACACAAAACAAAGCATTTTGTTACTTATACCACCCTCATATAATAGCGTAATCAGTCATGCGAAAGTCTTCTGAATAAATATTGTCTCTCTAGACATGCCTCTTAGACACACACACACCCCTAAACACACCTCCTAGACACACCCCTAGACCTGCCCCATATACACACTCCTAAACATGCCTCTACACACACACTCTAGGCACACGCCCCCCTAGACACCCCCCCCAGACACACATTCTATACACATGCCCCCCCCTAGACACGCCCCCTAGACACACACTCTAGACACGGCTCTGGACACACACTCTAGACACATGCCCCCCCCCCCCCCCCAGACACGTCTCTAGACACACTCTGGACACACACTCTAGACACATGCCCCCCCCCCAAGACACGTCTCTAGAAACACTCTAGACACACCCCCTAGTCACACCCCTAGACACGCCTCTAGACACACACCCACACAGACAAATAGTTTGCCCACCCCTGCCCTTGACACACGCCCTCCTAGACATGCCCCATAGACAGACCCCCCCTAAACACACCCCTAGACACGCCTCTAGACACACACCTGATTGTAGGACTGGAGCATTATTTCTTTTAATTTCGTGTGGAACTGGTTGACCATTGGATCATCCAATCAGATCTGCCGGAATATATTGATATGTATGACACATTTTTTTACCCAGAAAAGAGCATTTTAACACTTCCAGTTCCATCATCCTGAAGACAATGTTTTTTTCTTAAATAAGATCTGTAGTGAACACAAGCTCAAGATGTTCCCGTTTTATTCTACGACAAAGTAGGGCAATAAATACTCTCTTGTGATTATTTTTAGCTTTTACTTGTCATGTAAAGGGCGGTTGCTGAACACGTACACTCATCTTGTCTGTTTTTACTGTTACTATTTTATGCTGTCATAAACTATTCTAACAGGAAAATGTTTTTGAAATAAAGACTGAAAGAATTTAATGATGGTGACGTCAAAGTCATATGGCCGTTGTGTAGTTTGTTTCTAGCCCACGTTTACCTTTCTACTTCCGGCGATGGTATTTAGGCTTTGAAATTCATAAGTTGTGTTCATTATCACAATGAACAAAACGTATAAGAAACACAGAGCTTCTTTTCTACACATAATCCAAAACTCAATGGAAAATCTTATTGGGATTTTGTCGAGGGAACCGGCGTGATGTACTTACAAAAATACATCATTACGGCAGGCTATATAATTTAGAAATAAAAAGAAACTAGATTTTTTAGGGCAGCAGCTGGACAGACACAGAAATGCAGCAAGTTTAATCAATACACACTCCTTTCCCATCAGACGAGAGAGGCCTCGTATTTGGCCCTGTAATTAGAGCTCGGACGGCTCTGAAAGACTCGAGTCTACTAGTTTTAATTAGACTTTGCTTCCACGCGGGTCAGGAGGTTGTTTGAGGTGCCGCTGGCTGCTAATGAGCGATGGAGTAGAGTTGTGGTGAATGGGTGAAGCACACTGACTTTGCGTATGTCATTAGCAGCATACAAAAACACATTTTTGTCTTAATGCCATCTAGAAGTTATGTTTATTAAGCTAAAAGAGACAGTGGAACCGAGTTTGTGAGTAGCTAACTAAAATTAGACATGCCACTAGCTTCAGTAGCATAGCTGTTTTCCAGTACTGTGTGGCTTTCCAGTAATGAGTTGCATGTACGGTAAGTCCATTTTTCCCCAACAAGTAAACGTGCAAACAGCTGTTTTTGCACATTATTTCTCGAATTGTATTATAAAGGAACAATATAGCAGTAACATATGCATTGGACTGTCATGCTGTCTCACGAAATTAATTCTTTTGGTGTCACATAAGGTAAATATAGTGGAGTTCACTTATCTCGACTCACGGTTAACTCGCCAACCCTATTATGTCGACGTTTTTTGAAGTGGAACCGCCAAACTCCCAATTTTCTTAGCATTTTCTTATTATGTCGATTCTTTTATGTCACCGAATCCTAGTATCTCGAGCACAAAAGTGACAAATTCGCCACTTAACATGGTTATCTCGTGACTAACAATCGTACCTAGTTCACTGCGCGTGTGCTGAGTTTGCATTGCACGTAAAATGCCGCGCAGCCGCAGAAGAATTTGCGGAAGTGGCGGAAAAATAAAGCCTTCTAGATGCTATCTTGGAAGAGGAGGCGCAGGAGTAGTGTTGCCAACTTAGCGCCTTTGTAGCTATATTTAGCGAGTATTCAGACCACTCTAGCGACACATTTTCAAAATAGCGACTAGCGACAAATCTAACGAGATATTGGACTCTGAAGTGAAAGCACATATCATTCTTACTCTTCTCAATGAGCAGCGAGTGCACATAAAGCCCGCCTTCTCTGATTTGATTGGTTTTCTCAAATATTTTGACATTGACAAGCGGTTACCGACCAATGAGTATGAGGCTTAGATAAACACACACACACACACACACACACACACACACACACACACACACACACACACACCTGCTTCTGTTCTGAAATGCGCTCTGCTCAGCGCTGCTGCGGATTAAAGAACCCAGTTATTAAAAGACGGGACGAAGCCAAATTTGTTGAGAAAGCACATTAGACCGGCAGAACGCAAGGAAGTATGCAGTCTAGTACAGCGTGATGACCTCACCAATATGCTAATTTACGCATGACATCACCTAGCGACATGTTTATACTGTTTAAGCTGTGAGCAAAATTGTGTTTGCAATGTTGGAGAATATAGTTAAAGGTTTGTATGGAGAATCGTAGGTGTTTTAATCATATACTGGTAAATCTCTTAGTTGGTGCACATATGCCTTTTATTGTTAGCAAACATATACAGTGTATGTATATTTTTATAGCATGCCAACCACTTCATCAAATAAATCGCCATATTGGCTGTTGGTTATCTCGATCCTCGATTATCTCTATGCTCTTTTGCAACCCCCGAGGCCGTCGACATAACCAAACTCCACTGTAATTCTATATATCATACATTTATTTAATTTTTGTTGGTAACTTATTCAAAAGATTCCCATACATAGATTTACATTTATGCATTTAGCAGATGCTTTTATCCAAAGTGACTTGCATTGCATTCAAGAAACACATTGACATTCTAATCAGTTCTTGCTTTTCCTGGGAATCGAACCCATGACCTTGGTGTTGCAAGCGCCACACTCTACTGTTTGTATGCAAAAAGCATAAAGGAAAAACGTTTCAGTTTTTAGTACAATGTTTCTCCTTTCTTATTTCTTGATCATGCTTTAAGATACTCATTCGTTTAAGATTCAAATTAAGTCACACTCGTCTTTTTTTACCTATCATTAGATTGTGTACGTCTAGCTCTCAGTTTTTTTTCTTGAGTTATTCCGTTATTGTCATTGTAAACGTGTCAAATAGCCAGAGTTTGTGTTCTTTTTGTATTTGCTGCTGCAGAAATCGTACCTAATAATGTGCCTGCAGACCATGTGTGAGTCTCGTTTTCATTCCCAATGAATCTCAATTTTCTCGCTGGGAAGAACACAGTGGCACTTCATGATAGAATTCCCTTTAATAAGAGACCTCTCCCTGTCAAATATAATTAACTACAAACCATTTTTCACCAGCCGATGCTCTATTAGAAATGTGTTTAGCTGAGAAGTCAAGTGTCCATAAATCAAAGCCGTGCCACGCTGAGAAGTAAACACACACCTGTGTTGCTTCTCGGCCTTTATTGGCTATTGGCTCTAGATGGCTTTGTGGATTTGGTAATGAACCATATTAATTTAGCATGATGACCACCAGCTCCTATCCAGACTTGGTGTACAATTCTATCAGACTCGCTAATGAAACCGCATCACATACAACATCCAAAAGATTTTGCTTTCCTGCAGCTCAAACAGTAAAGTGTGGCGCTTGCAACGCCAAGGTCTGATCAGAGCAAGAACTGATTAGAATATCATTGTGTTTCTTGAATGCAATGCAAGTCGCTTTGGATGAAAGCATCTGCCAAATGCATGAATGTAAATGTATCTTTTCTATCAAATGCAATCAGTTGTTAATCCATAGAAGTTTGCATTTATGGCTGGATTTTTCTGAGGATTATCCATTTGAATTCTGAACCTGCTTAGCGCCAAAATTGTGGGAATGTCTTGTTAGAAAAATGGCCCGAGCACAGATTTTCGTTCTGGAGATGGGCGTCTTTGAAGAGAGCTCGAGCGGCAGCCACCGAAGAGAGGCTTTGGTAATCTCCCTTTAAGGATGTTGCAACTTCCTCTCTGTAGGGACGTGCGCTCAGACCTGAAACGCACACAATTCTGCACTCTGGGTTGAATCATCTTCAGCAGAATTTAGAGGAGCTTCCAAGAAAGGGAAGGTTTGAAATCCCTGACCAGTGGGAATTATGACGAATAATGAAATTATTGTTTTATACAGGTATGCTAAAATCGGCGTTACTTTCATAGTGTGCCGTATTTTGGATTAAAGTGCATCATATAAAAAAAGAACAAATGTAGGATTAGACTTGATTTTATCAATAGAGAAGTGATTGCAATGTGAAAAGGCTTGGTTTTGAGTGGAACCATGGTTTTTCTATTGTAAATCATTCACGTAAAAGAGCTTTTTTTCTATGTGAATAAATAGTAAAGTGTAATTTATTCCTGTGATTAAAGCTGAATTTATTAATCATAAATACAGTAAAATAGTGTAATATTATATCAATGTAAAACAGCTGTTTAATATGCGAATATATAGTGAAGTGTAATTTATTACTGTGATTAAAGCTGAATTTATGACATCATAAATACAGTAAAACAGTGTAATTTTAATGTTAAACAGCTGTTTTATATGTAAATATAGAGTAAAGTGTAATTTATTCCTGTGATTAAAGCTGAATTTATTAATCATACAGAAAAATAGTGTAATATTATATCAATGTAAAACAGCTGTTTTCTATGTGAATATATAGTAAAGTGTAATTTATTCCTGTGATCAAAGCTGAATTTATGACATCTTAAATACAGTAAAACAGTGTAATATTATATCAATATAAAACAGTTTTTTACTATGTGAATATATATTGGAAAGTGTAATTTATTCCTGTGATTAAAGCTGAATTTATTAATCATACAGAAAAATAGTGTAATATTATATCAATGTAAAACAGCTGTTTAATATGTGAATAAATAGAAGTGTGATATATTCCTGTGATTAAAGCTGAATTTATGACATCTTAAATACAGTAAAACAGTGTAATTTTAATGTTAAACAGCTGTTTTATATGTAAATATAGAGTAAAGTGTAATTTATTCCTGTGATTAAAGCTGAATTTATTAGATCATAAATACAGTAAAACAGTGTAATATTATATCAATGTAAATCAGCTGTTTTCTATGTGAATATATAGTAAAGTGTAATTTATTCCTGTGATCAAAGCTGAATTTATGACATCATAAATACAGTAAAACAGTGTAATATTATATTAATATAAAACAGTTTTTTACTATGTGAATATATAGGAAAGTGTAATTTATTCCTGTGATTAAAGCTGAATTTATTAATCATACAGAAAAATAGTGTAATATTATATCAATGTAAAACAGCTGTTTAATATGTGAATAAATAGAAGTGTGATATATTCCTGTGATTAAAGCTGAATTTATGACATCTTAAATACAGTAAAACAGTGTAATTTTAATGTTAAACAGCTGTTTTATATGTAAATATAGAGTAAAGTGTAATTTATTCCTGTGATTAAAGCTGAATTTATTAGATCATAAATACAGTAAAATAGTGTAATATTATATCAATGTAAATCAGCTTTTTTCTATGTGAATATATAGTAAAGTGTAATTTATTCCTGTGATTAAAGCTGTATTTTCAGCATCATTACTCCAGTCTTCAGTGTCACATGATCCTTCACAAATCATTCTGATATAATGATCTGATGCTCAACAAAGATTTGATTATTATCAATGCTGAAAATGGCTTAACATATTTAAAACCGTGATGCATATTTTTAAGGACTCTTTGTTGAATAGAAAGTTCAAAAGAACAGCGTTAATTTGAAATGTTGTAACATCATTAATGACCTTTTGATCAGTTAAATTCATCCTTAATTCCTTTGAAAAAGGAATAAAAATAACATGCCCCAAGTAATTGTGAACAGTAAGATTAATAAGATTTTGATTCCTCATTTTTTAAACGATCTATGCAAAATCAAGCTGCAATACCTTATGCTAATGCTTTATGAGTTCAATGCGCATGTTGTACAGAATAAGGATGGGTACCTCATAAATCGAATCGCATAAAAGCGCTCTCTGTCACACATTAGCCCGCCGGGGGTCGCATAGACACGAACGGTTACGTCCGTTCATCCATCATTTTGACGAGGCAGGTCGGTAATAAAGTGTAAAAACTACATAGAGACACAGATGGACATAAAGTTTTACCAGTGAAGGGACCCGAGCGTTCATAATGTCCTATACAAAGCCCTGAAGGTCAGGCCTGAATCTGTCTGTGGTCAACAGCCCTTGAGACACACTGGAGGAGAAAGTGTGATGCAGAAACCATTAATGAGTGTATATGCGTGGTCAGATCCTTTTAGAGAGAACTAAAGAGTTACCTGATAGCTTGTGAATGAGATGACCTGATCTATTGACACACTACAGCCCACTTAATGACACGTCATTGAATGTTGCTCGCTTCTGCCAATGGTGCAGCAACACACTGTTTCTCTTTAAAGGAGAAGTCTAATTAAAAACAGGAAATCAGATTGACCTTATGGTTGTACATCATTTAAAGTTGAATGCAGAATTGTACACTTCAGTCGGTCTCTTGTTATAGTGCGTTTGATCTTTGCCATGACAATTCTCTTATATCCGTAACCAGCGTAAATCCTTTGACTTTAGTGTGATAAACTCGATTTGAATCACGATTTACAGCTTTCTCAGTAATATTTGCATGTTGGGCCAGATTTAAGTCATGTGTTTAATTTAATATTTTTATATTTCTCAATTTTTTGTTTAATGTTAGGCTTTTTTTTCAATAATAATAATAATACAATGTACTATATATATTTTTTTTTTACTAGTATTTTTTTTTTGTGCATATATATATTTTGCCTAAAAAAGGGAGAAGTCTAATTAAAAAACAATTATTCATGTATGCTTTTGGTCTAATGATTTTTATTATTTATATTTTATATATTTATGTTAGTCAGTAATATAAAATTTCAGGGTTTCTTTACAAAACTAATGAAATATACTGTAAGTTATTATTTTTATGCATAAAAAAGGGATACGCCTAATTAAACAGTAAATAATTTATTAATGTATGTGTTTTTTTGTCTTTTTTATCTTTATATTTATGTATTTTACATATTTATATTTGTCCATTTTTATTTAAATTTTTTTATATTAAATTTTTTCTAATATTAGGCTTTCTTTAAAAAAATAATACAATATACTAATATAATACTATATTTTTTTGCATGAAGAAGTTTAATTCAATCATCATTTAAAATTTAAATTAAAATGTATGTTTATTTTTGGTCTAACACGTTTTATTACATGTTTTGATGTGATATATTTATTTGTCAGAATCCTTAGTTTTATTTATAGATAAAAATAGTCTTAATTCAAAATGATAATATTGTGACAAATATTCTATTTTTAATTATTATTTTAGATGGAAATACAACTATATGTGTTTGAAAGCCATGAAATCATGCACATCATTTTGTTGTTTTCTTCAAATCCAATATCTGCCCTGATTCAGCAAGCCATTATATTTGTTCATCCCAGCACTAATAACACAACAAAAATATTCACTTTTCCCCCTTTCCTCAGATACTTGTGCCATGGTTAACGATCCTACTCTACCTTCAAAACTGACAACGATGGCTTTGTTCTTGTCTATTATGTGTCTTGTTGTTCGTCTGGATAGTTCTTGATTTTTATCATGCCATTGACTGCAACGGTCTGGACTGGAACCCTGTTGAATAGGTATATCAGAAAGGGAGATTGTTTTCCCAGCATGCTCCTCCATTGACTACGGCGAGGGTAATGGACGGGCATTATTCTGAGTGCATAGTAATAGTTTTAAGCACATAGTAATTGGGTGTATATTGCGGTCCTGGTGGGAGGCGTGCTGTGAGTAATGCCCTCAGGAACGACGGCCGTTCGGCAGAAGTCACGCCGCTGCTGCACTTCTATAAATCCCATTTCCATTTCTATAATGACAAGTCGTGACGGCGCACGCCGCCTGCGCCCCATTCTCCTGTACTCACACCGTAAATTTCCTCACCTCACCACCCTCACGCTGTACAGAAGTAAGAGAGAGCCAGAGAACATTTTTCTTTTAATGTTTTGCAATACTCCCCCCGTTTAACCCACTGACATGCTTTCCCCGCGTCGAGGTTTGTGTGTCAGGTTTGTAATTCACTAAATGACCCACATTGTTCTCGTGTGTCATGGGAGGTTTCTCTTCTGTTTCACTCCTGGGCGCCATGTTTGCAAATGTACGGGATCCTCGTGCACTTGCATAGCATTTTACATTTCTGCATTTATCAGACGCTTTTATCCACAGCGACTTGCATTGCATTCAAGAAACACATTGACATTCTAATCAGTTCCTGCTTTCCCTGGGAATCAAACCCATGACCTTAGCGTTGACCTAACCAAACACCAATGCTCTACTGGTTGAGCTTGCATGAGCTGGAAAGCTTGCATAGCATTTGATTTGAGTCGGTCAACGTTTACTCGTATCACTCCAAACCTTTTTGAAATTTTCACCCATGCAACAAGACACATTTGGAGAAATCTAGCAAAACTGCTTATTTTCATGCATTAAAAAAGTAAATGAGGTCCAGGCTTTTTTTAAGCTCGAAGAAAAATCATAGAAATTGTCATTATTGTCAAAATTGCATTGAACCATCATATAATGAAGTAGAGTTCAATTACCTTATTGAAGTAATGTAACGGATTACTTTTAACTACATTTTGATTACTTCTCAAAATTCCTAACGAACGTGGATTGATGTATTTGGCAGACGTGGTGCGCTGCCAATCAAAAGCATCTGCAAGATCAGCCGAACGCTGTGAGAGTGTGTTAGAAATCAGGAATGGAGAGAACATTGTGCTTGGTACGTTTTTCCTCTTAAAACCAAACTTGGGTCTCCAGTCCAGATTAGCAAAGTTTAAATCCTGTCTGGCTAGCCCTCATCCCATAATGTTAATGCTTTAGGTCTTTTAGTTGCTGTTCGAGTGCATTCGACCACATGAAAGCAATCCGGTGGAATGAGCAAACCTCTGGAAATGGATGGAAGTGGACAAGCTCAAAGAGTTTTAGATCCCGTTTACGCCTGAATTTAGTGTCCGCTTAGTTTTATTTAGTATTTAACGTCCGCTTGCGATCTTTTTAACAGTTGTAAACCGGGCCATAATGCTCTTCTGTGGCAACTTCTAATAGTATCAAGTTCATTTGAAGTCTTTTCTGTCTGAAATCTGAAGTCCCTCCATTTTGCATGAAGCCTTCAGTTTGAGTTTAAAGAGTTTGCAGGCCATCTGCCTCTGTTCCCCTGCTGCCCAGCTCTCTCCTGCAACATGCCATCCGACAGCCCTCACATCAAGCTGGGTTCCCGTGGCAGGGTGCTATCAACGTGCAGGACTAATTGTGCCCCCCAGGATCCCTCTCCATCCTGCACTTCACACAGAGTCACTAATGACTCGCTCTTGTTTGTGACCAGATAAGTGCACTATTAGAAGCAAGTATTAATCTTGAAACTGGGGAGCTGATAAGATCTCCTCCGCCTCCCAGGAGAGACGTCTCAGCGTGCGAAATCATGTTATAAAAAGTCGATTTTTCTCAAGCATGTGTGGGAAGGACGAGTGGGTGGCGGATGAGCCCCCGACCGGCTCACGCTTCCCGTGTGGCGGAGGTGACAGCTTTTTTTCTCCACTTATAAAACCTGAAATTACCCATCTGCTATTTGCACCCAAGACTCACGCACTTCTCTGTCAGAGCACCTGCTAATCAAAATCTGCAGGCGCAGCGAAAAGATAAATACCTGCTTCGCGCCCACTCCCGTAACTTCCTCTCCTTCCATTGTCTGTGTGTTTGCAGCTGCGCGTTTTCATGCAATAATGAAATGTTTTGATGGAGATTTTGGCAGTGCATGCATTTTCTCCGTGTAGGTGTTGTGCATTAAATCACATCTTTAGATGCCTGACATATGTGGCCATGGAGTTGTTTGGCGCCCTAGTCCGAAGCGATTAACCTCGGACTGCTTCTAATGTTATCTCTGCAGGAGCAAGAAATGGGATGCATTTTAAAGTTCATCTGACCCCATCAAAAATAGCATGTAGGCATCAAAATAAAGAGTAGTTTGCTTGTGCATTTGAATAAAAGTGCTTAGCCAGTTTACAAGGCAAAATAAATGTATTCAGCATGAAATCAAAACTAACTGTACTTTCTTAGTGGTATTGTGCACACTTTTCCAAACATTTAAGAAATAACTTGCTTTTACTTATTGGCTGATGTCATCAATCTCTCTTGTTTTTTAACCACTTGACACTTTTCGCCTTCTAATTAGTTCCCGATAAAAAACAAAACATGTCCAGTCCTATTTATTTTTCTTGCTGAATATCCCGTTTAAAGAGAAGGAGAAATCCTGATGCTCAATATGGTGGTTGTAGGAAAAGAATCCTGCCTTCAAGTCATTTCAGAATTATCATATTTACAAGTTGGAAGAACGTCAATTAAAGAATTATGATGTAATGAAGCTGTTGTAATTGTTTACTGTAAAGCTATCAATAATATGCTCTAAGAACGTTTTGCTAATTGCCTATGGAAAGTTATTTCTGAAAATTCAAAATGACAATGTTTTTTTAATGTTTTAAAAATGTGATTATGCGAACGCTAAGGAAATTTCATCATTCTTCAAACATAATGATTTTGAATGTTCTCTGAACGTTCTGAAACATCTAGAACGTTATAAAACGTGTTGGACGAACATCCAACTAAGACGTTTCCGTTTTTTTCCCCCATGATGTATAAACACCAGTTGACACGTTTTGAGAACATTAGTAAAGACCAGATAACATAACATTTATCATGCATTTGTCAGATGCTTTTATCCAAAGCGACTTGCATTGCATTCAAGAAACACATTGACATTCTAATCAGCTCTTACTTTCCCTGGGAATCGAACCCATGACCTTGGCGTTGCAAGCACCACACTCTACTGTTAGAGAATTTTTACTAAAGCACTGAGAACGTTCCCTGTTTTGTGTTTTGTTCCCTATTTTGTGTATTGTTGAGGAATGGCGAACTAGAAAAACTTTCCTAGAAGAAAAGCTTGTCAGAAAATCCCAATTTGACTGGTTCATGAGATGACAGGTGACATGAGGTGACATTTCCCATCTTTACAAAATAGATAGATCACAGAACATTGCGTAATGTAGTTAGCTCTTCATTTTGTTTTATTAGCACAAAAAAGCTGCTTGAATTTTTTTCAAGAAAAAAATTGTTACATCCATTTTCTTCCAATGCAAATCACTTAAATTCACATCACGCAAACCCATAAACCGGAACTTCCCATCAATCACCTTATTGGTAAAGATTGCTCATTTTTCCAACCTGGTTTTGAGCTATTTGTTGTCAGACTTCATTGGTTATTTGATAAATGTTGACTAAGTGTTTTGAAGATTTTGGTCTTTTCTCAGGTGCTGTACTTGCATGGCTTGGAAATGCCTTCCCCAATGCTAAGATGGTCACAGACGTGTAACTGACCTACTCCAATAAAGACTTAGAGATTAATTTATAACAATACTTAAGCTTAAAAACAACCAGATTTTCACTATACCACCTTGCATTATATATGTGTGTGTATGTACTTGTACTATCACTATCTTTGTGAGTACAATTTTAAGTTTTAGACCTTTCAAAAGAGGTCATTTTGGCCATTCCTCACTTTCTGAGAGCCTTTAAAGGTCTGTTTGAGGTCAAGATTTGGTTTTAGGGATTAGGTTATAATGAGGTTGAGGGTAAGGATTCAGATTAGTTGTGATGGATAAGGTTAAGTCCAAAATATACTTCAGTTTTTTTTTATGTGTAAACTAGCGTATGTGTACAGTCCAACATAAAAAAGTATAATCCATTTGATATGCCTCTAGACTGTACTGTTTTTCTCCAGAGGTAATGATAAAAACGCTAAAAAGATCTACTGTTATAAACTAAAGTTGCGACTATCCTGTAGCTCGTGCTTCTCAATTAACATTTAATGTCTGTTGTTGGTCTATTGGTTCACCTTCTTCTGTGAAACAACGGCCCGGGCAAGTGATCAGTATAAAACAAATTCAATGCGCATGTGCGACCTGTGCATAGAAATATGCATGATTACAAAAAATGGGAGGCTTGTGTATTCTGGTAACGAAATTTACTGTATGGCTAAAAACTGAAGTATACAGTACATTGAACTTTAGGGTAAAGAGCTAGAGATTGCATTGTGTCAGTGAGATAGATGTTCAAGAAATGTGTTTCTTAATGAGTATTCATGGCAAAGACCTGGTGTATCTCAGACTTGAGGGATTTCAGGTTGAAGCAGAAAAGCGAAATCTCATGTTGGCACAAACTAATCGTACAGAGATGGGATGTGAGCTTATACTTCTGTCATCCCAGACTGAAGGGCCAAAGAACTGTTTCTCAGGTCACTTCCAATTAACACTCATCTGAGCGAGTGTCAGAAGACGCCCCTCGGCACCTCTGCCTAATGTTACAATATACAGTGCCTCAATTCCAGGATGCAGTGCGGCAAAAAGGTGGTTTGCTTCCTCTCCGTTCAGCAGGGCGGCCTGAGAGTTACAATGGATTCATTATGGCATAACAAATGACTTCTCTCTCATGGATTCCATCGCCCCGGTTCGTATGTTAATTGGCGTAGCGTTTAGCTCAGCAGGCGCACGCTCGCGATAAATATCGAGCTGAAAATGTGTTTATAAACTAGGATATGATCACATCCCTTTACTTCTGGGCCTATAACCTTTGAACTAAATAATTAAAACGTGCAAAGAGTATTTTTTCTTTGCATGTTTCTGCAGCTCAGCTACTTTGATTCCCTGGGAACACGTACACTGGTAAATCTTGAATGAATTGTAAGTTGATTAGGATAAAAGCAGCAAGAGAGCACAGAAATATTAATATGGAACTGAGGCAATGCATGTAAAGATTTATGGCTTTTATTTCATATCTCTTATTTATTGGTTTTCATTTATTAGCATATAGTTATTTCTTAGCCGTTTCAGCTACAGGAAAGCTATATTTTATTGTATCTCTTAATTTTTTTGTTTTGGAAAGTCATCTATCACACGTGACTTATTTTAACTTTAAGATAAATCTGAGTCATCTAATTATGCACTGGCTGGAAACAAATGAGTTATAAATGCTTCTGGTGTTAAACTGAGTGAAATATTCATGACAGGTGCAGCGCAGGCGTGACATCTCATCTGTTCTGTTTAAACACATCACCATACATTGATAAAGAAATGTGCGGAAGAAGAAGGGAGTGTGAGAGAGAATGAGATGAAGCATTAAAGGAAGTGTTTCAGTCAGTGTGTGTGAATGAAATGTGTGTTTCCATTGGGAAATGTCTCTTTTAGAGCTCAAGAGTCTTCAATTGCTTTCATTTAAAAACCAGCTTTGTCTCAAATTTTCCTCCTTTGGAGGAATTGGCACAAACGAGACCCTTATCGACTGGTGGAATAGCTTTGATTTGTTCTTGGAGTAATTTGATTACAGTATTTTTTTTGGAAATATCGGACTTTTGCTTGCTTTAGTATCTTGGCAAGCTCAGCACAGTTTGAGACATTAAGCCTTAAGGAGAACCATTCGGAGAGGAGAAACAATTGAGATTTATATTTCGCGTTTCCCACACTTAGATCGATAAAATAAATGTGAATGGTTCATTCATATAATTTGAATGAATGATTATGGATATACAAAGCATTTTATCAATTTTCTCATCCCAAATCATGAGAAAAGGTCATAATTATGAGATAATGTTTATGAGATAAAAAGACAAAAATATGAGATACTAAGTTGTAATTATGACAACAAATGTCATAATTTTTTACATATCAGACAAAAATATAGATACTGAGTCATGATTATGAGATATTATTAATTGACACAAGTTGAAATTGAGATCATTGTAATTATTGTATTGTCATATTTACAAGATACTAAAGATAAAAAGTAATAAAAATATGAGATACTAAGTTATAATTATGACATAAAATGTCATTATTTTTGTCTGATATGTAATAATATAGATACTGAGTCATGATCATGAGATATTAATTGACCGAAGTTGAAATTGAGATCATTGTAATTATTGTGTTGTCATATTTACGAGATACTAAAGATAAAAAGTAATAAAAATGAGTTGCTACTCTTTTTCTTTTTTCTTATGTTAGAAATGGGCTTCTATACATTTTGTGAATTTTTAAAAATAATTTTTTTTTTTGGAGGATTCAAGAGTCATTTGACATGTTGAGAGTGGATCAAACTGTGGCGAATGAGACCACGCTTTATAGTCCTGAGATCATCATAAAAGAAATCATTATCATGAGTGCCATAACCTTTAATGACCTCATCCAGCATGACATCTGCTTGGCTTTGATGACCATCTCCATGATTAAAGTTTAACCAAAGATTATGTTTCGAAGTGTGTGGGCGCGTGTTTCTGCCTTCTACCTTCGGCAGCGGGTAAAATGATGGAAATCAAAGCAAATGGAGTGTGAAAGAAGTGTGTGGGACGGTTGTCATAACCAACAGTCTGTCAAAGTAACCTGTTCACCTGAGACAAAGCTACATTCATCCGCAACGGAAACCAGAGGGGGAGAGACCACACGCTTAGTCAATTTAGTTAGGATTTATCCATTTTTCCAGCTTGCGTTACTCACTTGGCAGGCGCTGGTTTCAGAGTCAAGCGGGTTAACTAAGATCTCTGCCGGTGAGGTTGTTCTTTAGCTAGTCGAGCGCAGATGTGTGTGTGTTTGTGCATCTCAGAATCATCATGGCATCTCCGTCCGTCTGGACCTCTGAACCGCAGCAGACGCGACTCATTTGAAGTGTTTTTGTGAGGTCGGCAAGGCGTGCGCCGCAGAACTGGAGGCACTAATGCTTGAAATTTATTTTCTGAGAGCCAGAAAAGTGCCTCTCACCCGCCCCACAACTCCTCCAATGATGCCTTTGCTCCTGCAACCATGAAATTTTCTGACAATAGCAATTTTTGGGCAAACTTTTTGTGCCTCTCGCCTAATAAAACAATGCCTTTGTGCTCAGCACAGATGAATGGGCATCTCTAGTGCATCTCCAGAAATTCATTCTCATTATTTGGTGTTTGTTTGCTTTGTATATTTTCTCCATGCTGCATTTACAGACTGAATATGCCTGCGAGTTGTTTATGGGTTTGGTTGACCTGTCGATTTGGAGAATCTTCTCTCGCTGTTTCTATTTGTGTGATCTGGTGTTTGACTCGTGGTATTTTGTTGTATTTTGTGTAAATAAATCTACCATCCAAAAGTTTGGGATGTTTCTTAAAAGAATTGAAAACATGCAAGGATGTGTTCAATTCGTAAAAAGACATTTATAATGTTACAAAACCTTTCAATTCAATGCTGTTTTTTTTCTGTTCATCAAAGAATCCTGAAAGAATGTTTCCACAAAAGTATGAAGCAGCACAACAATATTTTAGAAATATTCACAGAAATATTTCTTGAGCAGCAAATCAGCCTATTAGAACAATTTTTGAAGGATCATAATTATGATTAAAAAAGACAAAAACATGAGACACTAAGTCATAATACTGAGATACTTAATAATTATGATGAAAAGACAATAATATGACATTAATGTCATTATTACATATTACATTTTACAGATTTTAATTATGAGATAATTAATTATGATAAACGTTTATGGGATACTTAATGACTATGCGATAAAAAGACAAAAATACAACATCCTAAGTTAGGATTATGACATAAAATGTCATAATTATTAAATATGAGATAAAAAGTAGACATTTAGATACTAAGTCATAATTATAACAAAGTCATGAGATCATGAGACTCATATTATGAGATGCTAATTAATATTTGATAGAAGTTGAAATTTAGATCATTATAATTATGGTTTAAGTCGTAATTATGACACAGTCATAATTACGAGATACTAAAGATTAAAAGTAAAAGATTATCAGATAAAAAGTCAAAATCATGAGACACTAAGTCATAATTATGATATACTAAAGATGAAAAGTGATAAATTAGAAATGCTTATGAATTAAAAATCGAAATTGAAATAGCAAGTCAGAATTTAGATACTCAAAAATATGTGTTATAATGATGAGATACTAATCAATAATTGGCATTATTTGACACTGAAGACTGCAGTAATAATGTTGAAAATTCAGAAAATTTAATGCAACCTTTGTAAGCATGAATCATTAAAAAATCTTTTGAATGGTGGTGTATGACGAGTCCTTCCTTTTAAGTTTATGGTCAATTACAACAAAGAGAGTTTCCTTTTCACAGTGAAGTGTGTGGAGATATGAAGAAGACGCAGTTTTTCATATGCGTGTGATGCTGTGCATGAATGCACTGACGCATGATAACAGCGTGAGGAAGCGTAGCATGTGTTTGTGTGGGAAGGTGGCAGAAGAGGCGGTGTGTGTGTGTGGTGTGTGTGCGTGCTAATCGTAATGACGGCGGACCTGTGTGCTAGCGTGTGCATGTAAAGGTGACTGACACTGCTAGATAACTGTGAAAATGTTGTGTGTGACACATCGGCTAATTTCTCTCTGCAGCAGTCGCTTAATTACAAATAATTACAGGGCTCCTGTCGCTAGAAGATTGTTGACTGCGCAAGAGTTCATTAGGAATATCAAGGTCAAAGAGCAGTTGCTAATATGAACGTGGTTTTGCGTAGCTTTTTGATTGCAGAAGCTTATTCTGAGCAAAAACCGCCCACCTGGACTCACCTGACCAACATGTATAGCGACCAATCACAGGACACTGAGTTTTTGCCGACGTTGTTTGTATGCGTGTAATTGAGCAATGCGTATAAATCAGATGATGAGCTTCTCATTTACATTCATGCATTTATCAGACGCTTTTATCCAAAGTGACATGCAAGAAACACACTGACATTCTAATCAGTTCTTGCTTTCCCTGGGAATCGAACCCATGACCTTGGTGTTGCAAGCACCATGCTCTACTGTTTGAGCTACAGGAAAACATTTCTTGTTTTATAGTCTTGTTTTTGTGGAAAAAGTGGATGTGGTTTTAGTAAACAGCAGCTGAGAGTTTCTGACCTCGACAGGCAATGAATGAATAAAGTAAATTATTAATAAGATATAAATATATATATGTGTGTGTAATAATCGGTAAATCACTTTGTTTCACTGAAATGCAACAAAACTCTGCACTCTGACTGTTTCACCAGGGACTGTTTGTTATTGTATCACAGCGATTCGTTATATTTTAGCTGCGGGAATGCCGCTTGTCTGATGATTGATTTAACAATCAATATGGAATTATGTATATTGATATGAAATAGTCGTTAATACCGAATAAATATTAACAGTGTGTCATATATGGATTAGATTGTGTGGGAAACATTCCATTTAGACTTGATTCATTTATATAAGCATTTTACCTGTAATCAAATCTGCAGAAATAGGCCTGTCGCAGACAAATTTGGATGTGTGAATCCCCAGGCGTGTCGCGTTCGCGCTGTATTAGTTATTCACAGCAGTCTTCTTTTAGCTTCTTTCAGTGTGCTTGTTAGTATGAAAAAATGCAGCTTTTTTTGAAATGCAAAAATACATTTGTGTTTTTTATTTATTTATATATATATAAACACGTATATGTGTGTTGTCTAAAGACTCAAACCTCTCTCACTGGAATCCCTCTCTGTCTGAATTTAGGCCGTTGATTTCCTGTGGCACAGCTGGGAAGTTCTGGAAAGCTTTTCCTGTCTAAAAAGAAACAAAAGCGCTCAGTCCTCTGTGATTAGGGAGCTTTCCCGAGGATCTGGTGGTTCGTTCTGTGTTCACATGCTCTGACCTTCAAAGGTAACGGAGATCTCAAAGTGCCACAGGCAAAGATTGGGCACGAAAGGGGAAGATTGAGAGGGCGAAAGTGAGAAGAGAGTTTAAAGAGCAAAGAGAAATGCTATCAGGGGCACTTGAGAAATCATTAACCTGGAGGGGACGTGTGCACAATCCTCCATTCTCTGACAGCATTAATTGGCTGCTCCCATTAAAAACAGGGGATGATGATCTGTCTGTCTGTCTCTCTCCATCCATCCATCCGTCTCTCTCCATCCATCCATTGAAGTTGAATATGCAAATATGATGTCAACACTTACATTTTGAGTGCTTACGATTCTATTGAGATTTTTCAAATTTAAATAAAATAAAATAAAAATATATATATATAAATATTTTGAAGCAATGGCAAAAAAAGAAAAGAAAGAAAGAACCATATTTGGTTTCCCAAAAAACAAAAATAACAATTGGCTCCTCAACATACTGTTTTATTTGAACACTTTAAAAACTTTTTCCTCTATAAGAACATTCTGTGCTATGGGATGATGTTGAATGTTCTTCATGGAACCATCAATGCCAATCAAGTTTTATGTGTAATGGTGTATAAGAAACTAAGCTTGCTCGCAGGATGAATGAATCGCAGCTGTAGAGCAGGATTGTGTGCTGGTGAAATGTGTGTGAGATGTCAGATGTGCTGCTCTATATACAAGCATTGGGAGTGTGTGTATATGTACAGCAGACTGTTGAACTGTGAAAAAAGATCAAAATATCAGGCGCTCGTATCAAACTCGACAGCTCTGGCTGAAGGTGATATGCATCCTTTTACACTTCAAACACGCTCTTTGAAGTATTTCCCACATATTTATTTTGTTTGTGAAAATTTGTCTGTGTGCATTGCTATTTTTGTGTGTTGGATGTATGGAATGTGAGGATATCTGTATGTAGTGCCTCTTGAAAAACTTGAACTGCTGAGATGTTTACTGCGGTTGTAGGAATGTGAAGAGTTTCAGGAGAAGTAATAAAAGTGAAGTCCGGAACATTAAATTGGCCCTGTAGGCACAGAACCAACCTGAATCTAATAGAATCAGATCTGATGAAATTACCAGGAAGTATTGCTTATATTTTTAACAGGCTCTCCTTCATATTGGAATTCTGGTTATTTTTTTCCATTCTAATCCCTCGGTGCATCTAATCTTTGTTCTTTTACCAAATCATCTCATCTCAAATCATCTTTACCAACACTCACTCACTCACTCACTCACTCACTCACTCACTCACTCACTCACTCACTCACTCACTCACTCACTCACTCACTCACTCACTCACTCACTCACTCACTCACTCACTCACTCACTCACTCACTCGCACACTCTCTCTATCTCACACACACACACACACACACACACACACACACACACACACACACATACACACACTCTCTCTCTCACACACACACTGTATTATTATTGGACAGGTACAATATTTTTTTAAGTCATTTTTACATATTACCGTACTCATCAAGGTAAAACTATCTGTTACAAATTGCTAGGCTATTGCTTTTTGGAATTACTTTAATAGTTACGTTTTCACAACATTAATCACAGTACACAATCATGAATTAATTTCTAAACTGAATAATTTCTCAATTAAAAAACAATACAAAATTGATCTTTATGATCAAATAAACAGTTCTCAGGTACATAGTGTCTGTTATTATACATCTTTTGCATTAAAAACATGCATATACAATAGGGCTGTAACGATACGGCAGGTGGCGAATACGAATACGTATCACGATACAGGGTTACGAATATGAATACTTATTCACGAATACACACTTCATGAAAAGAAAAAGAAAAACATTATTTTACCATCACTTTAATGACTTTACCAGTTCATACTGAGTTCAAAGATGCATCCAGGTACAAACAACAATATTATACACTAGGCAGTTCACAGCACTGTCACACAGCTTACAATACATAGCCTCCCTGGCATTTAAAACAAAATATTTAACTTAATTAGTATTAAGTAACTTTGGAAAGGAAAAAGGTCCGACATGGTGGCGGGAATATATGCTAGACTGCACTACGGCTTGTCGCTACTTCAATGCATACGATAATTTATATTAAATGCAGTAGCGTTATGAATTGAGCTGATTTCCTCATACTAGGAAGATATAATCAAGATTTGAATCAGCCCAAGTAAAAATGGCAATTTCTTATAATTATTTTAATGAATTTGCCAGATGTCGTAACCTCCGCCGAACAATACCACCCTTTCATACTCGCGAGCAGAGTTACCTCCCTTCCATACTCGCCCAGCAGTGACTCGCCAGCCACTGCGCATGTCACTATGAGCGATCGTTTCCGTTTTAGTCAGTGTTTACTTCCCGAACGTCTGCACTGAAAAGCGTGCCGATTTAATCATGCTTTTGGAAGAAATTTCGTTTTTTATGCCTACCGGACCATAAGTTGAAGTTCAGGTTGTATTCGCCAATATTCGGTTCATAGCCTCGCGAATACGATACGTATTCGCCAGAAGAGAAATATTCGGTGCACCGAATATTCGATTGTATCGTTACAGCTCTAATATACAGTAGTGGCCAAAAGTAATGTCCGGAAGGTGTATTTGTGTTTACTGACCCTACAAGTTTGGTTAAACTATCAAAATGTGTGGAAATATTATATGTGCTAAACATTTTAAAAATTAGGCAAGAACAAAACTCTAAACCTGGTTAATGTGTTTATCATTAAAAAGCAAATTCCAGAAATATTGCATAGAAAAATAAAAAGCTCTTAGTAATTATTAATTTTTAATTGGTTCTCTCTTGTTTTTGCACGTTCATAATTTCTTTGTATGACAGACAAATCAAGTTGTTATCAGAAATAAAAATACTGACACCAAGCACAACTATGCAATATTCTTACAAATTTGTTTTAATAATTTTGAATGAAAGATGAAGATATTTCTGTATGGCTTGTGCTGTTTAATACGGATAATAAAAGAAAGTCATCAGGGTATAACTTCAATTCATTCAATAACCCTACTATAAAAAATAACTTTACATGTTGTTTGAACACAACTGTGTGTATAACCACCTTATAATACATAAAAAGTGACTCAAAATGAGTAATTTGTGTTTTCTATACATTGACATCACAATGTAACGAGCCTCAGCCATGACTGTACACAGTCCGCCATATCTACCATGTGTGTATATAGAAAATACTGGGAAATCGGAGTGGAAAGTGTGCTTTTTGTCCTGTTTATTTGTTGTTGCTGGATTATCCAGGCCAGGAGCTGTAAAGGCTGCACCCTCTTCTGGAAAAAAAGGGGCGGGGAGCAAAAACTAATTTGCAGTTAAAGACACGCACATGAAAATAGCCAAAGAAGAGTATTTAAGGCATGGTATAAGTGATCTTAGGGCTGAATCTTCATAGACACATCTGGGGATGCCGAAGACTTATATTACATCTTGTAAAAAGGGGCATAATGGGTTCCCTTTAAATTTCACTAAGCAGCCTGTCCATACAGCAAGAGACATGATTTTGATGTTTGGTGTTAAATGTGTTGATGGATGGATTTGTTTTGACCGAGAACATTGTTGCAGAGGCTGTGCGTGGGGTTTTTAGAGGACTGCTAGTTGTAGTTGAAGGTGAGAGTTTATGATGGGGACTCAGTGTCCAGAACTCTGTGACTCACAGCGGTTCACCGTCAGCTCGCGGGCTCTTGATTTATGGGTTTGGAGAACCACAAATAATCTCCCTGACACAGAGAAACCCTTCTGTCATAAAGTGCGTCTCCTGCTCATCTTTCATCACTTTGCAGCCTCTCCTTTCTGTGTTATTGGTGGCAAGCAGATATTTATGATGTAAAAGAAATGCGACGTCGTTAATCTGTGACGTTGCATCTAAAAGCGCTGCAGTGTTGGTGACTTCCTTTGGCGTTTCTGAGGCATGAGGGCTGCTTATTTGTGCAAACGTATTTTGAGTGACTATATTTAATTTGATAACTTCAAGGATAAAATGGAGGAATCCCTTGGGAAAAAGAAGCACGCTTTTAGAAAGAGTATTTATGAATATGCATACCTAATACAAACTGAATGTAATGGTTTTGGACACTTAACTGCATGCCTTTTTTTAAAATGAATGAAAATATAAGGGTATGCATGTGAGAGTGCCTTTTTGACCCATTTAAGTAGGACTTAAGGAAATCTTTGTATGTAGTTTCAAATAATTACTTTTATAATTAGTTTGAAAAGAATAATTAGTGAATAATTAGTTTTATTACCTTTATGGTAAGTGTTCTGTCAAATGTACTTTAATAAAACTTTAATATAATTTCTATTGAAACTTGAATGTCATGAATTTAAATGTACACATTTGTAATGAATTTGCAGTTTAGTTCATCTAAAATATATTAACTTTAAATGTAATACTGAATAATGCACTTTAATATAATTAGAATTAGAATAAAGTATTTTACATGTCCTTTACTATGCAAGGCAACACATGAAAAGAAAAAATATGTTTAAAACCTGTCATGATTTCTCCTTTTTTATGTTTTGGGACTTTTATTTTGAAGTTAGCCTCTTGTTACCCAGTGTATGTATTCCTCTGTGTTTAAACTGTCTTTTGTTGGTATTTTCTTTACATGTACACAAGTAAAGTTGTTGCACTTCAGTTCCCTGTCTGTATTATTGTCGTCTCCTTTTTATCTTTGCGAGTTTATTTAACTGATATTAACAAGACCTTTAATTTGACCTTATGTCAAAATGCCCTTGTAAAAGTGTTAAGAAGCAGCCATGAAAGCGTACTCTCTTTAAGTGCACTTATGTGGCATTTTATTTCAGTAATATTTTACTTGCAAGTACAGTTTTTCATTTAAACATACTTAAGATTTGAAGAACACTACAAGTGCACATTCTTTTTCACAGAGGACTTGTCTTTTATTGTCATGTGCACACAGGAACAGGAAATGACAACAGGAAATGGCAAAATGTGAACAAATGTGGACGTATAATGCAAAAGCATCTAATGTGCTATTTGGTGTGGTCTCCTGGGCCAGTCCTGCATTGGACAGGCCGCTGACACCGTAGGCTCTTCCCCTTGGCTGCGGCCCCAACGAAACCGGCTGGCTCTGCTCCGCTTCACTGACCTGTGCAGGAAGAGCCTGGGCTTCCCTCCGGCGGGGCAGAAGGTTGGAGCCGGCCTGTCGAGGGCTGTGTTCCCTCACGCCTCCACCAGCAGGCTGGCCGCCAACCTGAGCGCCACGGCCAGGGCGACACCATCCCATCATCCTCTCTGTTCTCACTGCAACAGATGGAAACGCTCTCACTGTCAACTCAGGCCTAAACAAGCCTACAGTTACATCATAATAATTGCTTGTTCTATCTTTTATTAAGTTGGCTTGAGAAAGCCAACTTAGTGATATTGTATCTAAACTTATTATTATTATTATTATTCTTCTTACCTAAAATTCTCAATGCATCTCCTCCTAGAGCTTTAAAGCTACAACCACTAAACTCTGCTCAGACTTCAGACCTGTTCTGACTTGAGTTGCTATCCCTTTTCAGACTGATCAGACTTATGATTTTTGATAAAACTGAAGATTAAAGTCATAAAATCTCCATAGACTTTCACTAATGAAGTGAAAACTGAATTTTAGATAGAGCGTCCACTCCATCTGTTGGTAACATCACAACATTACACCTGATATATAATACATTTCAATACAGTATGTGTGAACATGTCCATTCCAATGGGCATGCATTTTATTTTTTTAAATCCTGAAAAAAAACTTGCAGGTCTACAATCGATTTTTTACTTTAATTAGTAAGTTAAATCTCTCTATTTTACATTCATAATATCACAAAATTACACCCCTGTCAGTGAGAGCACTGAAGTTTGAACGAATCAGAGCGCTGCAATTCAAAGCCTCAAAGCTTTTCAAAGACGCCATTACTGCTGGAGAGAGAGATCATAATCTCCTAAAATAGATTTATGTGAGAGAGTTTATGATCAAACGGAAATTGTTTCCGATTATCAAGTAACCGCTGCAGCGTGTTTCCTTGAAGATTTATGCACTTATATGGCCAAATTCTGACTCTCATTCGTCTTTACTCGGCAACGGAGTACATTACTATGGGGAAGGTAGGTGAAGTTTAAACGCGCGTCCTCCTGGACTCGCGCCAAAGCATAACCGTCTAAGCACCTACGTTTATTTATAGCGCTCATTTATGTACTTTATTGCCGAATTCTGACTCTCGCTCGTGAGTCAATATACATTGGAAAAGGCTTCCCTGAGCAGCGCGCGCGCTGACTCTCTTCAAATGCAGCATCTAACAGTCAAAGTTATTTATAACTAATTCTTGAGTATATAGTTACATTGTGTTAATTCTTTTATCTGCTTTTAACTAAAGTCTGACTCCTGTTCTCGAGTTCAAACGCGCTTCCTGAGCAGATTCGCTGATAGATCGAAAAAAACTTGCAGGTCTACAATCGATTTTTTACTTTAATTAGTAAGTTAAATCTCTCTATTTTACATTCATAATATCACAAAATTACACCCCTGTCAGTGAGAGCACTGAAGTTTGAACGAATCAGAGCGCTGCAATTCAAAGCCTCAAAGCTTTTCAAAGACGCCATTACTGCTGGAGAGAGAGATCATAATCTCCTAAAATAGATTTATGTGAGAGAGTTTATGATCAAACGGAAATTGTTTCCGATTATCAAGTAACCGCTGCAGCGTGTTTCCTTGAAGATTTATGCACTTATATGGCCAAATTCTGACTCTCATTCGTCTTTACTCGGCAACGGAGTACATTACTATGGGGAAGGTAGGTGAAGTTTAAACGCGCGTCCTCCTGGACTCGCGCCAAAGCATAACCGTCTAAGCACCTACGTTTATTTATAGCGCTCATTTATGTACTTTATTGCCGAATTCTGACTCTCGCTCGTGAGTCAATATACATTGGAAAAGGCTTCCCTGAGCAGCGCGCGCGCTGACTCTCTTCAAATGCAGCATCTAACAGTCAAAGTTATTTATAACTAATTCTTGAGTATATAGTTACATTGTGTTAATTCTTTTATCTGCTTTTAACTAAAGTCTGACCCCTGTTCTCGAGTTCAAACGCGCTTCCTGAGCAGATTCGCTGATAGATCGATGTTTTGTGAACACTTAAACAGTAAATGAAATAAGATTTTTAAAGGATGCAAAAAACATGGCAGATCGATTCAAACTGTAAACTGCTTGAGATTAAAAAAAACTGCATTACTCTGCTGCATTACATGAGCAGGAATTATTTAAAAAATACTAATATTTAAGTTATTTTGTTTCCCATGGAGGAAGGCTTTATACAAATATTACATTGCGTTGATTCCTTTATCTGCTATAATTGCCGTGTTGAACTGAAGTCTGACATGGCAGATCGAGTCAATCTGAAAACTGCTTGAGATTAGAAAAAACTGCATTACTCTCCTCATTGTACTTTAGCAGGAATTATTTTAAAAATACTAATATTTAAGTTTGTTTCCCATGAAGGAAGGATTTACATATACATCTAAAAAGTATGTATTAGAGGCTCCATATACGCGCGTCCTCCCGCATTCGCGCATCCACGCCTAAGCGCCTACGTTTATTTATAGCGCGTAAATTTATTCACACACATACATGCATATCTATCTATGTCACAAGGCGCAGGATCGTGTGCGATGCGGAGCATACGCGGAGCCAGAAATGCAAGTAAACACTTTATTCAATAACAAAAACAAAAGCACGCGATGGTGCAAACTCAACAGAAATAACATCCACACACGACTAGGGAACATAACATTAACAATCGACAACAGGGGAGTGAACATGGAGAACTTAAATACTGACTATGATTAACAGAAACACAAAACACCTGTGACTGATAAGTGCTAATGGGAACTGGGTGAGGTGAGATCAGGAACGGGGAACATGTGACACAGACAAGGTAAACTAAGAGTCCAGGGTGAAAACTAACATAAACGTGACAATCTACATCTATATTGTAAATATAAAGGGCTCCATATACATGCAGTGTAACTGCTGTCTGTTTTGAAAGTGGTAAGACTACATAAATAATGCTTAATTACATCTTTAAAATAGAAATAAAACAAAGTATTATTCACAGTATCACAGTACCATTTATTTATATATATATATATATACACACACACATCTATTTAGTATATATAAAAGGCTACATATAGTGTAACTGTGGTGTAACTGCAGTCTCTTTTGAAAGTGATTAGCCTATATTAATAATGCTTAATTACAGCTTTAAAATAGAAATAAAACAAAGTATTATTCACAGTATCATATATATATATATATATATATATATATATATATATACACACACACACACACACCTCTATACATATTATATATATATATATATATATATATATATATATATATATATATATATATATATATATATATATATATATATACATACACATCTATTTAGTATATATAAAAGGCTACATATACATGCAGTGTAACTGCAGTCTCTTTTGAAAGTGATTAGCCAGCTTTAAAATAGAAATTAAACAAAGTATTTTTCGCATTAGTGAAAACTGACCGTTAAAAGCCAAGGATGTAATTAAACCGTAAACATTTTTTTAAACTAATTACAATTTTCCAACACTTTGGGGATCAAAAAGCATAATTATAACTTATTTTTAAGTTTAAACTCTCAAAACTTTTTAAGCTAATTAACGATAAATCTTGCTAACAATATGCTAATTCAGCAAATTCTTGCCAGCAACATGCTTATTTATGTTAAATGTTGCTAATGACTTCAGAATTCATACTAAATCTTGCTAGCAACAAGATAATTAACATTAAATCTTGCTAGCAAAATTGATCATCAATTGATTAAAGATTAAATTATGATCAAAGAACATAACGACACCTTAGTAACTGCCTAGAAACAACGCAAGGCAATAACTAACAAGAGTATATATGCTCAAGATCTAATTCTTTCCATCTATCCATCTGTAAACTTTCAAAACTTTTTAAGCTTTTACAAATAAATTTAACTTTCAGGCTAGGCTTTCTCAAGCCAACTGAAGTTTATATCATAAACTTCCTCTATCTAGTTATCTTTTAATAATGTATCATAATATTTTATTCAAACTAATACGTTTTCTAAAATTGTATTGTTGCATCTGTCTGTCTATCTATCTATTAGTCTGTCTGTCTGTCAGTCCATCCATCCATCCATTGTTCTTCCATCTATTATTCTTCCATCCATCCATTCAACATTGTATTGTTCCATTGGTCTGTCTATCTATGAGTCTGTCTGTCCATCAATCCATCCTTCAGTCATTGTATTGTTCCATCGGTCTGTCTGTCCATCAATCCATCCTTCAGTCATTGTATTGTTCCATCTATCTATCATAGTATTGTTCCATCAGTCTGTCTATCTATCTATGAGTCTGTCCATCCATCCGTCTATCTATCATTGTATTGTTCCATCCATTCATCTATCATTGTATTGTCCCATCAGTCTGTCTATCTATGAGTCTGTCTGTCCATCCATCAGTCATTGTATTGTTCAGTTCATCCATCCATCCATCTATCATTGTATTGTTCCATTGGTCTGTCTATCTATCTATGAGTCTGTCCATCCATCCATCCATCTATCTATCATTGTATTGTTCCATCAGTCTGCCTATCTATGAGTCTGTCTGTCTGTCCATCCATCCATCCATCCATCCATCATTGTATTGTTCCATTCATCCATCATTGTATTGTTCCATCCATCCATCCATCATTGTATTGTTCCATTCATCCATCATTGTATTGTTCCATCCATCCATCCATCATTGTATTGTTCCATCCATCTATCTATAATTGTATTGTTCCATCAGTCTGCCTATCTATGAGTCTGTCTGTCTGTCCATCCATCCATCATTGTATTGTTCCATCCATCCATCCATCCATCCATCCATCCATCTATCATTGTATTGTTCCATTAGTCAGTCTGTCTATCTATGAGTCTGTCCATCCATCCATCCATCTATCTATCATTGTATTGTTCCATCCATTTATCTATAATTGTATTGTTCCATCAGTCTGTCTGTCTGTCCATCCATTCATCTATCATTGTATTGTTCCATTCATCCATCCATCTGTGATTGTATTTTTCCATCCATTCATCCACCTGCTTTGTTTGTGTTGACACATCTTGTCTCTGCTGTAGCTGTGAGTATTTCCTGTCTTGAATTTTTAATAGCTCACACAAAACAGGAAGTCCCGGTGCTGAATCAGTGTGTGACACATGAGAAATTGATGAAAAGAGAATGATGAAGAGCAGAGATGTAAGACGAGAAGGCTGTAGTTATAATTCATCTTTTCTGAGATTTCGTCTCATTTACTGAACTGAGCTTGAAACCAAAGGATGCCTTTGATCCCTGCAGCACTCATATTACGTTATATTTTAGTTTTCCCATGGACAGACGGAGAGAGACCAGTAGAAATGACATTCTAGAAGGAAAGGTCTCATACGGTTTCTTTTCACAGGAAATAATGCACCTGTAATTGCTCTGTCAGTGTGGCCTGGTGTTATTTTTATTTGACACAATTGTAGCTGGTTGAATCTATCTGAAATATGTTCAAGTCATACTTCAAAAGAAAAAATAAGAAATTATATTTTATATATAAATTTGTGAAGTCTATTTTATAGACTACTTCCATCCATCCACCCCTCCATTCATCATTGTATTGTTCCACCTTTCTGTCTATCGTCCTTCCTTCCTTCCTCTCTTCCTTCCAATCAGTTTTAGCTTTCCCTGTGGAAAAACAAGAACTTTCTCATTCTGAAAATTTGTCGTTTTTTTCCATCCATCCATCCTTCATTCCTATCAGTTTTAGCTTTCCCTGGGGAAAAACAAGACCTGTCTCCTTCTGAACATCTGTCATTTATATCCTTCCATCCATTGTTCTATCATCCATCCATCTATCCATAGTTTTATCTTCTCTCATGCCACTTTGACAAACTAGAGACCAGATGCAATGGTCTAATTAACTTTGCTTGTGTCACACCCTCACACCACACAGATTTTTGTTTCTTTTCATTCAGTTACATGTGTTCCTTTGAGTTTGCCTCCGCTCATCAGTTCCCATGAACACTATCATCATCATCATCATCATCATCACCATGTGTATATTAGTTTGTCACCTTCACTCAGTGTTGGCTCTCATTTTGTGTTAGTCTTTTTGAACTTATCTCCTGATCTTCATCTGCCAGTCTGAACCTTGCTCTCAGCTTGTGTGGCTTCCTGGGAAATTCTTGCTTTTAATGTGGAGAACTTGAATCACTGCCACTGTGAAAGTCATCTTTAAATCCAGCAGAGACTCACCATTCAGTCTGAGCTTTTGATCATTGTGTTCAGTCACTCCTGTTTTGCAACAAAGTCAGTTTTACCTTTTGATTCTGAATCCTTATATATAAAAAAATTTAATCCCATTCAATTGGATCTTAATTAATGCTAAATGCCATGGAGAGAAGATGAACTGTGTCAAACAGGAAGATTTTGTCTTCAAAGTCCTGTTTCTTCATTAAAATCAGCATGAAATAAGGTTTATGATGCATTTTACTTTTGTAATGTGAAAAATTTGAAACGAGATAATTGGCTTGACAAAAGCACTTAATTTTATTCATCATGAATTGGATGGTGAAAGGTTGTCTGTATGTGTCATTTAGTTCTCCGCTGAAAAGGAAAGTCATTCTTGAATTGAAGCATGTTATTAAGTTTTGATGAACAATTACAAAGATATTATTTCTCCTTTGTAATAACTTGTGTACTGATGAAACATTCATAAGACCAAGAACATAAGTAAATAGAGCAATTTAGATTTCATGTTGACCTATGCAAGCTCTCTTGACTCTGTTTACTGCCACCTGACATTGATATAAAAATTGATAAAATTGTACTGATAAAGAGCATTAATGCTGAGGCCGTCCACTGTAACCTTTCTCGTCTTGTTCTGTTGAGCCGACTGTTATCTTTTACATCAGTCTGATAACAACAGGGACTCCGGTTCTCCTTCAACATTCAGGACGCGACTGTCAGCAGGTGCCACGTGGTATAGAATTTGGTTTTCAGGTTAGTTGAATGTAATTATGCATAATTTACTTATATTGTTACAGTAAGTGCACATAACAATAGTGTTACTGAGTCATATTTTTAAAAATAAACTTATTAAAGTCTATTTGCAACCCATTTTTCTTTTGTAATTTGACATAAAACATGAGAAACGTACTTTTCGCATCAAGAATCAAATGGACCATAAAAGCACTCTATGTATGACAGTTGCTCAAGTTTTCACATTTCAGTGAATTATTACAAAGACGTATCTTTAGAATATTGTGCGCCGATGAATCGTTCACATTAAGACCAGAAACAATTTGACTTTAACGTAACGTCAATCTTCAGAATTCTTAATCAAATGTCTCCAGTAAGACAACAAACACCTCTAGATTTGAATTCTCCCCACATTGTGTCCCATAGGAAGCAATTATTAGCTGCCCAGTGACCAGAATCTCTTCATGTAGCTTGTAGACGGCCGTGTCCCGGGGAGCGAGCACTCCACAGGTGAAAGGTGAGCAGACGCCAGCTGGACGCTTCCTGCTCCGCACGCACACAGCACGGAAGCATCCTGCTTTTCTGCTTTGATTCACTCACTGCAGTAAACGTCCTTCCGTGACTCAGCGACAAAGAAAAATATTCACTTAAAGCAGCATTCAAATGCAGATGACGACTCCCGACTTCATTGTGGTTTTAACGTCAGTTCCTGCTCCATTTAAGAAGAAACTTCCTGCTAGGCTGAGCAAAACAAACAGACCTGAAGTGCATCATACACACACTGAACACGTCTGGTTAAAAGCGATGAATCATGGCCCATAAAAGATTTAATAAAAACGTATTATTTATATATTTTAGCATAATGCAAGTTAGTATTCTTGTGTGATAACTACAGCATCTTATATCCATGCCCAGACAGTTTTGCAGGTTTTTTAGATCATTTTAGATCATGGTGGAAAAACTTGGAAAAATAATAAATGTCATGTAAATATAACGTATTATAAAGATTTCTTTTTCACCATCGAGTCCATCTGGGATTACATGAAGAAAAAGAACAAACTGAGACAAACTAAATTCAGAAGAACTGTAGGAACGTCTCCAAGACGCTTGAAGAAACCGATCTACAAAACTAAGGGACTGTAAAAATGCTGTAAAGTGAGGATGGTCTCAAAAGTAATGTCATAAATAGATTTTATGGATCTATTAACTAAATCAAATCCATATTTGGATCCACACCCTTTGCCTTTAAAACAGCTTTTGTCCAGAGACACTTGCACACCGTTTTTTTTAGGGAGTTTTGGAGCATCTTAGAGATATTCCTGCAGTTCTTCTGGATATATTCTGTCTCAGTTTGTTCTGTTTCTTCATGTAATCCCAGATGGACTGAATGATGGAGAGATCAGATCATAAACCAGCTGCTGTCAGACTCCTTGTGCTACAAACATATCACTGGATTATTACAATCAATGACAGAAATAATGTTTGGAAATGTAACTAATATTTCTTACTGACACACTTCAGCAAAATACTTTTTTTGGACCCTTTTTCAGACTTTTGTTCAGTACTGTATATGACATGAGTAACATGCAACCACAAAGGTGTCAAGTTCTGAATCAAAGCCACACTGAATTGAAACATGTCAGACATCCTTGTCACATGACTGTAGACTTCATCTGCTTGTGAGAGACTTTATATAATGATAGAAGTGTGGTGGAAAATACATCTGAAACCAAACCCGGGGGCTTTTATAACCACTGGCAGGTCTGAGGTTTCGCTTTGAAAGCGGCGTCTCCATTTAGCTGCTTTATGATTTCACACGTCTGTAATGTATCTCAAGAAATCAAGCACACAAACAGTAGACGTGCTATGGATCTGCACGGGTTGTTTTGTATTCTAAAAGGTGTTTTAGTTCATTCCCCAGAGAGCTGCGTGCGTCTGTGTTCTTGTGTTAGAGAGGCAGTGTTGTGGATTCTCCACACGAGCTGAATTAATCGACTCTGACAGCTTTGTGCTTCAGAACTAAATACGGTTTTTAGTACCTTCTGGCTACTGCTTTTCTTGTGCTCAAAGTTTTCCGTCGGCAACGCCTTCCTCCTCCGGTTCATCTTTAATCCACATCCTCCCAATTGATCAGGTTTTTTACGAAGTGACTTTTTGTTTTGATTTGCCGTACAGTATTTGTATGTATTGGTTCTTCGTAACTCCAGGGCTCTCCATCCAGGGTTTTCCATTCTTCCAGGGTCCACGGCAGTGTAATCTCTCAGATTAAAGCTCATTGCTTGTGACGTGCTGACCGTGAATAGGCCTGAAAAATCTCAGGCCATTTGGAAGTCAAGAGTGTCCTAGAGGTGCCCTCTTCACACTTCAGTTCTCAATAACCCCACAGAGACTGATTATATACCACGTATCCATTTCCACTCTTTCTTAAGGGGTTAGTGCGTGCACACACACACACTCTCACTCACATGCGCACACACACAATCACTCACTCACTCGCTCACACACATACACACTTTAATTCAGTATGAGTTCATTAAATTGATTAAAAATGACAGTAAAGACATTTCTATTGTTACAAAATGTCTCTATTTCAGATAAATGCTGTTCATTTTAAACTTTCTATTGAACGAAGAATCCCGTAAAATATCCATCTGTCCATGTATCTGTCATTTTATCTCTCTCTCTCTCTCTCTCTCTCTCTCTCTGTCTGTCTGTTGTTTCATCCGACTGTCTGTCCGTCTGTTTATCCGTCTATGAATCTTGTTCTGAATGGTATTTAATGTGCTGTTATGTGCTTCTATTGTGCTTTGGGTGGTTGCTAGGTGATTTCGTACTGTTCATAGTCCACCATCAAATCCCTGTAATATTCTTGCTTGTATACACCTTTAGAAAAGCAATACTTTGATCAATTTCACTCTTCATTCATGTCTGTAGTATAAACCATGCTAAACGTTATACATTGTAGTTTAATACTTTGTGTTGAGGGTTTGTTGAAATCACTAACCCTCAGCATGACTACTTTTTCTGCAAGTGAGACGTAATCTTGTGGTGTGAAAGATTTCCCTACTGAGCAAACTCCCATATTAGTGAGTTTAAGAGCGACAGCTGTATGTCACAATCAAGCCGTTAACAACACGGCATCAGCGTGGACTCATTCTGTCCAAATGAGCTCACAGGCGCTGCTTTGGTCGTCTGCGGGTCAGTGGAGTTGCACCGCTCTGACACTCACTGCCATGTGCCTGCGCTGGTACGAAGGCCGTTGCCGATCTTCCCAGCTTCTTCTGGGAAGAAGCTTTTGCAGTGGAATATCTCCCACTTTATTATCCGTAACAGTTGTCCCAAAGCTCACAGTTGCAGGTCGCTCTCCTAGTGTTTACTCATTCTCTCCCAGATATTTTGATATTTTGATATTTTAGATATATTGGGTCAGAGGATTAAATGTCTTTGACTGATGTAATTTTCAAAGAGAATTATAATAGTTATTATATTACTGGGGACAAATGGATGGACAGAACACTGAACAGATACACGGATAGATAAATAGATGGATAGATCTATTTATATTGCTCGTATATTTTATTGTATTTTATTTTTTATATTGTATTATATTTAGATTGATGCTAGTGTCAAATATATTTCACTTTCATTGCGTTTTATTCTGTTTCATTTTGCTTACCGCCAATGTGTAGCATTAGTGTGAGTAAACAATCAAGCTAACGAAAAGGAAAACGCGTTAAAAACAATGGTTGTTTACATTTCTGCATTTATCAGACGCTTTTATCCAAAGCGACTTTCATTGCATTCAAGAAACACATTGACATTCTAATCAAATCTTGCTTTCCCTGGGAATCGAACCCATGACCTTGGTGTTGCAAGCGCCACTCTCTACTGTTTGAGATACAGGAAAACTGTTCTGGTTCCTCGTCTGTCAAAAACACTTTAACACTTGAATGAGGTTAAAAACAAACTCTGAGAGAGTTTGTACATGGAAAACATCACTTGAATCACATTTCTGTTGTGAGACAGGATGGCTTTGGGAGTTTTGCCTGGTCTAGTTTCACAACGTTAAAACATTTGACATGAGCAGACTGAAACCGAGCAGCTGTTTCACACTCAACAGTCTTTTACACCCTGTAATATTGTCTTCTCTCACTCTGTTTCGCTTTGATTCTTGCTAATGGTTTTGGGAGTAAAAGGGGTTTATTGTATTAACAGCCTGTCATCACTTCATCAAAGTCTCAAACAAAAGTGAGGCCGGTGTGACGGACCATTATCTAAAGTTCAGGACAACCAAGACACTGCAGTTTAAACAAACCATATAAAATAAACCATTGCCACTGTTAAGCATTAAAGGATGCATCAACATTAAGAGATGCATGTAGAGGAAAGTGGCGATGTGAATGGGATCTCTTGATTTCTGCCATCATCTACAGGTGTTTGCAACGTTATCGCTTCTGTTTGAAGTTTAGAAATGAACCCGGTTAATTACTAAATTAGCAGGACATGCTCTCGATCCCCTCAGGCAACACTGGTAAATGTCACCCAAATGCCACTGTGATCTGTGCAACAAGTTCTGTCTTATTTAGAGGAAACATTGTTGAGTCGTGTTCATTTTCTCCCCCTTTTTTCTATATCTCTATTCAGCTGCGTCCCTTTTCACACTATTCTACATCATTTTGTAGTATAAATAGTGCTGGGAGCGCTAATGTGTGGTTCATGCTGAGAAAACAAACCTATGTAAATCCAGATGATGCTCTTGTTCCGCTGTAAAAATGAAGTATGAAATGCGGCCTGATTTATGCACTAAACAGTCAGAGTTCAATACTTCCTTTTGAAATTACTATGAATAGCCAACACATTCTCATGGCAATTCGCAACTGTTTTAATCTTTTGGCGAATAGATGGATAGGTCACATGTTTCAGTACAGTATCATGTGAATTCATATGAATTTGCCATCTTGTACAATAGTTACATTTTCTCAAGATCAAGTTGGAACATCATATTACTTGTATAATATTTTAGTGCATGTATGCAATACATAGATAACCTGCTACATTTGTAAAATTAAAAAAAGAGATGAACCTGAACACACTGTGTATTCCATAAATTACTTATGGAGTTATAAGTGATTTCACCCTTGATTTTAGTGACCCATTTATGTTACTGCAAAGGTTCCAAATTGTGTTTTGGAGTCTCCTACAAAGTTTAAATGCACACAAGGTATTAAACATCCCAATAATATATATTACAGCATCACCTCTTTTCTCACAGTGTCTGAATTGCTTCGATAAAGGATTGAGTCTCTCTAAATCTGATTGGTCCGATGATCCAGTCTCTTGTGATTGGTCTACTCTGCTCTGATTGGTCAGATAATCCAGTCTGTTGTGATTGGTCTGCTCCGCTCTGATTGGGCCGATGATCCAGTCTGTTGTGATTGGTCTGCTCCGCTCTGATTGGTCAGATGATCCAGTCTGTTGTGATTGGTCTGCTCTGCTCTGATTGGGCCGATGATCCAGTCTGTTGTGATTGGTCTGCTCCGCTCTGATTGGTCAGATGATCCAGTCTGTTGTGATTGGTCTGCTCTGCTCTGATTGGGCCGATGATCCAGTCTGTTGTGATTGGTCTATTCTGCTCTGATTGGGCCGATGATCCAGTCTGTTGTGATTGGTCTACTCTGCTCTGATTGGTCCGATGATCCAGTCTGTTGTGATTGGTCTACTCCGCTCTGATTGGTCAGATGATCCAGTCTGTTGTGATTGGTCTACTCTGCTCTGATTGGTCCGATGATCCAGTCTGTTGTGATTGGTCTACTCCGCTCTGATTGGTCAGATGGCTCATTGTGTTTTGATTGTTTGACCACTTACAGTGCTTGTCAGAAACAAAATTCCCATAATCATAACTGAATTCTAGCTCCTGATCTTCCTTAGGACTTGATGCACAGTGATATGAACATATCGCATGGTATCGGTTTTACAGTGTCAGTGCCTGTTGCTGTTTTTCATATACACTTTTTTCAGTTTTTGTAATAGAGATTATGCTGAAAGTGTAATGCAAGTATTTTAATTCTAAATCAATTAAGTGTGTTAATTCAGTTTTTTTATCCTTATCACACACACCTTCAGCATGTGTGTTGTTTTTTTAGCGCCAAGCCTCATACAGCTCTTTAGTCGGTGTCATGCTGCTGTGTTACTTTAAGAGACAAAACAAAACAGCCTCAAGTCATTTTAGTTAGAATTTATTTTGGCACTTTAGCTGCAACTAGCAAGTGGAATTGGATTTGTTATTTTCATAAAATAATGTAGCTTAAAACAGCCATTAGCATTGCAAAAAGAGTCCAAGTAGTCAATCTCCTGAGCGAGGAAGGACATTTACTACGAAGAGTGACATTTGGAGGTCTTGAACTCTAGAACGCAGCGACGCTGGAAAGACATTTCAGTCCCTGAACATTTTACTGAGTAACACTTTGTACTTTTCTACAGAGAAAAGTTCTCACATATTGAATGAAATGGATGAAAAGTCTGGAGTTGAACTAAGATCTGTGTGTTTTCTTTTAATGAGATGACACAGGTTTTGTTCAGAATATAAGAAAAAGAAAATATAAAGTTGCTGCTTTAATTTAAGCTCAATCAACTTGGATGTTTATGACTTTAAACGGACGTAAAATTTAGACGAATCTTGTAAACTTATTTTAAAAAAGTTGAAAATTCTTATTTTATTTTGATGAGTTAAAGCAATGTAAAATAACTTATTGATCATTTCTTTTTTTATTATTCTTTTTTTAAACAAATTATATGATCAATATGTTATGAGAGCATATGTTTTTACATTGTTTTCGAAAAAAATAAAATAAAAACATTATTCAAGATTCAACTCTTTTTAAAGTCAGTTTAATGTAATTTAAGTTGAAATGACTGAAACATCCAAGTCAGTTGTATTAAAAAGTCTTCCTATTATAAAATTCAAATGAAAACCAAAAATAAGAGCTAATTCCCAATATTAGTAAATACTATACAAGTATAAATCAATATTTCATTTTTAATTTTATTACAATAATAATATTTTACAGTGCAGTATAAGGAAGGCATTATTTCGATGAAGACCGACTGCACTCTCTGTGAATGTAGACCACGGGGGCTTCCTGTAATCATAAATAGTTAATACTTGACCAAAGCATTATTTTCTACAACATTTATTATTAATTTAAGCTTCAAAGCAGCCTCAGAAGGTCATCCTGTGTTTCATTTTCCTGAGCAGCTGTATCATGGGAGTAGATTATTGACAGCCATGAGGAGTAAGAATTCAGTTTCAGTGAGACTCGCACTGGGTTCTTGGATGTTTGAAATGACAGATTAAGGCCTGATATACTCACACCGAAGTCCTTCCTCCTTCGCTTAGAGATAAAAAGAAGTTTGAAAGCCGTGAGCACATCACAATGCCATCTACAATGATATTTAGATGAATATGTACATATAAGCTTTTCTCTCAGTAACAAAAATAAACACATCAAAAATGACAGCGGCGAGTAAACGGCCTTTAAGAAAGCATGTGGATGTTTCCAAGCTTGACAGGATTAAACAAAAAGTCAGTCTCTATACTATAAAGCATCTCTCCAAATTATTCATGATCTTACTCATGGAAGTTGTGAGGGACTGAACAGATGAAATGGATCTGATAAGAATCACCCTCTAATCACGCAATCACCATTGACCAATGAGAGTTAGTTTTGTGTTAGGGTTAGCATTAGCGTTAGGGTGTTTACCAGACAGAGTAAACCTTTCAGGAAAGTTCACTTTGACGAGCTGTTTCGAACTGAGTCGTGCACATTCCTACGAATTATTAATATGTCAGCATATTTTACAAATGTTCCCCCTTGTTTTAAATACATCATGCACACAATATAATAAATCATGCCCTCGTTTTACTAAATCATGCAGCAATATAATTCTTCATTTCCTCGTTTTAGTACATCTTACAACAATATAATAAACAATTCCCTCGTTTTAATAAATCATGCAACAATATAATAATACATTCTCTCATTTTATTAAATTCATGCAACAATGTAATAATTAATTCCCTCATTTTACTAAATCGTTGCCACGTTCTAATAATTAATTCCATTCGGTTTAGTCTTCTTTGTCACTTCCTGTCTGTCGGGTCTGCTTTGTCACTTCTTGTCAGTAAGGTCTTTGTACACTTCCTGTCTGTTGTGGCATTTGTCATGTCCTGTCAATCAAGTCATGTGTTGGTTCACTTCCGGGTCTCTTCTGTGTATCCTCTTGTGCACTCCCTGTACCTGTCTTGTCATGACTTACATCGTTAGTCTACCCAGGTGTTCGTCATTCCCTTGTGTATAAAACCCTCTTGTGTTCCCGTTGTCTTGGTCGGTTGTTAATGTTGTCATTGTGACGTTGCTATTGTAATGTGAGCTTGAAATCTTCAGATGCACAGAGAAAAGAAACACACTATGTGATGTCGGAGGAAAAGATACACGAGACAAAGAGTTGGCGTATTTTCCCCGGGTTTAATTAAGTGACTTAATGCCGTCAAACTCATTCTCACACATGAGAATCTTGAGTTAGAAAAAGTATACAAATAAACATTCAACTCAAGTCACAATTAGAAATACAAATAAAAAAGAAAAAGTAGAAAAGTCAGTAAAGCGGTTATCTCCCTTCTTGACATCTCCCAAAAGATGGTCAAGGTTGTTAATACACCTTGAAATGCCTTAAAGGACCGTTACACTGTCTTTGTTGCGTTGTGTTGATCCTGTTATCTTTCTGTGGTTCTTGAGTTTATGAGAGGTTTTTGCATTACTTGTGCCTTTTTGTTTGGTATGTAAAGTCTTTTGTTTTGTTTATAATAAAGTGATTTCAGTTGGAATCTGTACTCCTCGTCTGTCTCCGCATGGCACACGTTCCCCATTCATAACAGCAGCATGGTGACAATTTAATAAATCAGGGAATTAATTATTATAATTTTGTAAAGCGAGGGATCAAATAATTATATTGTGCGTACGATTTCATTTAAAATGAGAGAACAATTTCTTAATTTGTGGTCACGATATATATAAACATGTCATGTGCAGTGCTCCATGTCAGGGTTCTGCCACATTCGGTCTAGTAATCTCTTGTTGTTGTGGCAGAGCTCTGACACTAACGTAATGTCTCGAGTTTTGTGTGTGTAAGGTTTCGGTTTGTGTCGGGGTTCGGACATCCATGACCCGTGTGTTCGTCCTTGTTGTGAGCGCACAAGAACAGGTGTTTGCTTGTTCTCGCCCGCTCTGTTTTTTTTGGCTTGCTTGATTCCTCGTCCTCTCGTGTCTGTGTGCAGTGTTATAAGCACGCGGTTCGTGTCTACACCGGCCGCGTGCTTTCATGTTGTGTTTTCTTGTCACACGCAGTTTGGTTGTCACCAGCTACGCGTCGTCTTTGTTCAATGTGAACAGGGAGCGATGTGCGTCCGCATTGGCTGCATGTTCATGTCTTGTCTGTTACCCCGCACGTCTTGTTTCATTGTCATTAGTTTTATTTGTCCCAGCTGTTTTCCAATCAATTACCCTTCCTCCTGTGTGTACTTATTCCCCCTGTGTTTGCTGTCTTGTGCTTGTTCTGTTCATCCTGTGTTTTTTGTCCAGTGTCCAGTCATGCTCTAGTCTTGTTCTAGTCCTAGTCCTAGTCCTGTTCGTGTTCTAGTCTTGTTTTTCCCCCTCGGGGTGGTTTCATTTGTGTTTTGGTTTTTCTTTTATTATAATAAAATCCCCACGCCTCTGCATCCGTGAGTCCTCGGCTCTTTCTCTCCTCAAACGTGACACTCCATAGTTTCAAACTCCTGTATTGAACAACTTTGCTTTAGCCTAACTTTGGTCGAAATTACATCAGACTGTCTATCAGGGCCTTAAGCGCTAACAGCCGTGTTAGATGACATACATCAACTACTTTTTCTACTTTTAGTTTAATTATTCATGTCATATTAATGGTGTGTGACCTTGCTGTGTAACAACAAGAAGATCTTTTAAGAATTCATGCAGTTGTCATTCATAGCAAGGCTATTGAAGTCATTTTAATCTGAAATATTGATACTGAGAAAAGTCACTAAATGCCAGTTACCCTTACACTGATGATTGATATCGGCATGTAATGAGAGAGTCATGTAATGTCAAGCATATTCACTAAAATTAATTTCCAATCATCTCTCTCTTTCCAACCAGATCTGGGTTACAGTGAGGCGCTTACAATGGAAGTGAATGGAAATGTTAATATACTCACGGTTTCAATAGTCCACAATATGCATGGTAAAATAATTTTAACGTGGACAAAAAGCCTACTCGCCTTTTCTGTGTGAAGTTATATCCTGTTCTACAACACATAAAACCCTAACACTACAGTAAAAATGATTTAAACACATAATACACAAATTTGAACACATTCTAAACTTCACATTTCTGATTTTGAATGCTCTAAAAATTGGTCTCATTCACTTCCACTGTAAGTGCCTCACCATAACCAAAATGTTTTATGTGCTATGCGTTTATTGAACGCTTAACTTCAATTGGAAATTCCTTTAAAATGCATTTACTCTTCACTCATTCCAGTCAGTCAGCACATCCCAGTGTATTATCAAAGCTCAGGTCTACTTGTTGCACAAGAAAAATGACGTCTTTGTGCTGGCAGGGATCGCTTTTTGATTGCCTAATTTTATTCGGCTCAGTGCCCAGTGGAGCACTTTCACAGCCCAGCATCAGCTCCCTGTCACCGGCACGTGGCGTCAGATGGAGTCAGAGAGCTCACTGTTATGTGTTGACGTTCTGACGTCGTTCCTCCGAAGTCAGTCGAGCTCAGGGAGGTGTGCTGTTCACACGTAAAGCAGGATGCCTGTGGCTACGCTTTCATAACCCAGCCTTGTGTGGTTGCCTTTCAGATATCTGTGACGTCTGCCGCAGCGCCGCAACAAAAAGATCAGGATACAATCAGAGATGATATGAGAGCAATTAGGTGCCACCTCGGCGTGCTGCCGATTGTGGTTTTAATGAAAAATACATCAACGTGACGTGCCAAACGTCTGCGTGTGAGTGGAGACGCTCTGGCGGAAATGAAGTCAACTTGATATTATCACAGTATTTATGAGAATCTTACATAATAGTGCAGGCTTGATTTTCTCCAAGTGGTTTGCTTAGAAACTTGCGTGTTTTCTCGGGTTAAAAACACTGCAGTACTCGAATATTGACCCACTCCTCCACAGGCGGGATTCACAGCAGGAACCGGCCCTTGCTTGACAGCAAAAAGCAGATTTTTCAGACGCACAGGAACCCTGATATCCCTCCTCTACTAAAGTACTGCACTAGAATTTCGTGGCCATATAATCCAAATCATTATTTTTCTCTTTGGGCATGGACTGTTGAGTTGGAGTGTTATTTTGGAGAGCGAACAGGCGAACCTCTCTGCTTCATCTTGCTGTTCTTAGAGTCGGCATCAAGGATCGATGTGAAGAGACTTTCAAAACCTCCTTCAAAACCTTCAGACTGTACTTCTGATCCATGCCCTGTTCCCATCTAAGCCTTCTTGTGATTCTGGCAATATGTTGGCTGTCTGCAAGATTTAGTAGAAAACAACTAAAATTTCCAAAGAAAATAATTAAATTTGATGGGCCACTTCAAAATTTCAGATTGTTTCTCAGATTTTCTATCAACTATAATTAACTTTGCAACTACCGTACATGCCAACTTATTCTACTACTAATCTAGAGTCTAACAGACTCAAATGACAGTTAGTTTATCGATGATTGCTTTCCTGTATCTCAAACAGTAAAGTGTGGCGCTTGCAACACCAAGGTCATGGGTTCGATTCCCAGGTAAAGCAAGAACCGATCTGAATGTTAATGTGTAACTCGAATGCAATGCAAGTCGCTTTGGAGAAAAACATCTGCCAAATGCATAAATGTAAATAATGCTCTAAAAATACCATATTCAACTCATCAAACGTAATGCTTTATGTTGTGAAAAATCTAAACAGGTTTCATTAATGTACAAATAAGTGCAAATAACTAAGTGCAAATAACCCACCTACACTAACTCCGCCCACTGACGACTGATTGGGCCAGACAAAATTACACTAGTTTGTCACGATTGTGTTTGGCGTGTGACACAATTTTGATGTAAATCGACACAAGATCAAATCCGCCTTTTGTTGAATTCGCTCTATTCCATTTTCCTCTTACATCATATCAGAAAATCATTTATTTTCAATAAAAATTAAGAAAGTATATGAAAAGTGTGATTGGAGTCTCTAACATGTGTTTAATAATAAAGTGTGTCTAGGGGTAAGAGTAGGGAGGGCATTATTGTCACAAAAAGGCAGCATCCATTTAATTATTTTAATAAATATAATAATTTACTCTTTTATTATTGCATACTGTTTAATATACAACAACACAGAACTGCAAATAGTATCTGCCACCTATTTAGAAGTATAAATAGCATCTAACTACTTTACAGTTATATGCTATTTACACTTATAGCAAAGACAATACGCCTATTTTTAAGTGGAATATATCACTATTTTCACTTGGTGTGAATAGAACGCATTGCTGTTTTAACTGCAAAGAGCCACTTCTTTTCTTTAAATAGGACCAGTCATTATTTCCCACTTCCATTTCTGCCTCAGAGCAAAATATTAAAGTTAATTGAGAGATAAATCTAAAATAAGAATGAAAGTTACATTCTGACTTTGAAAGTCACATTTATGAGACTGAGATCAGTTACCTCCATTTATTCATTAATGTGGAAGCCATATATTAGAGATGATTGTGTTAGCAAACATTACTTACTATACATTTTCTAAACATCCCATCATGCTCAGCTTCAAGGCCACAGCGACACCCTACTATTTTTGTAGATACCATGTGCATTTTAGTTAATTACGGTTTTTCCTTAGTGCTTTGATTTATAAAACCCATTCCACCCCTAATGTAGCATGTTAAGTATAATTTTCTATATTCTGCTGAAAGTGGCACCACTGCGGACACTCATGCAAATCACTTACCCCCCTGATAACTTAAAAATTCAATCAGGCTAGCGCTCTGTGCAATGCACTGCTGCTGAACTCCAGTATGTTACTTAATCTTTTCAATTACCGCCACTAGAGTGAATCTCTTAAGGCTTTTTCCCCCTACAGGAGATAAGAGAAGTTGAATTCATTCTCGTGTTTTTACTGTGAATGAGAGGGTACAATAAGGAATGTCGTAGTGTCATTAAATATTATAACATTATAACAATCACTCTTAGTTTTATAGCCAATTTGTGGTTTGTATGGCACATGACATTCACTTGTGGTCACTTGGGCCTAGGTTTTATGTTGTTTGCTGTTGCTCACATTTTAATTACACATATAATTATATCAGTTGAAATATACAAACATTTAAAGTGCCTCTATTATGCTATTTTGGATATTCATAAAGTGTGTGATGTAGCTGTTTGTGAATATAAAAAGAAATAACTCATTCTGAAATTAGTTGTCAGTAATTCCAGTCTTCTGCACAAATGGTTCAGACTGCATAATCTGACCAATCAGAGCAGAGCAGACCAATCACAACAGACTGGATTCTCTGACCAATCAGAGCAGAGTAGACCAATCACAACAGACTGGAGCAAACGGCTGTGACGCTGCCGCTTTGGCGGTGAGGAGGTGTGTTTCTCGCATGCACCCCCCCGTCAACAAACTCGAGCGGCCACCAGTCCACGGCAAAATTATCACATGTTTATCGGTCCGATAAACAAAAAAAAACAAAAGTTGGGGACCACTGATCTAACCAATCAGAGCAGAGTAGACCAATCACAAAAGACTGAACCATCTGACCTTTCACAACAGACTGGATCATCCAACCAATCAGAGTAGAGTAGACCAATCACAACAGACTGGATCATCTGACCAATCCGAGCAGAGCAGAGTTTACCAATCACAACAGACTGGATCATCTGACCAATCCGAGCAGAGTGGATCATCTGACCAATCAGAGCAGAGTAGACCAATCACAACAGACTTGATCATCTGACCAATCAGAGCAGAGTTGACCAATCACAACAGACTGGATCATCTGACCAATCACAACAGACTGGATCATCTGACCAATCAGAGCAGAGTTGACCAATCACAACAGACTGGATCATCTGACCAATCACAACAGACTGGATCATCTGACCAATCCGAGCAGAGCAGAGTTGACCAATCACAACAGACTGGATCATCTGACCAATCCGAGCAGAGCAGAGTAGACCAATCACAACAGACTGGATCATCTGACCAATCAGAGCAGAGCAGACCAATCACAACAGACTGGATCATCTGACCAATCAGAGCAGTGGAAGAATCTCAGAAAGGCAGGGTTAGAGAGATTGAATTAAGATATCAAAATCTCTCTCAGACCCCGCAATACAAAAATGTCAATGCTGCACAATTTATATTATGAGAAAATTAAAGTTTTTTGAAAATATACTTTTAAAAGTGTAAACCCATTGTCTGAGACTTCAAAACAAAAATACCCTTTAAAATAGCATAATAAGAGCCCTTTAAAAGTTCTTTAAAAGTTTTCATCCATTGTGCAATGAAGATCTGCTGCTATTGCAGTGTAAAATGACTATACGAGACATTAAACAGTGAAAATCAGCCTAAATTATAGGTAATATATAGTGATAATATCCACGTGTGTAATATAGTAGACAATTGTCTGTAATGGGCCAGGATACGTCCCAGATAATAAATATATTAAGGTTTCACATTAGATTTTTGCCCGATTTGGTGATTTTTATGGTGTGATTTGGCTCTGTGTGTAATGAGCAGGCGTGTACAAGCAGAGGCCGCCCACACATGTACATTTGAAACCGGATGAGTGCTTGACAGCTCCCTTCCAAAGGAATAATATAGAGACAAGAAGGTGGATGTTTCTGTGGCATATGCGTTCATGTGGATGCTTAGCTGCCTTTTAAAATGACACTTGGCAGAGATGGGTGGGAGAGATTCTTTTCTTAAAGAGTGAAGGGTGAACAAGAGGATTTCTTTAGGCTGATGGAGCAGAAAAAAATGACCTAGATGCCTTGGGGGATAAATGGAGATTTCCAATGCGCTTTTGAGAAGCTCTGAACTGCTCAATCCACTATTGGGAGAGATATAGGAAGAACATGTAAATGAAAAGGTTCTTTAAAGAACTTCAGAGGTCATGGTTTAACAAAGGGCTCAATTTTAACGAACCCTTTATGGCAAAGAACTTCCATTTTAAGGAGAAATGTCTTACTGATTATATAACACTTTCATGTTTAACAGGTTATTTCATTTTTTCTAGTGATAAATGCTGTTAAATTCTAAGCATTTTATTCAAACTGAAAATGAATTGAAACAAATTAATTCATTAAAACTATAAATTCATGAAATGTTGTCCATAAAAGGTTCTGTGTAGTTATGAACCTTTCAAAGTTCTGTACCTTTTCTTCTAAGAGAGTATAATAAAATAATCTTTATATTCAGCGGACTTAGAAGTTTATTTGTTTGTTTATTTTAAGCTGTTCTTAGATGGCAAAAAAGGAATTAAAAAAGAAATGAGCAGATCAGGAATTATTTTTGCCTGTCAATCATTTTGCATGTTCAAGTTTGCTGACATTGGATTGGCTGATGTGTCTTGTAAAGGGGCAGGGTTTTGGAGAGAGGGGGTGTGGTTGTATTTACCAAAAATTGCTCACTTTTAAATGGAAGGATTGTTCAGAAAATATTATTAGAGACAAGTTTTGAATATTCTAACAGTATATATCACATATATTAATAAAATATAATTGTATTTTGTGCAAACTGTATTTTTAACTATTTTCCTCCAAATAGTATACATTACCTTGAATGTTAGATATATTCCAGTCGTATGTGCAGTCATGTTCAGTTTATTTAATAACAATTTTCTTCTGGTGTCTGCTGCTTTTGCTTGTCATAGATGCTGTGTGAATTCCTGTGAGATTTCTAATTTCAAGTCGTATTTTATTGCACTTTTTGAAGTTAGAAATTAGAAAAATATCAACAAAGAAACAGTTTTTGCTATAAACTGGATTTTAGATTAATTTTGATATTTTGAAATTCATAAACATTTCCATATTTATCAGACGATTTTATCCAAAGCGACTTGCGTTGCATTCAAGAAACACATTTTAATCAGTTCTTGCTTTCCCTGGGAATCAAACCCATGACCTTGCCATTGCAAGCGCCACTCTCTACTGTTTGAACTACAGGAAAGTCACACGGGTATAGAGCATATTTAAGATTGAGTATTTTATTAATATTATTTAAACTAGTAGGGGTGTACATGTGTGCTGCTGTCACTTATTACTGAAGTTGAGTCAAGGCTGAAGGTAAATGATTCTCTTCAACTCAGAGACCCTGAGCTCTCCGCCTTTAGTGCTAATCAACCCTTCAGTGTCGGAGCGTCGAGCTGCATAGCAATTCAACTAGTGCATTAGCACTCACGCTCTTCCTCTCATTTTCAGTCAACAATATGATGGAGACCTGCCAGGCACATTGGTATTCAGAGAGCGCCATCAAACTCCTCAGCGGCTCTGACTCAGTCACCAAATCATCCCGTCATCAAAAGCACTCCTGATGTTTGTCAAATTTCAGCAACCAGGAAGAAATCAGCATTGAAGCTAATGCCAAGGGAGCGTTCTGGAAAGTAACGGAAGCGCAGGGATGATCAAAGAGGCAATAGACTCGCGATTTAATTGGAACAGCTGTTATGGCGTAAGAGAGTTTGCTGACATCACTTACGAGGGATTATGATGCGTCACGTCATTCGTTTGAACTGCTAGCCACTGATAATAGTTCTAAGTGATCACGCTTAGAAGGGTATAAATGGATGATGAGGGGGGTCTGCTAAAAATAACAAATGATACGCTTCCCATGAGGCCATTAGTGATGCATATGCGTTTGACGGAGAGAAATGGGGGGCTGGTTAGCATGTGCTCAAAGAAGGAAATGGACAAACACACCTTTATTACTGCATAAATATGTTGAGATGTTAAAACTTTTTTTTTAACTTATATATATATATACACACACACACACACACAGAGGCATTTCATATCTCTAAATGTAAATATCAAAGCCAGAAAATAGATAAACACACCTTTATTATTGCATGAATATGTCGAGATGCTATCATCTTAGATTGTTATCATCTAAGTTTTTGAGCCTTTTTACTATTTATCCACAGCAACGTTGTTAAATATGAAAGATCTACATATCAATAAAGTCATGAAAAAAATATATATAAATTATACTCATGCACATACACAGAGACACAGTATTACTTTTAATATTACCTATATATATCTTGTCATCTTTGCATACATTACAGACTATGGCGTACTTTCAGAGGTTGAGACTACTGTGATCCTCTGCATTTTGGCACATGATGGGCTGTAACGGGTGGAATGAGTGCATGAGGTGTGATATTCGGCTGCTGGCGCACTCTCACACTGAATTGAGAATAGACTAAATGGGAATGGAGCGAACTGTGAGCTCATCCAATTCTCAGCTCGTTCAGGACAGGGTGAGATGCTGGGGAGACATCGTGATCTCAAAATCTTAGCATGCTGATCACAGGGTCTGCTGAGCTGCTGTGGAGCCCATTGTGGAAGTGTGTAATCTCTCTATGTAGTTCATGTTCCTGTCCCCTTTATATACCCTTGATATACTGGATAAAATGGAATGAGAAATCAAATTTGCCTTGATCTTTTGACGTATAAGAGGTTTTTGTACCATTAAAACATCCTGAAAGTTTCATAGTTTAAAACATCCTCATTGTAAACAAGGGATTTTTTAAAATCCAGATCTAAAAATGGCTTGTTTTGATATTGGCTGTTTACTCACAAGCCTTAAAGGAGCTTTATTAATCAATTTTATTTAAACATATATATATATATATATATATATATATATATATATATATATATATATATATATATATATATATATATATATATATATATATATATATATATATATATATATATATATATATATATATAAAAACCTCCATATCATGAACCCTTTAAACTTCTGATTTTGATTTGATTTTAAGATTTCAATACGTTTAGGTAAGTAGAACTATAATTTAAAATAATATATGGAACACCTGGTAATTAATTAAACAATTACATTTTTAAAAACATGTTTTCAGGAGAAAACGGCATATTGTTATTGCAATGATTGTTATTGTTTTAGTTGGTCTGTCTCACTCTAAAAATGGCATTTTAAAAATGATAAAATTACATAATTCACTATGAGACTCCCAGTCCCTCAAGAAGTACAATTGCTGACAAAAAAATGAATGTTAAATTAATATATAAAATGTATATTAAGTCTTAATATATCTTATTATCCAAATCTCAAATATTTTATTCTATCCTGTATTATTCTATTCTGCTTTATTCTTTGGTTCACTAGACATTCAAATCTATGGATAACATTACAAATTCAATATGATATTATACATTTATTAGAAGTTAAATGATATATATAAAATATATATTAATTCATCATGATATAATAAAGATTAGAAGTTAAATTAACACACACACACACACACACACACACACACACACACACACATATATAGTCATAATAATGTATAAGTGTCTGAGTAATGAGACCTTGAGGTCAAAGGTCACCTCTTGTTGTACGAGAGCAGTGCTGCATTTGTCTGATTATAGTTGAGCCTGAAGTGAACATCTCTTCATACATAGAGTGGTAATGTAAGGCGATCGAGCGGCTGTCTTCAGCTGTCTCAACAAGCCCCGTCAGCTAATCTGTCTCCTTGACTACCCACAGCTCTGTCAGTCCAACCGTCCAATCCGACAGGCCGTCCAGATGACGGATGAAACGTCCGCCTGCACTGTGACGCTGGAAGCCAGTTGCATAGCCACCTGCCAAAGCAGTGAGTCCCCCTCGAAGCCCCCGCTGAGGAGAGAGGGCAACCTGCCCTGCAATTACACCCCGCTGCTGCCATTATCAGTCGTGCACAATGTAAGCGATCCGCCTCATTGCGGGTGAAATGGCCAGTTGTTGCTGGGTGACATTCAGAGTCCGAGTTGTTTGGGTCCCTGTTGCATTACTGTGGTCAATGTCTGGCATCGGCGACATTTTAGGGAATGCTTTTCTTGTGCCACCCAAAACTGTAAACCCTCAAACACTCAGCACTCAAACTAATTGAGGTAATCAGCTCAAAAAGAAATTCAAAGCTTAAGCGAGCCGAACTGGAACAGATGATTATTTTGTACTACACTTATACATTTTGCAAAAGATTTTATCCAAAGCGACTTGCATTGCATTCAAGAAACACATTGACATTCGAATCAGTTCTTGCTTTCCCATGGAATCGAACCCATGACCTTGGCGTTGCAAGTGCCACTCTCTACTGTTAGTTTTGCAGGAAACACTCATAAAATACCATTTGATTGAACTAATTATTTTGATTTAAATTGACCCTACTCAAAACCGAATAATTTTTTTGAGCATTAGGCTTAACAGTGACAAATCCTGTTGAAGCCACTCTGCAAATCAAACAGTAACTTTAAAGTGGTTCATCTCATCATTTCAAGCTGTTTTCAGCTAATGTTTGTCTAGTGCCACCCAAAAATGGTCTTTTGGCACCAGTTATCCAAGCGTGTACTGAGCCAAACACCTGACATTCAGAGTTTGAGGTGTTGCTTTATTGTGGTCACTGTGCGGCATCATTGGCATTTTCAGGATGTGCCATGGTACTATTTTGGCAGTGGCTTCGGTTCTGGGCGAGTGTCCCGTCACTTGTATTGTCTGTAGTCGTCTTGCATCTGTCACTGAATGTGAGATAAGGTGTTTATAATGTTGTGGCAAGCCATGCTGAGCAACTGATCCAATCTATTGTTTTAGCACAAAGACAAATGCTTAAAGTTAAATGTCTCTTTGGTCCAGCTGCTATTTGTCTGACATGCAGGACATCCTCTTGGACATTATCACTTTCACTTTATGCCCACAGCTGATCCCTTTGTTTGGACTGAAATTAAAATGAAACCAGATGTCACAGAGGGAGAACATGGATTTGCTCACCCAAATTGTTTTGTCCTTAAAAAGTGCATGACTCGCGTTTATTGGTCAGAAATGCTATATAAATGATACAATAACTTTCAGGGAGTTTAAAGGTGTATTTATGGATAATTTTAGGCTGTTGTCGGTTGAGGTTTGTTTAGTGCTACACAAATGAAACAATTTTATTTTGTCACAATTATATCAAACTGAATACATAATTTGTGCAATTTTGGATTTTGAATTACATTTAAATAATGATTTTATTTATATGGTTGTATGAATTAAATATTGACAAACACAGGATTAGGAACAGCTGATGAGACTTGGGCAGTGATTAGACACAGACGGGAGTGTGCAGGACCTGGAAGATACATTAAGGGACCTGGAAGGGAACAGCACGAGACAAGACCGTGACAATATTAAACTGAATGTATAATTTGAGCAATTTGGGATTTCAAAAATGTTGAATTACACTAAATAAAATGCTGTCAATTAAGTAATTTACAGTATACGTATAGTACATTTTACAATAAAACATTTTTTTGTCTTAACTGTAATTATATCTATAATAAGCAGAATATTATTTTATTTTATTTCTCCTAAAGTAACGCATTAAACTATTTGAAACTGCTGTACAAATGTATTTAACTTTCAAGGTTTTCAGCTATTTCTTTATGGATCATTTCAGGTCAAACATTCGGTTAATGTTTTGTTTCCCAAAAATTCTTAGCCAAATGTCTGCTGTCTTAAAGACAATTTGTTTGATATAAGAGCATTGAAAATCATACATTTTATGCTCCAGTGCTTGGGGATTGTTGTTTTAATAACGTGTTATAATAAATAATCTTTCTGCATTTGCAATATGCATTTACGATATGTGGAAGAGGTTTGATAGCAATGAGGTTAAAGCCTTCTATGATGTGCTATTACATGCATAAATGGACACACACACACACACACACACACAGAGAGAGAGACAAACACACATTCAGATTCATAATATAATAAATCTCCTCTACTCACAACACAAACTCGCCAGGGAATCAGTCGTGTCGTCAGATCCATGTAATCTCAGCATACAAGACGCGTGAAGCAATGGAGCTGTAATTACACGAGTGTGCGCTGTGTGTGTTTGAGTGTTTGTTTGAGGCCACTCTTGCATTTGCACCCTTTGTCAAGGTCCATGTCTGCCTTATTCTTTCTGAATGTCGGACAATAAAGGTCTGTGGAAGGGTTAATTAGCAGAGCTGGAGAAACATCTATCAGCTCTATACAGCAGCCAGGCAGATCCATTATCCTGGGACTCACACACATGTATTTGTGTGTATGATAAAATATTATACTCGTGACATCCAATCTTGCATTGTAACTTCAGCTGTTCGACTTCTCTAAATAAAAACACAAAGAATGTGCCAATAGTTTCAAAAGTGTAAAGCATTCCGAGAGAATATTCCTCAATATTGGCTTAATTGTTTATGGATGCGTTGATTAATTTCATAGCTGATAGGAAACTTTTCATTATTTACATATCCACCACTTATTTGTTTCTCTTTAAAAGAAATATTGCATAAAATTACACACTTGAAAAGTCAAAAAGGGTTAAGTATTAACATGAGACAAGCATGATAAAATCACTTCCATTGCTTTCACTTCCAATCATTGCCATGACGACCAGAGGAAACCATAGACATTTGAGTGACGTGCAACAGATTAACGCTTGAAAAACATGTAAAAATCCCTTTTAGACTTATATTTTTGCTGTAGCTAGTGGCTGTTTATCAAGATTTTCTATTCACCTTTATGTATGATGGTAATTGTATATCTTGGGTTCTGTTACTGATCATGATCCTTTTCTCCAGGTTTAGCTTTATTAACACATCTAAGTCTGTGTATCTATCTTCTCTATATGAAAACACAAAGAATAAGCCAATAATTTCAGAAGTGAAAAGCATTCAGAGAGAATATTCCTCAATAACGGTATAGTATTATTGTCTATCTCTCGTTCTCTATCTATCTGTCTGTCTGAGAAATTGTCAGAAATGCAGTAAACAGTTAATCTTACTCCTCTTATCCGTTCAACAGGTCTTGGGATAGTGATTCTCCGAGGATTATTAGGTCTTAAATGCTCAAGGATCTCTTGATTACTTCCTTTTTTTGTAATTCCACAGAGCTGTCACAAACATCCTACTTTTTCATTCTTATCTTCCAGCCTCTCGTAAATCGCCTCGGGTTTGTTGTGTCCCTCCACTTGTACGTCTTCAATGCCTTGTGCTTTTAATGCAAATGCCTTTGTGCTCGTGCGGTGTGATGCCGTGCTTTCATGCATCATTCTGAAATCTCTGTTGTGTTGAGGTTCTTTTAAAGTGCTTGGCCAGAATATTTCATGCTGAGATCTTTATAGTTGTGTTTTTATCCGCCGGTATCATAAACTACAACCGCTCAATATTCTGCTCAATATTTAATTCTTAAGACTGAGCTTTAAAACTACTTTTGGCCTGTTTTACACCTGCAATGGAGACTTGAGTGAACGGGTAAACTAAAGTTGTTTTTCAAAATGTTTGTTGAAATAAATGCAGCAATAGCTTGAGGAAATGTAGGAAAAAGGGGATTTCTAAGGAATAAGAGTTTATTGACTGTAAAAGAAATCAAACACTTTTATTCGTTTGTGTTCTGTTGGTTATTCATTTCATTTTGTAATTTACTTGACATGTTTTACAATTAAAATCCTTTAATTATGGTGCTCAAGATACCGGGATATCAGGAATATGATTCTTGGATATGAGATCATTACTTCATATTTACAATATGGTTCTTTTCTCTCACAAAGCAATATGTGTTCGTAAAAAAAAGCGTTTATAATAATAATAATAAGAGGAGTTATCTTTCCTGTTTTTATGTATCTTGGCCCCTTGGGTGTTGTCTTATTTGTGTAGCCTTTCTCATGAAATATTCATAAGCTGCTACTGGTATACTTATTGAAAGTTTGCATTGCATTATGGTTAACCTTTTCAGATAAGTGAGCTGCAAAAGTTCACTTGACATCTTATTAGCAACATAGTTTGTGTGTAAGACGCAGAGAGCATTGAAACTGTCTTTTTTTGCACGTGCTTGTTGTACGTTTATCAAAAACCCTTGATTATCTATCAGTCTTACAGTGTCAGATTTCAATTTTCACTCCTCACTGTTGAGGACGATGTAAATTTGATGTATTTTTCAATGTCACAACTTTGTTCAACATCATTACTCATGAATCTACTTGCCAAAGCCATGCACACACATGCAGCGATGTTCCTTCAGCACTTTGTGGCTAAATCGTTTCTTATTTACAGCTTCAAGCGGCGAACGCACAGTCTAGGTGATTGTGTGCTGTCGCACCATTGGGGATGTTTGGATTTAACGCTGTTTGTGTAGCTTGACGTGAACTGCATCTCAAAACAGTTTTGTAATGGAATACTTCAAGATAATTCAGCCGTGAGCTTTTTTAACATCCTCCTGTCCTCTTTCTCTAGACATTGAATCTGTCAGTCAAACTTCGCACCACCCTGATAGCATTACCCATGATTCTCAGCGGCAAACCTGTTGCCTCACCCGTCTGTTAGAGATATCTAGCCTGAATTCACTGTACTGAAAAAAACTAGTTTTTCTGTATTTTTTCACTAATTTTGGCTAGAAATGTTGTTGTGTTATGTCATTATTATTCTTGTTTTTTTCTGCCTATATAGTATTTATTAGTTATTTTTATTTATTTGAGTACTTTACAACTGAATAAACCTTGTTTTTTAATGTTTTTTCCCTCGTTTAATTCCCTTGTTAATAATTGCTTCCCTCGTTTTCCTAAATCATGCACATAATATAATAATTGCTTAACTCGTTTTGCTAAAAGTTTTAATTCAATCAAAAAAGGGAATGAATTAGCACAAGATGACATGGCATCCATCCACCCATCCATTCATAGTACATTGCGCAGGGCTCTGTAAACATTTTTTTTAAATGGTTTTAGATTTTATTTTTAGTCAATGATAATAATCCTGGTTAGCACATGCTAAGCTAAGCTAAGCTAATGCTATACTTGTAAGCAGAAGCAAATAGCATGTTTTGGGTGAATTTTCTTTTCCAGATCGAATAAAAGGGACTTATCTGTCATGTTGGATTTCACTTATCTTGTTGTAGTGCATGCGAGGATTGACTTTTTGTATGTCGGAGAAATGTAATGCAGTGCGCAATTCATACAAAGCGAGGAATCTTAGAAGGCAGCATAAAATTGCTTTCTAGGTAAAAGCAGGTCTCTAGATCTGGAAACTGATCCCTCTTTTCTCCTCTGTGATAGCAGAGAACAGTCTCTCTAAACGTTCTCTTTCTTCATTTCTCTGCAGATTCCTCAGATCAGCTATGCATCCACAGCTCCGGAGCTGAGCGACAACACTCGCTATGACTTTTTTTCCCGAGTCGTTCCACCGGATTCCTATCAGGCCCAGGCCATGCTGGATATTGTCACGGCACTGGGCTGGAACTACGTTTCCACACTGGCCTCGGAAGGGAACTACGGGGAAAGTGGTGTGGAAGCGTTCGTGCAGATCTCTCGAGAGATGGGTAAGATTGCTTTTCCTGAGTGACTAGATTGGCTTGATGCATTGATGAATTTAAACCAAGTACACGCTTCCAGAAACAAGCTTAGTCCTCTTTTCGTGCTTGTAGTGAAAAAAGTGTTTTAATTAAAAGTAGTAAAAAGCAGCTTCACTTGAAATATATAGAGACCCTTAATTCTGTAAAGCTGCTTTCTTTAAAGCAATCTATTGTATAAAGGGCTTGAATTGACTGGAGATGTTTTCGTAACTCGTTGGGTTACCTCTCGTTTTTATTGTGTGTTTAGTTTGCTATTGAAAGAGAAGCATCCAGCACATATTTACATATTCTCTTCCAGTGAATGGCATGTTTCAGACTTTATTTTAATTCTAAGTGAGGAACAAATAAAAACTTAATGTATACTGTTTTTGCAATCTAGAAGAGTCAAGATAGTTGCCAAAAGTTGACAGCAAGATTTGACAGATTTCGTAGATTCTTTCATAGATTTCGGGGGACCAGAACATTTCGAAGTGTTTTGAAGAATTCATTTTCAATCTTAGCATCAAAATACCTTAAGCCCTGGTCCACTTAGCATTCACAATTGCATTTTAACACTGAAGCCTAAAGGCACAGGGAAATGTTAACAATGGTCAGCATTATTCTGCATTTATAATGTATATTTTGCGACCGAGCTGCATTTATAATGTATATTTTGAGCTAAATGCACTTGCTGTATGTATGTAGCTTCATGTGAAGGTGTTTTGAACAGCTGAGAACTCATGAAGATATTATAAGATGTGTAAAAGAGTCAAATAGCAAGAATCCCTCGATCACACACAGAAAACAAAGATCTGCTGCGAGGAAAAGCGGCTCTGACGCCTGTACCGAACCTTGATGGACAACGACACGACTATGATGAGAAAAAACAGGCTTTCTTGAGCATTTTGTCCTTTTTAGGGTCACATCTTGTGACATCATGTCCTGTTTTTGGTTGGGACGAAGCAATGAATTATGGTTCATTATTCAGTCAAACCGCACAAGAATTGGTTTGGAAGTGGAGTGAGACCCATCTTTTCAGGGTCTTGGTGTGTTTAGTGCATCAGTGTTCACACTTTTCAATTGAACTGCACTGCTTCTCCTAGCAATGAGGCGGATGTTTCTGCATGAGTTTGTTGTGTTTGGAACGACTGTCTGGGCTTGATACGGAAGTCTGGTAGTGTATTATACTCAGTTGGCAAGTGTATGATGCCTTGTTTTTCTTCTGTAAGTACTTGGCAAGTGAATAATAAATTGGGTTTTGAAATCTATTCAGTGTGTTCCAGCCTTTAGTTAGCATGTAACTAGTAAGCAGGGAAAGCATATTATTATTCTTATCTTGCACATTCTTATCTGCTCAACGTGTGCAGAAGTTGAATCCATTTAATTAATTCTTAGTTGTTAAACTAAGGATAAACGAGGGATTATGTAGGTTACGTACTGTAGTGTTTGGGAATATACCGGGTACCCTGGTGACTCTCTGCTCTTTCACATATTGACCGAAATGTCTTTGGTGTTTGGGACTAGGAGTGCTCTCAGTTGAGTGTTCAGCTGTTTTCACTCTGTTCAGTGGATGTTGACTTTGCTCACAGAAGGCAAAGGTGATGTAGACGACCGGCAGGTCCATGCAGCATCGAGAGAGTCTTACAGAAAGAACAAAGGGTGAAGCAAAATCTTGCACTACTTTGGCATGTTTTGTTTTAACACAAAGCTGCATTTTTTCACTAGTGTCGCAAGCATATTCTCTACACTGCAATCAAAATCCATAGCTAAGAGCAAACTAATGAATTCGTACGTGTTGAGACAGGGCTTCATGTTTTCGAGATGTTTGGTATATTGTCACTTGATCATGGCAGCAGTAATTCCTGAAATGATGGAGAAAAGTGTTGCGACTGGGCACATTTCCAGACACGCCACGCAGTCGAGTGCATGTTTTCAGATAGCAGCAGTCTGAGTTTACACACGCAGGAACTAAAAAAGAGAGTTTCAGGCAGAGGGTGAAAAGAGGTGCTGCAGAAATAGTGTATAATGTTTTTTTTAACTGTAAACAAGTATTCCAAAAGACACCAAAACTTAAATGCATGAACATGACCACTTTAATAGCCCCATAAAGACAAGCTGACTTAATGCAAACTCTATGGGAAAGTGTAAAACGGACACTGTCAAGTCTGTTAAACACATCCTCTTCAGGAATGATGGTGCTGACCCCTATCAAGTGCCCTTGAGGATCAATAAAGACCCAAAGATGAAGATAAACGGGGAATATGGGTGAGAGGAGGACACGGATGGACAGAAAGTATAATGACAGGCTTTAACACGCAGTCCCTCCTCCGGTAAACCCCTTCTATGCTAATTATTCTCTCCCTTTCTTCACCCGACGGGATAGAATTATAGCTATTACCGGAGACCCCGCTGATCCGCAAATGCAAACATCACACAGATGTACTAATCGCACTGTTTAATTGTGCATTAAAAATTCATGAGCGATGGCACGCATTTGTGTAATAACATCCACTTTAGCATCCTCCGGACTCCAGTGTTTACCATCACACGTAGTGTTTCACAGCTACTTAGAAACTGTATCTACTCCAGCGACTTGCTGCTCATCATTTAAAGTAGTTAACCACAGTCAAGCCAGAATCGACACAATTGAAAATTCAGCAAACTGAAATGTAAAAAGTTTTTTTAAGAGTTTTTAAGAGTCATACATAGAGATAGATGATGTTTAGCTCAAATCGAAATTCAAGTTATTGATTTTTGCAGCTTAAAGAACCTTAATGAAAATTAATCACTGTTTTGTTCCAGCATTTGCAGTAAAACCATAGTAATTACAAAAACTAACCATGGTTTTACTATAGCAAACCAGTTTAGCATGGATTTTTGTAGTAAACCCATAAATAGCCATAGTTAAATAACGCCATTTGCAGCAAATTCAAAATAATGTTTTTTTTTCAGTTGTGTTGTTGAAATTGTGAAGGAGCTTTCTCATGTGTTGCATTCCCCAAAGTGCAGGTTCAACTCTCCCAGCTGTAACGTGAGCGGTGGATTAAAACATAGAGAAAAGAAGTGAAAACGCATGCAATTAGCCGCTAAATGAATGTCATACAACAAGTGAACGAAAAGTGAATAGCTTTGCAACAGTGATGCCCTCATTGCAGTTTCCGTTAACGGCCAAAACAATTGAGATCTTCTTTATTGCTTGTCACTACTTCAGAAAATCACAGTGTATCAGATAGCAGTTGCCCTTTTGTGGCTATAATCATTAACCCCAGCTATTTTACAAACATTGAGTTTAATTAACGACCATATTTTGTGCATTCACTGTCTGAGCCTGAACGATGTCATGACCCAGTGGGTCGTGTGCATGCTTTGATGCATTGAGCTCTAGTAGGGGGAAAAAAATGTTGTTTGCTCATCAAAGCTGGTCAATCTCATCTAGTTTAATGGTTTAATAGAGAGGGGGGTGGGGTTTATGTCTACGTCAATAATGTAGAGATGTAATGACTGGATTTTGCCTGTTGAGCAGCACCAAACTAGATTAATAAGATGTGAAATAACAGCATTGTGTTTGTAACGTTGTTTTATATTAGCCATCCCATACTTGGACAAGAACTGTGCTGGATTAGCTTGTATTATGTGTGACTGTTGAAAGGTATCCATAATTGGGTGAAGTACCCTGTCTCACTGCATTTGTTCTTGTAAAGATGACTCTCACAATACGGACTTACTAATTATCTGTGACAACACGTCTGGTAGAGTTTCCCATCACACTAACACCATTTTATTTTTTTTCCCATTAATGTTTCTCCTAACCTTCCTTTGGAATTAGAACACGCCTACACACAAATTATTGATGGCTTTCCTGTATCTCAAACAGTAGAGTGTTGGGCTTGCAACACCAAGGTCATGGGTTCGATTCCCAGCGATAGAAAGAACTGATTAGAATGTCAATGCATTTCTTGAATGCAATGCAAATCGCTGTGGATAAAAGCATCTGCCAAATGCAGAAATGTAAATGTATTATTAATGGGCAGATTATTTATTAATAAAGACTTCTTTCTATACTATACTATGACTGCAAAACACTTTTACTATAGTGCATGATGTGCAATGAATACATTTTCATGTCATACACATGCATCACATACTTACTATATGGCTTTTCAGATGCAGTAAACTTGCTTGGTAGCTCACCTGGTACATCTTTGCACTAACTAATAGATTTTGACATATGCATTACATATGCATGGCTTTTAGACAGTAAACTTGCTCATCTGGTACAGCTTTGAAATTTTGAATCATGAAGCGCAAATCACGATAAAAAAGCACCACTAGTTGTAAAGCAGGCTAAAGTGGCATGGTAGATGTATCTGTATTTAGTTATAGTGTAGGTAATACATTTTTTAAAATGCAAGCTGCTGAAATACACAACAACCACAGCAATGTTTCTTGGAAAATTGAACGCGTTTTTAGTCTGAGTTTCACTTTGAAAGTGCAGCGCAGTGTGCAGGAAGCAATGCAAAAACATTTTGTAGCTAACATTGCTTATACATAAAAGTTGCGCTTTTTTGTCTACATGCTAATAGCGTCACTGTCACGGTTCTCTCAGGTTCAGTTCCGTTTCTAGTCACAGAACCATGGCACTGCTCTTCCTCCTGTGTTTGTGTCTTGTGATTGTAAACCCCGCCCATCTTGTTACCTCAATTCCCTTGAGTGTTGTCAGCTGTTCTCAGCTCGTTACCTTCCCTCATGTGTCCCTATTTAATCCTGGTGTGTTTGCTGTCCTGTGTCGTGTCGTTGTCATTCTATGTTTCCTGAATCCCCGTGCCGTCTCATCCGGTTGATAGTGTTTCATGATTTGTCTTAGTTTCATGTTTCTGTTAATGTTTTCCCCCTCGTGGGTTTTTTGGTTTCATGTTATGTTCTTTTATGTCTTTGTAAATAAATCCTTTATTTCCCCTGCATTTGAGTCCTCCCCGTACTACGTCCGTGACAGAACGACACGACCATTACTGGACTCAGCAGGGAAGCGGATTTTTTGTTTTTGTTTGTTTTTTGAGGGGCGAGTCGGACTTCCGCGATCATGGGAATGTTTTTTGACCCATCTGCCGCCTCGAGACTTTCTGTCTGCGAACAGATGCAGCAGTACACCAACCGGGTCTATTTCCGCCAGCTGGGAACGGATGTGAGGGTTTTCGCCCGCATGATCGAGGTGGATCCCTTCGATTACACCGAGGATGACCTCAAAGAGGTTTTCAATCTCTGCCTGGACAAACCCTTGATTTATTGGGAGATGGAGAAACTCACCGAGCTCTCATTTTGGGAATTCGTCGACCATCTAGATCTTCAGGAGACGTTGAGACCTACTTCCCAGGCGAGCACTCGACCCACCTATCTCGTCCCAGTTGTTCCGGTGGTGAGTGGAGTTCCCCTCGCCCAGGGGAGACGGAGGCGGAGAAGGAGTAGAGCCTGTCCTGAGATCATTCCCGCTGCCGCCCCGGAGGCCGCCGTCCCAGTGAACGCTGCCGGCCCGGAGGCCGCCGTCCCAGTGCCCGCTGCCGGCCCGGAGGCCGCCGTCCCAGTGCCTGCTGCCGGCCCGGAGTCCGCCGTTCCACAGCCTGCTGCCCGCCTTCGCAAACGGAGGAGGAGGAAAGGGATCGTTTCCGTTCCGCCTATCCCAGTGACTCTCGTCCCTTCGTTACTGCCCGCCCTGCCGGAGCCCCGTGCGCTCCTCGCCCTGCCGGAGCCCCGTGCGCTCCTCGCCCTGCCGGAGCCCCGTGCGCTCCTCGCCCTGCCGGCGCCCCGTGCGCGTCTCGCCCTGCCGGCGCCCCGTGCGCGCCTCGCCCTGCCGGCGCCCCGTGCGCGCCTCGCCCTGCCGGCGCCCCGTGCGCGCCTCGCCCTGCCGGCGCCCCGTGCGCGCCTCGCCCTGCCGGCGCCGCCGAGACCGCAGTGTGAACTCTGCTCGCCCGGACTTTGTCCATCCGAACTCTGCCGGCCTGAACTTTGCCGATCTGGACTCGGCCGATCTGAACTTGGTCCGGTAGATCTCCGCCGGTCTAAACTCTGGCGATCTGAACCCTACCTGTCTGAACTGCTGCACCCAGACCCGCGGGCCGAACCTGAACCGTTACGCCCGGACCCGCGGGCCAAACCTGAACACGTGCCGCCTGACATTCCGGCCCTGCTGGACACGCCTGATCCGCCGGGTTTGCTGGAGCCCACCTGGCTCAACCCACCGGTTCCGCCCGATCTACCGGTACCGCGGGAGCCACGCTGGCTCATTCCTCCAGTTCCCCCTCCCTGGACTGTGTTTTTTCTTTGTGGATTGTTTTTGAGGAATTATTTTTCATTATGCTTGGGGACTGTTTTTGAATTAACATTTTTCATGACATTTTGAGGAATTTTTTTTTTCTTTTCATGATGTTATTAATGTTTTGTTTTTTTTGCTCTTTGGTTGGCCTGTTCTCCCCTCCCACCCCTGGTTTCATGTCAGTTTGGTCCCCTGTCTTTCATTTCTTGTGTTGTCTTGTGGTACTGTTAGTCTGGTGTTCATGTAGGGACGCCAGGTGGCGTCCCTTTAGAGGGGGGGTAGTGTCACGGTTCTCTCAGGTTCAGTTCCGTTTCTAGTCACAGAACCGTGGCACTGCTCTTCCTCCTGTGTTTGTGTCTTGTGATTGTAAACCCCGCCCATCTTGTTACCTCAATTCCCTTGAGTGTTGTCAGCTGTTCTCAGCTCGTTACCTTCCCTCATGTGTCCCTATTTAATCCTGGTGTGTTTGCTGTCCTGTGTCGTGTCGTTGTCATTCTATGTTTCCTGAATCCCCGTGCCGTCTCATCCGGTTGATAGTGTTTCATGATTTGTCTTAGTTTCATGTTTCTGTTAATGTTTTCCCCCTCGTGGGTTTTTTGGTTTCATGTTATGTTCTTTTATGTCTTTGTAAATAAATCCTTTATTTCCCCTGCATTTGAGTCCTCCCCGTACTACGTCCGTGACAGTCACATTGTGCTTCTTTGAGCAGGTAGGAGACCGTTTATAATTTTCAAGTTTTTAAAGTCTTTTATGTGTGTTAATTCATGTTAATATGCATCAAGACAGGTGTCAGGACAAGGTTAGTGAGCAGTTTCTCTGAAGAGCAAGTAGCAATGGATGCTAATAGACATTAGCCTTAATTACCATGCCAATGGGCCGTAGATAATTGCATTTATGTCTGTCATGGGATTTCCCTGTAGTTTCGGAAAAGCTATGTGAAATGGCTTGAGCACTTCAGGTCACAAATATGCACTGCAGAGAACGTTTCTCTCACTCAGTATCTTGTACAAATATCACAACATTTGTAGCCTGTTAACAGTCAATGCCCCGGAGGTGGGATGATTAGCAATATATTGACCTTTTCCTGTGGCATAATTTAGTAATCAACATGAATTAGGTATTATTTGAAGGCTTAAACACTCAAAATTAAGTTTTTTATACTTAAAACAAGAAAAAGTATAAATAGGCTACCAATCGGATCAGAAAAATACAAATAATGATTTCTGACCCCATTTTTAGATGTTTGTTGTTGTTCTAGGCATGAAGTCATTTTGCTTCTCATATAAATGCATCTTGATTCAACAATATTTAGAGTAAGATAATAATTTTTTGCTCTAATTAATAAATTAGTGTTAAGTCTTGTTTTCTATCAAAATTAAGGGATCTTATACTTAAAACAAGAAACAAATAAGCTACCAATGGGGATAAGAAGAGTAAACATAATTAAAATGGGGGGAGTGATGTTTTTTAAATATTGTTTTAGGCATGAAGTCCTGTTGATTCACGTGTACATGTATCTCGATTTAACAATACAGTATTTAGGTATTAAAAAGTACTAGGAAAAATTTTTTTTTGCAGTGTGTCTGGGAGCTGAAGTTGTGTCTGGACTGAAAGGATGACCTGGAAAGATTGAGATTGGTACATTTCTACCATCTTACCACTCTTTTCTCTTTGTCCAAGGGGTGTCTCTCTATGTCAACAGTTTTCTTTGCTCATATCTAAACTGGCCATCCTCGGTAACCATCTGAGCTGTATGTGTCTCGGTTAGATCTAATGACCCCGTCGCTGAAGACATATGCTCCCCAAACGCAGAGGTCCAATTCAGGAGAGAAAAGTGTTTCTGCTCTCTTTAAAGGGCCTAATGAAGCCATTACCTTCCAAGGAAGCCAAACTCTGTCTATAGATTAAACACAGACTTCTGTTATTTTGGGGTTGTGACCTGCACAGACGGCTGGCAGGGGATGTCCTGAATGCCACAGGGGAACATATGGTATAAAGTGCGAAGCACAACCCATATAGTGTTTCTAGCGTTATAGATGAGGAAATTTTGATGCTGCTGGATCTTGTATAAAGAGTTTTTGTAGTGCATCTTTAAACAGGCCATTTGTACGAATTTTTTTACTGCCAATGTGGGAACAGCTTGTAACAAAACTTTAAAAACTAGACCTTCCCTGACTTCCTAAGTTGTCTGTGAGAGACTGTAGACTGAATTTTATGTGAAGTACTGAATCAAAAGGATGTGGCGTTTACACTCGCTCCCGAGTGTCTCTCTTCCATTTTATGACACATGAAATTAATGCTTATACAATGTTCAGAATAATGCAGAACAATGTATTGTCAATGTATCATGGCAAGAAAAGGGATCATAAGATTTTAATGAGCTCATCTGTGGACATGATGCCGGTGAATTGCAGAGCTGCTGCAAACATATCGCTATGATTGGATGCTTTCCTAACTGATGTTTTCTCTCCGCTGTCATTGTGATTAATGAATATTTACATATTCATCTAAACCTCATTCTCAGCAGAGAATATTAACAGTATTTCACTGCAACTGTATTACATTCACATCCATGCATTTATCAGACGCTTTTATCCAAAGCGGCTTGCATTGCATTCAAGAAACACATTGACATTCTAATCAGTATTTGCTTTCCCTGGGAATCGAACCCATGACCTTGGGGTTGCAAGCACCATGCTCTACAGGAAAGCTTTCCAACTTTTTACTTCTAAGTGAAGAAGGAAAAAAGATCTTGTGTACGTTACGAGTGTGAGCATGAGCAATCCATGTCTGTCTGCAATTCCCTTAATGGCCACTGGTGTCACTAATAACAAGGGTTTCTGAATTTTTTTTGTCTCGTTACACATTAAAAATATCTAAGCATTCTTAAATTTAGGTGCATATAAATAGTGACATATACATTTTGTTTTAAGTCAATAATCTCACTAAATTTTTGTATTTTTTTTAAAAGAAAACAAGACTTAGTACCTTAAGTAATTTTGCTTCTCAAGTCTTGGTTTGAGACTGTTTAGATATTTTTGTACTGTTAAACAAATCATCAGAATTATAGTTAATTTTTAGTTATTTTTTATTTTGTTTTGCAGTGTATGGAATTTTATTTTCAAACAGATTGAACATTATGATGTTTGTAATTTGGCTTATATGATGATCGCAAACACAAAACCAGCTGCACACATGGAGATGAGAAATGAATGAATCAGAATATGAAGCTGGAAGAAATCTGTTCATTTTGCCAATGTATTTCAGGCTTAAACAATGCAAATAGAGAAAACTTATTTAAATGCAAATGAGGACAAGATTAAAACTTACAGTCAGCCAATCAGAGAGTTGGATCAAATCAGATGGTATGACATCCTCCAATCACATGACACACATGGTTTGGTTTAGGTATTTTAATTTTCTTAAAAGAACTTGCTACTAAAGCACAATTAGGGAACATATTACTGGATATTATAAATGTTCTCTAGGTGACTTTAGCTATCAAGATCTTTGACAGTATGTCTGTTTGCTCATCATCATTATCAGCTCTCAAATGTGAGAGAATGAAACCACAGGACATCATCTGCCAGTTTAATTTGCTCATTTTATTTCACAGTGTTCAACATCAGTGACAAACGTTCATAATGTGGAAAATGTACTAAACTTTTAGGATGCAACTTCCAAGGTTTTAGGATGCAACTTTGTATAAAATGTAATTGTGATGCTTTTCAGTTTCCTAAAGATTGTGCTGTTAGATTCTTCTTGCAGTTCCTCATGACTAAACGAGTGTTTCTGATTTAAACTTTATGACCAAAATGTCATTGGATTTTGAATCTGTTCAAAAAAGTTCATTTCAGTGAATCATTTCAGAACTCATTAATCAATCATTGATTAGTTTGTGACATCACTTAAAAAGGTTCACGCAATTCTTTTCATGAATTTTTCTTATTTTTGTGTTAAAATATATGTGAAAGTATACAGATTTAAGTATACATATCTTAATAAATATATAAATATCACTAGATATTACTTTAAATTCTTCCATTTACTCCCACCATGTACAGTATTAAGTGTGAAGGAATTTTTTGTATTGTTTTTTCAAGGGTATTTTACGCGTGTTTTGCATTGTTGTGCATTGAAATTGTTTTATCATACAATGATTGATAGATATGCATATGAAATTATTACATTTGTTCTTCCTTGTGCTCAATTAGTGGAAAACAATGTGATAAATAAAAATTTTACTACATTTTACATGATCAAATGCACCCTTTACATAACTTTTTTCATCTCTGTATCATCTCAGGTTTAAACTCATTCATTAAACCTTTCTGACATCAAGAACATGAAGATAAAGACCTCACAGGTATTTCCACTATCCACCTTATTGACGATAGAGCCGAATATGTGTAAGTGCATCAGCTTCGGCTTCCTAAAAGCGTATTTACCATCTGTAAAGTTTCCGCTTCACTTGCTTTTATATTTACTTTAAGCCTTGCAAAAAACATCTTTAGAAGGAGGTCAGGAGTGTCACGGTTGAAATAAATTGCAAAACCAATACTGCCGTTATTATGTGGAGAAACACAAAAGTACTTCCCAAATGGAAAAGCCTCGAGAACTCATATGAAAGCCTATAAAGATGAAGACTTCCTGAGAAACTCTGGAATGAAGAATGGTGTGATAACACTTTTTATTTCAGGGAAGTCCAGCTTCCAGACCTCAACATACTTCTGCTGTAGAAAAAAGGTAGTTAGCTGGATTGTTATGATGGTTTCAGATGCTGATTTTGCTGATTTTGCTGCTCAGGCTGGAGCTTGTCATTTCAATCAGGTTGCGCTTCCTCAAAGTGACCCGGTCCAGTTAAAAGTCCGCGTCAAACAAGCCGTCGGAGCACATTGGCTAGTGGATATACGATTAGACCGAGGAAGTAGAACATCCATACTTTTTAGCTTTCATCAATGTCTGCAGATTGACTACAGCCATTGATCCCACTGCAAGCGGACTCTGTTCTCCTTAACGAGCTCAGACAACTTTACTGTTTAGAAAAGACAAATGGTACAGAAGCTTCCCACCTGCCAGGCCGGATGAGCTGAACCCAGACCTGCTCTGAAACGGCAGCTGGCGGCTGATAATGAATCAAGCCCTGGCCAGCTGCGTGATAGATGTCACTGTCGGCCAGTGCTGATTAGCTGAGAACTACAGCTGTGTGTGTTACATTGCATCTTTTCCCCTTTGCCTTCCACGTTCAATCTCTCTTTTATAATTTCTCGATGTATTCTGAATCATTTTTCTCTCTCTTATAGATGTTTATTGACAACTCCAGTCATTCAGTGAGTTTGCAACCCATTTCACCTAATAAAAACGGAATATTCAATGGGAAAAAGTGGGTGGGACTTAAACTGACCAACTAGAATAGTATTGGAATGTGAAAAGTGAGGAAGGGGTTGCGTCTTTGAGTTCTTTTGAAAAGTGCAAAAGATTTTCACATGACCAATGAATCATGTGCAATTAAACATGAATGTGAATGTATTGTCTGCTTTGATATCATATCTATATTTCTTGGATTCCCATCATAAATTCAGTATGTCATAAAGTCAGTACATTCAGTCATGAATGAACAGTAAAGTGAACGCAGTTTTCAGTAGCACATAGAGTTGAGAATTTGAACTAGAATTAGTAAAAAAAATTAAGTAAGTGGTTTTAAGTAAATTTAAGTAACTTCTAAGACATTCAGAGTAGTTGGAAGTTGCATATATATATATAGATATTACTTGAAATCAGTGGCATCAGTCTGTGCCTTCTAGAGTTTTGTAACAGAACTATCTAAATCTATCTATATCCATCTTCATGAAAAAAAAGCCGGACAATTATATAGTTTGATTTTGTAACAATGCAAAATATTTGCTATAGTGTCTTTTTTATTTATTTTGTTGTATCTTGCAGAAATTTTTAATTTTGATTTTTAGCTTTAGGATTTGGAGTCCAAATTGTAAGAAATGGAATATAACAAACTGAGAACATTTTTGTAAGTCATTTTTAAAACATAAACATTAATGCAAAATTAGTCTTCATTGCCGCTAAAGTGCATAGTTTTCTTCTCAGGACTGTTTTCCTGCTTGAGGTCAAGAGCCATTGGCCCACAGTGAAACACAATGTCCCCCGGTTCCCGTCAGGCGTTTTGTTGACTTTGATGTAATCCTTTGACTGACCTCTTTCACTCTTTAAAGACTTCACAGACATTCTGACATGACACGAGCTGTCCTGACATCTGCCAGGGTTCAGCTATTTCAAAGGATGTGCCCTCAGTAGAGGTCATGTTCAATCCAATATTGGGTGGATTGCATGCATTTTAAAATCTTGATAAGTTGGTAATATTAAAAAAAGTAATTTTATAATTTATATTGTTTATATGTGCTATGAATGTTCCACGATCCAGATCATGCTACCCTGAAATTGACTTAATAACGCATTTAAAAATCCACTTTTCAATTCCCAAGTGAAATAAGATATGCGATGCAAAAAAGAAAATAAAGAAAGAAAGTAGGACAGAACTTAATTTGATTATCAGTAATAATTCACCGTGTGGCACAGCCCGAATATAAAATAATTTTGAATAACATGCACAATTCCAGTGTGAATATCTGTAAGGATAAAGTAAAAAAGTTTACATTTTTACTTTGTGTTGACTTTAAGAAAGACTGAGACTGTGTGCGTGTGTGTGTGTGTGTGTGCAGACACATTTATCAGTGTTTTTTTCTTTTTTCTTTCTTTCTCAGTTTTTCAAATGAAGCCATTTTGGCCCCGTCCGTGCTTGACACGTAATTTATTCACCCACCACAAAACAGCATAAAACCATGGATTTAAACTTTCATCATACCCCAGTCTCTCATTTCTCACCCAGAAGAAAATGTATTATTCAGCCCCGGGATGTGCATTTATGCAGGGTTTAGGCCTGCCTTTATATTCTGTGCCTCATCTTTCCCCGTCTCTCTGTCTCTCTCATTTTTTTAATGGCCAGTCTCAATATTTGCACTAGAATGACTAATATAATTTACTATATATGCATTTACATACATGTGCATATACATACTGTACATGCATGCAATGATATTACATTACAGAAGTCATATGACTGTAATGTAATATCATACTGTTTTCAATACAACTTAATGTACATTCAAGCGTCGTGTTAGTATTCCATTCCCAATTGTCTTATTTTTCTGTGCTCCTTTTTCTGGCCTAAAGGGACAATTGTCAGTTTTATGATGTTTTGTGTTTTTAATAATGTATCTCATATAGGCTCATGCATGCCTCAGAGGGTTCAGTATGAAGCTCGGCGTGTATCTTTTAAAGAGCACAGGTCGTGTTTGGCTCTGAGGGTATAGCACACTATTACCGTCTAGCAGTCAGAAGGGTGAATCTTGTCGGATTAACTTCAATCGTATCCCTGGGTGAGTTTTTCAGGGATACGCAATTAGCCTTGGATCAAGGTCTCAAATTGACATGGTGGTCCAATCACCCATCGCAGATGCGTAATTTCATGAAGGAAATTGGTTAATTAGGCCCTCCGATTTCCACATGTTCCATGTTCCCGTAAGAGTGCGGCTGATTGAGTCGGTTTACCGTGGTTTCACCCAGACATCTGCCACAGCTCGCTCTAACCGTTCCTCTGTGTGCTCAGTAAAGCAAACCCATCTTATCTCAGTGTGTGAGCAGCAGCGTCCTGCCATATGTGAAAATACTGGCAGAATGGATTCAAAGATAGTTGTGTACATGCAGTATATTCTTCACATTAGGCCATATTAACACTGCAAGTACTAACAGCCTTTTCCTTCAGCAAAGATCTCCAGAATATTTAATTACTGTAATGATTCATATACAAATCTGGTCCAACTGACAGCTGTTATTCATGCAATATAAATAAATTTGAGCATACTTGTCAAATTGAGCAAAATAACTCGGGAAAACATCCACACACATACAAACTCAGAACCGGCAGAAGAAGCTATAACAGTCAACATCAGACATGACTCAGTTAATGTCAACTACCGACCAAGACAAGGGAAACACAAGAGGGTAAATACAAGATGAGATGGGAAACACCTGTCAACACTGACAGGTGCAGGAAGACTAACAATGATCTTACAGACAGGAAGTTAACAGAAGACACGACTGACAGGAAGTGTAACAGTGACCTTACAAACAGGAAGTGCACAGATGACACGACTGACAGGAAGTGTGCCAAAGACCTCAAGAACAGGAAGTGCACAGATGACACGACAGACAGGACTAAGTGTCACAATACTATGAAAGTCCATGCATTTTTATATATATATATATATATATATATATATATACTGTAATAATTTATATAGAGTAATTTGTAATTAAATAATGTTAAAATATCATTATTACATTTAAACTAGTGCTGGTCATTTTTAAATAATTGTGTACACACACACACATGTATTTACAAACTTTTTTCATATTTATAAATGTTTAATTTAGATGTGATTAGTCGTGATTAATCGATTTAACAGTACTAATTAATTATTCATACATCATATACAATTATAGTTAAATAACATTTAAAACATGAATAACATGTTATGTCATATAATGTAACAAATTACATTAGTAAATTGATGTCTAGATATATATATTTTTAACTTTTAGTAATTAGGAGAAATACATTTAAATTAAATGGTGTTATGTTTTTAATAAAATTTGAACCATATATAATGTATGTGTGTAAATGTATGTGTATATGTGTGTGTGTACAGTTATTAATTTAATAATTAGTAGATATTACTTTATAATTAGCATGAAAATATAAACTTTTAACTATATTATAAAAAATGTATCTATACATTTGATGAGATTCTTCTTCTAGCAAGATCATATGTTGTTCTTCTGAAGCTCTGAGTGATTTCAGCTTGTTGATATGCAGATGGTAGGGCGTAATGTGTGTTTACTTGCTGATTTCTTAGGTTTTTTCACTGTAAGTGGGAATCAGGCAGTTCAAAATCATATAATAACATACCTATCCTAAACAAGCTTCACAATGTCTCTTAGCAAACAGTAATTTCTCGACTCTACTTGCGTTTAGATCTGTGTTTGTTTGTTTCGGGGGAAACAACCTCCTGTTGCCTGAATCTCTGCTCTGTGTCTCGCTTGTTTGACTCTCTTACCGAAGAGTCACCGAGAGACCCTCTTAATGACGGGGTTCGGCTTTCGGCAGAGGCGATATCAAATTGACACATGAATCAAGACCCTCTCAAAGCAAGTAAGTGGCGGTTGTAGTGTCAGACCTCTCAGTCGGTCACCATTGTTAGCAACACAAAACAGTGTTCTCCCAGCAGAGCTTGAACACCGGCTGATGGCTCTTTTGTCCCCGGCACAATGGCATGATTGGCAGTCGAACACCTGGTCAGATGCATGCGTGAGGTAATATTGCTCATCGTGATGTATTCTGGTGAGCAGTTATATCTTCTACCGGCCCACCGTGATACTGGCATTCCACCAGCTGAATTACAATCGACAGAAGAGATTCACCTCAGCGCCGGCCTTCCCGAAGGGCTTTGCTTTCATTGATTCTTGTTAGTGCTAGAAGTGAGTCTGGCCGCTGCAGGGACACGATCAGTCTCGAGACCTTGTGTTCGGGAGACCTACAATCACTCTGATTGTCAAGCCTGGTTAAACCTCTAGTGCTGAGGACCAATGGATGACGATGAACATTTAGAACAGAATGAATATTATGTTACATGAAAATTAGTTTTTTGAACTATCCATTTAATTTATTCACACTTGAAAATCGAATAGCTATTCTTACATCCATTTTCATTTCTGCATTTGGCAGACACATTTATCCAGAGCGACTTGCATTGCATTCAAGAAACACATTGACTTTCTAATCAGTTCTTGCTTTCCCAGGGAATCGAACCCATGATCTTGGTATTGCTTCCTGCCACAATTTACTTCCAGACAAAATTCTATTCTGTCTGACGCATTCACTGATCATGATGTATAAGGACATAAAATAACAATGCAAGCGTTTGGTTATTAGTTATTATTAGAATTTTCATGCATTTTAAATGCTTACAAAAATCACCTTTATTTCTTTAGCACTTTATGTGGTATAAATTATTTAAAAGCAGTTTTACAGTGATACACAGTAAAAGTAATAATCACAAGATACATTTACTTAAGCAAAATGATATGACATGTTAAAGGGAACCTATTAGGCCCCTTTTTACAAGATGTCAAAAAAGTCTCTGTTGTTCCCAGATTGTGTATGTGAAGTTTTGGCTCAAAATACTTCATAATAAAAAAAATGTAAAAGCTTGTTAAATTTGTCACTTTTTTGGGGGCGAGTGTCACAGCACTCTTATTTTGCCTTTGTTTGTCACGTATTCCTTTTGTTCTAGGTCCTTCTGTCACCTTTTTGTTGCCGTGGACAGTAATCTACTCAGCTGGTTGTCATTTGTTAATCATTGCTAGTATATTTAGTTCTCCCTCTTCAACTTTCAGTTGTTGGTTGTTGTTTGTGTTGACTGCATGTTTGTTTGAACCTCATGTTTGAGTTTGCTGCATGTTAGTTTTCACTGCTGTTACGATCACCTTCTCTGTCTTCATCCTTACCTTGCCGTGAGCAAATACGTGGCATTTTTTTTGTGTGTCCCTTTAACTGCAAATGACCTTGAGCCCGCCTTAAATAGAGGGTGGGGCTTCAAGAGCTTATGCATATCAGCAACAACAAAACAGGACAATCTCACGCACTGAAAATGTCAGAAACTGTCAGTAAAGGTGCCAGCTTTATATGTTCGAAGTGGAGTCCGATACTGCTGCCCACAGAGCCAGAGAATATATGCTGCATGGAGATAGAACATGTACAGTTTAGTTTTCTTATGGTTATAACTTATGTTGTCATCTTGCTTTTATGCACCATTAGTACAAGTCTGTTGTAGCGAACCCCTGTCCGGACGATGGCCAACAATTTACTGATGAGTTTTGTGACGTTTATTGTACATCAGACAAAAGATGAAAACTTTTCACTCCAGAAAATCACCATAAGAGCTGGATAAAACAATAAAATGAATTTGCGTTAAAGTCTTATCCATACCTCGTCACGTCTCTTGTCACGGGAGTCACACAGTAAATTACAACTAACAGTAAAAAAAAAAATTATGTATAAAACCTTTTTTAATTTGTAGCGTCTGGACGGTGTCTCAAATTGATCGATCAAAAAACAAACATCTGATTGTGACTTTTTGATTTAACAGAATGAGACTTGGAAACTCAGAATGCAGCTCTGTCCGCAGGGACAGTCGTTTAACAGCCCTGGGGCAATAAAACTCTTTGTCCTCCTCCAGGCCTCCCTTCACCCCCCACATACCTACATACATTCCACAGGATGGCACATCTGAAAACACACACACACAAACACACACACACATGGAATATACAAAAATGCCTACATACACTATGTAAACTTGTATAACACTGATGTATTCATATGTATGTATGCATGCCCTCCATGTGCAGTCTTTTTAGTTATTTTAGGTAGTTCATTTAGATGTTTAAATGTGTATAATCGTTTAAACGAAACCCCTCTATGTCTTACTACCTTCCTTGGTATCATTTGAATTCGTTCAGCCTGCTCTTTCTCAATCTGTATTTTGTTTAATGCTGAAATGCATTACATATTTTCTACCCTTGTTTGATCGAATCGGAGTAAGTTCCACACAGGATCATAAACTATGCAGATTAGGTTGAACAGAGACAAAAGGAAACTTCCCAGCATCCACCTCCAAGCCAGCGACTGGCTCCACAGCCAAGGTGTGGGAGTGTCCTAATGTTTCTATAAGACCCCTGAGATTCAAACATCTCTCTCTCTTGCTCCTCTCGATCTCTTGATTCTCTCCTGAACTTCCTGCATATCTTGCTCCCCTGGGAGCAGGGCCTTCGGCCTTGCATGGAAGCCCTTCCTCCAGCGACCACACCTTCAGACAAACAGCCATTTTGAATCTCCCGCCTTTCAAACAAAGGACTCAAGGAACAAACCAGCATCCAACCAAAGCAACTCTCTCAACGCAAGACTGGGTAACATCCACACACACGAGAACCCAATGCAAGCATCGTTTACGAAATCTAAATGCGTTTAAAGCTATATGCCCCTTTTTAAAGGTGAATTTCCATGCTGGTTTTCTCAAAGGTTTAATTGTCTACAGGAATGTCGCCTCTCTCTCTCGCTCTCAAGCATCTCTTTCTCTCTCTCTCCATTAAGTCTATCTATGTTTTGTGTTTAACGTTTGTTTTCGTAGTTTGTTTAATAAAACACTGTATATATAATCACACATGATTGATTCTGTACTATTCTTGAGTAAGTCACTTCTACGTTTGCATCTTGCTACAATGCTAAGTACTTTGGTACGATAATGAAAGATTCTTCTTTATGACGATGAAGAAGATCTTTGTTAAAGTTCATAAAGATCGCGTATGAGCGCACATATGGCCGCTGCTTTGAACTCATTGCTAGAATTAATCAATTCTATGAGCCGAATCAAGCTATTTGTATTCATAATTAATTGTAATCCGTTATGATTAATTATCAATATACACAATTCCCTTTAAGCTGGATCTATGTGCATATTTGGTCCTCACACATGATCAAACTGTGTACATAGATCCCGCTACCCCGACTGCCTTTGAGCTGATTTCGCTACATATAATGGTGGAGAATCAGCGGGCGTCGTTTAAACAATTATCTTGAGCTGATTCGCTACATATAATGGTGGAGAATGTGCGGGCAACGTTTTAAACATGCTCTTGGGTAAATTCAGTTTCAATTCATGTGTGAGTGTATGTATATTGTTTGTTATACGCGCGTCGCGTGGAGTGAGCAGGACTCACTCCGCCCGAAATTAATGAGCTCAGAGCTCATCGCAGCTCCTTCTGTTAACAAGGTCTATTTGTCCATCATTTAGCCTTTGTTAACAAGTAAATCCGTTAAAACTGCAGTCACATATTAAAATCGCATCATCAGAGACGAAGAAATCTCTCTGGAGAGCATTTTAATATTTGTTTACACCTCAGCAAAGACGAAGAAATCTCTTTGCAGAGCGTTGTTATATCCCTGTAGGACGAAGAAATCTCCTCAGTGGATAACGTATGATTTGAGCGAGTTTCCTCTTATCATTTGTAAAGGCCTTATTTTGTGTGCTAGTCATTCATTGCGTACAATCCAATGTTTTGTAACTAAGCCACTTTGCTCCGTTTGGGTTCGACGTTTGGAAATTGCTAGCCAGCGCGCACCCATTGCAGATCAAACAAAGAACGCCAGTATTTGTGTGATTTGCAACTGGAGCCTCGTAAAACCCTGATCCGGTTTACGTTTAGACAACAGCGAAGAAATCCAGTTTGTCCATGTATGTGCTTTAATGGTAGCGATACGTTCATGCCAGGCACTCCCGCGATCCTTTGGGATCTAAAAAGAAAGCTATATATAGAGATTTATTTTATGTGTGACAATTTGCAGCCCTGAAACGCGCTCAAATTCAAACCACAGCTGAAGCGTGGGGATTGGTGCTTTGTCTCTGACCAAACCCCAGAGGCCAGCCCCCCTCCCTACGCCATCTTTGAAGTGAACCCGATAGCGCCACCTCGTGGACATTATTCGTAGTTCAGCTTCTCTCTGTTTTTCTCTCAATTTTCTTGAAGTGTTAAACTTCAACTCTTGTCTATTCTATTTCTGTTCACAACTGTAATTATTTTCACTTTCACTGTTATTTGACACTGTCTCCACGACTTTACAAACTTATTTGAAATTTTTGTTAAACCAACTTAACTTAAATTTAAATACAGTTTCATGTGTCACCTATTGGCATTTGCTTATCAATAACACACCCCCTAGAGATCTACTCAGATCACTCCCCTCTGAAGTGTTATTTTTGCTTTATTGCCTTTTCCCTGTAGCAGTTGATTCAAATAATTACCCTTTCACTCGTACCCAACACACTTGATTATTTGAAATTTAGTTTAAACCGAGTTTAAATGTAAAAGTTTTAAATTAACATTGAGTGCCTTCAGTACCTGTCTCTACTAAGCACACGGTCTCCCTAGGGTTATTACTCGACAGCGCCCCCGCTCTGTCAAGCCCGTAATAATCCCTAGTGGTGAAGTTAAGCTTGGATTCTCTCCTTCCCCTCATCCTTACCTGCCATTTTGTTTTTGATTATTTATTTTTTTTACTCTTCCCTTTTATCAAATTTATTTGATTTACTTTGCTGTTGTGTTCTGTTTCTAGCAGTTCACATTAAGACAGAACCGGTGAAAACCATCAAGGAAATCTGAAATAATAGAATGACGTTCCAGCAGCCAGTCATCCCATGACTCACAAGGCTATCATCCGTCAAAATCTTTATTTAGTTCCGGCGCTCACCAATGTTTTCGGCCACAGGTCATAAGTATCTGGCCCACAACCCACTAACGGTCTACACCTGTTAGTTCAAATTTGTACCTAAGCGTACGTAAAAAAAAAAAATCGTAGCTCTAAATTGTACACGGACTTGCATTGGTTTCTTTTGTGCTGTGTTTCTGTCGCCAACAGTAAGCCACGATGTCTCATACATCCAGCCTTGCAGCCCACTGGGACCATCTAGAGATCTGGCTATCCACTATGACTCCTGAGTTCCTGCCCAAAAAGCCACCGGTGAGCTACAGCATCAGAGCAGAGAACAGATGGACGACAACCTGAACAGGCCGATCACCCATGATCCAACGCAGAGCTACTGTCATAAAGGACGGGCCGAGATCATCGGGAGCCTCGTTCACAACCTGATTGTACCAGACACTGCTCAGCGAGAAAAGCAACATTCACCTGGAGCAAGCGACAACAACGCTAAAGCTCCAGGCCGGAGAGGCCCGGAGGAACCAAGTACAAGCCCAGACTCGTCTAGACCAGATTCTCATCGAGACCCAGGAAAGGCACAACAGAGCGGATGAGACCGACACAGAGCTTCAGAAGGACGTGGAAAGACTCCAAAAGACCATTGCAGAGCTTCATGTAGACACTGAGCACCGAGAGCAGTCGGAGCAAGAGCACCGAGAACAACAAATTGGACAACTCCGACGAGGCAAAGCTCTCCAAGCCAGAGCACAAGACAAAATCCTTGCTCAGGTACATAAAAGAGACTATTTGAAAGATGATCTTGACACCGTTCACACAGAACTCAAATACTCTCTACAGACTGCAAAGCAAGCAGCAACGGGAAACACACACCACAGAGTTTCCCTGACCAGTAGGCTGGTACCTCCCAATCAAGCATCCCTTGTTCAAAGGGGGGGTGGAAGCCCACTGCTCCAAGTGTCACCCGCCAGCATCCCAGAACCCCAATCAGCAACGAAGGGGTGGGAACCTTGTCAAGAGACCTGCCACAAGACACGGCACAGCTCCCAAAGAACTGACAAGCTGGTGAGAAACAGCCCCACACTCATCCCAAACACTGCAGGAGGCAACAACACCCGCCTACCTGCAGGACACAGACTTTCTTATGCAAACTTTGAACAATGACCACATGGAACAGATTTCATTTGCTCAGATTCACGTTAAGCCGGGAGGCTCAACGCTGCTGTGAATCGCAAACCAGGCCGACTAGAAACACCACAGGTGCAACACAACCGACTGCAACAATCCTACTTCAGAGCACGAACGAGCCAGGAATGGAGAAGGATTCCAACTTCAAAACTCTGCTCTCTGAAATCTGCATCCCACAGTGAGTCATCACCTTAAAGTTTCGGTCTGTCCATGCAGCATGCCCATCCAACAGCTGCAGGATTTGGCCCACAAAGCCACGACCAAGCAAAAGACTGCCTATCAAAAGACTCTCAATTCAACCTGGTCGTGAAAAAGACTGGATTGAGCAAACTGATGCGTGTGCACTCCATGGTCAAAAAACCACCCACCCACCCAAACGTTGCAGCTACAACACACTGACTGCAACCACCTCTGTCACAAGTGCCCGCATCACAGCCGCTCACGCCGGCTCCACAGATCTCCAACAGCATGGCTGGCCCTCCACACTCTGACACATTCATGCCAGCTGTGTTCAACCACCTCTCAGACCCCACCTACCACCCGGTCTAACACCTCTGAACTCACTACTGCCCCTTACTTCTGACAGCTGCACAACATCAAACACATGCTGCGCGTGAGCGCAAACATGCTGTGGTATGTCCCGGATGTCCTCACAGCGCCAAGGCTAGTGGTGACACCATGCCAAGGGGGGTCACGACAGCATATGCCCACGTCGCACCATGCACCAGATACCATGGCACCAAAGCCACTCGAAACAAGTGGCATTCTGACCTGGCATGCAGCAAGACGTGGCAGAGTACGTCAGATGGTACCTGGTTACCAGTTCCAACAGGTAACTCAAAGTCACAGAAACACCCACTTCAGTTCACTCCACAAGCAGAGATTGTTGGTGGTCAACACTCCCACCAGCATGACAAAACTCCAGAACTGAAACTGAAGATTGAGAAAAGGGGGGTGAATTTCCAGCTGATCAGCATCCCTCTCCTTGACACTGCCCTCCAAGAGCTGAAGTCCAAACCCGGACACAACAGTTCAGCTGCAGTAGAGACAAGCTCAACCTGGTCCAGAGAGAACTGACACAGTCTGATCAACTGAAAGCGAACTCCACGAAAGAGGTACCCTGCTGGTTAACACCACACCAGCAGCGCAATCTCCCCCAGCCCCTTACACAGCACTAAAGGAAAGGGGGGAGAAACCAAAACTCCACTCAACAGGACAACCATCAGTTTCCTGAAGGCCTCTGCAGTTGCAGAAAGGACAGGCTTCAGTCACACCAACACTGAAACAACACATGCAGTGACAAAGACCTCAACATGCAAACGCCACGGGAGGACCAACAGCAATCGACGACAACAGCTTCTTTCAAACAAGTGTCAATTTGCACTGGGATGGCCAGACAAGTCTACCTCAGAGTTACAAGAGCTTCGGACATGAGTAAAACGGCTCCCTGAACAGGACCCACCAGAGAAGTATTGCAAAGGACAAACTTCTAACTCTTAACCCAACACAGCTCAGAAAGCTCACATCGGCAACGCCACCAGAACAGAGCAACCCTCTGATCGCAACCCAGACATCTTGTGCCTGAGAAGTTAATGTCCACCTGCTGTCCTCCGGCCACCAGCACTAGGTCAGTTTGCTATATGTTTGTTTCAGGGTACACAAAGCCTTAACCACTTCCTGCAGCCCCAAGCAAACACCTGTGCACTGTCAGTGCACCAGTTGATTCAACTGCCACTACACATCGATCATCATTGATCCACCTGCCATTCAACTATCTGATCTACTGTCCGATGATGTCCAAACATGAACTTCATCGGCCATAAAGGGGGATTATGTAGCGTCTGGACGGTGTCTCAAATTGATCGATCAAAAAACAAACATCTGATTGTGACTTTTTGATTTAACAGAATGAGACTTGGAAACTCAGAATGCAGCTCTGTCCGCAGGGACAGTCGTTTAACAGCCCTGGGGCAATAAAACTCTTTGTCCTCCTCCAGGCCTCCCTTCACCCCCCACATACCTACATACATTCCACAGGATGGCACATCTGAAAACACACACACACAAACACACACACACATGGAATATACAAAAATGCCTACATACACTATGTAAACTTGTATAACACTGATGTATTCATATGTATGTATGCATGCCCTCCATGTGCAGTCTTTTTAGTTATTTTAGGTAGTTCATTTAGATGTTTAAATGTGTATAATCGTTTAAACGAAACCCCTCTATGTCTTACTACCTTCCTTGGTATCATTTGAATTCGTTCAGCCTGCTCTTTCTCAATCTGTATTTTGTTTAATGCTGAAATGCATTACATATTTTCTACCCTTGTTTGATCGAATCGGAGTAAGTTCCACACAGGATCATAAACTATGCAGATTAGGTTGAACAGAGACAAAAGGAAACTTCCCAGCATCCACCTCCAAGCCAGCGACTGGCTCCACAGCCAAGGTGTGGGAGTGTCCTAATGTTTCTATAAGACCCCTGAGATTCAAACATCTCTCTCTCTTGCTCCTCTCGATCTCTTGATTCTCTCCTGAACTTCCTGCATATCTTGCTCCCCTGGGAGCAGGGCCTTCGGCCTTGCATGGAAGCCCTTCCTCCAGCGACCACACCTTCAGACAAACAGCCATTTTGAATCTCCCACCTTTCAAACAAAGGACTCAAGGAACAAACCAGCATCCAACCAAAGCAACTCTCTCAACGCAAGACTGGGTAACATCCACACACACGAGAACCCAATGCAAGCATCGTTTACGAAATCTAAATGCGTTTAAAGCTATATGCCCCTTTTTAAAGGTGAATTTCCATGCTGGTTTTCTCAAAGGTTTAATTGTCTACAGGAATGTCGCCTCTCTCTCTCGCTCTCAAGCATCTCTTTCTCTCTCTCTCCATTAAGTCTATCTATGTTTTGTGTTTAACGTTTGTTTTCGTAGTTTGTTTAATAAAACACTGTATATATAATCACACATGATTGATTCTGTACTATTCTTGAGTAAGTCACTTCTACGTTTGCATCTTGCTACAATGCTAAGTACTTTGGTACGATAATGAAAGATTCTTCTTTATGACGATGAAGAAGATCTTTGTTAAAGTTCATAAAGATCGCGTATGAGCGCACATATGGCCGCTGCTTTGAACTCATTGCTAGAATTAATCAATTCTATGAGCCGAATCAAGCTATTTGTATTCATAATTAATTGTAATCCGTTATGATTAATTATCAATATACACAATTCCCTTTAAGCTGGATCTATGTGCATATTTGGTCCTCACACATGATCAAACTGTGTACATAGATCCCGCTACCCCGACTGCCTTTGAGCTGATTTCGCTACATATAATGGTGGAGAATCAGCGGGCGTCGTTTAAACAATTATCTTGAGCTGATTCGCTACAAATTACATAGTTTTATTTTTAATTTCCCTATAGGATAAATTGTCGTTGTTGTTTTCATTTGTATAGTTTTTCTTTTGTATTTGTCCTATTGAACAACTCACTGTTGTTGGTTGACAGTGAAACTGCTATAAAAGAACCGATTAAGTTGTTGGGGGTCATTTGAGGGTTTTATGAAAACAAAGTTTTGCTTAGGGTCCCTAAAAAAGTCCAGGACCGGCACTGCCTAACATTACAACTGGACTTCTTGATAATGTCTATGTTTTGAGCCCTTTAAAGTGCCAGACTGCATTTACTGCTGTCGCACACATCTCATCTTTTTGAATATGCTTGCCTGGATGTGCATATGACAAAATATTCACACTTGTTCATTAGCGTCAGCTCACCTATTGAGTCCATTCAGTTTCTCGAATGAAGCACCTCTTGTAGATGTGGGGTAATTACAAACCAGCACTGACAGGCCATCAGTCAAGTGTGCTCTCAGGAAACACGGGATGAATGGGAAGGGGAAGCCTGCGGGGAGTGTCGGCACTCATCTCGATAAAGATGTCGCTTTTGAAAAACAGCTGATGCCCTTTCTGTCATTTTTCTACAGCGACTCCAACACGACTGTATTAGCGCAAATGAGATTCTCCAGGCATGCTGTCTCTTCTCTGTGTTGTGAAAATTAGCTGAAAGGGACTGTGGGAACAAGAGAAGCTTGCAGTCTGGTGCCTGTCAGTGAAGTGATGGGACTTCATTACCATAAATAGAAAAGACTTGAAATATTGATTTAACATGAAAGAAAACAGTAATTGGGCCATTTAGTTTCTATTTATTTAAAAGGGCAAGGTTATTCATAGTTTGAAAGGGGATATTCACTCCAAAAAACAAATTTAGCTTGAAACATGAATACGTGGAACTCAAAAGAAGTTACTCGGCAGAATGTTCAAGCTGCTCTTTTCTAAGCAACAAACTGAAAAAAGCATACAAAAGTAGTCCATATGACTTATTCAGAGACTTCTAAAGCTGTACGATAGCTTTGCATGAAAAAAAACATTAATTTAAAACCTTCCCTTCCTGTCCAACTCTCCAATCTTAAATCGAGATGCACGTTTGACTTAAATTACATGTAATGTCATTGATGATGTGGCATATTTGAACATAAACTTAACATTTACTGTAAATAATTTCCTCTTTGCCTTAATGAGAATGAGATTAGTTGTTTTTTTCTCGCATATTAGGCTCCCAGGAATTGGAGGGTGTTGGTGTAAATGTATTCAACTATCATGAAAATGAGGTGCTAAAACAGGCTTTTTCTTTATACGAAATGTCTTGTTTTTAACTTCTTTCCTTCTGTAATGCTTTTTATATGTCTATTCATAGAAAATGCATTACATTCCTGTTCCTTTTTGCACAGAAAGACGAAAGTGAGCTTAGAATGATGTCAGGAAGAGTAATTAATGAACTGTTAATTTATAGGTGAACAGTACCTTTAAAATGTGATTTATTTTAACTCTATAACACATGAGAATAGTGCAGACTTTCGTAATTTTTTGTGGGACACAAGAGTGAGTAGATGACAGAAGTTTCATTTTGGGTGAACTACTTAATTTGTGGGGACAAAAACTGTGATTTAACCCTTAAACACATACCTATGGTCTTAATTTATCTGCTCAAATTGAACCTTTGTAACTAAATATGCTTTATATTATTATTTTGTAATTATTGAAATATCAGGTGAATTTTATTCTGTGAGGTATAGATCTGAGTCGCTAAAGACCCGAATATGTAATAATAAGGATTGGAGAAACGTTTATGCATTTAAGAGTTAACAGTGAAGCAGTGGAGGGAAAATAAAATATAATAAAAAAATATGCTCACGCGTATCAGTCTGAAATCAGATTTGGCTTATTAATTAAGAGTATTTTTAGATCTGATTCACAGAGTATGTTTGGATCCCGGAGGCGATGCCATCTTGTGTCTGCTCTGACTCAGTCATCAGCAATATGAGTGCAAGAGGATGCAGGACACAACAGACGCTGAGAGAAAATAGTCTGTTATTTATTCTGTGGTGAAGTCCCTCAGAGTGAGCTTCCTGATGAAACTTAGTGATTTTAATAATGTATTCCTACAGTGTGAAACTATGTCAGTTTTCCCAGCCTTGCTGGCATTCAGCATGGAGTATTTCCGCAGAAGGACACCGTGTCCAGAAGGATTCCTGCTCTTCCTGATGGCCGTGGCTGGATTGTAAATGAAGACAGAGAGAGAAAGAGAGAGACAGAGTCAAAGGAAAGTCTCGGAGGTGTTTGCATCGTTTAAGTGTCAGCTTAGTCTCAGATGGTTCTCTTTGGAGAGAAATAAAAAATCAATCAATCAAAAGTATGTTGCATGTCAGCATAACTATGGTATAAAATCCCATATTTTTTAAATACAGAGCCCAGAGGAATCATGCAAAGGGAAAAAAGTAGCGGCCCTAAAATAGAGCCCTGGGGTACCCCATAAATTACAGGAGCAGCAGAAGAATAACGATTCCCAGTCAGTACCTTTTGCTTTTATTTTTATATTTCTAAATGTCATGTTAATTTTATTTTTATGTATAGTAATTTTATTATGAGCTTTTGTCATTTTATTAGTTTTTATAAATTATTTAGGATTATTTTTATTTCAGTTATATTCAGTTTTATTTCCAGTTAATAAATTTAGTGCTTCAACCATTTTATTTATTTAAGCATAAGTTAAATTCAGTACAGCAGATACTATCATGATGTAACATTCTAATGTGTTACTAAAGTTACACAAACATATTCCTTTTTGCCATCGCAGAGTCGGACAGGCATCTTCTAAAAACCAGCATCTTTAGAAATACTTTGAACATCACAGAACTTCAGAGGAGAAAGGCAAATAGTCCATTATAACATAATGCATCATATACATAATTTATCTGCTATATTGCTGTATGTACGCATCCATTTTTAAAGGTGTTCCCTTGCTCACTGTAGAAAACTCTTGCCCCCACGCCTACAGGATTGGTTACTTGTTTGTTACAGTAGGAAACATGGAACTAATCCTGTTGGTTTGAAGGAGAAAATACTCAGCACTGGTGTTGATTGTATAAATAAATTTGGACATAGCGTGTCTTAAAGCACATAAAAAACACATAGACATACAAACAACATTTAAAAACTTGGGTATTCGCTGTTAACAGAAAATAATTTCAGTTTCTCACGTTGCATCCTGTTTTTAGTAATATTTGTATCTTTGTCCACAAAAACCATTTCCTTCTGTTTTAGAGGACAGGATTTGGCGTTGCTCTAACCACATTACAGCATCTGTGTCCGTGTCTCCGTTCCACCGCCTCTCTTCCTTCATGTTTAATAGAAACATTTAAGAAAAACCAGCTGTGACTTGCAAAGCTTAGCGTGTTTGCTTGAGCTCTCTTACGCCCAGCTGTGAGGAAGTGTTTTTCCCCTTCATTGCATCGCTTTTAATGTATTTCCGCCGCACCTCTGAGGGTAATGTTATTCTCACGTTGAAGTCAGCAGTTCACCGGCGCGTGAAACGGAGCACTTTGACTGTTGGAAAATTAAGAATGGTGCAAATAGTCAGTGGATGCATCCAGCACTAATCATGTTTTTGCCAGAGCTGGCTCGGTTGTCAGTTCGGCTTTTGTCACAGATATTCACTGACCCTGCGGAGCATCTGTAGCTCCCAACACCAGCATCCTCAGGCCAGGCGACTTGTACTGAAATCAGACTGCTTGCCAGATCTTCTTGCTCAGTGATGCAGGTGGATTTATTGGAGAAGCTCTTAAAGGAATAGTTTACAAAATATAATTATTTTATGCTTATGTAGTACTTCTTTATTCTGTGCATCAGATTGTCTCAGATTGTTTTTCTCTATACCACAAAAATCAGTTGGGACCAGACATTTTCAGTTTTGTAAAAAAATAAGTGCACTTAATTGCATTTAATGTGCACTTGTATACCTAAATCTAATGAAGCGCATTGGTTACACTGTATTTTAAGATGTCCATGTTACTGTTGTCATAGTCTGGTCCTGATCCGCCTGTTTTGTCCCTCTTGTGTTCCCGTAGATGTCTTGTTAGTTTGATTACTCATTTAGTGTCCCACCTGTTTGTCATTTCCTAGTGTATTTAAACCCTCTTGTGCATCATGTCTTTGTCAGTTGTTGATTGTGAGTCGATGTAACTTCCGAGTGTGTGGATGTTTCCTGAATGTTTCTCCTGTGGACTTTTGCACCCTCGCGTGCCTTTTGTTTTGCCTTTTTGAATTAAAGTGTTTCTGTTGATTCATCCTTGTCTCCGAGTTCTCTCCGCATCGCACACTCGCGCTAGGGAAGCGCTCTGAAGGAACTGCATTACATAACAGAACAACTGACCAGGTATAGTCGCCTAAATAGACTACGTCCAGATGGATTATGAGCAGGAGCTCTTGACCATCGCGCTTATGCGCAACCAGGACTTTGGCCAATATGCCTTGGAATTTCTTTACATGGCATGCCGCGCTCCGTTACCGGACGACACCATCACCGCGCTGTTCTGGATCGGGGCGACCCACCATTTCGCCGGGAACCCCCCAGACACCGCGGGCCTTACCTGGGTAAAAACGATACAGCGGTGTCTGGACCACCTCCATCCCCGATCCAGACAGCAGCAACCGGTAACCACGCCATCAATCCTGGTCTCAGCGTCCGAGCCAACGATCCTGGTCACTACGCCCGAGTCACCGCGCCGCAGTCGCCGCCGTAATCGGGGTATAGAGCCGAGCCCCGCGGCAAGTGAACCGACTCCCGCGGAAAGTGAACCGACTCCCGCGGCAAGTAACCCGACTCCCGCGGCAAGTGAACAGAGTTCATCCCGAGCGGCCGAAACCGAACAGAGTTCATCCCGAGCGGCCGAAACCGAACAGAGTTCATCCCGAGCGGCCGAAACCGAACAGAGTTCATCCCGAGCGGCCGAAACCGAACAGAGTTCATCCCGAGCGGCCGAAACCGAACAGAGTTCATCCCGAGCGGCCGAAACCGAACAGAGTTCATCCCGAGCGGCCGAAACCGAACAGAGTTCATCCCGAGCGGCCGAAACCGAACAGAGTTCATCCCGAGCGGCCGAAACCGAACAGAGTTCATCCCGAGCGGCCGAAACCGAACAGAGTTCATCCCGAGCGGCCGAAACCGAACAGAGTTCATCCCGAGCGGCCGAAACCGAACAGAGCCCATCCCGAGCGGCCGACCACCCTGAACAGTGCCCTCCCCGAGGGCCCGACCCGCCAGAGCCCGAGCTGCCGTGGCCCGACCCGCCAGAGCCCGAGCTGCCGTGGCCCGACCCGCCAGAGCCCGAGCTGCCGTGGCCCGACCCGCCAGAGCCCGAGCTGCCGTGGCCCGACCCGCCAGAGCCCGAGCTGCCGTGGCCCGACCCGCCAGAGCCCGAGCTGCCGTGGCCCGAACGGCCTGAGCCGCCGGAGCCGCCAGAGCAATTCCGGGACCTCCCAGAGCCGCCAGAGCAATTCCGGGACCTCCCAGAGCCGCCAGAGCAATTCCGGGACCTCCCAGAGCCGCCAGAGCAATTCCGGGACCTCCCAGAGCCTCCGCCGGTGCAGCTGCAGCCGGCTCTCCCAGAGCCACAGCCGTTCCAGCCGGTCCAAGACCTCCAAGACCTCCCCGAACCTCCGCTGGCCTTCCCAGTTCCTCCACTGGCGCCTCCCGAGCTCCTCGCCCTGCCGGTGCCTCTCCTACGCCTGCACTGCCCCCTAGTACCGTCCAGGCCTCCCGACGGCTTCCCGGGGAGGTCCCTCAAAAATTTTTTGGGGGGGGGTGAAGGAACTCTGAGGGCGGGTGGGAAGGAGGCGCAGCCGACTGGGGAGTTTGTTCCCCCGGCACCACCCTGGACTTCCTTGACACCCTGGTGCCCTGTTCCCCCAGCACCTCCCTGGACACTCACCCGAACCTGGCCCCTAGTTCCCCCGGCACCTCCCTGGACACTTCCCGGTGCCTGGCCCCTGGTCCCGCCTGCACCACCCTGGCCCCCGGTAACCCCGGCACCACCCTGGAGACCTCCCTGACTCTGTGTATCCCGGTCTCCAGGGTGCCCACCCTCCCACCCATGTTAAAGTGGTATTGTTTGTTCTGTTTGGTCCCCCCCCCTGGTCCCCCTCCCTCCCTCCGCTGTTAACCACCTTAGGCGCGAGGTCGCGCCTTCCGGGAGGGGGAGCTACTGTCATAGTCTGGTCCTGATCCGCCTGTTTTGTCCCTCTTGTGTTCCCGTAGATGTCTTGTTAGTTTGATTACTCATTTAGTGTCCCACCTGTTTGTCATTTCCTAGTGTATTTAAACCCTCTTGTGCATCATGTCTTTGTCAGTTGTTGATTGTGAGTCGATGTAACTTCCGAGTGTGTGGATGTTTCCTGAATGTTTCTCCTGTGGACTTTTGCACCCTCGCGTGCCTTTTGTTTTGCCTTTTTGAATTAAAGTGTTTCTGTTGATTCATCCTTGTCTCCGAGTTCTCTCCGCATCGCACACTCGCGCTAGGGAAGCGCTCTGAAGGAACTGCATTACATAACAACTGTGTAATTATACATTTAAGCACTGTGTGATAATAATTAACTACATGTTAGTATTTCAGATTGGTTTAGGGTTAGTTGCATGTAATTATGCATAATTTAGTTATTACAGATGCCCTATTTTACAGTACGTGCACTTATGTGTAAGTACAATATACTTGGGTAATATATGGTAACTAAATGGGTTAAGGTTGGGTTTAGGTGGTTAGTACCAAGTTATTACCCATTTATTGCAATTGCTATAAGTATGTTACACCTATCTTCTGTTTTGTGGACTTGTCTGTGTTAGTTCCCATCTGTTTCCATTGTGTCTAATTGTTAGATTGTGTCCAGCTGTTCCTGTTTAGTTTTCTCATTTACTGTGTATATAGTCTTCCTGTTTTGTTTAATCCTTTCTCGGGTATTGTCTGTGTTACATCGAGTGTTACTCGCTACCTCTGAGTTTCTGTAATTAAACGAATTTGCTTTAAGTCATTCGTCTTCATCTGTCTGCCTCCGAGATCCGTTACAGTATGTACATGGGGAAAAGGACTGTAAAACAAAGTGCTACTGTTATTACTACAGTAATTACATACTGTACTGCATAATGTAAAATAAAGTGTTAAACTGTACTTGCAGATAATAGAATATTAATTGAATAAAATGCCACTTAAGTGCATTTGAAAAGAGCACACTTTAATGGTAATTTACACTTTGTAAGTCATTATGCATTAATCTTTTTTTTTCTCATTTTTTCCGCTTTATAGAAGTTTGCTTATTTTACTGAAGCCTATGTAAGGTCAAATGTAACTAACATCACATATAAAGTTAAAATATTAAATTATAACTAAATTGCAAGTTCATCATTGTTAATATATGTAAATGCAAATATATTTCCAAGACAAACACGTTTTGAATAGTACTTTAAATGTTTGTTAATGCATTCAGTAGTGCATTAAACATATTTCAAAGACAATAACCATAATTATGAAAGTATATAAAGATATGTACTTAAGAGTACTTTAAAGTTCAGCTAATTGCATTTAATATAAATATAAACTATAATGTTTTCGTTTAATTGCAGTTAACAAGCAAACAAGTGTCTAAAAACATTGCATTCAGTTTGCACTTTTAAAAATTATATTAATAGTATATTATTTACATAAGTACCCTTTTTAAAAGAATGATTTAAAAAAGCATAGTACTACTTTTTGACAAGGACAACCTCCAAAAATGACTAAACACAAAAGTGCAACTTCAGAAGATTTTCAAGTGAATAATTTTTATAATAATTCAATGAGGCCTTTTGTCCTTTTTGGAGCCAAAAAGTATTGGTCCTCATTGGAAAAGAGTTGGGACGTTCTGCTAATTGTCTCTGTATCTCTTTATAGTCTGAACGGTTGAGTCTTCTCTAATGGGTTCAAATGAAGATGCAAGCTCAATAATAAGGATTGAAGCCCCTCATTTTTGGAGCGAGACTAAAAAGCATAGGACTTTCACTGGTTTTATGCGTTTCATCTGTACGCCGTGCCTGAGGCGCAAGGCATGAGCCGAGCACAGCCAGACAAATGACAAGACCTTATTGCCTGATTTTCTCCTCATCTCATGCTGTGATGTGTGAGTCAGATCATTATCTCCGTCAGCTTTGCTCTTTCACCCTTTAGAAACTTTCCTCTCTTGTTGCAGGTAGCAGCAATTTTTCTGAATGGAATGCAACACTCCCCTCTTTACGGGTTAGAGAGACACGCGTCTGTCCAACCGCTGTTTACTGTTCTCTGTTGATTTACTCATGTGTCAGTTGTCATTGAAGCGGTGACTGAGGTGATGTATTGTTCAGATTGATGGCACTTGCAGGGTAAGTGTGATATATGAGCATGCTGGGCAGGAAATCGAGAAATTTCCTCCAAATACATGTCACTGTGAGGTTTCTTCAACGTGATAACAACTTGGCCTCATTTTAGGGGTCAGGCAGGTTAATTGTTGCTTATTTTGGTGCCTTAATGAGCTAAACAACTACAGGTGTTCTCCTCAAAAAGCCAGTTCACTGTCAAACATACTGGACTGTGTGTGTTATTCTCAGTGTTTAACCTAGCAAGCTGTCTACCTACGCATCATTTTAAGGCATCATGGGCTTGAAGGCTGTTCCAAAATAGTTGTAACCACATAAAATATCTCATTTTGGTCAAATCTAAAGCAGCGCTGCAAGCATTCTTTTAGGTGAAGGCAATCCCAGAATGCATTGCACCAAGCTGGTTAAAAAAAAATCCATCTAACATGGCAGATAAAGTTCGATATTAAGGATAGATGGATGGAAAGACAAGCGGATAGATAGATGGATGGACGGACAGATGGAAGGATGGGAGGATGGAAAGATAGATAGAAGGATGGATGGAAAGATAGATAGAATAATGGATGGACAGACAGACAGATAGATAGAAGGATGGATGGATAGATGATAGATGGATGGACAGATAGATGGATGGGTGGATAGACAGACAGATAGATAGAAGGATGGATGGATGGGTGGATAGATAGATTGACAGACAGACGATGATGGATGGATGGATAGACAGACGTGTTTTGGAACAGTGGCTTGTTTTTGGCACGTGTGAAACTCTGTGTGCATCACGAGACTGGCTTCCATGGACTCGAGTGTCATTAAAGGAGTTTCGATGGTCAGAATGTTGGAAACTCCATCATCAAATATTTAGCTATCATCAATTAGAAATGTTGTTCATGGTTCATGGGCGAATCGGAGACACATTCTCTTTGATGAACTCTCCAGTGTTCGTTCTACCATCTAGTCGTTTCAGGAAGTCGAGTAATTGTCTGGCTAAATATTTGGTCCACTGGTCTGATTGGCTCACACACTCTCCGGCTCAGGATGTTGGAGCTTCACAGTCATATTGGTGTCTTAATGAGCTCATCGTGGAGGGTGCAGGAGAGGACGGGTGATTAGAATTAATCATCCTGCAGAGAGGCTTTTGTGAAGAGCATTGGAGCTGTAATTGGGGTGGGGGCACCGTCTCCAGTCCCACTACATAAACTGCACTGGCCTCATTAATAACTGAGCCCATAGTGTTGTCAATTAAAGAAAACATCTCTGTAACCTTTGACACTTTTCAAATCAACAAGGCCTGGTGTGTCTCCGAAGAATGCTAAAAACTCACAGTGATCTTTAAATGGAGTCACAGCCTGAATCTGTCCTCGTTGGATTGATAACAAACCACTTGAGTTCCGCTCGTCTCATCCCGTCATGCATGTGTTCATTGGGGTTGTAAATAGAACATGTTTTTTGTTTGATTATTTACAAAATTTCAAAAATAACAATCTTAATTATATACAGTAAATGTATGTGTGTGTGTGTGTGTGTGTGTGTGTGTGTGTGTGTATGTGTGTGTGTATATATATATATATATATATATATAATATTAAAATTTTAAATATTAAAATATATTGTAAGTAATTGTATTTATATTTTTATGTTTATTATAATTGAAAGCCGGTGTCTTTTTATTCTGGATAAAATATCAAACTTTTTAAAGCTGAAAATAATATTGTAATATTAGTTACTTTTCTTTTATGACATGGTCACAAATTAAAGTGAATACATTTTTTGAATTATTATAAATTATATTATATTATAATTATTATTATTATTAATATTAATAAATGCAACCATAATAAATGTAATAAGTTGAAGCCAGTTCTTTAATGATGTAATTCAGACATAATTGACTTTTTATGCCATAATAATGACATGAGTCATAATTGTTACTTTTCTCAATCTCAATTTCAAATTTTTTATGACAGAATTTTGTCTGTCACCATTTAATTTTTTTATATAATTACTTTCAAAACGTAATCTCATAATTATCACTAAGTATGTCCTAATTTTGACTATGTCTTAATTATGACTTTTAAAGTCATAATCTCATATGTTTCACTTATTATAAATGAATGAAGGCAACCATAATAAATGTAATATATAATAAATGAATGTAAGTCAGTTCCTTAATGACATCATCCTCCATCAATCACCCGAGCTTGACGAGGAAATTTCAGAAAATCTGGTAAAGCCTTTTGCCGAAAAACACAAACATATTCATTCAAAGATCATAAGGTCCTACATAACAAGAATGACCCATTAAGTATTTGGAAGAAAATATGTCGAGCAGGTCAGCGAGGCTTCGTTCTGTGTCCCATTACTGTGTGTCAGATACGGTTATACACTCCAGAAACATGAGAGAGGAGTGAATAAAAGAGCTCGCATGAGTCACTGACCGAAGCCGCTATTAGAGTCTGCAATCAAACTGATGGAGGTGATTACGGCCGCATTAAATTACATTCATTTAGCGCATTTGTGTCAGAGACAGAGAACCGTGTGGATGTTTAAGTTGGGATTAGAGCTGGTTAATAAGAGACTTGAACAGATACTGAGCGGGAACTGAATGATATAGTGTTGTTTATACATGCAAACAGAAATATTATATCCGTGACAGAGCGTCCGTCTCTACGGGACAGTCCCAAACAAACAAGCTCACAAAGTCACATTGTGACCTGCTGACATTTCAGATTTTTCGTGTGTGTGTGAAAATTCCATTCATGATGCCATAAATTCTAAATGTCACTGATTAAAATTTAATTTGCGATCTTGCTGGAAAGCTGGCTGTGTTGGACAGGGTTGTGTCTCTGTGCATGCGTTTGCATTCGCGCTCTTGGACGGTTTCGGTCCGTCCAATCTTTTCAGGGCCTGTGGATCGTCTGCAACTTCTGAGTCAATGGATCTACAATGCATGTTGTCGTCTTTTATTGCATATTTGGGAAAAATATGGCAAGCGTAATCATTACAGACAAAAAATACTGTTTTAAGGACCGTACTAAAATCTACAATTTAGATATAAATGTTAGACGAATGTATAATTTATAAATGGAAGCCAATTTCCATCACAAAAAAAATCATGCTTCGGTAAATCAAAATGAGATGAAAAGACATAATTTCATAAAGTCATAATCTAAATTTGGACTAGTCATAATTGCACCTCATAATTTCTATTTAAGTCATAATTCCAAGATTTTATGTCGTAATAATGACTGAAAGTCAATTTCATAATTATCACTATCATAATTTTGACTTTTCAAGTCATAATTGTGACTGTCATCATATGTCATAATAATAACTTTTAGAGCTATAATCTCAGAATGAGATTAAAAACTTTTTAAGTCCTAATTGCGACATAAAAATTACTTTTACATAAAAATACTTTTAGAGCCATAATCTCATAATTATAATTTAGTATTTCATAATTTCAACTGTTAAATCATAATTTTAACTATTTATGTCATAATTGTGACAATCATAATTTTGTCTAATGTCGCAATAATGACTTTTAGAGCCAAAATCTCATAATTAACATTCAGTATGTCATAATTTCAACTGTTAAGTCATAATTGTGACTGTCATAATTTTGCATTTTTATGTTGCAATAATAATTACCTTTAGAGCCATAATGTCATAATTGTCATTCAGTGTGTCATAATTTCAACTGTTAAGTCATAATTTTGACTATTATTAATGTCATATTGACTTTTAAAGTCATAATTTTTACATTTTCTGTCACATAAATTACTTTTAGAGCCATAATCTCATAATTATCATTTACTTTTTCATAGCGTCAACTTAATTTTGACAATTAATGTCATAGTAATTACTTTTAAAGTCATAATTATCACTTGGTATATCATAATTTCAAATGGGATTAAGAAAAATCTTAATGGCCATAACAATAAATGCAAAATATCATTGATTATTATGTTTTATTGAGAAAGTTCAGTGTAGAAACCAGGGAACTGCTGAGGGCGAGATAATGAAGGACTGAATTAGACACTGATAATGAGAAAGAGAAAGAGAGAGCGAGAGACTTGAAAGGAAGCCCGTCTTTAGTTCTCACTGCAGAACACATACGTATTCCTGATCCATTTGAGTTGAAGTGCATTGCTGAAGGACTCCCAATGCATGATCAAGGGGCCAAGCGGCACGAGAAGAAGTGTCATATTCAGACGGCCTGTTTGTCCATCAGGTTAAAAGACAGAATTTATTCAAAAGAGGTCTCGCTGGAGCCGTCGTACATATTCATGAGCAGAGCGGAATTTGCATTCTGCCAATGCCAGAGAATGTTAGAAATCCCTTTCTTTCAGCTTCTTGAGGAGAAAGATAAAACAGCTTATGGGAAAGTGCAGGAACAGGATGCTGTGTTTCCTTTTGGGTATGTTTTGTCGAACGAGAGATTAAACCCTTTATTGGTTTCTATAAGGTTAGCTCTATTACCGAGGATGTGTGCTGAAGTGTAGTTGAACACCATGGATCAAATCCAGTTCATCAGCTGCACTTTCAATGCGGTAAAAGTCAAGAATTGGTCTGAAACGGGGTTGTTTGACTTGAAAACAAGATATGATGATGGTGATGTTATGGTGATGAAATTCTGACATCATTACACTCATTTCAAACCATTATGATTTACTTTCTTCAAGGGATCACAAAAGATGTTAAATAGCAACTGCTCTTCTGTCTGCGTGCAATGAGTGGGGGTGGACAATGTCGAGCCGTGAAAAATAGTCGGTTTTCATACATGTTCTAGTTTGAATTACAGAATAAGAAATGAAAGCTGTTCTCATGTAATGTAGGGGACATTTTAAAAATGTAGAAAATGATTATTATAGTTTTTATTATATATAAATATATAAATATATATATATATATATATATATATATATATATATATATATGAAATAGATTAAGTTATTTTATATATAATATATATATAATTAATAGATTAAGTTATAATATATATATATATATATAAATAACTTTGTTTTATATTGTAATGTATTATATTAATGTATTATATTTATCTTACCATTTATAAATTTGATTTCATTTATTTAGATGGATATAAATTAATAATAATAAAATAAATATCAATACAAATAATTATATATATAAATATATATATATATATATATATATATATATATATATATATTATATTATATTATAGTAATATTATGATATATACTATTTAATTATAATATATAATATATATAATATTTAATTACAATATATAATAATAATTAATAAAATAATTATTAAAAATTATGTTTTTATGTTTAGATAGCTGATATCTTTTATTCTGATCAAATTATGACAGTATTGAACTTGTGCTTTTAGAAGTAAGGCATGTTTCTGCCGTTCATTTGAAATATTCATTGCCTCTGACTTGTTCTTTAAAGACGATGATGAGTGTTTGACCTCAGCGTGTTTTCCTCAGCTCTTGATGCGAGAGGTTAGTCGGGTTCTCCCTCAGAAAGTCCTCCGGTTTGAACAACGTCTCCGTTCTGCGCTCAGAATCAGGCATTCAGCTGCATGTCTCTCTCTCAGGACCTCGGAGGTCATTTTGAGAACTTCATGAAAGGATGTCTTATTATTCTGCACATTTTCCGTTCATCTTGGCTTTCCCAAACGTAGCTGTGCGTGTGAATGAATAGCTGCCTTCCAGGAAATTGAATTACTGTAATCATCCGGGCCGTAACAGTGAACACTGGCACGGATGGGAATGAAGATTGGCGCCGTTGAGAAAAAACCAACCAGCTTCTTCAAAGCCTCACTTGTGCATATGCCATAAATGTGTGTTTGTGTCTGAAGTAAGACTTTTAAGTGATCGTTCTTTAATGATAAACGTTATCTAATAGCCTCAGGACGTCTGTTTTTCAGAGTTGCAACTGTTTGCCTGAAGCAGAACGGTTGCAAAGGAGACAATTATTTAATCTCAGAGAAATAATCAGATGGATGGCATCCATGTTGAAAAGAGCAGCAAATTAGATGACCATCAGATTTGTACCGTAGTAGAATTTCATGGCTATTCTAGTCAACTAGAAAAACCAGGCTAGACCAGCATGAAAAATCTGGTTTAAATTGCTCTAGTTTGCAGTAAAAATGCATTTGCAAGTTCATATTTGAATCAAGCAAAAAATACACACAATTAATTAAGTTGGCTGAGATGCAGCCAATAAAGTGTGCTCACTTAGTGTGCTATATCTTTTCTAAGGGATCGGACTAATGGTTTTCCTAAAAATGGAGCCCAAACACCGGAAAAATCCCATTGAATTTCATTGCGGAATTTTCAGAATGAGCCAAGAGCGTTCAAAGACCAACTGTCAAAATTCAAATCGAAGCTTATGAGAGTCAGTGCAGGGGCGGTTCTATCAACAGTTTCTAACCCATTAGAATCAATGATGCTGCCATTCTACCTAATATTTCTAATCCAGGGCAGGAAACAGGAAGTGCTTCATCACAATATTGTACACTCAAGGGGGAGGGCTCTTTTTAATCATGCAACCAATGAGTGTCTCAGGATCACTATGAAGCCATCAAGCCACTCCCTAACAACCAGAGTACCCTAGCAACCATTTAGACAGGCCTATATCTCTAAATCTGAGTGTCGTAGAGACATGGGGGTTGGTTCTATTGACTCTTGCTAGCAAACAGGACTGTCAACATGCTACACATGCTAGCAGTGAATAACTACATGCTAATAGTGATTAGCTAAGTGTTAATTTGTGCTAAGAATGCTATAGAAACTACCCAGAAGACCTCGCAACTACCTAGTAACATCCTAGCAACCACCCTGGATACCCTAGTAACCACCTAGCAACTACCCTGGTTACCCTAGCAACTTCTTAGAAACACCCTAGCAACCACCCTGGTTACCCTACCAACCGCCTAGTAACACCCAGAACACCTTAGCAACCTGTTAAATTCTAATCATTCAAGGCAGCAACTTCATAGTTATGTTAAATTGTGCTACCAACATGCAAAAAAATAAAGTTTCTGGTGCAACGTTCTCAGCCAACTTCTAAAGAACTTTATCCTCTCTAGTTACTACATTGTTTTTCATGCAGGTGAAGGTAATGAGTAACTATGGTAACTAATGAGTGTAACTATGTAAACAAACAAGGTAGCAACCATCAGGAATAATAATACACCTAAAGGATAATACACACGGGAATGCGAGATGGAAAACGTAATTTAATTATGGGAATAATATGGAGGTATTGTCCTGTTTTCCAGCAACATTGACTGAAAAATTCTCAATTGCATAAGACTTTAAGACATTTAATGACATAATTTATGGTATAATGCCTTTGTATGATTTTAATATAATCAAAGCATATTGGGGGAATATATCATGAATTATATTTATTTATTTTTAGAAGTTCATATTTAGCTTTTTTTTTGTCAAAGCAATACATAATGATTTCTAATGAATACTATAAGATTTGTGATGAATTGCATACAGTTACAGTATCATATTAAGGTATTTTTTTTGTCTTGTTTTCCAGTTACATTGACTAAAAATCTCAATTTCATAAGACATGTAATGACACGCATTTAACAGTATTGTGTCTTTACATAATGTATATTTAATTCAACATATAATGAGAGATTTTAAGTATTTATTTATGCCGGCTGTCCATCACCTCCATTGCTTAGTCCATCTCATTTAGATCAACACAAGCTTGCAACCCTGAAGAGGAATGAGATCCTCCCGGTTCTCTGAAGGAATGATGAGGCATGATTTTATGCTTGTGTGTAGAGGTGACTCTTGAGAGTCATGTCAGGGGTCGCGTGTTGCCGCTCGCAGCTTTACAAGCCAGAGGAGCACAGATTACTCTTGGCTTTACAAGGAGACTTTAAATGATGTTTTTAACACCTTCATCTTTCCGTGCATGCGATCAGAATGCAGCGTATAAACAGCAAGGTCCGCTAATAAAAGCTGCAGATGTCTGGCCTTCACAAAACATCTTCCGTTCGGCTCGGGAATGCCTGATGAAGCAGGTATTTTATTATGGTGTCCAGGGAATAATCCTGCTGTTTTATGAGAAAGCATATGAAGATTGTGTGACTGTGTGTTTTTATTTCTTTGCTGGTTTTTCTTTGTGAATGTGAGTGTGTCGCTTTCTTCCTGGTGCGAGGACTTTGCTCCACACCTGTCTGTGGAAGAGATATAAATCCTCCATTGATTGCTTGTTTCCGTACATTCCGCCTCTCTCTGCCAAACACAATGATGGCTTGATATCTCTTTGCTGGGGCCAAACGGGGCTCTTTTTTGGACGCCACTATTAAAGCACTCTTTGATGAGACGCATTCAGTTTTTCTTAGCAATAAAGGTGAGGAAGATACGATCTAACGATGATGCTGACATCTTGTGCTAAACTGTTTTCATCTTACCTGGATCACAGATGCAACTTTCAGAATAAGATGAGCTCGTCATTTAATGCACATGCAGCAAAATATGATTTTAATGAACTTTGTTTACAAGTAAAAATATACTTAAAAGAAAAATTTCATAAGATATTAAAACATTTAATTACATTTATTTTAACCTTAAATCTATCTGTCCATCATTTTATCGTTTTATTGTCTGTCTAGCCATCATCCATCCATCCATCTGTATATATCGTTCCATCATCCAATCAACATCAACATCCAACATCTTTCCACCAATACATTAATCCATCATTCACTAGTTCTATCATCCATCCATCATTCTATCTTTCTATCATCTGTCTGTTCATCCATCCACCAATAAATTCATCCATCATTCTATCTTTCTATCATCTGTCTGTACATCCATCCACCAATAAATTCATCCATCATTCTATCTTTCTATCATCTGTCTGTTCATCCATCCACCAATAAATTCATCCATCATTCTATCTTTCTATCATCTGTCTGTACATCCATCCACCAATACATTCATCCATCATTCTATCTTTCTATCATCTGTCTGTACATTTATTCACCAATACATTCATCCATCATTCAATAGTTCTATCATCTTTCTGTACATCTTTTCTCCAAAATCTTTCTTCATCTTTCTTCCCATCATCTCTCCATCCATCAATTTTCTTTCGTCTGTCTCTCCATCCATACATCTATCCATTCTTCTATCTTTCTGTCATCCATCCATCCATCCATCCATCCATCCATCCATCATTCTATCATCTGTCTATCCATCCATTGTTCTATTGTTCTATCATCTATCCATTTATGCATTTGTGCATGAATCGAACAAAATCGGTTAGACTGATTTGACTTGTAGATTCACGAGAGAAGCAGTAATTCATTCATAAATCAGCTTACACTGGTTTGTTTTGTTTGCAGCCAGCAAAGACAACACAACATTTTTAGTCTTTTTACTATAAACTCGCTATAATTTAATTTGCTGTCATGTCTAGATTTAGTGGTACTAACAGTTCGACACCACCTAAAAAATGCCATGGCAACACCCTAGCAACTGCATAGCAATGTCCTGGCAAACACTCAGAACATGAACATATACCATATATCATTTAAAATATAACTTCCTTTACTGTGGTGAAGTGACGAGAGCAGAGCTTTGTTACTGAACAAATAGATTCTTTGTTTGATTCAAGATTCTTTTCTTTCTTTCTTTCTTTGCATACAGCGCACCGTTAAAGACCATAAAGTAATTAAGCTCTGCTTAGTCATGACACCCTGTGGGTGTAAATTAAAGGTTTTTGTGTTTAGTACCTTTAATACAGAAGTAATATTTTCCTGGAAGGGTAACTATAAAACTCTGATTTAGTTTCCATATTTTTGATAAGTTACAGAGGCTCCAGGAAATTATTTTGCATTTTGTGTTTTTGATCGGATCACCTTCGGGTCAGAATTGTTGCACTGTTATTGTGCATTTGATTAAATCCCGTTTTCCTACCTTTTCTTCCCATAAAACATGCTCTTTTTATTCCACATATTGGTTCCCTTTAGTATAAACAGTCCAATAAATTTTTCTGGAAGGTTTTAAGCTTTTGATGCAAGAAAGAGACACTTGTCATCAGTAAAAGTGACTTTTTCTGCACCTTCCTGAGAAGAATTAATAGAGTCGGTCTGCAAAGCGTCATCCTTTGCATCTGGTCATGGTGAGTGTCTTGATTTGATCGATCATGGCTTTGTTTAGAAACTTTTCAGCTTCAGCGGGTGGTGAAAACATACAAGTTCATCAGCAAACTGTGAGGCTATTCAAAAACTCCAGCTGTCTGATCGAACTTCTCTGAGGAACTGTTTACTTGTACCGTAATGTTTCCTAAACTTTTAAAAGAAACGCTCTGTTTAGTTCCTGTCTCTATGAAGCCCCTCCTTCTGAAAAACACACTGTGCTCTAATTGGTCAGCTGGATCAGTTTATGATTGGTCGAGTGTCCATCCATCAGTCTATCATCTGTCCATCCATCCATCCATCTTTCTTCCATCCATTGTTCTATTGTTGTCATCTGTCTATCCATCCATCAATGGCTGCATCAATTGCAGCGCGCAATTGTGGACTTTCTTTGCGTTGTGATCGTCTTGTGCGGCGGGCGAAAGGTGATTTCACTTTCGTTTTCACAGTCGCCAAGTCAACCAATTGAAAATCTGTTGGGGGGGCCACAGTGACTATGCCACTGCACTGATGTAGAGAAGAACTATGTATTCACTAAATTCCCTGAACCTTGGTTTTGGTTCTGCATAGGAAACCGTGCCAAATGTTACAAATTGCTGTAGCTGGTGATATCAGCCTTATAATAATAATGCAATTAAAGGGAGGTAATTTGTATCAAAGTGGACATTTCATCCTTCAAATGCCAAACTTATAATGCAGTTTTAATGGGAAGTCAGGCATAAGAAACATCAGACACCGTCCTGGCTTGCGGATTGTTTCTATAATTTAGAGAATCATTTGAATTATTGATCAGCATTCAGAATATGTAGTTTGCATAATGTGGACGTGTGTCTGTATTTCACCAGTGTGTGTGTGTGCGTGTGTGTTGCCAGCAGCGATGCTTCACGCTCAGTATCGGCTGTTACGCCGGCAGCTGCAGAACAGCGTGTTCGTTTTAGAGAACGGCAAACATGCGCTTAGGCAGAACAAACACTTGGCATGTTGACAACACATAAATTGTGTCGTGTCACTCTGCGTACATGGTTCTTGACATTTATCCACTATTACAACCCAGGTGCAAACTGGTGAGAAAAGGAAAAAACAAGAGCAGGTGAAAATAAATATAATGGAGGGAGGAAAACATCAGTCTCCTTCTATATATAAAGGTCTGGCTTTGTAAAGAAGGGCTTTTGAGTGATTTCTGTCATGTCGTAGTTATTTTTGTTGAGTGATTTATTGAAGAACATTGTAAGTTAGTGATGTTTGCTTAGTCGCAAATGATGTACTTTAATTCAATTTTATTCACCCTCATGTTTTACGATGTGCATGAAGTAAATACTTTGTTCAAGTTCATGATGACAGAATTTTCAACTATTAATATTAAACTTAATTTGTGTTTCATTCTAGGGTTGAAATTCTCACTCTGAATGAACAAACAGGAAATTATATGAATGTTACATGCATTACAGATCAAATATGAATAAAGGAGAACAAGCTTAGATCAGATTCAATTCAGAAATGGTTTTAGAATTAATGTAATAAAAAATACAGTAAAAACAATGTTTTCGAATTGAATATATTTTAAAGTGTGAATTTTCAGTGTCAATGTCACATAATTATTCAGAAATCATTCTAAAATTGAAATATTATAATTTTCTTTGATCAATTTAATGAATCCTTGTCAAATAACCATTTTAGTTTATTTAAAAAAATTAATCCCTAACCTCTTGATTGTTAGTGCAGTCTATATTAGTCCATATATTTATATCTATATGTGTCTTTGTGTATGTGTATGTGTGCGTGTGTGTGTGCGTGTGCGTGTGTGTGCGCGTGTGCGTAGGTGTGTGTATATGTATATTCTCACACAATTCGTATTATTCTCAGCATAATTTTCAATTGCATTTTCATATAGTGTCTTTAAAAGAAATTACTTTGTTATAACAAGCAAATAAGAATATGAATTAATAATATTATATGATAAATTATACAAAGGTAAATTTGGCAGCACGTTCTCAGTTTGTTCAATGTAGAATTTTTATTTTTTATTTAAGCTTTCCTGAAGCTCAAACAGTAGAGTGTGGTGCTTGCAACATCAAGGTCATGGGTTCGATTCCCAGAGAAAGCAAGAACTGATTAGAATGTCAATGTCTTCCTTGTGCGTTCCTTTGGATAAAAACGTCTGCCAAATGTACAATGTTAGAGTACATCTTTTGTTAGACACTGACTGCAACCCAGTCGTTTATTACATTATGTGATCAGCATTTTGTTCCATTTGTACATCCCTCAACATGAGCTTTTTATGTGTCATGTCACAGTGCTGAACTGCACTGTCACCAGGTACTGGGATTCACAAAATGTTCGCTATCGTACAACAAATTACTCGTACACCAGACGTGACAGTAGTGTAGCCGTAACAGTTGCAATACTGTCACATCAGGATCACGGTTAGCCTGAAGCGCCTGACCTATGAGTGAATTAGTGCATACGGTCTCTGCTCAGAGCTCTTCTTCCCAATGTGCAGTAGCCATGAGACCATCGGCAGCGCTGTCATTTCAGCTGTCTCGTGTCTGGCTGTGTTTTCATTCTCTCAGTAGAGCAAAAGCAATCAGAATACTGCATCGATCTCCCTTGTTCAAGTTTGCTTGAGGGATTTTACAGAATCTACACTTGGGTGCTCCTGAGACAGCTGAGAGCTGTCATATTCAGCTCTGGATATCAGCAGGAGGAAAGGAATAATTCACACACCGGCGCTCGACGTGGACGGAAGGAAAGTCGGAGCATCCGCCGATATCAAGCGCTCACTGTTTGACCTTATTAAACTAAAGCAAATGCCAGCACAGCTACGGCAGGTCGCTTCTTCTTGTTCATGGTCACACTGTGTTGTCTTCACAAATAACCATAACTAAACCAAGAATGGCATTTGTTCAAATGCATCCTGGCAAACAGACATCAGCGCTTCAGGATTCAAGTAAACACGGCATGTGTCCTGCAGAGATTAACGTCTGCTGGTTGTCAGTGTAACGATGTTGGGTTCAGATGGCCGGGGCACTCGGAGTAGATTAACAGAGACTTCATAGTGTTGCCAGGGTTTGATGGGGAAAGACGTTGACTTTGGGAAAGGAAGGCTGGCATAACACATTAAAGGGATTGCTCATCCCAAAATGGAAAAATCACAATCAAAACTCATTACCCAAATTTGCATTCTGATCTGTTTTTCTTTCTTCTGTGGATCACAAAAGCTGATTATTTGAAGCATGCTTGAACCACTGTGGTTTATACAATGGATGCTGACTGTGATTTTTACTGGCAAGCTCAAACTAATGACAAAAATAACCATAAAAATAAGCTTTCAGTCACTTCCAACTGCATTTATGTTGTTGTTGTTTTTCTGGCAGTATATTATATATTATACAAAGCATTTTTCCCTCATATATATATATATATATATATATATATTGATACACACACACATACACACATTGGTCAGAATTATTGGGACCGCTACAAAAATATGATAAAATATTGTTGTATAAATAAATATGCATTGATTATCCTTTTGAAATTATGAAATAAATGTTTTTCAAGTAACAATTTTATTCCGTTTATCAACATTTCCAGACACAATGCATCAGTTTCCCCCAAAATATTAAGCCGCACAACTGTTTTTAACATTGATAATACGTATGTTTTGCGAAGGATCATTTGACACTGAAGACTGGAATAACTGTTTTGCTGTATTTATGATATTTATGAAGTGTAATGAATAAATTACACTTTATTATATATTAATTTGGAAAACATATGAAATAATTTGTAAAAATATTTCAAAATATCACTGATTTTACTGTATTTTTTATCAAATAAATGTAGACTTGGTGAGCAGAAGAGGCTTCTCTCAAAAACAAATATGACCAACCCCTAAAGGTTTTAACAGTAGTGTGTGTATGTATGTATATATATATATATATATATATATATATTACAATATAAGGCTTAGTAAGTGAATTTTAAATTATGGCCAAACTATTCTTTTAAAGGATCTTTTGGTGTTTGTGTTGCAGGGTTCATCTCAGAAATGTGCAGAGGTTAAGATAAAGAACTAGTGGAGCATGTCTTCTGTTCTGAGCTGTGAAACACACTGATGTTTTTTACATGAGGAGCGTTTTAACAGGTTGTGGAGGTAGACAGGAAAGACGAGCTGCTTCACATGCTGGAAGAAAACGTATGCTACACATCATCGATGAGAGAGAGAGGGAGTAAGAGAGAGAGAGGATGGATGTGGAGTGTGCTTGAGCTGTGTTTGAACCAAGAGTCCATGAAAACAAAGCAGTGGGAAATCTCCTCGCTTTTTTGGCAATAGAGCTTCTTCATGATGCTTTTGAATGGTGCCTCAAAACACAGGCTGTGGAGTAACGGTCTCAGATGTAGTTTGAAGCTGAATGAGATGCAAGCCTGAAGATGTGGAGCATATGTGGTTTAGTATGCAGGATCGCGACCTCCGAGCACATCCCTGCTTGTCCCTTAGGCAATGTCACATCCATTACGTAAGCTCCTCTTAGGAAACGCCACATGGACGTGTCACTACCAGAACAATCAGCCTTATGATTACTGTTATCATGCAACCGCATACAATATCTATTCAGTACATAATATGCTCATTTTTTATAGGCTATGCATAATTCTAATTCTAACCTAATTAATTTTTCTGTTGTATATCCAAATTTAAGCTGGGACTTGACCATCTGACTTTCCAGTGTGATGGTGAATAATATTCTACCAAACCATCATTACTTAATTAGATTGCCGAAATTTACACTATTAACTTTAATATATGCACTTTGTCTTATTAAAACACTGCATGTAATTCTAAAGAAAAAAATGTTTGGTTTTGTAATGTTTATCAAAATATGATAATTTGTTCCACCCTTTTCTACTGAAGTAATTGAAGCTGTATCGGCTATTTCATAATTTAATCATAATTGTATAACCATATAATTATGTAAAAAAAAAATTATATATATATAAATTATTATTATTTATTCGTTTGATTTTTTTTTTTTCTTGTATGGATATCTGAACATGCAATATAACAAAATATGTGTGCGTTAAAATGATGTGTACTGGTGAGGTGATTAACTGGCACCATAAGGAGGCGGAATGACTTGTTGTTCTCGACAAGCCATGTGGAAGGTCACGAACCCGCCAACCATGTGATCAATGAAGATATGCTTCAGACTGTCTGCTCTTGTGTGGAAAATTACTAGTTTTTTTATCTTTCTTTGCCAATCAGAATCATTTAAACGTCATCAATGATGTAGTTAGTAGCCTCTGTTAGAGTATAATTGCTGTAATAATGTTATTGTAAGTGGGGCGGCCTACGAACTCCTTCTGAGACTGATGAAACTGCAAACTAAACTTCATAAAAATGTATTCTATTGACTGCACTTCTGACTTCTGGTCTTCATTCAACATATCTGGTCCTCAGATCTTAACTGTAATTCCCCTACACTGGTATTAAACAAGATAAATAGATAAAGTTGAGTTCAAAAGTCCTTCTTTAAATTTTTTCCCTCACTCAATATTTTTTCACTCCAAAATGTCACAGAAGTAAAATGAGTTATTGATGTTAACTTTAAGACAAACAAGATGAAAACATGATCACAAAAAAGAAAGTCTGTATAAATAGGTCACGGTTTCACAGGTGTTTTATACCCAAATCTTGAATTACACATTGCATTGTGCGGAGTTTACGTTTAAGGACAATGTCAGTGATTTTCTGGCAGAAAATTTCCAATACCATTTCCATTCATTCTTCGACAGATTTTGTTCTTACAGTTCATATTAAATGCCACTCACTGAATTAAACATGCATTGTGAAAACTTATCCTCAAGTGACAACAAAATCACTTACTATATAATATACTTTCAATCCATATATTTGATCAGTGCATGCATTCCCTGAGAATTGAACCCGTGACTTTGGTGTTAAGTTGAGTTACACTTTGCCGTTACATAATACATATTTTTTAAATAGTAGGCATTATTTAGTAAGCTGGAGGCTAGAGTTTATATTCTGAACGTTTCTTTGCTCTACAGCTTATGACGGTTCTATTATATCTCTGCTTCTATCCTTTCAACGATCAAACCCTAATGGTCTCCAGTGTTTCAGTCTCTTTAGATGTGACTTTCTTTTTACTTACTACAGTCCACATTCGTAAGATCCCTCTGAGTAATTGGACTACGAGTCCAAAGGCCGTCTAGAGTGCGTCTCTATATTTTTATATCACAGCAGACTTTCAAAATCTCAGTAATATGAAGAAGGACACACAGGTCCTGCTTTGATATTGTCTTGTAAGATGAACTGTGACTTTGCGCTGCAGACGAAGCAGACGGGGTAGTACTGAAGCTTGTGTTTTTATCTGCTTTGTTGTCTGTCAGGCACAGCACTAATGCCAGGTTCAGACTACACTATATCAGCCCGATTTTGGCATTATCCAGACAATCCATTGGTACTGCTAGGTGGAATTATGCAATGAAGGAATGGTTTTGTGGATATTTTGCCTTATGTTTTCTTTGGAAGATTGACAGCCCTTACGGTCCTCTTCGTGCAATCTAGAAACGTGTCCAGTGGCAGATTTTCTTTCTTCTTTGGTGCTTTTCTGATATCAAGACAGCCAGTACAAAACCCGCTCTTATTTCCAGAACCAGTCACCAGTTTAGCTTTCTCAATGACATCATGCACGGCATTTCAAAAGGGCGAGAGATACCGCCGGTAATTGGTTTGGAAGCAACGTGTAGCCTGATATGTTTCTTGTCCACGACACAAGAATTTAGGAGTCAGAAGTCTTGTTTACTCCTGGTATTAAGATGCATTTTGATCAATCGGGTGACAAGTGGACGACACTAAATACAGGTTTAAACGAGGTCTAAAATGTTTTGTGCCACTTCCAGAGGTTGCCAAAAATGCATTTGACTGGATTGTTTTGATAGCGTAAACGTTCATGTGGTCAAATGCATCCAAACAGCCACTAAAGGACCCTCTACTCTCCACCTACCGACCTAATGCTTAAACATAATGGGATGCGCGCTATCCCGACGGATTTAAACTTAGTCGGCTGAAGACGCAAGGAAGGTTTGAAGATGAAATGTGTATCAAGCACAATGTTCTCTCCTAATTTCTTTCATTGCTGTGTGACTTCATGTGAACATTTTGAGAGCTTATTTTGCCCAATAGATTTAAATACCTGAAAAACTCATGATTTACCCACCCATGTAACTTCTACTTGTGATATGATCGACCACTAATCTAGGTTTTATAAGCTATCAGATGTAGAAAGAGTGACATTACTGGAAAATTAGTCAATGTTTAGGCTAATTAGTATGAGCTACTTGAAATATTAAAGTGACAATTTCCACCTATAGACGTTCCACTGACTATAAGTAACTGTTCAAGTACATGCCAACTTAGTCTATTAACCCTAACCCTACCCTCACAATCTATTAATACTCTAATGAGAGTTTGTTGACATGTAGTTACAAAGTTACTTATAGTCAGTTGAATGTCTAACTAAAGTGTAATCTATTGAACAATTGACAATGTCAAACTTGTGACTGTGAGGCTGATTTGATCATTGATGAAGAACTTGAATGATTCGCATTTTTGCTTAAAGCATGATGTCGTAAATACTTTCAGAATTATTTATTTAGAAATAATACTTTCATAATTCAGAATGAACTGATGATTTAGTGCATGTGTTTTTATAAAATATGAATGTATGAAGTCACAGTTCGAGTGGTTAGTGTTTTCTTTATCTTAAATTCACTTCAATGAGGTTTTGTTGTATATAATTGGTTATATATAACCTTTTTGGTTTTCTTTTGCTGAAACAGAAGTTAGACAAACTAAAAATTCAGCATTGCTGTTATCTAATATTAATGCTCAGCTTAAAACAAGGACCCATGGGTAAAAAACGTTATTAGTTTTGAGTTTGTAGAACTTATATTATGATTACTGAAAGAACAGACTAACTTTAGTTGCTAAGCTGATAAAACCATTACGTTGTTATATAATTTAATAGTACAAGAGTTTAATTTGATATAGTTGAGTTCTCAACATTGGCTTGTTCTTGGCTTGTTAAACATGGCTAGTCATAAATTGTTGAGTCACTGTTGAGGAAAAAGTGCTTGCTTTTTTTCATGCATCCTTTAAATACTGCCTTTAGCAAAAACTCCTATAGTTAAAAAGCTTTTGTCAAGCACGGTGCATTTAAACATATTTAAAGAATGGACAGTATTACCCAGTGCCGTGCTCACAGTAAAGCAGGGTTTTTTAATGATGAATCACGACCCATCGCTCTGCAGTTTTGTGTATTATAAGTCACTTTGCAAATGCATCTGCTAAATGATATGTAACATAATTTCCCTCTTTCCAATTCTCTTCATTAATCAGACTCTTCAGGGCTCATATGGCGAGCCTGACAGAATATTGCGTGCATTTAAAATGTCAATATTTGAATTGCATAGTGAGACTAACAGAGCGGCAAAATCTACACCCTGAAAATCAGCAGACGGCGTAACGTAAGAGAGCGTAATTGTAGATGGAGGGGGAAGAACTTCGTTTCAATACTAATCGACAGACATATTCTTTCCTTTCTGTCACGGCACATTCACAACCACTGCAATCTTATTATATGCACTGAAAAGGAAATATTCTCACTCCATATTCCCAGTTGCGCAACAGCAGAGGTTATGCACAGTTAATGGAGATGAATTTTTCATATCTTCTAAGAGAAAGTCATAACGCTCCAGTGAAATAATATACGGTATGTGTGTTTGTGTTGCATGTTTTCTGCTCTTTAGATTCTATTACAGTTTGGGATCCATGTTCGGTTTCTTCGGCTGGACTAGAATCGCGGTAAAACAGTAAAGCTCTTGTTTTGAATGGGTACATTTTTACTAGTACCTCTTTAGTTGAAAAGCAAACTAATTTTCCATGTGCTTGAATTGATAGTTCACTGGAAGTCTCTTCATTTATTGTACTTCATTTTGTGGTTCAAAAGGAGACATTTTGAGGAACACTGGTCATTGTCTTTTTAAGTGATTTAACCTTTCAGGCTTCAAAAAGAAAGCCGTAAAAGTTCAATTAAATTCGAAGCCATGAGGAACTAAATTAACCCATAAACTTTCTCTCCAGAAACAGATCAGTCCGATTAAAAGAATGCTTATATGAACTGAATCAAATGATTCACTGAAAAGATCTGGTTTAAATGATTTTTATGACCTCATTAAATGCAGAGAAATGGACAAAATGTACATATACATTTTACATTTCTGCATTTGTCAGACGCTTTTATCCAAAGCGGCTTGCATTGCGTTCAAGAAACACATTGACATTTGAAGCAGTTCAGAATCGAACCCATGACTGTGGCGTTGCAAGCGCAATGCTCTACTGTTTGAGATACAGGAAAGTTTGAATTTTTTTTAAGTTTGAAACTTTTTAGCTGAGCTATCCCTTTAAACGAAATAATTTCTACTGACAAATTTTATTTGTGTTTTGAAAATAAATGCTCTTTATTGGCATTGATGGATTTGTGAAGAATTTTAATCATCCATGGATTCTTTGCATTCCACAAAAGATTCTGTTTAGTGGAAAAAAGATTCTTCAGAATGTTAAAATATTCCTCACACTTAGAAAAAAAAATATTTTCAAGAAATATTCACCGAAATGTTCTTTGGAGAAAACAGCCTTTTGAAACCTTTATTTTTAAGAGTGTGGTTGGATGCTTATGAACGCTATTGTCTTTGTCTGTTTCTTATTGTTTTCCATAGGCAAGTCTAAGCCTGCTTTAAATGCTAGACACTTGATTAGAATTCATGCAGGGAAATTAGATTTTTCTGTCGGAGCGGCATATCTTCACAGGTTTGCGCTTGTATGGCGAGAGAAAGAGTGTCTGTATCTCCACAGACAAAACAAATCCCTTTGACTCATTGATAAGTGAGCACAACACTTGAGAGAAAAGGATGGTGTCTGGAACAAACGAGAAGGGGACATAAGGATTTATCACTGGGATTTGGAGTAGAGATCTGACATTGATGACCGGGAATCCACAGTTGGTCACTCCTCTCGCTTCAGATTGTAGTGCAACTCCTTAAAAGGCGAAAGAAAATGAATCTGTGCTATAGACAAAGCCTCTGGCGGCTGAATCAATTACTGGCCTTTCTCTTCCAAACAAGACCAAGTGTCGTTAGGGCAGCATGTACTGTCCTAATTCGCCAAAATCCTGTCCTCAGAATCCGATTGGATGTGGTACACCAAGCACGAGCGAAGAGCTATATGTCCTTCTTTGTTGTCTAAAGCTCATTTCTACCAGATGCATCACTTCAAAGTGTTCTGCAGCACCATTTCCACTGCGCCTCTGGGCTGCAAAACACAAACGTGTCTCTTTTTCAAGCCATGATGGGGTGTTGAAACAGTATTTTTAGGACAAAGGGAATGGCACTCTAAACTCATGCTGATGCAAAGACTCTCAGCGCTTTCACAGCTCCGGATCAAGTGCGTTTGATCTCAAAGTCTGGTTATGGAAAACTGAAGCCAAGTCAGCTTGAAACGGGGCACCATTCAAACCAAATTTTTTCAAACCAAATGATTTTTTTTTCATAACTATGACTTTATATCTCATAATTTTGATATCATTGTTCATAATTTCCTTTGTCTCATAACATCAACTTTATTTCCTTTAATTGTCTTTATAACTCGTAATACCAAAACTATTTCTGATAATTATGCTATAATTCAGACATTTTTCATAAGTGACTTTTGATCTCATAATTCCAAATATATTTTTCATAATGTCTGTCCATTATGACTTTTAGTCTTAATTCCACCTTTAATTTCAACATTTGTCTTTGCATCTCATAATGCCAAAACTATTTCTGATAATTAAGCTTTTAAATCTCATAAATCAGGCCCTGTTTTTTCATAAGTGACTTTTTATCTCTATATCTTTTATCTATATAAGTGACTTTCTGTAATGACTTTATATCTCATAATTCTGACTTTTCATAATTGACCATGTCTTATAATTTCAACTTTATGTCCTATAATTATGACTTTATATATCATAGTTCCACCATTATTTATCATAATTATGCCTTTATATCCCATAATTCTATAATCATAATTAGAACTTTATTTCTCATAATTATGACTTTATATCCCATAATTCTTTAGTCATAATTAGAACTTTATTACCCATAATTATGACTTTATATCTCATAGTTCTATAATCATAATTAGAACTTTATTTCTCATAATTATAACTTTATATCCCATAATTCTATAATCATAATTAGAACTTTATTTCCCATAATTATGACTTTATATCTCATAGTTCTATAATCATAATTAGAATTTTATTTCTCATAATTATGACTTTATATCCCATAATTCTATAATCATAATTAGAACTTTATTTCCCATAATTATGACTTTATATCTCATAGTTCTATAATCATAATTAGAACTTTATTTCTCATAATTATGACTTTATATCCCATAATTCTATAATCATAATTAGAACTTTATTACCCATAATTATGACTATGTCCCATAATTCTATAATCATAATTAGAACTTTATTTCTCACAATTATGCCTTTATATCTCATAATTCTATAGTCATAATTTCAACTTTATTTTTTATAAATAAGACTCTGTATCTCATAATTATGCCTTTATATCTATTACGCCCTGAGTCTAGTGAACGCTCAAAGGGAAAAATACGAAGGATATAATATGACTGGATTGTGGTAATGGATCCCTTTATTTGTAATAACGTGATAATAAAACCGAACAACACAACTAAATAGAATAGATAACATTAAGTTTCTTAAATAAAGCAGAGAGCATCTCTTCAGGGTGTCCAAAGGCCAAAGCCAAAATAACAAACAAAACATATATAGAACAAAAAGAAGAAATAAAGTAAATAACCTAACCAATTACAAAATAAAATACATTTAACTGACCTCAAACAAATACAAACAAGTTGAACGCAACTGGCAGGACACCCTTATGCTCCACGATGTTACAACATTGCTAGACTTTGAAAAAGAATAACCAAATGTTACAATGGCACCATTACCCTCTGAGATCTATATTTGGGAACAGGTGTTATCATGGTGATGTTTCACTCTGCATTCAATATTGCAAGTATCATCCGGAGGAGGGACCCAGGAGCTCTCAACCCACTCACGATTAAACCAAGAATGAGCTCCCCGACGAAAGCCGGTGGCTTCATTATATATTCCCCGACAGCCAATGACGATCCGATATCCTCATGGATTACCTATTAGGAATCAGACAGAACTAGGAGAGAGAAAGACAGAGCAATCAAACCAGTTACAAGAACAAAGATCGTAACAATATCTCATCATTCACAGTTTATACACATTCATATCCAAGTGGCTTCTTGTTATATTTTTCATAATGACATTATGCATCTCATCATTCAGATTTTTCCTCCCTCCTAATTATGATCTTATAATTTCAGCTTTCTCATAATAATGAATTTATGATTCAGTCTCATTTCAGTTTTTTTCTTTTTTTTTTCTTTATTCCTGCTTTGTTTTCCATTTAATCATGAATTTCAAAATAAGATTTTATTTCAGTGACTTTCTTCATTTGAAGTGTACCTGTTTTATTTTCTACTTTTAGCCATAAATGGGCTTCCATACAATCTCTGGATCAGTCTAAGCCCTCAAGGTCCTCGCTGAATCCATGCTTTAGTCCTGCTTTAGTGCACAAAAAAGCTCTGCGTCAAAATGATTGTCGTGTTCTTCATGCATTTTACATTCCTCAGCAGCGGGTCGTGTGGAACGGCAGTGAATATGCAGTGTGAAACGCGTGGCGTCAGGCACACGCGTGTGGGTGGATGCGGGTTGTATTTGAACACCTTTGTGATGCGTGTGTGGGCGGAGATGTTGAATAAACACGTTCCTGGAGCTTCTGTGCCGCTTTCATGAGAGAGAAACGCTCCCACATTTGATGTTTGGAGGAACTGACGACCGAATCACCTCATGCGGAGAGCGGAGGAGGTCAACGCCATGGGGAAACAATACAACACATGAGATATTAAGCATTAAATATGGATCTTTTATAACACAGCCATTCTGATACTTGAGTTTTATTGAGCGTTATTTGCTTTGCCCCTTCAGGAAGGGTAGCGCCACCTCGGAGGCTCTTAATTTCGGAGAGTGTTAAATGCCTCAACACAAGGAAGTACGGCACAATTTTGTTGCTTAATGGATGGTGTAATAAGCCACCATAATAAGGATTGTGCTGCCGAGTCCTGTGCCATTACCGTCCTGAAACATGCTTTGTCACACAGGCACTAATGTGGAATGAATCAAATATCCATTAAGCATATGCCTCATGACTCGAGCCCAAATAAATGTGTGTGAATTTTCATGTTCAACATGCATCCCCACCAGAATGACAGGCAACAAATCCACTTCATTGATTTTAGCATAGCGTCTCTTCCGTCCTCTAGCAGTTTGTGTGTGTATTTGAGTGTTTAATTCATTGCATTATCAAAAAAAGACATTACTTTATTGTTATTTTAGTATACAAAGTAAGTTTTGGGTTCAAAAAGATCAATTGCAAAAGACAAATTGGTACGAAACTGATACAAAAAAGTCATTTTCCCCACCAACAGAATGACAGGCAACATAAATTAGAATAAATTAAATTAGAATTTTAGAATTTAGAATTTAGAATTTTTTTTAATTAATTAATTACATTGTTTAAATGATGATGTTTATTTCTACTATTATTTATATAATAAAAAGACATTATTACAGCCGTTATTTTTGCAGATGATTCAAGTATTGAATGGATATTACAAAAAAGTAGCGAAAGAAAATTCTAATTTAGTTTTAATTTAGTCATTGGTCATTTAGAATTGGGAACAATTCTAATTTAGTTCTAATTTAGTCATTGGTCAGTTTTACATTATTAGCATCTCTTTTTTTCAGTCCTTGAGTATTTAATTCACTTTATTATACGAAAAAATTAAGCTTTGCCTCATTGCGATTTAATATACAAACCAGTTTTGATACCCAGGCCGAAATCCTATTTCAAAAAATCATTTTGGACAGACTGACTGGCAACAAATCCACTTCATTGTCTCTTCCAAGCTTCCTTTTAAACTTTTAGAGTCACTGTTTTGTGCAGTTTGGTATTTATTTCAATGTCATTATCCAGAAAACAGGCATTCTGGCAAAGCTGGCAAAAAATGCAATCGCAAAAGATGGCTGTTTTGGACAGAATCGAATGCATAATGATCTCCCAGAACTTCCCAATGTGAACCGATTCACTTGATGTTAAATGTTCAGTTTCCCACCACTTGCAAATAAATTACAGCATTAGCCAGTCCGTGTGTGTGTGAGTGTGTGTGTTTGAGTGGAGACACGCGAGGTTGGATACAATTAGATAATTCATGATTCATAAAGCAGTGAAAATCCAATCATTAAAGATTAGCAGAGACGCTGGAGCTCGTCGTGTCCCTGATTTAAGATGGATCATTTTATTATCAAGCTGCATCAGACGAGCTGCTTAAATGACTTCATATTGCTGCTTTAAACAATTAGAAAAGTCGCAGTACACTTCAAGCGTTATTGCGGTGAATTGTTTTGAAGGCTTCGAGTGCTTGACGCCTTCCCGTTCTTTCGGAACTATTAATAAACCCGCCGTATTTGAATGCAATCGGTCATGCATATTAATTGCGAAGTGACTAATTTCTGGGTTTGACACACGTGTTAGTCAGTGGTAGGCGGAGCTGCTTATCTCAGTGTTCATGTCAAGCCCAAAATCTCTCCCCCCGAAACATGCTGCAATGCTGATGTCTGCCCATGCAATCAATTTATGAGCTTTAGTAAAGCCAGTGTTTCTCTTCCTCACCGTTTAGCTGTATACGTGTCCCTGTGCAACACAAAGACTGCCGTATCTGCCATTGAACGCAGAATGAATGGAGAGGCACAAAATGCAAGAGGAATTTGGTGTGTTGAAAAAGCCACCAAGCTCCGGAATGCTAATTCATTGGCCTTTTGATGTTTTCCCATTTATGGCAGATAAAAGCCTCATTCTGCATTTGGAAAGAGATTTGGAGAGACATCAGTGAGTCGCTGTGTGCCTCGTGTTGTCGCTACATTGGTTTGGTAGCGTGACAGTAGCTTAGCTGTTTTCAGAACAGTGTAGCTTTTCTTGTAGCAAGCTACTTTTCCAACAAGCAGCGTTGAAGTGTGACGAAATGGTTTGTTGCTGTTTTTGTCAAGTTGCAGTGAGTGAACCGAGCTATAAAAAATACATGTCATTTAATAGGTGTTTATCTCATGTTTGGGGTCTTTAAGATATTTTTAAATATTTTTTTGCTCACCAAGGCTGCATTAACGGTGTGAATATATAGTAAAGTGTAATTTATTCCTGTGATTAAAGCTGAATTTATTAAATCATAAATACAGTAAAATAGTGTAATATTATATCAGTGTAAAACAGCTGTTTTTTATGTGAATATGTAGTAAACTGTAATTTATTCCTGTGATCAAAGCTGAATTTATTAAATCATAAATACAGTAAAACAGTGTAATATTATGTCAATGTAAAACAGCTGTTTTTTATGTGAATATGTAGTAAAGTGTAATTTATTCCTGTGATCAAAGCTGAATTTATTAAATCATAAATACAGTAAAACAGTGTAATATTATATCAATGTAAAACAGCTGTTTTCTATGTGAATATATAGTAAAGTGTAATTTATTCCTGTGATTAAAGCTGAATTTATTAAATCATAAATACAGTAAAACAGTGTAATATTATATCAATGTAAAACAGCTGTACTCTTCAGGATTCTTTGATGAATAGACAGTTTAAAAGAACAGCATCTTTTGTGACATTATAAATGTCTTTATTGTCACTTTTGATCAATCCAATGCAAAAGTTTCTGCAATTTGTTTTTACTTTCCTTTTGAAACAAATGACCCCAAAGTTTTGAAAGGCAATGTAGCTTCAAAATAGTTAACTACATTTTCAAAAGAAACATCACCAGCGGGCTTTAATGTATCATAAATACATATACTGAAAGAAATCACAACAACTGCTCTTGCACATGTTTGGAAATGGAAGCAAATGGACTAAATGACTGTTTCCGCCGTAGTGTAACCTAAGCAAATATTGCACAGAACAATCATCACGGATCGGAGGAGGGCATGAACGCAACAGATCGGTGATTACCATTGTGAGGGCCATTAATTAAAGCTAATTGGTATTTGTCATTGTGACAGAATGTATAAGGAGCGGCATTCGTTTAGCGGGAAATGCTGGCGCTCATTAAATGGACTGTAACAGGAGGAGATTACATCCAGGAGGAAGTCCATCATTCACCACGTGGAGGACGTTAATGGTATAATCGAGCTCTCGAAGGGTCGGCTGCTTAGCTTACATTAAATATGAAATATGACTCTGTCCACCTCAATATGGCCTGTCAGGACCTGATTTTTGTAAGTCTGTCATGTTAAGTTTAAATAAATGATGTCAAGCAACTGGAGACACGGTTTGAATGATGGGGCTTGATGGAAAGAACTTCTTTTATGTCCTTAGCAGCAATATGTTGTAAATTTTGAACTAAAAGGCCTTAAGACAGGGATCAGAAATGCCATTGCTCGGTGTATTTTGTCTTAATTTGACTGGATTGAATACAGTAAAACAGTGTAAAAATATAACAATGTAAAACAGCTGTTTTCTATATGAATATAGAATAAAATGTAATTTATTTCTGTGATTAAAGCTGAATTTATTGGATCATAAATACAGTAAAATAGTATAATATTATATTAATGTAAAACAGATGTTTTCTATGTGAATATATATAGTAAAGTGTAATTTATTCCTGTGAGTAAAGTTGTATTTTCAGCATCATATCATTCTGATGTGATGAGTTGATGCTCAAGGAACATTTATGAATAATGGGAATTAATCAGATGCGTTATATATTAATGGGAAGTGTGAAAGTTCAAAAGAACAGCATTTATTTGAAATGGAATCTTTTGTCACATTTTAAATATTTTTTCTGTAACTTTTCATCAATTTAATGCATTTTTCGATAAAAGTGTCTGATAAATGCAGAATTGTAAATGAATAATAATTTCTTTCAAGAAAATGAAAAAAATGTATAAAATCTTGCTGACCCCAAATCTTTCAACTATAGTGTATATCCTTCAAATATTAATCATTGTTTAAAACTAGGATTATCTCCCAGCTTTAAATGTTTCAATGTTTTTTGTTTGTTTTTGTCTGAAAGTTACACACTCTGAGTTGGAAAACAAATCGGATTTTGTGTGCAGAATGAACAAAGCCTAATTTTCTCTGTGTGTCTCTGTCTAGGTGGTGTGTGTATCGCTCAGTCTCTGAAGATCCCTCGGGAACCCCGGCCTGGGGAATTCGACAAGATAATCCGCCGCCTCCTGGAGACCCCCAACGCCCGGGCCATCATCATGTTCGCGAACGAGGATGATATCAGGTGTCTCTCTTCTGTTCTTGAAAAACATTCCCTCGCTTACTGTTCCCTGTTCTCTTAAAGATCTCTAGCTGAGAGAAACATTCATCAATGCCTTGGGAAAGAAAGGAAAGAGGAAGCAGAAAGGAAGCTGGCTGTATTTCCCAATATAATACTTACTTTCTGGATGCTCTGTTGTGTGTGTGTGTGTGTGTGTATACACTATTAATGTTCTAAGCATGCACGCTCTTTTGTCATTTTTTTATTATTATTATTTCCTTTGTTGAACACCCAATTTGAGCCTTTTTTGAAGGTGATGTGTGTGTTTTGATTCTGTTTTTGTTGTTTCATATTTCAACGAAAGAAATATTTAATTTTGTGCATTTTTATTCGTAATTTTTGATAGTCAAATAATCTAATAATTAGTCAATTCATACATTAGGTTACTTGAATCAGTGTTATTTTAGTATCACTGAGATGCTATTTAGCTCGCTGGCCACTTTATTAGGTACACCTGCTAGTACCAGGTTGGACCCTCTTCAGAATTGCCTTCATTCAACAAGGTGTTGGAAACATTCCTCAGAGATCGTGGTCCATATTGACGTTGTAGCATCGGCTGCTCGTCCATGATGTGAATCTCCGTTCCAGCACATCCCAAAGCTGCTCGATTGGATTGAGATCTGCTGACTGTGGAGTCAGTTTCAGTGTAATGTTCAAGAAACCAGTTTGAGATTATTTGAGCTCAGTGACATGGCGCATTATCCTGCTGGAAGTCATGTGAAGATGGTGCACTGTGGTCGTAAAAGGATGGACATGGTCAGCAACAATACTCAGGTAGACTGTGGCGTTTAAAGACACTCAATTGGTACAAATGGGCCCAAAGTGTGCAAAGAAAAGATCCCTCACACCATTACATCACCAGCAGCCTGAACCGCTGATACAAGGAAGGATGGATCCATGCTTTCATGTTGTATATGCCTAACCCTACCATCTGAAGGTCGCAGCAGAAATTGAGACTCATCAGAACGGCCAACGTTTCTGGCGAGCCTGTGTGAATGTCAGCTTTGGTTTGCTGTTTTCAGCTGACAGGAGGGTCACCGTGTCCACGGATGCTGTAGCTCGTCTGCTTCAAGGTTGGACGTGTTGTGCGTTCAGAGATGCTCTTTTCCAGATCTCACTTGTAACGAGCGCATATTTGAGTTACTCTTGCCTTTCTATCAGTTCAGACAGGTTTTGCCATTGATTTTCCTCTGACCTCTGGCATCAAAAAAAGCACTTTCATTCACTAGATATTTTCTCTTTTTCAGACGATTCTCTGTAAACCCTAGATATGGTTGTGTGTGAAAATCCTAGTAGATCAGCAGTTTCTGAAATACTCAGACCAGCCCATCCTGCACAAAACTAACATGCTACGTTCAAAGTCACTTAAATTACATTTCTTCCTCGTTGTGATGCTCAGTTTGAACTTCAGATCGCCTTGACCATGTCTACATGCCTAAATGTAATTTTATTTATGTATTGATACAATCAATGTATTGATTAGATATTTGCATTAACGAGCTATTGAACAGATGTACCTAACAAAGTAGCTGATCAATGTTTATATATAGAGAGAGACAGACAGACACAGAGAGAAACGGAGAGATAGCAGATTCGAAATCGCAAATTCTTAATCTGAAATTACTTCACAATGCTAAAATGTGTGTTCTTTATGGTTTGACAGTTTTTATCATGTGATCTTCCATCATCAGTGTCACTTCACTGCCGTTCATAAATCCTCTCCCGTGGCTTCATGGGACAGTAAAGTGAATCTTGAAGTAGTAGGATTATTCCCTGCTGTTTTTTTCGGACATACTACTTTTGTCACCTACTGTTCTTCACCAACTATATAGTAGGGAAATGTGCGATTTAGGATGCAGCCATAGACATTCAGCAAGAGGGGATGAACAGCTACAAAAGACTCAACACATTTCTCCTAACATACCGTCCCTCCCAGCAGCCTTTTCTCAACTCCTGCCTTTATCTCAGTTGCCACCTGTATATTGTCCAACTTTACTGCACTAAGTAAAGATGGAAAGCAATTAAAAATGCTGGGAAGGATGTTAAGTGAGGCTTTCTGTGCCTGGAGGGAGGGATGCTCTAATTTCCTCTGCGTCTTCAGATTGTGGAGGTCCTCGCAGCTTTCCTGAGCCGGTCCTCGAGGTGCTGCTCTGTGTGCGGAGATTTGGCTTCCCCACATAGAGCCGACTAAAACATTTTGGCTTTCCTACCATCTATATATATGTTTGTTGATATAACAGCTGCTGAGGAGCACAATATTTCTTTATGTGCCTTGGAGGCAAATGCTAATCTGACTTCATACTCAGGTTACATAGACTTTTAAAGCAAGCTCAGGTAAAACAGGGAAAAATGAATGTTAAATGTTGCGCTTATAGACAGATTGACAAAATTATAGAAGATTCTGGTTTATCAACAGTAGCAGAAGTCTAGGGGAAGGGTGCGTGGCAGAAAGACACAAAACCACCCGAGTTCGAATCCGTTCTTAAGCTGAACTTGCTCTGCTTATTTTTCCAATCACATATCAGATCATTTATTTTAAATAAAAATGTGGAAAATGAAAATGTCTAATGGGTATTTAATAATAGAATTTATTGGTTAGTTTTGTGTGAGGGTTAGGGAGGCTCTCAATAAAAATTAATATGTCCCAAAAAGGCAGCATTCATTTTAACAAATATATAAATATAATAATTTACACTGTTATTATTGCATGCTGTTTAATGTACAACAACACAGAGTTGCAAATAGTATCTGCCACTATTTATAATTATAAAAATCATTTAACTGACTGACTAACTAACTAAGGCTCATTATCCCTGAGATGTTGAGTTTTAGCTTTAAATTAACTAACTTAATTTCTTTTTAGTTGATAACTGATTCCCTATCAGGTCTATTCCATTACGCATAGGTTTTCACTTCATCTTCTATGAGATGATGGAGATTCTTTACACAGTTAATCCAGATATTATTTAGTAAATCTTGAGTTAATTAATTCTCTCTTCATGTTTCACTGTGACAGAATGAGATAGTAGATTAATAGCACTCCTGTCGTCTCTCTCAAATCCCTATCAACTATATATATGTGTGTGCATATACAGTACACGAGACGGCTTGGCAAAGGCTGCCCATTGAAATCCCAGCTCTGCATCCCCTCTGAGTCTCTGACACAAGTGAGGATCGAGAGCCTGTCTTTATTTGAATATCAGTTACAGATGCCTGCAGCTCCTGACACACATTTATCTGAACTCGAGCGCTTCACTAGATAAGAAATGGATGTGCTTGCAGTGTGCTTTGTTATTTGATGCTGATGTATCATTGTTTGTGTCTACAGACGAGTGCTGGATGCTGCCAAGAGGAGCAACCAGACGGGTCACTTCCTGTGGGTGGGGTCTGACAGCTGGGGTGCCAAGATTTCCCCAGTGGTTCAACAGGAGAGAGTGGCAGAAGGAGCCATAACCATCCTGCCCAAACGAGCCACGGTGGAGGGTGCGTACATGTGACTGACAAATGTTTGGGGCTTTTTTAAATAAGTGACTTTTGCTCACCATAGCTGTATTTACTTGATCAAAAATACAGTAATATTTTGAAATATTACTACTGTTTAAAAGAAGAAAAATATTTATTTTGATATTTATTACTCCAGTCATCAGTGATCCTTCACAAATCATTCTGATTTGATGCTCAAGAAACATTTATGATTGTTATCAATGTTGAAAATGTTGTGCTGCTTCATGTTTTTGTGGAAACCGTGAGACTGTTCAAGAAAGTTCAAAAGAACAGCATTTATTTGAAACTGAAATTGTTTGTAACATCATCAATGTGTTTTGAATGTTGGTGTGTGTGACTATTTACAGAGCCCTTAAAGGAACATGGTAGTGGAAAAAATATGGGATGGGAGGGAAAAATATATCTAATTTCTTTGCGTTCCCCTGAGAAACTTTGCATTTGCTCACAACACTTTTGTGTTCTGCCAAGACACATTGCGTTGGCTTGAAATACCTTTATGTTTCCGAGAAATTTTGCATTCTCCTTCCAAAACTTTTGGACTCTCCTGAGAAACTTTGCATTCCCCTCGCAAAATGTTTGGATTCCCCTGAGAAACTTAAATTTCCCTTCCAAAATTTTTGGATTCTCCTGAGAAACTTTGCGTTCCCCTCGCAAAACATTTGGATTCTCCTGAGAAACTTTGCGTTCCCCTCGCAAAACATTTGGATTCTCCTGAGAAACTTTGCGTTCCCCTCGCAAAACATTTGGATTCTCCTGAGAAACTTTGCGTTCCCCTCGCAAAACATTTGGATTCTCCTGAGAAACTTTGCGTTCCCCTCGCAAAATGTTTGGATTCCCCTGAGAAACTTAAATTTCCCTTCCAAAATTTTTGGATTCTCCTGAGAAACTTTGCGTTCCCCTCGCAAAACATTTGGATTCTCCTGAGAAACTTTGCGTTCCCCTCGCAAAACATTTGGATTCTCCTGAGAAACTTTGCGTTCCCCTCTCAAAATGTTTGGATTCTTCTGAGAAACTTAATTTACCTTCCAAAACGTTTGGAATCTCCTAAGAAACGTAAATTTCCCTTCGAAAACTTTTGAATTCTCCTGAGAAACTTCTTATGATTGTTCTCCTTCACTGTGTACCTTTAGGGGCTCCGTAACAACAAATTAATTAAATATATTATTTATTTAGTAACCAGAATAAGTAAAATTACTAATATTTTTAGTAATAAATTATTATTTTAAAATTATTTGATCCCCTGTTGATTTTGTAAGTTTGCCCACTTACAAAGAAATTAAGGGTCTATCATTTTTATGGTAAGTTTATTTTAACAGAGAGAGGCAGAATATCAATCATTTCAGTGAAATTTGCTTGATCCATAAGCAAATCTTGGTGGAGAATCCCTTTGTTGGCAAGCACAGAGTTAAGATGTTTCTTGTTGTTCCTCACAAGGTTTGCACACATCTCAGGAGGAATTTTGGTCCTCTCCTCTTTATAAAAGCTTAAAGTTAGAGAAGTTAGCAGAGAAACCGATCCAAAGCATAATGTTTCCATTGCCGTGCTTGACGGTAGGGAGGGTGTTCTTGGAGTAGGTTTGGATTTTTCTCCCTCCAAACATGGCGAGTTGAGTTGACGCCAAGTACCTCATTTTTGTTCTGATCTGATCTCAGGACTTTCTCCCACGTTTTCACTGAATCATTTAGATGTTCATTGGCAAACTTTAGATGGGCGTATACACGTGCCTTCTTAAGCAGAGGATCTTGTGGGCACTGCAGGATTTCAATCCATTTGTTTGTTACCAATGGTTTGCTAGGTGATTGTGCCCCCAACTGCCTTGAGATCATTAACAAGCTCCTCTCGTAGCTCTGGGCTGATCCTTGACCTCATGATCTTGCATGGAGCTCCAAACCAAGGGCGATTGGTGGCTATTTTCTATTTCTTCCATTCCATTTCTTGTCTCCTTCTCACTATGCTTCTTGCTGATGGTACTGTAGCCCATTTCAGCCTTGTGCTGGCTGGTCTACAATCTTATCCCTGATGTCCCTTGACAGCTCTTTGGTTGCCCATGGGGGTGGAGAGGTTGGAATGGAAGAGATAGATTCTGCGGACAGGTGTCTTTTATACACATAATGAGCTGACATGAGGAGAACTTTCTTAAAGTGGCAGGGCTATATCCGTTAAAAAATTATAGACCCTTAATTTATTTATTTGACATTAGTGTAAGTGAGAAAAAATACAAAATCAGCAGGGAATCAAATATAAATTTCCCCACTGTATAATCACAGTAAATCATAAATTCAACAGTGCATGTATTTCTTTCCCCTGCTTTTAGTAAACTCTAAGTTCTGTTTAGAAAACAATCTAGTATTCACAAACAGCTGGAAACAATGTAAAAAGGCATGGAAAGTCAATAACCCTTTGTTGTTGGCTGAAAACTAGGGTATATTCAACTAAACAGGTTTTGTTACAGTCATTTCAACAGAAAAAAAGTTCTCAATCAGTACCTGAATTCACCCATTAGATCGCAATGCTCAGACTTAGTGGAGACATTTGTTTCTGCTCTCAAATGGTGTCAGACAAGCATTAGTAACAATTAGCATCATGGTCCGACACTTAATACCGTATCCATATAGTGCCGAGTGCACCCGAGCCACCTCCTGGTGTTTGTCTGCACTCAAGTAATCATAGCTGTCCCTCAAGCAGCGGCTCTCAGCTCTTCAGGCAACAGCTCGGGAATAGACCCACCAATTAGAGCACTTTTGTCACAACACATTGTATAATTCTGTCTGTAGGGACACGGATTAGACACAGACAGCCAGACAGGAATACTGCCGAGGATTTGCAAATGCTCTGTTACTTTACTGACACAAATTTGTGTCGTTACTTTAGAAGCTTGTCTCCTTGCCTGGTCCGTAATTTTGAACTACTACTACTAATGATTATACACGTACAGTGCATATAATATGTATGTTGTTATTGTGACTCTTTTACTGTAACAAAAAAAAACCCAACAGAAATGGCAGTTGTTGTAAGGAGTTAACCAATAACAACAGACTGGGCCGTCCGAACAATCAGAGCAGAGTAGACCAATCACAACAGGCTGGACCATCCGACCAATCAGAGCAGAGTAGACCAATCACAACAGGCTGGACCATCCGACCAATCAGAGCAGAGTAGACCAATCACAACAGGCTGGACCATCCGACCAATCAGAGCAGAGTAGACCAATCACAACAGGCTGGACCATCCGACCAATCAGAGCAGAGTAGACCAATCACAACAGACTGGACCATCCGACCAATCAGAGCAGAGTAGACCAATCACAGCAGACTGGATTGTAGGGGAATTTACAGTTAAGACCCGAGGACCAGATATGTTGAATGAAGACCAGGAGTCAGAAGTGCAGTCAATAGAAGAAATTTTAGTGAAGTTTAGTTTGCAGTTTCATCAGCAGAAGCCAGCTTCAGGTTCAGGTATTCTCTGGAGCTTAGGGAAGGTGCATTCAAGAACCACCAGAGTTATTTCGACTGCCTGATAGTGTTCAAAACAGGGAGACCAGTTAATAACAGCAGTATGTTATCAGTAAAATCCATTAACATATTCAAAACAACAGAATAGCTTATTCTCTGTGTTTAATCTCAGCATCGCTATCACCATTGTCTACTCCATCAGCCTTGTACCATGGTGGAGACTAAGATGAGACAAAAACAAAAATTACTGGTCATAACAATTTAATCAAACAATTTAATCTCCCTTTTATAATCAGGTCTTAATTTTTATTTAACTTATTTAAATTTATTTTAAAAGTCTTCTTTAAAGGCATTTGTTGAAACTTTTAACAACAAATTTAATTTGCACAATCATAAATGTGGACCTTTTAAAAGTTTTGAACTGCCTGTAACATGATTTCCTTTAACGTCTCTGTGTCTATGATTTTCACTGGAACACTTCCTGTAAATTGTTTATCACTGACGACACAGACTCAGATAACAGCATTTAGCTGACTGAAAGAGAGAGAGAAAACTCTGGACTGGATTCAAGGACTGGAACACTGCATTTTTGTAAACATTTAACATTTATCTACTTTATTGTGACTCTGGCCTGTTTCAGAAATCTTTGCCCAAAAATACGTTTTCAAAGAATTATAATTTTATAGTTGTCTTTTTGCGAATTACATATTACTGAAACTTCCATCTTTTGAAGTCATTGTCTGTAATTTGATGCAATTTATCCTTATCCATTCACTATAAAACTTTTCATTACAAATCTTTCTTTCAAAAGAATCCCTTAAGACTTTAATCTTATTTTTGTTCTTTTCTAGACGAAAACGTAAATGTTGGTATATCAGACACTGATCTTCTTTTCAAATCTAAACACCAGAAATGTCACTTTATCCCATCTAGCAGACATTTATATCGTTCAGGCTCTTTCTTTGCTCACACTTTCCAATCAAATTAAAACTAGGAGCATTTTCTTACTGAGCTCTGAAATTTTGCTTTTGAAAAGCAGAGCTGTGTACAGCCTTTAATATCTTCTCTTCTCCGTTTCGTTATTTTATCATGTCTTCCAACCTTATTTTTACAATCAGAATTAAAAACACAGACTGACCAAATTTACTTTGAGAAGCGGAGCTGTTTACAGCATTCAATCTCTTCTGTTTCATTATTTTATCATGACTTCCAACCTTGTTTTTACACTCAGAATTAAAAACACAGACTAACCATTTTCCTCCTGAGCTCTGAAAATTCACTTTGAGAAGCAGCGCTGTTTACAGCATTTTCTCTTCTGCTTACTTAACTAATCAGTAATAATCAGACTACTCAGTTATTGTTAGCCATATTTTAGTCAAAGTTAATACTCACCTGAAGTCATGGTAGGAAGAGATGGAGGCGGCGATCTTTGAATAACACAGCTGTGGCTTCTGCGTGATGAAACCACAAAGTATACTACAAAAACACCAAGTCACATATCCTGATCCAAACCAATTCGGGTCACAAAATTTTCTCGTAAAATTTACTTTTGCAGGAATCGTTCCAGATGCATCCCTGGCAAACAAGTTAGCCCTATATTTATTTCTTATTATTTATTTTATAACTAACTAATGCTTTTAGTCCCTAACTGCCTGATTCCCTAACTTCGGGGCGCCCCTGTCTGAACTGGAAGAGATCAAGTCAGGTTCATGGTGCCACTGAACCGAATGAAACCGGGACTCTAACCCGTGTTCCGGAACCAGGAATCTAACCTGTGTTCTTCTCCAGTGTCTTACACTCCCATCAGCGACTTACTGTCCCCTTAAAGTGCGTCTCGGCGATGCCTTCCGCTTACCTGGAATCTAACCAGTGTTACGGATACCAGCGACTATTACACCATCAAAAACCATATAATCTTTAAAATCATAAGGCTGGCATAATTACGTGTACCCCCTGGACTCTAACCAGCGTCGGTACTCCCCACTCACGTCTGAGTGAAGCTTTCCCGATCCCCTTTCCAGTCTCTTCCAGTTAGACAGCCCTAACACTTTCTACCTTGTTTGTTGTTCGACCAGGGATGTCATCGAAGAATGAATTGCCCGCGCACTCTCCACCATTAACTGTAGGGGAATTTACAGTTAAGACCCGAGGACCAGATATGTTGAATGAAGACCAGGAGTCAGAAGTGCAGTCAATAGAAGAAATTTTAGTGAAGTTTAGTTTGCAGTTTCATCAGCAGAAGCCAGCTTCAGGTCTCACAAGGAGTTCGTAGGCCGCCCCAAATACAATAACATTGTTACAGCAATTATACTCTAACAGAGGGTGCTAACTACGTCAATTATGACGTTTAAATGATTCTGATTGGCTAAGAAAGAAAGAAAAACAAAACTAGTAATTTTCCACTCGAGAGCAGACAGTCTGAAGCATATCTTCGTTGATCACGTGGTTGACGGGCTCGTGACGTGGCTTGTCGAGAACAACAAGTTTTATGGTGCCAGCTAATCACCTCACCAATACTGACCATATTAACACACACACATACAGCTTCTCCAAGGCTGAACTCGGCTCAGGCTTCAACTATAAACCAAAACATTCTGATAACATTCTCTATCTGTTGAGAAGTGCTGACAATATTCATCCTTACTCGATGGAAAAACACAGAAGAGTAAAGAAAGGTTTTAATTAATAAAAATCCCTAACTTGATTATAAATCACTCTTTACAAATCATTCAAATAAGAAAGGGAGAAGAACATATGAAAAATAAGACAAAGAAACATATGAAAATTAAGACAAAGAAAATAATATAGGTACAAATAAGAAAAATGAAAGAATATATATATACAAGCGGCAATGGATTTCCGAATAGTATCCTTCAGGATCATCCGACCAATCAGAGCAGACTGGACCATCCGACCAATCAGAGCAGAGTAGACCAATCACAACAGACTGGACCATCCGACCGATCAGAGCAGAGTAGACCAATCAAAACAGACTGGACCATCCGACCAATCAGAGCAGAGTAGACCAATCACAACAGACTGGACCATCTGACCAATCAGAGCAGAGTAGACCAATCACAACAGACTGGACCATCCGACCAATCAAAGCAGACCAATCACAACAGACTGGACCATCCGACCAATCAGAGCAGACCAATCACAACAGACTGGATCATCCGACCAATCAGAGCAGAGTAGACCAATCACAACAGACTGGACCATCCGACCAATCAGAGCAGAGTAGACCAATCACAACAGACTGGATCATCCGACCAATCAGAGCAGAGTAGACCAATCACAACAGACTGGATCATCTGACCAATCAGAGCAGAGTAGACCAATCACAACAGACTGGATCATCCGACCAATCAGAGCAGACCAATCACAACAGACTGGACCATCCGACCAATCAGAGCAGAGTAGACCAATCACAACAGACTGGATCATCCGACCAATCAGAGCAGAGTAGACCAATCACAACAGACTGGATCATCCGACCAATCAGAGCAGACCAATCACAACAGACTGGATCATCCGACCAATCAGAGCAGAGTAGACCAATCACAACAGACTGGATCATCCGACCAATCAGAGCAGAGTAGACCAATCACAACAGACTGGATCATCCGACCAATCAGAGCAGACCAATCACAACAGACTGGACCATCCGACCAATCAGAGCAGACCAATCACAACAGACTGGATCATCCGACCAATCAGAGCAGACCAATCACAATAGACTGGACCATCTGACCAATCAGAGCAGAGTAGACCAATCACAACAGGCTGGACCATCCGACCAATCAGAGCATACTGGGTCATCCGACTAATTCGTGTATTTATAATGATGTATAAAATCATTACTCATTTTTAATTAATGTTATCTAATGCATGATTCTTAATATAAATGAATTAAACCTTATTGTGAAGTGTTACCAAAAGCTTGTGCACTGTGAATATGATTTTTACAAGAAAACACTGTTTCAGTCTTTCTGCCTCAAAAGTTCACACTTAATCTAATATGTTTTATGTCACAAGCTTATCATCTTATTTTCCTCACCTCTCTCTCTCCCCTCAGCATTCGATCGCTACTTCCGTAGCCGCTCGCTCTCCAACAACAGAAGGAATGTGTGGTTTGCAGAATTCTGGGAGGAGAACTTTGGATGCAAGCTGGGGATGCATGGAAAACGGCCAGGAAGCCTTAAAAAGTGCACCGGTAAGATGTGTTTGCGTTCGAGACATTATTTATTTATGTCAGTGATTCATCAGAGAAGATGCAACAAAAGCCAGATGGCTTGGAGAGGTTTTGGAAGTGAGGCCTGAACTTGCTACGATCCGTAGAGAGGAAGTGACACGTCTCTTTAAGGCAGTCAGGCGCCCCTGCTTGAGGAGTCAATGCAAACACCGTGTGTTCCTGCCGTAAGGCTTCAGACAGCAGTCTGGGTGACATTTGGATCGTTTCCAGTGTCTGACTTCATCACACCTTTCTTTCCTCTCTCCTGTCCTAAAGGTCCAAGTGTGCCAGGAATGACAGTCTAAGAGGCTGAGTGCGACAAAATTGAACAGAAGGCACGTTTATGGGGACATTCGTTTCTCAGACAAACACGTGTAGAGAGTATAACTGTCCAGGAGACTCAAAATGTTTGCCCCGCCCTCAGATTTATCTGATTGGATTTTGATTTCATGGTTAATTTAATAAATAAATAAAAATAACCAGTATTAGTATTTTTTTTTTAAACAACATAGGCTGATCTCTACAGTTACTATGACAGTCCGCCAAGGGGAAATAAATTAAGAACAATAACAAGCCAATCTGCTGTCAGCCTGGAGCTGCCAGTCTCTCTCTCATACACACACACACACACACACACGTGCCGGTCAGATGGAGAGGAAGCTCAGTGTGTGCCGTGAGTCACTGTGCTAATTTGAGGGCAGCACAGAGCGCGTGATCTCGTCTACCTGAGCGTGTCGCTGCTCAAGAGAGACTGAAACAGTCCTGCAACCTCATCCCACAAAATGAGCACAGACAAACCCGGGTGAGACTAACAAAGTGACCGTGACTGTGTCGGTCAACAGAGTCTGAACATCGACCTTGCGCTGCTGCATTTGAATTCAGATAATAACACCGTCTGCTGAGACAGATTTTAAGATGTTACTTTAGCCGAGTTGAGTGTGTGAGTGAGAGAGTGTGTGTGTGAGAGAGTAAGATTGTGTGTGAGAGAAAGAAAAAGAGAATGTGTGTGCGTGTGCGTGTGTGTGAGAGAGAGTAAGATTGTGTGTGAGAGAAAGAAAAAGAGAATGTGTGTGCGTGTGCGTGTGTGTGAGAGAGAGTAAGATTGTGTGTGAGAGAAAGAAAAAGAGACTGGGTGTGTGTGTGTGTTTGTGTGTGTGTGAGAGAGTGAGATTGTGTGTGAGAGAAAGAAAAAGAGAGAGAGAGTGTGTGTGTATGTGTGTGTGTGAGAGTAAGATTGTGTGTGAGAGAAAGAAAAAGAGAGTGGGTGTGTGTGTGAGAGAGTAAGATTGTGTGAGAGTAAGATTGTGTGTGAGAGAAAGAAAAAGAGAGTGTGTGCGTGTGTGTGTGAGAGTAAGATTGTGTGTAAGAGAAAGAAAAAGAGAGTGTGTGTGAGAGAGAGAGAGTCTGTGTGTGAGAGGGAGAGAGAGTGTGTGTGTGTATGAAAGGGAGAGAGAGAGAGAGTGTGTGTGTGTGTGTGAGAGATAGAGAATGTGTGTGTGTGAAAGAGAGAGAGAGAGAGAGAGAGAGATTTTAACAAACTTTTATTAAAAAAAAGTAGTATAAAATCACAGTCCTTTTAAATTACAGTAGACATTGCATGTATTAAAAAAATAAATAAAATGAAAATATTTACAAGTAAAAAATCAAGTCACCTTCAAACACAGAACACAAAGCTTCATTAAAACACCAAATGCGTTCAAAAGTAGTAAGATCATCCATATGTTTAAAATACATGAAATCAATCATTACTCTTGCTTTAATCATGTTTGAAAACATAGCGACTATGTTTTGCTCTACATTCTGTTCAACTTTCTTTTTCCTACTCATATAAATAGCCAGTTTTGCTTGGCCTAAAACAAAGTTCAGTAACTGGCAAACAAATCTTTTTTTCAACACATATCTAAAACCAAAAATGAATACCACTGTGGAGACCTTGCGCTGCTGCATTTGAATTCAGATAATAACACCGTCTGCTGAGATTTTAAGATGTTACTTTAGCCGAGTTGAGTGTGTGAGTGAGATTGTGTGTGAGAGAAAGAAAAAGAGAATGTGTGTGCGTGTGCGTGTGTGTGAGAGAGAGAAAGATTGTGTGTGAGAGAAAGAAAAAGAGACTGGGTGTGTGTGTGTGTTTGTGTGTGTGAGAGAGAGTAAGATTGTGTGTGAGAGAAAGAAAAAGAGACTGTGTGTGTGTGTTTGTGTGTGTGTGAGAGAGTGAGATTGTGTGTGAGAGAAAGAAAAAGAGAGAGTGTGTGCATGTGTGTGTGTGTGAGACAGTAAGATTGTGTGTGAGAGAAAGAAAAAGAGAGTGGGTGTGCATGTGTGTGTGTGTGAGACAGTAAGATTGTGTGTGAGAGAAAGAAAAAGAGAGTGGGTGCGTGTGTGAGAGTGAGATTGTGTGTGAGAGAAAGAAAAAGAGAGTGTGTGCGTGTGTGAGAGTGAGATTGTGTGTGAGAGAAAGAAAAAGAGAGTGTGTGCGTGTGTGTGTGTGAGAGAGTAAGATTGTGTGAGAGTAAGATTGTGTGTGAGAGAAAGAAAAAGAGAGTGTGTGCGTGTGTGTGTGAGAGTAAGATTGTGTGTAAGAGAAAGAAAAAGAGAGTGGGTGTGTGTGTGAGAGAGAGAGAGTCTCTGTGTGAGAGGGAGAGAGAGAGTGTGTGTGTGTGTGTGTGTATGAAAGGGAGAGAGAGAGAGTGTGTGTGTGTGTGAGAGATAGAGAATGTGTGTGTGTGTGTGTGTGAGAGAGAGAGAGAGAGAGAGAGAGAGAGAGAGAGAGAGAGAGCGCGAGAGAGTGTGTGTGTGAGAGAGAGAGAAAGAGAGGGTGTGTTTGAGGGAGAGAGGGTGTGTGTATATGAGGGAGAGAGAGCAGGAGAGAGAGTATGTGTGTGTGTGTGTGTGAGAGAGAGAGAGAGAGAGAGAGAGAGAGTGTGTGTGTTATTTATTTACCCTTATGTCGTTCTAAACACAAATTAAGATAAAGAATTTAATAAGAACCTGAGATTTTAGTCTCTCTATTGAACGTTTTTTCACTCAAAGCGTTCAAAAACACACATATGAATTGCACAGTTTAATCCAAGTCTTCTGAAAAGACACGATCGCTTCATATGATGAATAGGTTTAATTAAAGCTTTTATAAACATTGATCAGTGAACATACATATAGCAATGAAACTGAAGACCGACTGTGGCGTTTGCACCTGTATCTTTAAGGCTAATGCTGTACAGTGCATTCATTAATAAGTTAATGATCTGATGTCAGCTTAGATGTGAGTATGGAGCCTCATTGCAAGCATTAGCGTTTCTCTACGCATCGCATCAAACTTTTATTAATTTAAACGAGCAAGAAAAATCCACAGTACAACCTACGATCTAATACAAAACCAAATAAAAACTCTGTGGAGCTGCTACGAAATCCACAGTAAAGAGGAGAATAAAAGCTGCAGCTGAGTTGTAAGAGTGACACAAGATTTTAATGTTTCTGTGAATGTACTTTTGGAAAAAATGCAACAGGGGAGCGAACGCAACCCTCGGCTTTCATATTAGGAAACTTCCGCCCCTACAGAGTGAATGTGCTTGACATAATGAGCATAATTACACCATCACACGCCGCCACCACTCGTATTTTGTGACGTCTCAGTCATTTGCAGTATGAGTTGTTTTTCTCACTCAAACACAACGACACCATTAAGAAAGCGGAAAAGCTTCATCACACGCTTCAAACAAATGAATAAATCATCACAGCAGTGCTCAGAACGCAGATGCAGGTCAGTTTTGTTATATGCAATGTTAGGTTTTGTTTAGGAGGCGATTATCAATCAAACAAACACAAATTCACCAGCTAACAGAGAACATTCTCTCAAGGTTTGGAACAAACGTTCCTCCAGTAACACTGATCATAGAGAGATCATCTTTATATACCCATAATATATGCATAGCTTTCCAGTTGCTCAAACAGTAGAGAGTGGCGCTTGCAACGCCAAGGCCATGGGTTCGATTCCCAGGGAAAGCAAGAACTGATTAGAATGTCAATGTGTTTGTTGAATGCAATGCTAGTTGCTTTATTAATAGGGTCTGCCAAATGCATACCTGTAAAAATATATTGTGTATCTGTGTTTTAATAAGCCAGGTGTGTCATTTCTGTGCAAAAATAATGATTGCATGATGAATGATGAAAGGTTTAACGGTCTAATTGATGTTGTTTTGCTCTCTCGTTATGAAGCCTCCATCTACTTCCAATTGCATGTGGAAATGTTATCGACAGTCTGATGCAAACCTCTGCATGCTCTCCTCTCCCATGGTAATGCAGGTAGTAACTCAAGCCACGAGGCCACTGTCATGCACTAATAAAAGAAACACGCTGGTCGTCTGCAGAATTAGTGTCATTACAGTTGCGTTTGAGCTTACAGACTTAAGATTAGAGACGTGGGTAATGAAAACCGACTGAAATTGAGTTTGTTTAGGATTTGCAAAGGTAAGCATCATAGTTACTTTTGCTTAGAATTAAGCTTAAGGATTTAACAAAACATCTGACCTTATGTATTAAACGTGTGTCCAGACATGCGTCAATCCTCCAATCACGTGTCTTGAGGAGAGGTCTGGTATTACCTTTCAAATTGGTCATATTTGTCATAAATCATGCTTTTGATGAAGTGAAGCAGCATCACAACCACCTAGATCTTAGACACACATGAATTGTGGCCACAAGAATTGCATTGCAATTGTTTCTACATTTCTATTTGGAAAATGCTATTTCAAAAATGCAATGACCAAAGTATTTTATAATTAGCCGAAAAAAACTAAAATTATGAATATGATGATGATTAATACAATATATTAAAAAATTTTAAGCCAAATATGTTTGGGGTCAGTAATTCAATTTCATTGAGTCTTTATTGATCAAAAGTGACAGGAAATACATTTATAATGTTTACAAAATCCCCCCCCCCCCCAAAAAAAAAGACAAAAATATGAAACAACACATGTGACACTGAAAACTGTGTAATGATGCGAAAAAATTCAGCTTTGATCACAGGAATAAATTACACTTCACTTAGAAAACAATTAATTTAGATTGTAATAATATTAACTCCTTTTAACTTTTAATTTGATCAAATAAATTCCTTGGTGAGCAAAATAGACTTTTGACGGAAGTGTATAACTCACAGTTCACCAATTATATCTAAATGAATAAAAATCAAAGCCTACTCCGAGGACTATTGGATCCAATTCAAATCAATGACATGCTTGACAGACTATAAAGAAACACAAACAAAAACATTAAGCTGTGCACAAACTCCAATCTCATCTCTATGTGTCAGTTTGATCTTGTTAAAACCCTCAGTGGTTTTGAATGCTGCAGATGACAAAAAGTAACAACTAAATAAAATGTGATGTGAAAATCTCCACAATCGCCGGACTGAAGGGACGTGAAAACGGCACCACAATTTTAGCACTGCAAATGTCAACTGTGATGCGCATCCACCACATTTAAAGGTTTTTGACTCTGAAAAGATGCACTGTTGATCACAGACCTGTCAGGGATAAAGTCTCTTTCACAACCAAAGACTCTTCAGCCAGGTAGAAGTTTTCAAATATTTATAGACTCATTCTTGTAGACAACAACGAGTAGCACTGCTGTTTGGCTATCAGCGCTTCTACACAGCCAAGACATTAAATACAATACACACTAGGCCTTCCACACCGCTGTTTCCCAAATTAAGCCATCGATTTCCAGCGTCAATATGTCTAATGATGGAAGACAGTGAAGCGGTGCTGAAACGCCAGGCTTGTCTGTAACGAAGCTGCGGATGGTGTCTCGTTAGGTCAATGAGTGAGTAAACAAGGCCCGTTGCACAATAAGCAGGTGCAGAAAACACCAAGACTAACACAAACACGAGTGTCAAGAGCTCTCCAGATCAGCGCATGCTCTTATTAATAAGAAGTGTGTGGAATCGTGACCTTTGCATCATCAACATGGAAAACAATCTGCCGGCGTGGAATCAATCAGGAGGCGCGTGTGTCACAGTGACACGGATCATGGCAGCGGTGTAATTAAACAGGGCTGATTGCTTGTAAAGAAGGACACTCAGTAGATGGAGACGAGAGGACGCCTGGGAAATATATTCATAGAACAGACAAGTCGGAAAAATGAAAGCAAATATCTAACCACAAATAAACTCATGTGAGCTGTCTTGCATATACCTTAGCTCAAAGTAGCCCAACTTTAATAAGCATAATCTTCATCTAAAAATGTATCTAGGTACATTGTCTTTATTGCTTTTATTGAATTATATTTAAAACTACATAAAACTATATTTTTTTTTGCCACAGCTGTCAATGATTAATCTTTATTAAAGTTACAAAAGTTATTCAACCAATTGTTTGATTAACATTAACAACACTGACAGCAGCAAAAATATTAGGCTGCTGTCACTTTAAGAGCAAATGCATGGATCTAATACACTGATAAGTCATAACTAACTGTTTATTGAGATTTTTTTACATCCTTTTGTCTGAATTTGTCTATTCAAGCACAAGAAGACATGAACAGAGCTCATTTCAGTGTTCACTCGCTGTCTGTGGCTTGGATTTCTGTCTGAGATGTTTAAACTTCTTAAATTAACCAATTGAGTTCTCTTTCGCATCTTGCGCTTGAATATTTAAAAAGAAAGTTTTAAACTTAAGACGAAGCAACGCTGGCTTGTCAATTGTCCAGATTATCATTCATGTTTGTTCATGTTCATGTTCTCATAGCGTTGCATTGTTAGAATTCATTAAAGTATTACCAGCCAAATGGCAATTAACATGTTTCATATACTCACCAACGCTGATTTTTACTTTCTTTTGGCACTTGGTGAGTGTTAAAGTCTCTTTTGCTCACCAAGGCTGCATTTATTTGATCATAAATACAGTAAAAAAACTATAATATTGTGAAATATTATTACTAAATACGTTGTTTTCTATGTGAATATATTCAAAATATATAAAGATATAAATATATAAAAAATATATAGTGTAATTTATTCCTGTGATCAAAGCTGAATTTATTAGATCATAAATACAGTAAAACAGTGCAATATTATATCATTGTAAAACAGCTTTTTTACTATGTGAATATATAACGTGTCATTTATTCCTGCGATCAAAGCTGAATTTATTAGATCATAAATACAGTAAAACAGTGTAATATATCAATGTAAAACAGCTTTTTTACTATGTGAATAAATAGTAAAGTGTAATTTATTCCTGTGATCAAAGCTGAATGTATTAGATCATAAATACAGTAAAACAGTGCGATATTATATCCATGTAAAACAGCTGTTTTCTATGTGAATATATAGTAAAATGTAAATTTTCAGCATCATTACTTCAGTCATCAGTGTTGCATTATTCTTCAATAATCATTCTGATATGATGATTTGATGCGCATGAATATTGTGTTGAATACAGTTGTGATGCTTCAACAAAAATCCTTGATGAATAGAAAGTTCAAAAGAAAAGCATCTGTATGAAATAAACTCTTTTGTAACATTATGAATGTTAAAAGTATTAACAATAAAGTGACTAATGTATATTATAGGCTACTATTGTACTATAGTCAGTGATTAAATGACTCAATCTGAAACACACATGCTTGTCGCTGGCATGCCTCTACTTTAAGGACAAACTAGTAACCACTGAAGGGCATTTAAAACTTGTGTGATCTGGTGTTTAAAACCCTTCACAGACTGACCTACAATCCCAGACTCGCTTTATCTTGTCCTCTTGGCCGTAAAGTACCTTGGTCATACTGACAGCGATTTGCACTGACAAAGCATCTGGAAGTCATTCATTTTCAATGAGAGCTGAGGCGACATCAGCAACGATAACCACCGGTTATGTGACAAGTTCAGTCGAGTTTGATGTTTATGTAAAAAAAAGGGTTGCAGTGGGAATGCAACATGTAAGGATAAGTTGCTGTAGTGCAAAATCACTTGTGTGGTTTATTTCTGTTTAATCCGAAATAAGACATGAGAATGCAAAAGTGAACAAACCCTCATGTGCATCTGATAAAAAGACAAAGAAATGTTTCTTCATCTCCCTTGATAACACAACTATCAGCTCTCAGTGGGTAACAGGCATGATGTCATTAGCTGAACGATGGAAGTTTGTCTTTCTTGACTTTCCCCCCCATTTGTTCTAAGAGTTTCGTGGTTCATCATCACACTTCTAAAGATCACGTCAGACCCATTGATCTCTCAGACATAAGAGCGCTAGTCTTCTCAGACAGAAGACATATAATGGAGTAAAGGGTTTTGAAGACGGCAGGCGGTGTTTGGCGTTTCATGCTCTGAATGCTAAAGGAGCTGCTCGTTTACTCGTCATGGCCTCACAATCCCGGTGTCACGCTGGAATTCACATATTTGGCTTTTTATCAGAACATCTTCTGACCTTGTGATATGCACTTAATGTTGAGATGTATGTCTCTTTTATGTTTCTCAGACTCTCCGTGCTGAACTTGCTTTAACTTCAAACCCTTCGATTTTGAGCAATTTTAGTCATTTCATGGACAAAACAACAGAATAATTCAGTACCACTGTCTCTTTTCCTCTTTCCAGGACGATTGTTAAAGGTTACTATCATGAAAGCATATGCTGTTCACATTTTTCTACAAAATCGTAGATTCTGCAAAATGAAAATTAAGCCTATTTTTGGGAGATTAGTTTCAAAAGGTATGCTTATGGTTTTTTTTTTCATTTACATTTATTTTGTAATTCCCATGATATATATATATATATATATATATATATATATATATAATTATTAATAATTAATTATTTATTATATTATAATTATATAATTATATATATATATGCAGTTGTTTTACCATGTTATCATGGTAACATTTATTCAACTAAAGATTTATATGTATTACTGTATTTTTATGATAACAGTTATTTATATATATTTAAATATGTGTGTTTGTTTGTGTGTTTCATTTAGTTCTGTTTTGTTGTATTTTAAATGTAACCATTTTAATAAATATAAAAATAAATAAGTAAATGTTTAATGAACATTTTAAAAGGTTTACATAGATATCTTTTTGTTATTGCTGTTAGTTATTTTTGTTTTGTTTTGTGCTTTTAATTAAATTGTATTTAATTGTATTATTTTACTTATATTTAAAACAATGGGAAATAGAGATGAGGATTTGCGTATTTTCTTTTTCTTTTTCTCATTTCATTCTTCAGATTTTGCAGTTTCATGAGGCTTGTGCTGTGCTCATAATTTTTCCTACTGTTTCTCCATATCACCTCATGCACTGTGAGTAATGAATCGGCTCAATCTATCTGTGTGAGAGTCCTCGGCTGGAGTGTGTAATTTATTACCCTGAGTGAGTTGTAATTAAACGCCAGGGACTCGAACCTTGCTGAGACTCTGGTGGAAGACAGGAAGTCTAAGTGAACACAGCCCTGACTTCCTCTCCGGATGAGATGGATCTGGCTGTTCTTGGATTGATGTCAAGAGCTCAGTTGGTTTCGCCTTTCCCAGCAAACTGTATCCCTGCAAACCCTCGAGAGCACAAGGTGGCAGAACTTCAGCCGCAACTCTTAATGCGATTTCACGCTCTGTCTTATTGCCAACAATAAGACTAGTCTCTAGTGGCATGCCTTTCTTTGACGCTTTCTTCAACGGGGCGAGCGCTTACACAATGACTAACCTGCTGAAAATTATGGAGGGGAGAACGGTTCGAAATAAAATAACTGTTGTCAAGATGTGTTTAGCCTTTCCTCACATAAATCAAGGTTGCTTTAAAACATGTATTGGACCGGCGACTGCAAACAGGGCCGTAATGGCTCGGGGAAAGAGGGCATTGGGTCTCGGACAGCATGAGTGTCAGTCTCATTCTGAAGTTCAGGAATCCCATCAGCTTGGAGAAATTGCAGTGATGGGTTAAGAAATGTGCTTTCCAATGGCAAACAAGTTCGGCTGTCTGAATCCTGGTCAGATGCATTCTCTTTTTATGGGTTGTTTTGCAGTGGCTGCAGGTCTTTTCTGATTTGATTATTTTTTTAAGTACATTTATTTTAGATTTATCATTTAATGTGTTTAAGAGTTTGCACTGTGTCATCTCAAGTTAAATGTTCTGGGCCCTTTATTATTTATCATCATTTTCTGCCGCTAGGACACATTTTTAGGAAGCATGGTATCCATTTTCACTGTTACACTGACGACACACAACTCTATCTATCTTCAAAACCTACTTCTGAACTTCCTCCATCCTTTTTCTAACTGTTGTCTGAAGTTAAAGCTTGGTTTTCAAGTCATTTTCTTATTTTCATACTTCTTATAGGTACAAAATATAATTTGTCAAAGACCAGTGGGTTTTCCTTGTGAATTGATGGTTGTACAGTTGCTCTTTCAATGCAGGTTAAGAGCTTGGGTGTTATCCTCGACAATACTTTATATTTTGAAGCTCATATTAACATTATTTCTCAGACGGCTTATTATCACATCCGTAACATTAACCGCCTCCGTTCTGCCCTATCTCTCTCTCTCACTGCCATCCTGGTTCATGCTCTAGTCACTTCACGTATCGACTATTGCAATGCTCTTTTTTCTGGTCTTCCACATAAACTTTTACACAAGTTACAGTTAGTGCAGAACTCAGCTGCACGACTAATTACTAAAACTACTAAGATTGACCACATATCTCCTGTTCTTCAACTACTGCACTGGCTTCCTGTTAAACAAGATTCCTTCTTGTTAAAAAGATTTTGGAAAACCTGGCTCCATCACACTTATCAGACCTACTTTCAACACATACTCCCTCTCGAGCCCTTAGATCCTCATCTGGAATCCCTTTAGTTCCTCTTCCCCATGCGTCTGGTTTCCATGGGATCTCGATTTTTTTTTTTTTAGCTGCGTTGTTCCTCACCTTTGCAACTTGCTTCCTCAGGACATTCGTATTAGTGACTCTTTCCCTATTTTTAAATCTAGTTTGAAAATGCACCACTTTTGGCTGGCATACCAGTGATATCGTATATGTGTTGGTTTTTATTTACGTTTTTTTTTTTTAAGTGCAATGTAAGGCGCCCTTAAATAAAAGGTATTATTATTATAAAATGTTATAGATGTATATATGGGATGTATTAATGGTGCAAATTAAAGTGTCTCTGTTGTTATATCTCATATACTTATTATTATTTGGACAAAAATGTGGTATATAACTCATCCTGCACCATTTGTCACAGCTCCATGAATGAGGCGTCAAATCCTGTGGCTTCTTGAGGAGAGGTGTGCTGTGACTTTTATAAGCAATAGGGCATTTGATGAACAAACTCCCATAGAGTTAACATTGGCTTAAACTTTGTGAGAACATATCTCCAGCTCAGAATAGCTCAATTCGCACTGGGTAGTTGTAGGAACTAGCCACCATGATGGTTCCCCGAGAACTAAATGTTCCCTTTCCTAATTTAGTTCCTGTAAAAGGCATTCCTCGAACTACAATCATTCCCAGTTCCTGCGGTGCAAACAAGCCAAAGTGTGTGTACTTCCACCACCTGGAGCTATGAAAAGGTTCCTCCGGTGCGAAAGTCCCTAATGTCACAAAAGATTTGGGGGGTTGGGTTAATTTTGTTCTGCTTATCAAGCAGCCAATAAGTAGTGACATAAATTCAATGCCAGACCTAGAAACAAGTTACAGCACCCTAGCAACCAATAGATTTCCACTGAAAGAAAAGATGAGAGAGATATCTCATTGAGACACTGGGGTTGAATGTTTTACTCAGAGTGTCTGTAAATAACATAAATTGTCCATATCTCAGCAGGAAAATATCATAAGAGGCTTTCGCACCAGAGAACCTTTTCATAATTCCTATAACTAATGGTGGAAGTACATGCTTTTTGGCATGTTCGCACCTCAGGAACTGGGAATGGATTTAGTTCAGAAGAAACTCAATTAGCTCCTACTTCAGAGTAAGATCTGACCCAGAACAATAGAAACAATGTTTTAAAACAAAGACATGTTCACTCATAGTTTATAACCTATATATTTACTCCAAAACTAACTCTACGAACATGGAAAACAGGGATAGATGAACCTCTCAACCTTTGTGCTAAGAAAGAAATCCAATGTGACTTTGAAGGGACAAAGTGAAACATGATTATGTATTTCTGCTCAATTAGTGAGATTGAACATCAACCACACTACAAACTTTTTCATTTACTGTCTACTTTCTTTGTATAACAGTTCTATCTATTGACATATTAGACTGGACTGTTAGACAGATAGTAAACTAATGGAGAATGGGAGTGCAGTGTGCTCAGATACTAACGTGGCTTACGTCACTTCAGAGTTCCTACTGGCGGTGTGAATGCAAGCAGGAAAATGGCCCTAGCGGAACAATTATGACAAATTCCATTCGGAAGTGAGCATCCCTATGCCCTACTCACTCAGAAGGACAGAAAATCACCATAAATCATTAATTTACTTTCTTGAAGAGACCGTTGCATGTTCCCGTCCCTAACGAATCTGTGGAAGGGCCCTTCGTCAAAGGATCCGGTTATTAATTTTCGTTTGAAACGCTTCTACAAATGGCATCCCCTTCCTGATGTGCAAAAACGTCTCAGGTTACAAATGTAACCATAGTTCCCTGAAGAGGGAATGAGACGCTGCGTCAAAAGTGCTGAGTGATAGTCTAAGCACTATGTAAACGATCGAATGATCAATCGACCGAGTGTGAGTGACAGTCCCAAGTCGGTGACGTCACGAACCAGGGTGATAAATATATGCCGGTAACCGGTTAAAGTCCCGATCCGGGGGATTGACTCACGCTGGCAGGACGTGTTCGTCTAATTTATTTATTTTCTTAAGACGAACGCTCCTTGTTCCGCCGGCAGTGTTCAACACGGTTCTGAAGTAACCGCCCTCGGGCGTGTGCTAACACTGGATCTGATGGGTTAGGGCTGAGATAAGGCTCAGTATCAAAGACCGCCAGGCGGGAGCATGCCCTGCCCCCAACAAACACACACAGTGAGTGCGTGTCCCACCTGAAATGTAGTGAGGGCAGGGAGATACGCACTGCACAAATGTTTGATTCGACACTTTGTTAAAATTGGAGAGCCCTTTTCTTTTAAACTTGTCTAGTACTAGTCTTTTCCTTTTATTGGAAGAGTTCAATAAAAGGAAACTCAAACAACCTGCGCGACAACAACACACACACTCAAACACAATGCTTGCTGAAGACACTCAAAGCTGCCGTCACCGGTTTGCCGCGCATATTTATCACCCTCGTTCGTGACGTCACCGACTTGCGACTCTCACTCACATTCGATAGATCGATCGTTCGATCATTTACATAGTGCTTCACAAGACTATCGTCAAGGTGTTCCCCTAGCACTTTTGACGCAGCATCTCGTTCCCTTGAAAGGGAACCCTTTTTTCTCCAAAGCTATTTGTTCTCTTTCTTTCTTTTTGTTGACCAATCGCACCTAATAGTGCATTACTGCCATCTACTGATAACTTGGATCAGAAACTAGAATACTCGAGTCACTCCTCTTTCCCCGGCCATTTCAAAACCAAAACCTTAATCAACACTGCATGTTCAGCTCCTCTGGTTCACTGTCAGTGGTGACTGGTGCCTATAACTAAATCCCAATAATTTCCCGGTGTGAAAGCCCCTTTGTAGAATGATTTGTAATTTGTTTGCACATGCACTAGTCTATTTGTTATTTTAGCTTTATCCAGGTGACTATAACCAACCCCGAATGCTTCAGTTCAAGTGCTGCTGTTGACAAAGACAGGCATGAATTTTTCTCCACGCTTGGCTTGAGAAATGTAGACAGATGTGCATATATCATGTAGCCGATGTGTCCTCATTAGCATAAGAGCATATAGAATGATGATTACCGTCTCAATGTTGGCACACGTAGCTTAATTCAGTGTGAGAGTTGGAAAAGTTGGAAGCCGGACAATTTGTGCATATTCATGATGCTGCCAGTCATTACTGGGAGAGCGATCTGCTCTGAAGCCAGACCTCATTTCTTTTAAATGATATTGTCAGCCGGCTACACACTCTAGAGAGAGAGAGGAAAGTATTTGGTCCTTTTAACAGTAGTAGTCTCCATAAATGGAAGCGAACTGTCTTCGATGAAAGGGAGGGAATTTAATTTGCACCAGTAATTGACATTTAATTTGGACTCTTGTTCGTCTCATTAAGCTGTCTGTCGTCCGTGCTGTCATCAATCACTCAATAAGCATCAGTTTGTTTTCTCTAATCCTGCTCAACACTCACACACAGAAAAACCTGTGCAAATGCCGTAATAAACATAAAAACAGGATATTGTTCTCTGATTATTGTTTCATCACTCAGACCCCCTCGGCTCCAGCTATTCTCAAGGCAATATGGGAACTTCTGCATCATGGCACTGCTAGTATTGGCTGCTTAGGATTAATCACTCCTGTTTCCTCATTTGTAAGTCATTTTGGATGAAAGCGTATGCTGAATGAATAAATGCACATGGTTGTTCTTACTGAATCCTGAGTATGCAATGTGTACTGGCTATTATTTTTACATGACATGCACGTATAACCTCATTATGTTGCATGTGAGTAGTTTTCATATGCAATATAATGAGGTTGTAGTGGTGTGGATAAAGGCACGGATCAACTCGAAATGTCTTTTAATAATGAAACTCAAACAATAAACCACTTCAAACAACCAAAATTAGCACGTACTCTGCAAAAACGTAGGAACAGGACATAATATAGACTGAAAGAAAGATATTTATTTCGAATAATATCAATTTGAAGTAATTGCATGCTGCTTTACATGTATTTTTTAATACTTGGAGCTATATACTGTGCCGTATGTTAACATTGCTCTCCAAATATAACTCATAACCTTTGAGTTTAAATGTGAATGGTCTGTTGTTGTGCTGGTGCAACCACAAATAAACGTGATGCTCACCTTGTTTTGACACTAGGAGTCGTTTTCTCTGGCCTGTAGTTCTCTGTGTTGTATTTATCACACGGTGCTGGTCAGGTAATCCGTCTGGTTTTTGGAAGACCAAATGCATCATTTTCCCATTGCTCTGAAAGTGCTATAAAAGAGGATTGGATTTCATTTACAGGAACCTATTAATTCCTCGCTGACAGCAGAAGCGATGGAGGACTCCAGGTCTTGCTAATTCACCTTCACATTTTATTTATCTTTCATTGTGTCAAAAACTGCGGATGGAGAAGAAAGATTTTCCCCGAGGCATCCGATGCTTTTGTTAAAATACACCAACTTGGAAAAGCGCTCTGGTGATTATGAGAGAAATAATCATAGATGCCCAAGCCAAATTCAATTTACGCACAACAACAGCTGGAATATTTGTTCCGAGCGGCAGGCGTGATATTACTTTTGCCATCTCGAGAGACATGGAGGAAAATATTTGTTTGGAAAGATCACATTCTTGCTGTTGCCTTTAACGGGTAAAATGTGTGCATCAGATGGCCGGCACAAGTGCCTCCATGAGGACTTGAGTAGCTAATTACTCTAACGAGTGCATACATTTGAGAAACATTAAATAGCAATTTGTTATGAAGAGAATCACTGGATCTGCAAGAGTGGAATCTCCTAATTAAACATCTTATGCTCCCCAGCGACCCAAAACAATGTTTCGTTAACGTTCTTACGCACTTAAAAAAAATATGATCAATAAGATACAACATATGTTTTTATGTCGCATTAACTCGTCAAAATAAGTTATTTTAAGTTAAACAAGATTCAACTCATTATTTTAAGTCATTTTCATGTTGTTTAAGTTTCAATTACTTAAAAATCCAAAGACTAGACAACTTTTATTCATAACTTTCAGAGAACCTTGCCACAATGTTCTGAGAACGTTCCCTGTTAGCTGGGTCAGCTCTCAGAAGAGCAAAACTTTGTTTGTTGAAGATGTGTGTTTTGTGTGTGTTTGCACAGGCCTGGAGAAGGTCGGCCGGGACTCCAGTTACGAGCAGGAAGGGAAGGTGCAGTTCGTGATGGATGCGGTTTATGCGATGGCACACGCGCTGCACCGCATGCACAGGGATTACTGCTTCGGATACCCCGGCCTCTGCCCCCGCATGAGCAATATCAATGGAAAAGAGCTCCTGGGATACATCCGGAGCGTTAATTTCAATGGTGAGTGCTCAGATCCTCTACTGAACAGAATCAGATGTGTTTGCAAGACTCAAATCTTTCAAAAGTCTCAAGAGCTTTCTTCATAAATCTATGATAGAGGTCAAGTTTCAAGTCAATTTATTTGCAGTGTAAAGTAAGTGACTCGAGTCTGGTTTCTGCCTCTGATTACACTTTATACTATTTTCAATACAAATATTATTATACATTTATATGTATTGGTTAATTAGCTGTAAATCGTCTGGGCTTGGAAGAAATATAGTATATATTTTACTTAATACTATAGTAATACTTTATTTTGTTCAGCATGAATGCATTATAATTATCAAAAGTTCCAGTAAAGACATTTTATAATGTTGTAAAAGATTTTTTTTTTTTAAATTAATGCTGTTGGTTTAAATCAAAGAATCATGTAAAAAAAGTTTTGTTAAAAATCAGCATAAAAATCAGTAATGATGCTGAAAATTCAGGAATAAATTACACTTTACTGCATATTCACATAGAAAACATCTGTTTTACATTGATATAATATTACACAGTTTTACTATATTTATGATCTAATAAATACATCTTTAATCACTGGAACAAATTACACTTTACTATATATTCACTTAGAAAAACAAACAAACAAACAAAAAAAAAATCACATGCAACAAAAAAAATTTCCCCTTGTGCACATTGAAATTTTCAGTGTTGTGATTGATTATAAGACATTTAAAAACAATGACATTAGAAGTATAATGAAATTTTGTATTCGAAGAAAAAAAAGAAGGGTTTTGCAACATAAGGGTGAATAAATGATCAAATAACTCTCATTTTTCAACTACGGTATTCCTTTAAGCCTTATTTAATGCGTGTTACACCCCAGCCATTTTAATGAAAGTTATTATAAAGTGTTATGCCATATTTTACTATGCAATGCCGTGAGCATGTCCATTACCGATGCAGCTTCTTATGTTAACCGTTGAGCGCTTGTCTATGTGTTTTCACTAATTTTTCATATTTCTAGCATCATTCATTAATTCTGGCCATCACAGATCGCCCTGTACACTCGCAGAGTCTTCCCTCTTGTTTTGTTTGTCGTTTCTCTGCCTTCAGTGACCCCTAAAATCATTACACATGCCTCAAAGCAGAGACCGGAAAATGTGAGTTAAACGGCTATGCTCATATTTCTTCATAATGTGCAGTACAGTGCGTGTTTTAATAAGAACGCATTATAACTCACCAAGCAAGCTGCGCGTGATTGACTGTTTTTGGTTTCCCTCGTGCGCCTTGAATCATGTTGAAACAAAAGAATTTAAACATTCTCTTTGAAACCATATCAAACGATTCATTTAAATATTAGTTTTGCTCCATGCGTCCTCGCTACTCTTTCATTTTTCTATCCCCCAACTCTGTCGTTTTGTTATCATCTGCTTATGTTTGCCTTCAAGTTGTGGCATTTGCATAACTGCAGTTGAGTGATTAAGGCGGCGGTGGCGCGGGGAAGGGCGGGCCTGCGTGGGACCATTAAAACCTCATTAATTCGCTTTCTAGTGGCCAATGCAACCTGGGTTATTTGTTCCAACACCTTGAGTTCCTCATCTGACTGTGTTTGAAGTGAAAGACAGATACAGAAATTTCTCTGACAGTGCATGCATGTTTAAATGTGACCAGAAATGCCATCAGAGAGAGAGAGAGAGAGAGAGACATGGTGGATGCTATTCTGCTGTGTAAGTCTGATGTGTGTTGATTGCACAGTTTGATGGTTTAGAGTTAAAATAGTAGTGATGTGCTGCCAATAATTTCAGACGAACTGTCTGTTTTCTCTTCCTGTTTCTTGAGCAGCAAATCATCATATTAGCATGATTTCTGAAGGATCATGTGACACTGAAGACTGGAGTAATGATGCTGAAAATTCAGGTTTGATGACAGGAATAAATTGCATTTTCAAATTTATTCAAATAAGTTACTTTAAAGAGACCATATTCATATTATGCATTTTGATTTTGTTTTCGGGCTCTACTAGAAGAGGTTTTCATGCTTCATGCTCCCATATTTTCATTTGTGCGGCTCGTCTCTTCCCAGTCTGTCAGAAACGCTCTGTTTAGTTCCTGTCTCTATGAAGCCCCTCCTACTAAAAAGCACAATGTGCTCTGATTGGTCGGTTGGATTGGTGCGTTGTGATTGGTCGAGCGCTTCCAGTGAGTTTGGGAAACTCCAGTTTCAGCTTCTCAGGTGTAAACATTAACAATGGCATCAGTTTTTACTTATTTTTTTAAGCACGAGAATGAGCAGATTGACTAGAACCTTAAGAAGGGCAAAAAAATGAAAAGTGGATTTAGATTTCTGGTGAATTTTTATTTTATTTTGCATATGCCTTGAGCGGGGAATTATTTAAATGAGGAATATGTGACAAGTGTTGGAGAAAGTTAGTAATGCATTGCAATATTCCCTTACTCCCTAAAAATGAACTAAGTGCGCTCCATAATAACTTTTTATGCAAAGTAATACATTACGTTTTACTTTTGCATAACTTGTTTTCTTATATCAGCTGGGCTTGCTTTTTTGGTTCTTAATAAAACATTTTTGGCTAATGTAAAGACCTGTTCACACCAAAAGTGAAATAAATTAGACTGTTAAAGACTTTTATGTCAGCAAAAAGAAACCACACACACACAAATGCAATGTTTATGTTATGCAATGTTATGCTTATTGGTACAGTTGAATTGGATCATCAAAGTTCAGCAGCAAAGACATTGGTTAATAAAGTGAGATTAAATGCATAAAGTATATTTGTCAAATGTAGCATATTTAATTATTGCAGGTGTGCAGAATATTCTGAGTTTGCATTTCATTGTTTTTATTTGTTTATAGGAATACTGAATCAAATTTTTGTGTAAGTGAGATTAATGAATGCATGTTCATATTTGTTTACTACAATAACTGTCATGTTCACACACACACACCCCTCTGCATTTTACCCACAATTTCTCTCAAAATGGGGACAGCTGTCAGTCAATACATGGGGTAACAAAGTAACTTTGAAAAAGTAGCAGATATTTGGTTGTAAATCGAAAAGCAATGTATTAGTGTACTAGTTTTTTTTAAAGTAATGATTATGTAACTCACATTATTTGTAATGTGTTTCCCTCAACACTTATTGTGATGTGTTCATTCCCAGAAGAAAGCAGTTTGTTTTGTCTCCCTGCTGAAATTTACTCAGCTTTACAACTAAAGACAGACATAAAACACGTAATGTTGGCTCTACTCATTGCTGTCATGGTGTCAATGCTGGTGATTTGAGAGAAATGGATATCAATGAAGCTTCATTATTTGTGTGTGTGTGTGGTCTTTTGTTTGGGTGAGATCAGGTTTAGATGTGCAGCATTCATTGCACAGTGAAGAAGACTCAGCATGTTCCTCATTAATGTTAAAACCAGCGGTGATCACGGGAGGCTTTCAATTCTGACAAAAAGGCAGAAAGAGGGAAAAGAGATCTTTACTAATCAAATTCATCAGCATATTCCTTTACATTCTCACCATGCGGGAAAAGGTGGTAAGAATCACAAATTAGATTTCCCTTAGACATCAATAGCTATTTCCATCCACTTATTTTTATGCAGATTTTGGGATATTGCATAAAAAACGTATGTGCTCAACTGAGGCACATCATTTATCCGATAGGAAGACATGCACATAAACTACGATGGAAACACACATCTAGTGAACAAATCCCTCAATGCACAACAAAAATCTCATGTGATTTGTATAATTGAACTAACCAGTGGATCAATCGCATCGCTCAGCATCTCAAACACTGGTTTGGTCTTTCTGAAATGCCTGAACAAAAAGTCTCTCATTAAAATGGTTGGGTATAATAACCTTCTAGAAGTGTCTCACATGATTGCGTTCACAAACACCAGGCAAGATAACATGACAGCGTGTATTATTGTGTTTCGTCTGCAAGTCATTTATGGCAAGTGCAAGTATCCGCCCTGTTGGCAGAGGCTATTTACACTAACTCCGCCCACTGACGTCCCGTGCATTGTTTGGATTGTCAACATTAGCAATAGTTTAGGGGTTTAAGGCACCTGACAGGAAAATTTGGATGCAATTGAACCGAGTTCAAACCTACATTTTGCTGAACTCGCTCCAATTCTCTCATCACATATCAGATCAGAAAAGCATTTATTTGCAATAAAAGTGAAGAAAATATTCAAAAAGTGGTAGTAAAGTGTCTAATGTGTGTTTAATAATGTGTTTATCAGTTAGGGTTAAATGTAGAGAGGGCTTTATTGTTCTTCTTATTGTTTAATTTTACATTCATGCATTTATCAGACGCTTTTATCCAAAGCAACTTGCATTGCATTCAAGAAACACATTGACATTCTAATCAGTTCTTGCTTTCCCTGAGAATCGAACCCTTGAGCTTGATGTTGCATGCGCCAAACTCTTCGGTTTAATCATTTTCGGAAGTACAATAATTTACCAATTATTCCAAAGGTCCAAATAGTATCTGCCACTATTTATAAGAATAAATATTGTCAAAATACTATTTACACTTTACAAAGAAAAAAATTGTTTTTTTTTTTGCCATAGTGTAAATAGAATCTATCGCTATTTTCAGTTTGTAAATAGCTACACTATTTATTACAAATGTTTTGTGTGAATTTCCCTGGAAGTGACATTTTTGTTCTTTTAAACGTATGGGATGAAAAGAGTGATTTGTGAAAATGTTTTATGCGATATTCCAGGTTTGTGCATAGCTGATATTCGCAACTTAGCAATGGAGATCAATAGAGAGTGAATGGAGACTGAAATAAAGACCACTTGTCATTTTAAAAGAGATATATCGTATAAAGTTGAAACTTTTGTGTTATCTCCTGAGCGACCTCGAAGCAATACAGTTTTCCTCAAACAGAAAAATCAAAATCGCTCTCTGCCCTAGAGCATTCTGGGAAAAGGCTATAGCTGCCAAACGAGGCTGTTTAACGATCTTGCAGCTCTTTTTTGTGCTGCTGTAACCTTTCTCAGCAGCATGAGATGGGCCGCCTGCGTGATCCCACGGTCCGTTGCAGACACTTGGCTGTTATTGACACCCTCCTGGAGTGGATCAGAAACTCCTGCAGATAAGGGCTCCTCAGAGTCCAGAGCCTCAAATAACACCATGATGCTCTCGTTGTAAAGCGGGTGTGACCAAAACTACGAGACAAAGCAGGAAAGCCGGTAGCTCTTGTTCATTACACTTAGCCAGTGTTATTATAACACAACAATCTGCCGTTAATGGGCTGCATTTGAAGAAATCAGAACTAGAGAAACATTTGCGGTCAGATCCAAGAGGTGAATCACGCTGAACGTGTGAATGAGCGCTGATATGCATCGCAGTAGATCAACATTAGGGCTGTTTAGAGGTTGCATTGCTTCTCATTGCTTGACACCTGCTATTTGTTATGATGACACTTTTATGGTCTGTTGTTAATGGCACGTTCCCAAAGCCATGCCTCCCAGTCTGAAGTGTTTGTATGCATCGCTGCATTCACTGCTTTTTTTTTATTTTTATGTTTTCTTTGCTGGATCTCCTTACTGTGAGAAACAGCATTGTAAACCAACCCAGTTTAGTGTCTTCTGAGCATGTGCGACAGGAATGTGCCAGCTGTTCCCAGCCTGAGTTTATGATTATAGTCAAAACACTCGATTTTTACATTTTCGTCACTCATCATGAGCAATAACCAGTGTTATTAGTTTTTGACCATACTCTTGAAAACAATTTATACTCTGGTTTAATATTTAAGACTAGATGTCCAATCACTAAAGTATGCAATAGTAATAATAATAATTAGATTAGTGCGGAAACACTCTTGCCAATGTCATAGAACGGCATGTGTAACATTCACAGCTAACCACTAATTCACATTAAACAATAATAATGTATTTTTTTTTCTTGGGTGAATCTAAAATAACAGCTGAAAAAATGTGTTTTGCAAAAGGAAATAAAGTAAAGTCTATTTTTGTGAGCTTTTGCATTGTGGCATTGTCATGAGATCAGTGTTAAAAAGTAACTAATTAATAGCTACTAATTACATCCACAAGTGTAACTAGATTACTTTACTAAAGACTATTGCATTGCACGTTGATCATTTCTAAATCTCATATCAATCTCGACTGGCTGAGCAACACATGGATAGGACATGAAAATGCTCCTTTAATACTGCCAAATATATCATAAAATTGATAAATTATTCTTGAACTGAGCTTTTTAGACATTTAAACACACAATTTTTGATATTTTTCGATATTAATCCACTATTGTTTTTATATAGAATTATACTATAGCCTATGCAGCATTTAATGCAATTATCTGATGTAACTAATTAAACCGTAATTATCAGTAATTAACTTAATAATGCATTATACCCAACAATACTCCGTGATAATTAAGCTGATTTATTCCCCCAAATTCGCATTATTCCCATAATGCAGAAATATTTATTTTACCAAGCTGATACATTGTTCCAAAAGTAATGTTGCCATTAAAAAAGACATAATATTCTTTGTGAAAAATGAGCAATTATGAGTTTGTGGTGGAATGACTGCACATGTTTTTTCCATCTATAAAGGATCTCACACACACACACACTCTCTCTCTCTCTCTCTCTCTCTCTCTCTTGTGCTATTGAGCGGTAATGGTTAACGGATGTCCAATGTCTTGGTATTTGGCCAATATCACAGGGAAAGCGAAAGGTTTCTCATTAATCCGTCTGAGTCTGCTGATACTGTGGCACAATTACATCTGAGCGCCGGTTGATGAGTTAACTCACCCGCACTGGCGCTCTCTCATTACTGCCCATCACTGCACTACACCAGTGCACTTCAAACGCCACACACACTGCATTAACCGCTGGCCAGTGTGTGATAATGAACACAGCGCTGGGCAATTATGATGGGAGAATGGGAAGAAAGGGATGAGAGTGTGTGGAGGTCCATAAAAGGCCTTTCAAAAGTGTGAAGGGTTGTAATATGTCTGAGAGATGGAGTGTGTGAGTGTGTGTGCAATGGTCTAGGTGAAATGTTGCAGAGAATGCTTCAGTGAGTACGATGCTAGTTATTATTGTTGTCAAATCATTCTAGAAATTTGCATTAATGAGAAGCATCGTCCAAAATTCACTGTTTGCCAAACCTGCTAATAGCGCCTTTAAAAAAAAAAGATTAAATTATTTTCTGCCATACACCTTGGTTATTATAATATTAGACAAAAACAATAATTAAAATTTTGAATTTGGTATGAAGAAATATGAAGATATTACAGTTAACTAAAAGTAAAACTTTTCTTAACTGAACTACCTGAAATAATATATATTGTGTGATTATTGTTGAATTTCCTAATAAAATGACCTGGTTCGTGACTAAAGCTAATGATTCCTCATATTTTTTGCCTGATAAATTGTCATTTTGGATGATAATTAATATGATAAGTTATTGTCGCATTTTCTACAGATTCTTGGGACTTTATTTTAATGAGTAACACATTTCATGATTGTTGATCCATTGTAAAAAGGTAAAGTTACATTGCATTTTTTTGAGAGTTTGCTACCACACATTCAGGAACTTTTCGGGCAGTTTCTGCTCCGATTTTAAGGTACAATCTGTGGAATGAATGTTTACATGGTTAGCTCTCAGATCACTACAAATTAGCAAGGATATTCATAATCAAGCAAGGTGTGAAGGGTGTGTAGAACTGGGAATAACTGGTGTCCAATTTCTACAGAGATCTGTGGTAATGTGTCAAGTTCTGCAGGTGCAGATTCCACGTGGGATATTCAATACGTGTCGAATCACTGCTAGTAGGCAGTAGTTCACTTGAAACAGGCCTCACAACTGAAGGGGCATCCGCCGGCACTCGAAAAAGTGCCCCAAGGAATGGGGCTTTGGGGCAAAAATGCCACTATTGAGAAAAAGGCTCCAAAAATACAAGAAATGGTTCAAAAACATCCCTGTATGAGTTCTTGTTTTTAATATTTATAGGTAATTCCACATTGGCAAATGTGCTGTTTTCCCAAATATTAACAGCACGTTTGTAATTGTAATATTGATTTTATACAACAATTCATAAACAAGTATTTTGTATTAGGTGACTTACATTGTAGACACAATAACTGACTGTTCTTGCTCTTTTTTGCCAACAAAAATACACTGCTCAAAAAATGAACGACCTAAAAGTATGTACTGTTTCTGTGAAAAAAAGTACCTACTGTTGAGTGTTTAGCAGAACAGTAGGCAAGCTTTGGGACATGCACTACTTCATCATAATTGCGTCTTTAACGGACAGTTCTGTCGTTTAATTACATGCATCCTGTCACTGTTTATACGGCCCTGTCAGTCATCCTTCACATTCGATTTGATTTAATTTCCTAGTGTTTCAGCGAGAAACGTAGAAGCACATTGATCTGCCAGTCGTGGCTCTTTCATGCGGAGACTCTCCTCATGTGTTTGCAATTTGAATAATAATGCATTTAAATGTTCCTGGCCAAACGTATCATTACAAAAGTTCACAATGCTGTTGCAGATGAAATATAAAAGTGGATAGCACTGAATAAATTCATTTTCATCAGGTTGGATACTTTATCTAAACCTCTATACTTAATCCACATCTGTCATGTTTGTAGTTTCTTTAACACTTTTTATTAGTGTCTGTAGCTCTAATTAAATCCTCGTCCAACACGCAATGAGTTGAGGGCAATATTTGCCGTTAGTGAGTGCATGGATCTGCTCTTTGGATTATAATTGGAAAGAGTATTTTATCCAAAGCGACTTGCATTGCATTCAAGAAACACATTGACATTCAGTTCTTGCTTTCTTTTTGCTTCGAACCCATGACCTTGGCGTTGCAAGCGCCACCTCTACTGTTTGAGACACAGGAAAGCCAACATACTACAATTTGGGATGCACTAATTCTAATTTAAAATAATATTTAGTATGGATAAAATGTGAACTGGGACACAGCAATAAAGTCTTGCTTTGTTCCTGAATGAATCAGCTGTTTTGAACAAATCATTTGACTAAATGATTCACTGAATCACACATTAAGACTGAATGCTGTTTTTGTTTTCAGTCACGACTATAACAATAGTTCTGGTTAAAGAGATTAAGAAGGGTTTGTAAATAGGCTATTAAGAGTTAAACATGATATATACCAAGGGTAATAAAGAAATTGAAAGCACACTGCATGCAATGGTTTTTTCCGCAGTGGGGGGTGGGGGCCTCCAACTGTTTCTTTGCAACGGGCCTCTAAATTGCAAAGGCCACTTCTGCTAGTGGGATTAGTTTGCTAGTATGCCATTGCAACCATACCCAGAGTACACAGAGAAGCTTTTTGAGAGAAAAGAGGCAACAGAAGCTGTAAATGGAAGTTGATACGAAGGCAGACGTCCAACTTTGAGCATCACACTGCCTGCAGCTCAGCCACAATTACTCCTGCTCCAGTGACTCCCTACATACGCTTATTTTTAGATTAGTGTTTGGAGATGGACGGAGCGGGACGAGAGATTGTAGAAGTGCGCATTCAGACGAGCTGGGGGAAAAAAGTGATGATAATTGTGTTGTGTAAAACAAATCCCCTTGTAAGTCGAGACGGCGTGACGGTGAATCTTAAAATGGAGTGCAGCAGCAGGATCGCGTCTGGTGTTTCATGCTCTATTCTCTTCTCAAATGATTCTGTTGCTACAGGAATGGCCTTAGGAGATTTATTATATCATGTTCACGGAAAGACGAGGCTTTTCTGTAGTTCAAAAAGTACAGTGTGGCGCTTGCAACACCAAGGTCATGGGTTTGATTCCCAGGGAAAGCAAGAACTGATAAGAACGTCAATGTGTTTCTTAAATGCAATGCAAGTCACTTTGTATAAAAGTGTCTGATAAATGTAAATGATCTGCTTTCTACAGAAGCTGAGAAAACTTTACTTTAAATTGTAGTATGTCGGGTTTCCTGTTGGTCAAACAGTAGAGGTGGCGTTTGCAACGCCAAGGTCATGGGCTCGATTCCCAGGCAAAGCAAGAACTGATTAGAATGTCAATGTGTTTCTCGAAAGAAATGCAAGTCGCTCTGGATAAAAGCGTCTGCCAAATGCATGAATGTAAATATAAGACATTCTCAGAGACTGTGTTGGCCCATATCAAGACAACCCATCATGATTGCACTGTGCATATTAAGTATGTCGCTCAAGCAATAGCGTCTGCATTTGCAGTGTTTGTGTAAAGCACATCCCTGAATATGTGCAATAGTAACCATGATTTTTACTGACAGAACCAGCAGGTAAGGATTGGCAGAAAGGTTAATCCCAGCGTGTGGTCCATTGTTACGTCTGTCCGTTCTCCTGTAATCCTCAATTTCCCGCTGCCCCGGTCCATCTGTAATGCCAAGCTTTGATCAATATCGGTGGATAAACTCAGTAAGCCGCTTCGTCTTCGGTGCCAGTATCCTCGCCCATCACAATGACAGCATGAGTGTTTTCTTATGTAGGGAAAGATCAGTTTGCTGTTATTAGATTAATAACAGAATAATCTACCATCACTTATTGTACACTGGCTTATTTACTTCCCTTATGTTGCATTGAGAAAGCCAACCTACTGAAATGCTATATAAGTTTCTTCTTCTTCTGAGACTAAATTTATTCCTTGAGCTTTAAAGCCACAACCACCAAACTCCGCTAAGACTGTTCTGACTATTGCTAGCCTTTATTTTTTCAAGCTGATCCGACTTTGGGAACTCTGTTATCATACTTCTGAACAAACCAAAATGTCCATAGACTTTCACTGAGGGGGTCAAAACTTTAATATTATAACTCTTAAAATATAATATACTTTTGTTTTACAACTAGCCGAGGACAACATACTAAATCATGCTAGCAACATGCTAATTAATGCTAGCAATGTGTTAATTCATATGTCAACAGTGTGGTAAATCATGCTAACATTGTGCTAGGAACATGCTAGCTAATACTCTATCTATCTATCTCTGTCTCTCTCTCTCTCTATCTATCTATCTCTCTATCCTGCTTTCCTTTAGACTGTGTTGCCTTTTAAACCTTCAAGCTTTAAGACAATTTTAAACTTCAAATTGCATTTTATTTTAACTTCAAGCCTTTAAAACGTATTCAAACTTTCTAGTCAGGCTTTCTCAAGGCAACTTCATAGTTTGTCTTGACAAACTTTTTAATCTAGTGTTGATTTGCAGTAGCAACAAGCTGGCGGTGATCCCATGAGAGCCGTAAGCACCTTTGCCATGGAGGGAATGATGTTTGCACGCAAAAGCAGAGATTTGAAGACGATGGATGTCGCATCTCACAGGCAGCTCTCACATGCACAACAAACACAAAACACTCAGCGTCTTGGGTTTGCAGAGAGAAGTGGTATTTTCCTTCACTTGATGTCTCCTTAAATAAAAGAACAGAGCTGTCTGGATGCTCGCTGCACAAGCGGTTGCCGAATCTGGCTCATTATGTCCTCTGAAAATATAGCATCCGGAGGCTTTGCCCTCCTCAGCCCTCACTTTCCTTCATGGTGGGCGAATCAAACGGGTTTTTTTTTTTTTGTGTTTAGAAATGGGATCCAGCGACTGAGGTCCTCTCATGTCTGACCTCTAGACAAACGATCCCCTCATCAGCTGCAAGAGCCACTGACTCGCTGTAATGAAGGGTGGTGATGAGGAAGACAATGGACATGGAATTGAAAGTTGTAGAAAAGAGATTTGGCTAATCAGTGGCTGTAATCTCGGCTCCAAATGAGAGTGTGCTGTGCTCACAGATCGGAAGCAAACGAAAATAGAAACATCTTATTAGTGATGCTTTGCAAGATTCTACTAACTGGAAGAATCAGGGGTGTAGCAGCTTTTGAGACAGAGAATCGTTGTATTTTAAGAGTTTCTTTTCATTTGGCTGCAGTGGAAAGGAAATAATTTTAGCCGGCAGCGTAAAGCAACAATTTTCTGTAGCTTTGTCAGTGGAATAAATTAACCACTGTTTCTTTTGGCAAATCAATTGGTTTATTCACATAATAAGCAAAGCTGTAATACTGTAAATTGTGTCTCTTTCACTTTTCAGATTGTTCTTATACAATCCAAACTTTAGAATAAGATTAATTATACCTAAAATTGTAATCCAGTAAACATTCTGGCAATGTTCTCTGAAAGTTGAACGTTTACATTCATGCATTTATCAGACGCTTTTATCCAAAGTGACTTGCATTGCATTCAGAAACACATTGATATTCTAATCAGTTCTTGCTTTCCTTGGGAATCAAACCCACGGCCTTGGCGTTGCAATCGTCACTCTATTGTTTGAACTACAGGAGAGCTGTACAAATGTCCAGTAACGTTCAGTTTGAATTGACAAAATCCATTCACATTTCCTAAAAAAAAACAGGACAGTTTCAAGAAAAAGTTTTAATTTTAGTTTAGCATTTATTAAAATGGCATGGGTTTATCAAGTGTCTTTCTGCCTGTTCACCTCTGTATTACGTAACTTAAATATGTATCCAACCCTATATTAAATAATTAATACGTAAGGTTGGCATCGTTTTGATGGATAAAAGTCTTATGAAACGTCATTTATTATTAAACTGAGATAATGTTCTTCATAAATACTTCATAAATAGTGTGATGAATTGCTCTTGTGATGTTTTAAAATGTTTAACAAGGTTGGATTTCAAATGTACTCAGTTTACAAAAAAAGTAATTATTTCTATCCCTTGTGCTTTATGTATATGTTTAAAACATCATGTTCATTTTTGGGATGATGAAGACATTCATGAAGACATTAAACTTTTAGCTTACTGGCCTGTGAGATTGTTTTTTGTTTGGTATATATTTGAGTTGTGAGATGAGGTTGGCTCGGTTTCAGGTTTCAGGGCCCCGGGGACAAGGAGCCGTTTATCCGTTTAAGCATACTGCTTTTCTTTGGCTCTCATGGAGCTCTTAAAGCACTTCTAAAACATTGCTTTATACAGTTTCATTCTCATCTGTGCTTATGAAAGATCCAGTCTGTTGTGCCGTATCCTAGGTTGATTATCAGGTTTGAGGTTCTCACCGATTCTTGTGTATTTGTGTTCTAGTTTTGTGCTCAGTTTGATAAGATGGATTTACTGATGATCATCTGAGATTTAGATATCAGGCTCAAATTGGCGTTAATGTTTGCAAGAATGAGAAGCAAGTCGGATATCGGGGTCGCAGGATATTTTCTGTCTCATCTAAAACTTACATGTCCTTGCATATTTTTCTGAAGCAAGGGCATCTGATGGGTCGAAAATGTCTTCATCAATTACTGAAACTTTTAATAACAACCTTTCCAAAGATCGAGGGCATGTAAAACTGTCCTAGGACATTCCTTACCACTGACATTTTAGGCACTGACATTTCTTTTTTCATGCTCTCTTTTCTTCCCATGAGTTATACAGAAACTTGGGCGCACAATACACCAACATTTTTAAAAAGTATAACAATAATGAAACTTGTAAAGTGGGGTTTAAAATGTAAATTTGGTAACGCATTACTTAAAGCCTTTATGCATTATAAAAGTATTTTAATGCTTTAATTATACCTTGTAATACATTTACATTCATGCATTTTGCAGACGCTTTCATCCAAAGCAACTTACATTGCATTCATGTTACACATTGACGTTCTAATTAGTTCTGATGTAATGCATCTTATAATGCACTGCATGTTCTCATGAATAATTGTGACTACAGTTATAATGCATTATAATACTTCCTGTATCTGTTCATTGTTACACCTTTTGAAAGTTTAAAAATAAAATAAAAAACAATTTATGTTACAAGGTATTTGTATGTATCATAATGCATTTTAACTTTGAATGCAGTTATTTGTTAAAAGCTATAGTGAATTATAATGTAATGTAATTTATGAATACCTTCATGCATTATACATAAAGTCTGTGAGTAGAGTATTTACAAAGTTCAAAAATTGAAAAATTGAAAATTTACTCTGGATCATGATCATAATTCTCAATATTTGTAATGAAAATATTCCTTATGTTAGAAAAATTTCACATTTTTCAATCCCACTTTATATGTTCAATAATGTCCCTAAATTTTGTATGAACAAGGTTGGTTATTGAGCTCATAAAACCTTTAATCAGAGTTGGAAGCCTCAGGGCTTCACACTTGAATTTTGCAACCAAAATTCAAGTGTCAAAACAACATTATTAATGAAGATACATAAATGAAAGACTCAACCCAGTGAAAGTTGACTGATTTTATGAACTTTCCACCTTCTTCCCTCCTCACAAGGTTGTTGTGATCTTTTCTCATACAGCAGGAAGCCACATATATTATTTACACCTGTGACACCCGATCCTCAACACTCTTCTGGACCGCAGCGGGTTTTGTGGAGCTGCAAGAATGCATGTGCCTAGCATTTTTAAATCACCTGTTTGGAATTTATCTATAACTTTTGCATTATCTTAAAGAGGACCTATTATGCAATTTTACAAACTCTTGCTGTTGTGTTTGTTAACTATAACAGGTTTTCCTGCTTGAATATTAATTATTTTCCCCATATACTCATTGTTGCGGCTCGTCTCTTCCCAGTCCCTCCTTCTGAAAAGCACACTGTGCTCTGATTGGTCGGCTGGATCAGTGTGTTGTGATTGAACAAGTGTTCTTCCATCCATTTATCATCTGTTTATTCATCCATCATTATATCATCCAGCCATCCATTCAGTGGAAATGTCCCGCCCTGTACCATAACCGGCAATTTCAACACACCACTAACTAACTCAAGCCCCGCCCCTTTATTTTTCATATTAGTTATTATAATGAAGAATATTGTGATGTGTTTGTTTCCGGAAGAGACTAAAGACTCAATGGAAGCAGTTCAGGGAGTTTCAGAAAATGTAAGTGTGCTTAAAGAGGACATATACCCTTTTAGAAAGCCTTGTTGTGTTCTGTCTAAACTAGAACAGATTTTCCTGCTTGAATGTTGATTATTTTCCCCATATTCTCATTGTTGCGGCTCATCTCTTCCCAGTCTGTCAGAAACGCTCTGTTTAGTTCCTGTCTCTATGAAGCCCCTCCTCCTGAAAAACATACTGTGCTCTGATTGTTCGGCTGGATCGGTGTGGTCAAGCGCTTTGAGAGTGTTTGGGAAATGTCCTGTCCCTTACCATAACCGAGAGTTTTCACCAGAAGATCCAGTTCTGACATTTTGAATAAACATTACAAGGTTAAAAAAATTTAAATGTAAACATATGCACAGATGATTATTTGATGATATGCATTTAGGACATTTTTATTGCCTCCTCCAACAGTGTTGGGAAATTGTAAATAGGATTTTTATCTTATTTTTATTAATTTTTTTGCAACAGAACTGAAAAACATGCATCTAACAAGCTCCTCAACTGTTTTACAGGAAGTGCAGGGACTCCGGTGGTCTTCAATCAGAACGGAGATGCGCCAGGGCGATACGACATCTTCCAGTATCAGATCACCAACAAATCGACAGCTGAGTACAAAGTGATCGGCCAGTGGACAAACAAGCTGCATCTTAATGTGAGTGGAGAGCCTTTTCTGGTTCTCGTGGTGAAATTCATCCATGCATTCATGCATGCATGCAGTTTTTCTCCAGAGTGTAATGATGTACGCATGTTCAAGCATAAATGTTTGTAAGAAAATCTCATCTTTGTTGATGATGCATGTGACATGAATACTCTCGGGCCTTCATTAGTCAACGGAATGGAAGATAAGCTTGTAATGTTGTATGCCTGGCTGCGAAAAAAAATTAATGGAGCCAGAAACGAGTCATGTTTTCATGGCCAAAAGCTCTCGCAGCAGTGGGGAGGTTGAAGCTGTAGTTTTTCAATACGTGACAGAGAATCGCAGCTCCTCTGGGTGTGTAGGAGGGGAAGTGGTCGCTCTGCAGAGCTGTGATCCAGCCCCCTGTAAATCTCACTTCTTAACTCAGGTATCAAACCCTCCCCTTAAGCGCTTAAACAGTTGAGCCCTGGATGTGTTACAGAGGATGGGAAGCTGAGGGCTGGTGATTTGCATGCAGCTCAGTAGCCCAGAAAGATTGTGGCTCGGAACAGGGTTAAGATTTAATTTACAGGAAAATCATTTTGGCAATCAATACACACAGTAAATGACCGTGTTTTGCTATTTTACTGTTTACAATGTGCCGAACTGAAAGATGTGGGTTATTTTAAAGGGCTTAGTTTACTTTTCTGAAACTACTAATAGCAAACTTTCAATAAATAAAGCTCAAGCAGTTATATTGTCTATTCCTTCCACTCAGGTGCAAAACATAAATACAATTTTGCATGTTTTCTTGGCATTTCATCACAGCTGAAAGGTGAAAATAAAGCTCTATTCAGACGGAACTAGATCCAGGGGGACGAATTCATGTTTCACAGACAATTTTAATCCCGTCTGAATCTGTCATGTCAGTGTTTATCTCACACAACCTCTATATAAATTCCAAGGCAAATTATTTTTCAGCAAACTCAAACTAAGAATTCAAATCTTGTGCAAATGGGAATGCTTATGATTGTTATTCTAACAATTCTCTTCATGTGTTTTATGACTTAAATAGGCTTTTTATAATAATGTAAAATTATATTAACAAAATATAAATTAAAAGACATGTATAATATGTGATGTACACAATCACAGCACTTTACCTTTCTGAAACGCCCACGTCTAGAAAACACACACTCTCACCTCTGTAATAAACACGGAGATGTTGGTCCCGTCCGAACTGATGCATGAAATCACAGACGTTGAGTGATAAGAATTGTGACTCAAATCTCATTTAGCAAATTAGTCCCCTCCGAATATGGCTTAGAAAAGTACCTGCACATCTCTCCTCAATAAGTCACACAGTGTAAGGGATTTGATTTCTGTAGCTCAAATTATATGGGACGAGTTGTGCCGCAACATTTACTTTAAATCCCAACCCTGAGTAATACTGATGTATGTAAACGGTTAGCATTGATTCTGACAGTGTTTGAACCTCAAAAACCCTTCTTGTTCCCCATTAGTGTGTCTTCAGGATGAATAAAACCGAATTAAACAGCTTAATTGTGAATGGTCAGTGTGGCTTTTGTTTCAGACAGAATGGGAAGAATCAAATGAAGGGATTTGGTCTTTCAATTATTCTTAAATACCCTTCATACCCTTTTATGTGATAAGTCAAATTAAACTTCTGTTCATTTGCACATTCTGTCTTTTTTTCATTTTAATATGTCCCTTCTTTTTTTCGCTTCTCTAATTAAAGCCAATCTGTTTTTGCCAGGCATAATTTGTCTCAAGCATGAATAATTCATTCACAGTGTTCTCTTTGCAGCAGCAACAGAGAACTATATAGCAGAAGTATAGAGCGGTCCTTATTTGATTAATCTGGTAAAATCTCTTTTTATGTGCAGTAAAATGTCTTACCACAGGGGTGTTGAATGCTTTAATCTTGATTGGTTGACATGACGGATGTCATGCAATTCTAGCAGTTCCAGGCAAGTCTTGACCATATTGTATGTCTATATCACTTTGCCAAATGATTTCAGTTATTTCAAAGGTCCTTATAGACTTCAACAGTAGAGGAACCAAACCCCACAACAAAATTGACCAAGTAAATAAATATAGTGAAAAATAGGATAACAACAAAATGACCTTCTTTTGTTAAGGAAAGCACATAGGCCTAGTCTCTCTTTCCAGCTCAAACGCTCACACTCGCACAGAAGAACTGCTCTGACAAGTTCATCGGAAAAATAGTTTAGCAACTCAAAATTAAATTACATTTATCACTAGCGAGGTAATAAGTGCTGTTCTTGAAGCAGATAAACTTACGGTTTTGCTAATAGAAGAGAAGGTGTTGCCGAACACTTTTGAGAGATGTACAGACTCAGGTAATTCACACACGCTTAATCAATCACTTTCTATAATAAATGCATTATTCTGGGAATATTCTGGGTTACTAGCTTTAAAATTAAGTTTTGAAATTAGCAACATAGACGTGGAATGAGATGCGTAAGAAATTAGTCCTACACACAAGAGCGTTTAAGGACCAAACCTGACAAATGTCTTGAGGTGTGGTAATCATAGTTTAAGAGGAATAATTAACTGCATTATTTTCTAATAATAATTTAGTGGACCGTCATCAATTATTCCTTACTTAATATACATGTGCATAATATAGTGCTGTCAATTTTTGTGTTTGTCATGTTATTTATTTCATCTCAAATGCCTCTGGCACAAATTTGTCCCAAAAAAAAAATTATGTCATCAAAGTTGCGCCTGGGAGCCAAACCGAAGCTCCATTTAAAAGAGCAACGTTAGCTTCTTATTTTCCATCGCTTTCAGGCTCTAAGGAATAATAAAATGATTTCTTCTTCAAATATGACACAGCCTACATTGGTGTGATGCATCTGTGTGGGTAATGAGACTTCTTATAGATGCACAGTTTCTAATTTAACACTGTGCCTCTTTGTCTTTGACAGGACTTTTTTCATTACCCTTTGCATGTGGACGTTTTACTGTTTACAATGTGTATGTGGGTCACATTAAAGGCCTCCATTTACTTACTGAACCTACTAACAATTCAATAAGTAAGTTGCTGAAGCAGTTGTTCTTTCCACTCAGATGTAATTTTTCTAGGACTTACTGTGAGGTTCTGGGCATTTTTAGCATGTTTCTATGCAGTTTCTAGGTTGGTGTGATGAATATGTGTGACTAATAAGGCACCTTTTGAATGCATGGTCTCTTATGCCTCTGGTCTTCAACTTTTTTCCCTGTCTTTGCAGGTGAACGCCATGCGCTGGCGGACAGGCGACCCCACACTTCCCGCCTCGGTGTGTAGTGTGCCTTGCAAAATGGGTGAAAGGAAGAAGATCGTGAAGGGTGTACCTTGCTGTTGGCACTGCGAGCGATGTGAAGGCTATAACTTCCAGGCCAGCGAGTTCAGCTGCGAGCTGTGTCCGTACGAGCAGCGTCCAGACCGCAATCGCACCGGCTGCATCCCCATCCCGATTATCAAACTTGAGTGGCACTCTGCGTGGGCGGCCGTGCCAGTGTTTGTTGCGGTTCTTGGCATACTGGCTACAAGTTTTGTGGTGGTCACTTTCGTCCGTTACAACGACACACCCATCGTCCGAGCATCCGGCCGTGAAATGAGCTATGTGCTGCTGACGGGCATTTTCTTGTGCTACGCCATCACCTTCTTGATGATCGCCACTCCAACTCTGGCCGTCTGCTCCTTCCGCCGTGTGTTCCTGGGTTTGGGCATGTGCTTCAGCTACGCGGCTTTGTTAACCAAGACCAACCGCATCCACCGCATCTTCGAACAAGGCAAGAAGTCAGTGGCCGCACCACGCTTCATCAGCCCAGCTTCCCAGCTGATCATCACCTTCAGCCTGATCTCGGTGCAGCTGCTCGGCGTGTTCGTGTGGTTCGCCGTCGATCCGCCTCACACGGTCGTGGACTACGGCGAGCAGCGCACGTCCGACCCAGTGAAGGCCCGCGGGGTTCTCAAGTGCGACATCTCAGACCTGTCGCTCATCTGTTCGTTGGGCTACAGCATCCTTTTGATGGTCACATGCACTGTTTACGCCATCAAGACCCGGGGTGTGCCAGAGACCTTCAACGAGGCCAAGCCAATTGGATTTACTATGTACACTACCTGCATCATTTGGTTAGCTTTTATACCCATCTTCTTTGGCACTGCACAATCAGCAGAAAGGGTAAGTGAGATTCTGGTATTCTTAATGTCAATGCAAATAATTGCTTTTCATAATGAATGTGTGTTCCCTGGTTATGTTCCGATATATGAACAAGATATTTCCCGTTATTGCGAAATGTAACATATATTAGAGAGTGTAGAAAGATCTCATTATGAATACCTCATTCGCAGTGCTTCTTGGGAGTGGGCGGGGCTGAAGATATCGTGTGTCTCTGAACTCTCTGATTGGTGGATTTTTCTGTACAGAATCATGGGTAGTGAAGCTTTTCCGCCGTTAAACAAGACTATTTTAAAACGAAGTTGAAATCACGCGGGCTGATGTCTTCAGTAGAAGCAAATATAATGGATTAATAATCTCGTAGCTAACGGAAAGGCTGTCTTTAAAAGTTTAAAAGTTTAAAAACCGTTTCCCTATGGAGAAAAGGAATGGAGTTTTTACTTCTGGAACCCGACAGTCCTGTCAGTCCGACAGACAGATCGGTAATGGCAGGTGCATGTAGTTATTAATATGCCTAGACTGGAAATTGGCATTGGCATCAAACATGGCTTGACATGCATTTCTCTGGTATTATCCACCATACAGCGAGAGTCGGTGTCTGCTGCATCTTTGCCACTGACAACAGTAGTTTATTAATAATTATTAAAATGTTCAAACAGTCTAATTTCTGATGAGACGAGAACCTCCCGACACATTAATAATTCCTTTTGCTGTGGCAAGCATTATATGTGCAATTAATTTATATTTTAAAGGCTCATTATTATACTTTATTATTTCTCTGTGATTTAGAACAATGTTAGCAATGTTACATATAATATTCTTTCTCATCCCTGAAATGAAAACCATTTTCCAATGCCACCCCTGTGTATATTTAAGTAATTGAATTAACATTATAAACATGCAACTAGTCAACTAATGGCTTGAATGAATGAGCAGTTGACTAGAACAATCTTTAGTTGTTATAGACAAAGAAAAATCTAAAAAGAATGACTAGAAAAATCTCGGGGGCAGCTCTACATTTAAATCTTTTAGCATTTTAATAAATTATCTTATTTTATTTGAATCATGTGCTTTTGTCTTTTTCATTTTTTCATTCATCTCAAATTTCTACTTGGCTTTCATTTCCGTATTTTTAGAACTTGAACAGTTAATTGCAAAGGGAACATTTCTAATTTTCTTTTAGTTCTAAAAGTTTTAGTTGGTTTATTCTGATTGGTTAGCGCTGTTTCAGCAACTACTTACCAACTTTCTGCGATGGTAACACGAATTGACATACGTGCAAGATTATCCAAGTATTTTTTTTAATTAATAATTGCACTAAATTGAAACCATTTGTTCCAAAGAAATGCAACTTTTCTCTACAGCACTGTCTAGTTACCGTGCATCTGTTGGCATTAAGAAGAGGATGTGGTGCGGCGCTGTGAATGTTTGGTTCTGTGAGTGTGAGCTAAAGGTGGCAAAATATTGCTGTAGGGCCAGATAATAACCTCACCTGCTGGTTACCCTTTCACCTGACCCAGCAGGGAATAGCCTCCAGAACATTTCACATGTTAAAAGGCTAACCTAAAAAGCCAAGACCAGGGCTTCACATTCTCTCCGGCTGATGGATATTAGCTTCAGGTGCTCTGTTGGAAACAGACAAATGGGTGAGAGGCGTGGGCTGGCGATATTGATCAACTCAAGAAACATCTCTGAAATGTCTAAAGACACTGGATAGCTTAGCCCTACAAGAAAATGCAGTCATCATTTACATTCCAGACTTGTGTGCTCTTAGTATTTCTCTAGGGGGAAAAAACAAGATATATATGTTTGGAATAAACTTAGGTCCATTAATGGGTGAATTAATATTTTTAATGTGTTTTTAAAGCATAGAAGTATAATATCTATATGCAAACAAGTTATTCAGGGGTTGTTTGAATGCTAAAACTCTGGTGTTTGATTTCCTTTCACAGTGGTTCATGATAAAAGCTCATTGCTCTTTAGTCACATTAGCCTCTCACTGCGACTGCTGCGCTGTGCATTAGACAATTATGGATATACCAATTATTCCTTACACTAACAAGCTTATTTATATTCTTATTTAACGCTAGAGCTGTGGGATAGATGGCGTTCTATTAACACAGACCCCCCAACCCATCACATTACTCAAGATAAGAAAGCAACAACATGAATCATTTGATAAGAAAACAAAGGCATCTCATTGAAAAAAATGAGCTGTTCCCTTTGTCACGAATAACAAAACATGGCCTTGAGTCTATATTTATTGAACTGTTGTCTGATTGGCAGCCACACCAAGCGAAAGGACTTCGTAATTGGTTTGTAATGAAAAAATGACTAGCCCTGAATTAATATCATTACAAAGAGTCGATGTCATATCTGTTGCAGCATTTGTGAAATGAACCGCTGGAGAGAAGTAGATAAAACTGCACTGCCTGTAAAATACGCTTGCTTTATTAAGAATGTGCTTTGGTTAATGCTTCAAAAATCAATTTGTGTGGATTTTCATTGCGGCGACTATTACCTCTCCATTTTCCACTAGCATAAAGGTATCAAGTCTGATACAATCTACCCTTCTGCATTTGAGAATGGTATCAGCCCTTAAAAAACCAATACGTGCACTTTGACATTTCCAATGCAGAGACTCTGCAGAATCATAAAGAGTCAATAAAGTGCTGCATGAACAGTGGCCAGCTCACAGCTCCTCAGGAAATCAATGCCTTCCAGAGGTGACTGGTTAAGATAATCACTCCACATATCTGTGGAATCAAATTACGACTCTCGCATAAATCACTGGCAGATCATTTTATTGGGTTTCCTTAAGTTCATCGTGTGGGAGCCTCCATGTGTTCCTCATATAACTGAAATGCTTGCTAAATTGATTTAAGCTTGGGTCATTTAGATTTTTTTTTTAAGTCAGGTTTACTTTGCATTCATATAACTGAAGTGGGTGAGTCTCTGTAGAAAAATATAATGGCTGTTAGCAACGTTATCATTATTATTTACATTATTAACAGTCTCAAGGTTGAAGGCGGAGGCGAAATGGGATCTGTATGGATTTATTGTGAACCAAGTTTAACAAACAAAACACTGAAGAGTTTGTAGAACAGAACAACTAGTTTAACGCGACAATAACAGGCAACTAGATGAAACTGTTGCTAAACACAACAAGACTAACTAGAAGAGTAAAGTTCATCAACGAACATTAAAGTTGACTTGAGAAAACCGGGCCAGAAAGTATAAAGTAGTTTTATCAGCTGTTAGTTAGGGTTAGTTTAAAATGGCATGAAAAAGCATGAATCTAGCAAGATTTAGCGTGGATTAGCATGTCGCTAGCAAGATTTAGCGTGAATTAGCTTGTCGCTAGCAAGACTTAACGTGAATTAGCAAGTCTCTTAGCAAGATTTACCGTGAATTAGCATGTTGCTAGCGAGATTTAACGTGAATTAGCATGTCGCGAGCACTATTTAGCGTGAATTAGCATGTCAACAAGCAAGATTTAGCGTGAATCGATAATGAGCGTCACCTGCACACTGCAGCATGCTAAACTGATTTAAGGTTATTTCGATTTATGTCAAGTTGGAGTCTCTGAAGAACATAAATAGCCAAAACTTACATTATTAACAGTTTTGGAACTGCATTTTCCCAGAACGGAGCTGTTTCAGTACTTGTAAAATATTTTTTTGAGGTTAGCTCTGTATGCTGTAGAATCAAATCGTGGGTCTCACTGTGTTCACTGTGTGACCCGATCTCCATTCGGGAGCCCCATTGAAATGCATGGTAAATTGATTTAAGCTTGAGTTATTTTGATGTTATTTTTACTTCTTTTTTTTTTTTTGCAGTCAAGCTTTAATGTGAGACTCTGAAGAACAATATAATGGCTTTTAGCCAAAACATACATTATTAGTAGTAATGGAAATGTGTTTTTTTTGTCCTCGGACAGGGCTGTAATTGTAGATGATTTGGCTCAGCTTGATGTCGGAGTGTGTAAATGCACGTTTCAAGCGGATCAGTGGGTGAAATACATTAATACGAACACTAATATTACAACATGATCTGAAACGTGGCAAAGTTCTTAGTAACTGCACTCCTGTTATGGTAATCCTCTCGTGGGTGTAAGCATATTCTCACTGGAGCGTGAAATATTGTACTATTTTTCTGTGATGAATGATGTTATGAAGATTTAAGTTTGCAAAAGGAATGTTATGACTGAAATAACACAAGCAACTTGCACAGTAATTTCAATGACTCCATCCGAGACACCGTACCTAAACTGGATCGTTATGTGGCATTTAGATGTTTTTATTTCACTTTAGTGTCTTTAATTCCTTAAAGGCCAGCTTTGTTCACGATTAGTTCCGCCTCCTTTGTTCTTCAGGGTGTTGTGAATCAAAGACCAAGTGTTTCGTAGTGTTTTATTTGGAAAATTAAACAAAAAGAAAATTAATTTCCATACAATCTTAGAAACTATTTTCCATACTTATCATTTTGGTGACCTTGGAAATGATATTCTGCTGGTTAGATCATGTAAAAAGAATATCCACCTCATTTGAACTTTAGAAAATGTGCTGGCTAAGTCTGTTGCTTCCTATTTGTAATCTATCATATCTGTTCTAGACACACACACACACACACACACACACACACACACACATAATTCTATCACACTATTTCTCCTCCTGTGTAGGATCATGCTGTGAAGAGTGGAAGCCGTATTACCTCAGATTAGATAAGCTTTAGTTACATTTGCCCTGCTAATATCATACTTGAAGGCGAACCTGCCACAAAAAGCACTGGTCATAATTTGCCCTCCCCGGCAGCTTCTCTGCTGATGATATTCCTGCCGGTCGAGAGAGTGACTGCCCAGGTCCTTAGTGTGCCACGCGCTGTGCCATTAATCATGGGTAATCTGTGTGCAATGGAAAATCACCTCAGCAGCCATGAGAGAAGACACCTTACAGAAGAGGAATAGCTCACGGTAGAGCTAACAATAAGCCAAGGATCTGGTCAGGAGCAGTCATGCAAACAAAACATGAGGGTGACAAGCGATTGGCTCTGCTTGTTTGAATGGTTTCTTTATTCCTTTTTCTTGCTTTTTTTCAGCCAAGTCTCACACTTTTAAGGATGCATGGAGAATAGGGAACGTATGTTTGTGAATATACAGTGGAACCCACTTATCTCGAGCTCGGTTAACTCCCCAACCCTATGATATCGACGTTTCTGAAGTGGAACCGCCAAACTCCCTATTTGTCTTAGCATTTTCTTTATATCAGTAATCAGTATTCTTTCATGTTGCCGAACCCTGATATCTCAAGCACAACAGAGGGACAAAGTCGTCACTTAACATCAGTTATCTCGATCCCTGTGACTAATGATAGTACCGAGTTCACTGCGCATGTGCTGAGTTCACGTTGCACGTGCTTCAGTCCGTATGGTCGCTCACTCCAATGACGCTTCACTCACTCTTGCGCCGCAGTGCCGTGCAACCACAGAAGAACTCGCGAAAAAATCAATCCTTACAGATGCTATCTTGGAAGAGGAGGCACAGGAGTTCGCCATCACTGTCCAAGAATTCCCAGATTACATTGACATCGACAAAGACGTTGTTACTGATAGAAGCTTAGAAGCATTTGTTTTCAAGCAGACCGTTAAAGGCAAAAAGCAACAAAGCATTTTAGAGTTTGTAAAGAAACCATAGTAACCACGTGAGCAATACTTTCAGAACTGTGTCAGAGCGAAATGACTGTTATGAGAGAATGTGTTTATGTGTGTTGTGACTGTGTTTACGCTGTGAGCGAAATTGTGTTTGCAATGTTGCAGAATATAATTAAAGGTTTGTATCGAGAATCGAAGGTGGTTTTTATCGTATACTGGTAAATCTTGTAACGGCTGTCAGAGTGGTTGACGACTGCCCAGATGACAAGCTTTATAGATGGGTTTCGTACCAGCACACGCTTCTCAAACATGTAAAGAGTGCAAGTACAAACTAGGAAAAAGAAAACACTAGATTATGCGATATAACAGTCAGCGGTAGAGCCGCCATCTCTCTCCTCACTCAAAAACACTCTCTTCCCCGCGAAACACCAGAACAGCGCGCACAGAACTACATACACCATCTTAAAGGTATTTTCCAACATAAACAAAGTAGCCGTTACTCTGCTGTTAGTTGGTGGACATATGCCTTTTGTTATTAGCAAACATACACAGTGTATGTACATTTTTATAACATTTTTTATCGCTTCATCAAAAAAATCGCCATATTGGCTTTTGGTTTTCTCAATCCTCGGTTATCTCGACGCTTTTTTGCAAACCCCCAGGGCCGTCGACATAACGGGTTCCACTGTATAGACATATGTGTGTATGTATATAGTGTCTGTGTGTGTGTGTGTGTGTGTGTGTGTTTTTTATATATATATTATGTATGTATATTGATTTGGAAATTTCTCAAAAGTGTAAAAAAGCAAGCAAGTACAAGCAAGTAGAACAAATGAAATAGTATTTTCTTTGTAAAACATAAAGTAATCTTATTTTTTAGTTGATCATTTTATAATTTTTTCATCATTTTATATTTATGAAATATTATATGGTCAAAATATATATTTTTGGACACAAAGTACATCTTGAATTGCATGTAATTAGTTTGATTGTGGCTGCATAATTGTGTTGCACTATGCATAAGGAAAGTCTTACATTTATGGTTTAAATGTACAGCGCTTCTGTTCAGGTATTTGACTTTGTGATGCAATTTTGATATAATATGTGTAAGTAAAAAAAAAAGGTAATTTCAAAGTGAAACAGAATTCTCAAGAGAAATATGCAGCTATAATTGATTAAATCGTGAAGATTATGCATTGCATGCCGACTGGCACCAGGTGTTTGGAGGGGTTGAAATATGAAAGATGGTGACGTCAGCTGAAAGTCATTATAGTGGCGTAGAAGCTTATTCAGTTTTGATGCAACATTATAAACACTAAGATTTTGTGTTTGAAATAACATGCACAAACAAATGCTTCACACTAAGAGCAGGAATGATTTTGAACATTTGTTTTCCAAGAGTTTCTGATCAAAGCGCAAAGAAATGTTGTGAAAACCCAAAGCTTGTCAAAGGCATTTGCAAGTAATGAATGCTTTGTGGAGGAAGTTTTTAAATCAGCTACTAAGGCGTGCAGGCCTTGCACAGGAAATCATTGCTAAAGTGATGATGTTTCTGTCGAGCACACACACACACATTACACACTGAAGCACATTGATTTTTTTTATTGTGGTCAATTAGCCAAATGAATCTGTTTATCGAGCAGGAAAAATGACACTGAGGCTCTGAGCGCTGGTGCAGTGATTCTAGCAGGATGTCCTGAACCATTAAAGATGCCATCTGTGTTAAAGAACTTTCTGTTTGACAGACAACACGAGGAGATGAAGGGCTTTTCATGGGATATTGTGTCACTGACAAACGTTATTCTTATTCAAACATGCCCTCTCAGTTTTTTTTAACCAAATTTTGAAAATGTATAGTATATTATATTATTTTAAGGAAGTCTCTTCCTCTCGCAGGGGCTGCATTTATTTGATCTAAAGTACAGTAAAAAAAGAAAAAAAGAAGTGGAATTTCAAATAACTGTTATGTTAATGTAATTAAAAATGAGTTAAGAGTCTGTGAATGAGTGAGCGTGTGTCTGTGCGTTGTGTGTGTATGTAACTGAGTGAGTGCATGTGCACGTGTGTGTGTGTGTGTGTGTGTGCGTGCGTGTGAGCGAGAGAGAGATAGTGGTTATGAGTGTGTGAATGAGTGAGTGTGTGTGCTTTTTTGTGTGTGAGAACGAGTGTGTGCACGTGTTTGAGAGTGTGTGTGTGCACGTGTGTGTGTGAGAGCAAGTGTGTGCATGTGTACGTGTGTGAGAGTGTGCGTGAGTGTGTGTGTGAGTGAGAGAAAGAGAGTGGTTATGAGTGTGTGAATGAGCGAGTATGTGTGTGTGTGTGTGTGTGTAAGCGAGAGAGAGAGAGAGTGGTTATGAGTGTGTGTGTTTGTGAGAGTGAGTGTGTCCGTGTGCGTGTGCACGTGTGTGAGAGTGTGCATGAGTGTGTGCCTGTGTGTGTATGTGAGTGAGTGCGTGTGCACGTGTGTGAGAGTGTGTGTGGTAAGGAGCCAGAGATTTAAGGATAGATTAAGAAATAGACAGTATCGTTTCTCACTGTATTGCTGTGTTGTGTTGAGCCTGTTTATGACACAGTCCTACACTTATTTTTGGGAACTACTAAATTAATAAAAAGCTTTTTTCCCCATCCTATTTTTTCTCAAAGTCTTCAGGGGTGAATTCAGCGATCAAAGACACAGTAGGGGTTCGTCCACCAGAATGCATTTCCTCTATCCATCTCGCTGTTTTATGACAGCCACACACAATCCAATAAATAACACACTCAAGTTATTTTTGGTTATATAAGAGAGGAATATCTCTGTGCCTGACCTTTACCTGGTGGTCAGAGTTTAGGTCTAACTTCTGTTGAGTGTCTTGTGTTATCTAGTTAGTGCACGGGTGCTGGCATATGTGCGGCTAACCCTGCTTGATTAATTGTACCGCAACTGTGTGTCGAGCGATTGGGTGAACAGATGGATGTCAGTCTCACTTCCATCACTCTGATAACACACCTGAACAGGAGCGTCAGCTGCTAATTGCCTATGTGAGCCTGCGCATCCATCGCTTTCTACATGGACAACAAACTTCTAAAGATGCACTGACACTCAATGAGATTAAATCACTCACTGGATGTTAAAGTCAGCATGAAATCAAAATTGTCAGGTCTTATTAATTATGGAATATTGCAGTGTGTATAATAAATGGTTTATTGGTGCACATCATAGTCTTTAATCAAAATAGCTCCCCCTTGCAGCATCTCTCTTCTTTTCTCTGATGATGAGGGCAGGGCAATAACCTGTCAATCACATGAGATCAGCCAATAGCCAGAACCACCCAATCAAATCCACACAGACAAAATCAAGCCCCGCCCTACATTTTTTCTTGTTTGCGATGCAGTTTCACTCGGATATATGGCACAGAAGGAAAGAAAAGATGAGTGCAACTTCCATTTCATGCCGACTTCAAGAAGTCTCTGTCTTTTCGTTTCAACTCGACTAACAGTTAACACAGAATACTCCAAGTACGTAGCTGATATTGACTATTTCCTTGCATTTTTTTAATCTCTTTACTTCATTTCCACTAAGTGAAATGAGTCGTGAACACGGTTTCATGTTAATTTAAAAGTTTGAAGTGGTGGTTGAACTGTTCTGTGAAGTTAATTTCTTCAGACAAAGATTCACAAACAATTTAGAGAGATTTTCCACTCTGATGCAAATCTGTTATGAACATTAATTCCACATCATGTCAGAGTTATTCTCTCAAATATGATTTAATTGAGCACTGTTTTTGAGACTTAGCCTCTAGTTGGACTTCAGTGACCTAATGATTTCTTTTAAACGGTTTCCTTTTTTAATTCATTCAAAGGAGGAAATCTCATGCACCTGTTTATGGTGTTTTATCCTGTGGGTGTTAAAGTATGCATTCACTACAGCTGCTTAGGAAAGAAAGAGGATGCATTGACTATTCAGCTGTTTCTTAAGCGAGAAAATAGTTTTTGTACCTGTGCATACCATTAAAAGTTAAACAAAGTTAACTTGGTTGTTCTTAGACAGCTGTCACCTATAGTTCATATTTTAGATGAAAAGCATGAATTGCTGAAAGCCACATGCAGTTAAACCCAGCCAATAAAATATTTTGTAAGGGAATTCTCAAACAGAACGTGGTTTTTCAATCCATCATTTTTCCATTGTTTTTTCAATACGGACATGAACATTGCGCTCGCGTCTTTTACAGCATATTGTGCAATGATGTGCCAAAACCCCCAACGCTCAAGTTAAAAGAAGTTCAACTGTTCAACTGTTTCTTGGCCAGTCGTGCAATGCAAGCAATGACATACGTCCGAATGAGCGAGATGGAGGGATGTCAATGAGGGAGGGGCATAAAAAAAGTGCTGCCCATTGAAAACCAGCCAACTTTGAATGACTAATAGCGTTACTAGAAGAACATTTTTTAATATCTTTTAGAGAACGTTCCCTCATAGCAGGGAATCTTCTACCACTCTTGATGTTTTTGTGGCCTGTTGAGTAACATGAGTAATATATAGCGTAGTTCTGTGATCTGTTTTTGAATAAATATGACTTTTACAAGCACAAATTTACCCCCAGCACATACACATGGGGTGCTCGCCGGCCCAGAAAATAACATGTGCCGTCATGTGAGAAATAGCCTTTACAAACCTGTTCCAATGAGTTCTGTGAGCCGCAGGCTTTAGAAACGGAGAACTATTAGAAGTCCAGGGAGATCGTCTGCTGGCTGCTTCTGTACAGGGATTCTTCAAAACTAATTAAGAGTGGCATTGGGAGCATTAGGAAGCTTCAGAACACAACAGGGGAGTTGGCACGCAAAGGTATGGCTGAAGCTCCATGGGTCATTTCTGGTGAGCTCTGTGTGAGCGTGTGCTTTGCTATTGGATCATGCAGCAACAGTAATTCAGATTTTATTGCAATCCGTCGTTCTATTTGGGTTGGAGACAGATAAGCAATAAAGCAACAGCGCCTCCTCACCAACAATCATAACACAAGAGCTCTGATCCGAAAGCTAGAGAGCATTTGTTTATTCCTGCTTTTCTTGCCTTATTATCAGAGCATGTTATATCAAAGGTACAACATGCATGAAGGAATGTAAATGAAAGCCAAAGATAAAAATATATTCATAGTTAGATATAATAAGGGACACTATATAACTTATTTGTTCAAAAACTGGGCCAATAGGCCTACATCATTAATCTTCTTGTTTTTGTCTTATGCTGATTCACTATGGCAAGCCTTAGCAAAATGATTTCCTGTATTTCAAACAGTAGAGCAAGGCGCTTGCAACACCAAGGTTGTGGGTTCAATTCACTGGGAAAGCAAGAATATCTATGTATATCTTGAATATCATTTTATCATATTATGTCTTTATCTTTGCTAGTGGCAATATTGACTATATAGAGTCACTACTGAGATTCCATTGCATTCATTGCTCTTTCAAAAGAAAGTTGCACACACTACTGTATTTATCCTCACTTTGTACATCGTGATCATGTCTGATAATAACAGCCTACCTACAGGTTAATTAAATACACAGTAGTTGTTCCAATTTATTTGGCTTTGGTTATGAAATGCATTAAGGAAAAGTATAATTTACACTTTAAGAACCGCTATATATGGCACAATCAACTGTTTAATTTCAGACCTCCAGGGTTCGGAGAAGCTTCTGGGTAATCGGCGTGTGATTAAGTGCTCAGCGTGACAGAATTATACTGTCACATGCACTCATCTCTTTATGTTGCTGCAAAACTTCAGAAATGCATCACGTCTTGATGTGACTTTTGTTTTAATTATTCCTCTTGCTCATATATGGCTGATGCTTTTAAAACCTGCTGAGAAAATGTTTTAATGATCCTTTGAGGTTTGATTTATCCTCTGTTTGGCAGGGATTCTGCCAAATGCATAGATGTAAATGTAAAATGTAAATTTCCCATTATTATTCCAACTTTAAGAGCTTATGGGGTCATATCAAGAGAAAATTTCCATTGATTGAAAGAGTTTGATCAGAAATAGCAGTAATATTCCCAGATCCGAAATAGCAGTAAAAACGAATGAACTTCCAGGAGATTATCTTTCCCAGTAATGGAGTGTTTCTTAAAGGTACAGATCAAAAACAAATAAAGGCTAGAAACAGTCATGGTCAAGAACACATATTAACATTATAACTCAACCTTGATAGATACTTACAATTTAAAACATAAAACTCTAGTTAATTTTGAAAAGACTTCATATTGTGACACCAAAGACATTTTATATATATATATATATATATATATATATATTACTATATCTTAACACTAAATTATGTCAAATCACGCCTCTCGGCAAGTATTCTTGTAAACACACAAATGACAGTTCACATGGAAATTGGATCTGGATCATTATATTGAATCTGTGTATTAGCTCTTAAAGTGGCAGCAGCCTAAAAAGCAGGTTAAGCTGATCAAGCAAAGAGGCATGGCTTTAACAAAGATGTGTGTATGTGTGCGTGTGTTTTTTTGTGTGTGTGTGTGTGTGTGTGTGTGTGTGTGTGTGTGTGTGTGTGTGTGTGTGTGTGTGTGTGTGTGTGTGTGTGTGTGTGTGTGTGTGTGTGTGTGTGTGTGTGTGTGTGTGTGTGTGTGTGTGTGTGTGTGTGTGTGTGTGTGCGCGCGTGTGCCATACTACTCATCGGCCTATAAAATCTATCTTTAAAGTTCTGTCCAGTCCCCCCTGAGGGTTTATGGGAGTATTAAATTCTAACAGTATAAGCCACTGATATGTGGCACTTTCTGCCAGAGGCCATGTCATAATTCATCGCGATCGCACAGATCGATACATTATATTCCTTCAGAGTGGAAGATGATGGCAAATAGCATCAGAGTTCTCGTGTATTCCATGGCTGTTCTCGGGAAAGCAGACGTTTACAGCTGAAGTGTGGGAGAACTCAGAAGTTTGGTGATTATATATAATGAGCAGTGTTTCCTCTGACTGGTATTAACGGACTGGTTGTTAGTCTGAGGTGATTTCTTTGATCTAGAGACAAATTAACACTGAGTTATGTGTAGCTTTTAGAAGAAAATCTCCAATCTGTGTCAGACCATTTTGGATCAATATCTGCAGAGCCAGTCTCAGGTGATTACCTGCAATTTCCGACCTTAGAAAGGGAGAATATCTATGGATTCACTGATGGCTGTGAGTATGAATTGTTCGCTTGCGTGTGTATGTGTGTGTGTGTGTGTGTGTGTGTGTGTGTGTGTGCGCACGTATATCTATGTTTGTCTGTGTGACTCTAATTGTGATGTCATGATGATATAATATTTACTTAAATGATATACAAATTTACTTAGCTGTGAAAATCAGAAAATCAGTACAGAAATATGGGTCCGTCCAGTTTTTTTATTGCTTTTTTAAGTCTCTTATGCTTATTTGAAAACCGTAAAATTATTAAACATTATTGCAATTTAAAATAAGAGTTTTCTATGTAAATATATAGCAAAGTGAAATTTATTCCTGTGATCAAAGCTACATTTATTCATTCATAAATACAGTAAAACAGTGTAATATTTTGTCTATGTAAAACGGCTGTTTTCTGTGTGAATATATAGTAAAGTTTAATATATTCCTGTGATCAAAGCTGAATTTATTAAATCATAAATACAGTAAAATAGTGTAATATTATATCAATGTAAAACAGCTGTTTTCTATGTGAATATAAAGTAAAGTGTAATTTATTCCTGTGATTAAATCTGTATTTTCAGCATCATTACTCCAGTCTTCAATGTCACATGATTCTTTACCAATCATTCAGATATGATGATTCGATGCTCAACAAACATTTCTGATTATCAGTGTTGAAAACAGTTGAAACAGTGATGCGTTTTTTTCTTACTGACCCAAACGTTTGTGCAGTTATGCTCTATTTGCTCTCTTTGTTTTCTTCATCCATGAGGTTGTTTGCATTTGTTTTCTATCTATGTAGGTAATAGTCTCAATTGGTTTTGCAACACAGCCTTACTTTCTGTATTAGGCCTTAGCTGTATTAGACAGCTCATATTTTAGGATCTCGCTCCTCCAGCAGCTGCAGTCTGTTTCCGTTCGCTCTGTAAATGTCAGTAAGCATTTACCCCAGTGGATTGTCTTTAAAACCGTACTGATCACTGCTCTGAACACCAACGAATGCCATCCAGTCCCGTCTGGTTATGGATCAGGGATCAACGGATGGCTGGAGCTCCTCCCTGACCAATGCTTTTCATTACAGGATGTTCGTGCTTCTACATTTGCACACTTATTATCTGTCTTTCGGTTTTGCTGTGCGTTTGGACTCAGGCGTGTCTCGCCATCTGCTAGCATTCGTTCACTGTGATTTCTTACCCCCTGCTGGAGACAAAGATACACATGAGTGCTTGGCCTTTCAGGATTCTTCTTCTGTTAGTGTGTGTGTGTGTGTGCTCACAGGAGTCAGTGTGTTGTATGTGCTCATGTCTGTTAATTGAGTAAGAGCTTTCATTTTTAAATTCTAATTAAGGAAAGTTGTAAATCTGTCTTTGAGTGTGAGCATGTGTCCTTATCAGCTGCTAATTATGCTTCCAGCATCTGAGTAGTTTTGATGTGTGTGTGTGTGCAGGTTTAAATTACATTGTGGGGACCAAATGTAATAGTAAAATCTGATATCAACAGCCAGCGGTCCTCACGAGGGAAATTAATGAATAAATATACTAAATTATGTTTGTTTTTTTGCAGATGTATAAGTACAGAAGGTTTTGTTTGATGGGTGTTTAAAGGTTGGGTTAGTTTAAGGGAAGAGAGCATACAGTTGTACAGCTATGGAGATTCCAACAAAGATAGAGAAACCAAGTTTGAGTGTGTGTCTGAGGTTTTCTGTGGAACATTGTCGAGTTCAAAATGCCTGGTGAATAACAAATACAGACACGTTTAATGTTTATTATGATCTGGGTCAGAAATTAATCAGCACCCCAATTACAACATATTTTGCCCCTAAATGTAATAATGAAACTTGTTTATTGTTAGTTTATTGATAGATTTGATGAATCATGTATTGTGGTGAATCTCAAACCTGATAGATAGATAGATAGATAGATAGATAGATAGATAGATAGATAGATAGATAGATAGATAGATAGATAGATAGATAGATAGATAGATAGATAGATAGATAGATAGATAGATAGATAGATAGATAGATAGATAGATAGATAGATAGATAGACAGATAGATAGATAGATAGATAGATAGATAGACAGATAGATAGAGAACTCTCCATTACACTGTGCCTCATTTACAAAACGAAATGCTCCGAACAAACATATAATCCTTTATTTGATCCAATGGGCGGGGCCTATGGTGTGACGATGTATCGTATTCATTGATGTCTTGCTTTGGAGGCAGACATATGCTAATTAAATCCATCACCCATCCTGGGAAATAAAGGCATTTTTATAATGAGGAGGAAGTTGCTGGATGGTAAAAAGACCTCAAGGCAAACTTGATCTCTCATGTCATGATTTCTTTAAAACAGTTTCTTATGCCAGTGAACTCTGAGGAATTAACTATAGATCTAGTCCTTCTTACTCTCTCTCTCTCTCTGTTCCCATTTGCTGTGTGTTGTTTTCAGATGTACATCCAGACGACCACCCTCACCATCTCTCTCAGCCTCAGTGCGTCTGTGTCTCTGGGGATGCTCTACATGCCCAAGGTCTACATCATCATCTTCCACCCGGAGCAGAACGTGCCCAAACGCAAGCGTAGCTTCAAAGCTATCGTCACTGCCGCCACCATGTCAGGAAAACTAGTGCAGAAGGGAAGCGACCGGCCCAACGGGGAAGTGAAGACCGAGCTTTGTGAGAGCATGGAGACCAACAGTGAGTATTTCATCCTTGAAATCCCAGTAATCTCAATGGCCATTTGGTTTTTTTTTAAGGCTAGGAGGGCACCTAACTTGTGCAAGTTAATTGTACACAAAAACCAAGACTTCCATTGCTTTACAGAGCAAGATGTTAATTTGTTAAATCAGACAATTTTGTGCTCTGAATCAAGAGCTGGTTGGTTTGGTTCAAGGCTTGAAGTGTTTGATTAAAGAAATTTATTAGGAATATGCTTTAATAATCCAAGGTTGCTGTAAAAGTGTAAAAAATCACACGTTTACTCCAGATGTTTGGTAAATGGTCCATCTGTAGGTTGAACAGCTGTTTAGTACAGAATGGTAAACTTAACCGAACACAAGTCTTGTTATAAACCCAAAAGTTTCCCGCTGAGATGTTTGCCGGAGGTAGGCAGGCAAAGTAAAGTGTGACATCAATGTTACGAGTCTGATTAGCATATCCGACTAGCTGTGTTATTTGCCAGCTTGATACAATTTTTTTTGGTTCTTTTTGATTTATATTTTTTATTTTTTTTAGTTCTGCAAAGTGCAGGATTATGGAGTGTTGAAAATTTAATCATTCAGAAGTGATCCAAGGCTTTGAGGGGAAATAAGCCCATTTTAAGTCAAGCCAATTACTTTGTTCTTTGCTGTGGGTGATGCTTTGCCTTCTGAAACATTAAACCACAGCTCATCTATCAGTATCAAGACCACCCAAAAAACTAAATTAGTTTTTATTTGATCCACTTTTATCTAGTAAAGAGAGGATTTGGAGTAAATACCGGTGGAAATACCGATTTTGATTCATTTCAGTGAATCTTGTCAATACATTCACCAAAATGATTTGCTTGTAATCCTTTTCTATGATTATATTGTTGGTACACTCTAAAAAATGCTGGGTTGTTTCGATCCACACTTTTTTCAAATATTTAAAATAAACTTTTAACCCAACTGTTGGTTTTGTCCATAGTTGACCCAAACACGGATTGAAAGAATCCAGAATTCTTAAGAATGGAGGCATAACGCTTGTTTATTTGTGTGTTATGAACAATCCATTGAATCATTCCCTCAATAGATTTGTCTCTCACAAACTAAACAATACTTAAATCAAATTTAAGAGACTCGATTGAATGGATTTTTTTCTTTTTTTATTCACCAAGATTTACTAGCCAAATTACAAACTAGTTTGCATGAAAATATAGCCAAGCTTCACAAAGAAAACAGCACTGGTAACAGCCAAATGTAAACTTGTTTTCATGAAAATATGTTTGACACTAAATGATACGGCAACTAGACACGCTTTCACGCATTTAACGCTTGCAATACCAAGGTCATGGGTTCAATTCCCAGGGAAAGCAAGAGCTGATTAAAATGTTATTATGTACCTTCAATGCAAGTCGCTTTAGATACGAGTGTCTGCCAAATGCATGCAAAGAACATAGACTCCCAATGAAATCTCTGGTGATTCACAATATTGAATGAAATTAATCAAGATCTCCACCACACCTGGCTTTTTACATTTGACATTTTTATTTATGCATTTATCAGACGCTTTTATCCAAAGTGAATTTGCTTTCCCTGGGAATCAAACCCATGACCTTGGTGTTGCAAGCGCCATTCACTACTGTTTGAGCTACAGGAAAGATGGCATAAGAGACCAGTGAGTATAAAACAGTCGAGTGAGAGTGAATATGATGTTTTCCCTTCCAGCAGAACCATCCACCAAGACGACGTATGTCAGCTACAGCAATCACGCCATCTAAAGAGGGACACTCTCTGTGGGCGGAGCTGAGGGCGGGGCCCTGTCTGCAGCAGGACGTCTGTCATGTGACATGCGCTGACGGGCGAATGGACCTGGAACAGGCATCTGAGCATGAGATTTTTATAACGTTCTGCATCAATCTAAAACCCGCAGCATCCTGGGAGACAAACAGACAAACCTTCCAGTGAGACTGCAATCCTGCGTTCAAGAGCTACCGATCCTGCCATGAACACACGTGAACACGCACACACTCACAAAACTGAAGATGCAGGCTTGCAGTCATGTGAAATAAACGAAAAAATATCTTTCCATTTTACATTCCGCAGATGGAAACGTTCACGGTAAACTTTGGAAATGTGGATGTAAAAAAAGAGAAAATATATGAAACTACCAGAGTCAAACTATGTTTGTTGTTATTGTATTTTTGTGGTCGTGCAGATTTTTTCATTCTTGTCCCACTTTGTCAGAAACCTGCATTCTGAGATGACGTGTCTTGTATTGGCTGACTGAACCGTAACTGCGGGGTTGTGAAGCTGTAAAATGCCATGGTTGAAGCATGCTAGTTTTTATACCAAAAAAAATGAAGAAGATTTATTTATAATAAAGGAATGTTTTGCAAATGTGTAGCGTTGTTAGATGCGTATTTGACAGTGAGATTTGGTTCTCATTTCTCTCATTCATATTCAATCACCTCATATCACAGTCCAAAAATGTCTTGCGCACAGAACTCAAACTCTCGATCCCATGTAAACCCAATTTAATTGGGGATTTTTCAGGTTCATTATGGACTCTACCAGGGAAAAATGTTTAGCAAGGCATTGCAAATCTTAAAAAGCCAATATTTTCTGCTCCTTTTGCATGTGTAATTACTATAAAATATATTTTTTTAAATCCTCATTCATTGATTATAAATGACTGGAAAAGTCACGTAAATTCATTAGCCAAATAATGCGGGATTCAAAATAGCCTTAAGGCTCAAACATTATACATGTGTGGCAGTGTGATAAACAAGAGACTAGTGTGATAAATTCACTTGGAAATCCTTTTAATCATGTTTGTGTGAAGCTGCAGAATATGCGTGTCGTAAATTTCATTAACTCAAGTAACTTTTGCATACGCTCTTTAAAATAAGGTTTTTGGTCCTCAAGAATAACCTTATTTGCTTCCCAAAATAACCTTTCAGTGAACATTTCTTTAAAAAAAACTTTTTTTTCTTAATGTGTAGGATATTTTAATAACCTAAAGAACTTTGTGTGCAATGGAAAGATTGATGCCAATAAAGAATTGTTATTTTTAGTACACTTAGCAATACATTTACATTGAGAAAAATCCTCCTAAAAGGAATTGCATTGGAAATGCATCAGTTTTACAGCTTAAATACCCCTTTATATAATATGAGCTTAAAATGTCTGCTATTAAACTTTCTGGAATGCCTCGCTCTAATAAGATGCTTTTGCACCGGGTAGTTATAAGAACTCAGTTATAGTGACTAGTCACCAGTGTTAGGGTTAAGTGCGGCATTCAACTACTGGAGGATGGAGGATGCCGTGATTGGTTGAGAAGTGCCTGGACTTCTGGGTCGGTCATCACAGTTTTCTATCACAAAGTAAGTATATATAAATTGTGATTTATACGCATACGTTCCAATCAGTGTACACTGGTATTTCCTGTTAGACTTTAATTAAGGGTGTGTTCACACTTGGCATGTTTGCTTGGATTGAAATGAACTCTGGTGCGATTGCTCTGTTCGTGCAGTTCATTTGAGTAAGTGTGAACGCTGAACGTCTGAACATCAAACACACTAAGACTCTGAAGAGATGGGTCTCACTCCACTTCCAAACCAACTCTTATGCGGTTCGACTGAAATATGAACGCAACACAGACCAAAAGCATGCAAACCAACCAAAAACAGGACATGATATCAAAAGATGTGATCCTAAAAAGGACAAAATCTTCAAGAACTTTAGGGATAAAATGCCAATGTGAACTTTTAAGTGGACCAGGACTAGAATGAAATGTTGTTTTGTTTTTATTTGGTCTTTACCAAACGAACCGAGCTACAAGTGTGAACACACCATTAATCTCCCAAAAGGTGTTCCTATAGCTAAAATCATTCCCATTTCACATTCCTCCAATGCAAAAGCCCCTATAGACACTACACACAGTCACTCACACAAACACACTACACACAGTCACACACACACACACACACTCTCACTGATTCACACATACACACTGATACACCCACACACTGATATACACACAATCACACTCAGACACACACTCTCTCTCTCTCACACACACTCATACACACACAATCACACACCCACTCTCTCTCTCACACACACACACACACACACACATTTAAGCACACTCACACCAGTTTTTCTGTGTGTGTGTGTGTGTGTGTGTGTGTGTGTGTGTGTGTGTGTGTGTGTGTGTGTGTGTGTGTGTGTGTGTGTGTGTGTGTGTGTGTGTGTGTGTGTGTGTGTGTGTGTGTGTGTGTGTGTGTGTTGGTTGTTGTGGTTTACAAGGACATTAAAAGTGTTTCTATGCATTGGGAGAGCTGGAAAACAAAATTTCTGTTCAAGTCCTTATAGTTCACAAAAACCTGATTTTGTGTAAAATCTGTGTATGAGACAGTGCCCCTGTAGCCGGGTCCCGGTAATGCACCATCTCATGCATATGCACACATGTGTCTGAATCGCAGCTTTTGATTGGCTGATCGCCTGATGTCCTCATAATTACGGTTTTTGTCAAACCAGTGTAAAGGTTTATGGGGAAAAAATGACGTTGCTTGCAAAATAACAACAAAAACATTAAAAAAGCTACAGTAATTAAATAAATAAAAAAGGAATAATGATAATATCACCCATATTTTGATGACCCTGTTCTCCGACCTGAGATGCACGCGCTCTGTTGCTGAGACTGACTGCGCATGCGCAGAAATTACCGACGTGAAGAGCAATCAGGTAAGAATAATGATAAATAAACCGTTTTATGTGTAATTAAGTCAAGTTTTCTGTTTATATAGTTTGTAGTTAGAGTCATTCTAAAGCTAATTTGACGATTGTGAAATTAAATAGCACCAGACTACATGTATATTACATTTCCTCATAACAACGCGTGAGGAATTAATTTATTATTAATTAATTTGTTAATTTATAATGTAAATAATGTAATATCTGTATGATGCTACTCACTACAAGTCGTACAAATAAAGATAATAGCTGGTAGTGCAGTTATTTTGGGTAATGGCCGATTGCGTCATTGTTTAATTGAGATAATTACTTTTAATGCTGTTTTTAGTTGGTGATGTTGATGTAAGTGTATGTAAGTCCGTATAACACAGTCACAGTGTGCTTGAGAAAGAGAGAGAAAAATCTATATATTGTTTTACAGTTTCACTTCCTAGCATGTAAATTATAATAATCAGTAATGTTCCAAATATTTTAACCCTCTATGTCTATAACAAATAAATGTGTAAAGCATTTGATTAGGCCAGTGATCTGTAAAAGTCATTTTAAACATTAATCTACGCTGGGATTTGCAGGGGATGATGACAGCAACAAGATCCCAGAGGACCAAACTAAATCCAAAAGATGAAGATGGATTTGAAATAAAATACATAAATTCATTTAAAGGTGAGTAACATACAGCTGTGTTTACTGGTAAGTATTTTTTAAATGTTTTCCCTGGCTAATCTGTTCACAGTTGGAAAATTCCTATTGTAACTCATATAAATTGCATTGTATACTGTAACCCATTTATACAGTGAGGAAAATAAGTATTTGAACACCCTGCTATTTTGCAAGTTCTCCCTCTTAGAAATCATGAAGGGTTCTGAAATTGTCATCGTAGGTGCATGTCCACTGTGAGAGACATAATCTAAAAAGAAAAATCCAGAAATCACAATGTATTTCTTTTTTAAACTATTTACTTGTATGATACAGCTGCAAATAAGTATTTGAAAATCTGAGAAAATCTATGTTAATATTTGGTACAGTAGCCTTTGTTTGCAATTACAGAGGTCAAAAGTTTCCTGTAGTTTTTCGCCAGGTCTGCACACACTGCAGGAGGGATTTTGGCCCACTCCTGCACACAGATCTTCTCTAGATCAGTCAGGTTTCTGGCCTGTCGCTGAGAAACACAGAGTTTGAGCTCCATCCAAAGATTCTCTATTGAGTTTAGGTCTGGAGACTGGCTAGGCCACGGCAGAACCGTGATATGCTTCTTACAGAGCCACTCCTGGGTTATCCTGGCTGTGTGCTTCGGGTCATTGTCATGTTGGAAGACTCAGACTTGACCCATCTTCAATGCTCTAACTGAGGGAAGGAGGTTGTTCCCCAATACATGGCCATGGTCATCCTCTCCTTAATACATTGCAGTCGCCCTGTCCCATGTGCAGAAAAACACCCCAAAGCATGATGCAACCACCCCCATGCTTCACAGTAGGGATGTGTTCTTGGGATGGTACTCATCATTCTTCTTCCTCCAAACACGTTTAGTGGAATTATGACCAGCTCTTTGGTCTTGGCCATGTTAGTTGTTGGATTCTTACTGATTGTATGGGATGGACAGGTGTCTTTATGCAGCTAACGACCTCAAACAGGTGCATCTAATATAGGATAATACATGGAGTGGAGGTGGACAATTTAAAGGCAAACTAACAGTTTAGGGTTAATGAGTTTTATGGATTTTTTTTTATAGATTATGTCTCTCACAGTGGACATGCACCTACAATGACAATTTCAAAACCCTTCATGATTTGTGGGAGAACTTGCAAAATATCAGGGTGTTCAAATACTTATTTTCCTCACTGTACTTATCTAATCACACATTTTAATGTTGAGTATGTGATCTTTGTGGAGAAATTAAAGTACTTCATTTTGAATCCAATTTGACACAAAACAGTGCAATGGTTTGGTCAGCTGTGCAGAAAGAGATCCTCAGCTGAGACTTGATGAGAATACTCAACAGCTCATTTATTTACCGTTACATTTTTCCAAGATGATGCAGAATCTTTTTTTATGTATAAAGAAATGTAAAGTTGTGTTTTGCGTATGTTTAAAAAAATGAATGTTCCATAAGTAAACTCCTTTCTCTCTCCCGCAAGATCTCAAATACTGATCAACAGTTGACGCTTCATGTGAGCATTAAACAGGTAATGTATTTACCTTTGGAAAATTTTGGCATAGGCCTGAGCATTTATTTCTAATATGTTGTTTAATTGACAAATTTATAAATCCAATCAGACTTAAAATACTACAATACTACAGACTTTTAGTTGTGTGGCTGACATTCAGTGCTAATCTAATACAGTACTAGATTTTTCTTTAATAGCATTTAAAGAATTAAGAAATCTTTTACAGATATAAGAAAAATAATAAAAAGTGCAGAAGAATGTGAGAATAAAAGGAAAAAAAGGAGAAAGAAATTGATAGGCAAATTCAGTGTAGATAGCACAGATCGGCAGTAGATCATATGTACTGCTGTATGAGAAACATGAGAGCCCATTACAGAACATATTAGAAATAAACGCTCATGCCAAATTTTTCCAAAGCTAAATAAATGACCTGTTTAATGCTCTCAAAAAGTGTCAGAGAGAGAGAGAAAGAAGCTTACTTATTGAACAGTAATTTTACTTTTCTGTAAAATACAATATATGCAGCTCATGGAGATTCTGCATCATCTTGACAAAACGTAACAGGTAAATTAATGACCTGTTGATCATTATCATCAAGTCTCAGCTGAGGTTGAAATCTTAAGGGGATAGATATTATAAATAAATACTTTTGCATAACGGGTGTTGACTATTGTATTTAAGTATCACTGAACTTCTGCCCATCCCCCACAATATGACACCAGGAGTAATTATGAGGACATTTTACACAACCCATGACTCCATCTGACTGCTGTACAAGATTAACACTGAACCTCTGCCCATCCCCCACAATACGACACCAGGAGTAATTATGAGGACATTTTACACAACCCATGACTCCGTCTGACTGCTGTATAAGATTAACACTGAACTTCTGCCCATCCCCCACAATATGACACCAGGAGTAATTATGAGGACATTTTACACAACCCATGACTCCATCTGACTGCTGTACAAGATTAACACTGAACTTCTGCCCATCCCCCACAATACGACACCAGGAGTAATTATGAGGACATTTTACACAACCCATGACTCCGTCTGACTGCTGTATAAGATTAACACTGAACTTCTGCCCATCCCCCACAATATGACACCAGGAGTAATTATGAGGACATTTTACACAACCCATGACTCCATCTGACTGCTGTATAAGATTAACACTGAACGCCTGCCCATCCCCCACAATATGACACCAGGAGTAATTATGAGGACATCTTACACAACTCCATCTTAATCACAATAAACAACCTTAGGTTTATTATATCTTCTGTCTAGTTTGCTCCTGCTTTTGGCATAAACCTGCTATGATAAACACGTTTCCTGAAACTACAGTTAGATCTACCTGAAAAACATGAAGGACTCTATTTCTTTTATCTTTATTCTATTGTTTTTATTACTTCTGCTTATGTTTAAATATGTACTATTTTATGTATTTTTGCACTACAAAATTAAACGTATTTAAACTAGAATCCATGGCTATGTTCTACATTAAATTTTATGATTTTAACAAAACTTTAGATACTTATTATCATTACCAAGATAATCAACCTCATTTCCAAAACCTATATATCATTACCAAAACAGTTCTATAAATGTTAATTTAATTAAAAGAAAAATTGTAGTTTACAGTTTACTTTTCAACACTTGTACAGACTCTACACATTATGTTCCTTCAGATTTGTCACATAATTAAAAAAATGGTCAGGTTTCATTTAAATATTCTAAAAAAATAGGTTGTAAATTGTGGAAGGTGTTGTGGTGATGCGAAAAAGCATTCAAAATAAAAATCCTGTTAATTTAAAAATAAAAATTTCAGAATTTCAAATTACTGTGCATGATTCTTAATAATCCAATTTTAAAAATGTTAAAATGTATTAGCTTTTCTAACAACATTGACGTTTTCAGACTTGCAGTAATGAGAATTTTTAGGACTTGTTTTGGAAATTATGTTCAAAAATGTCTTAAACTGTAAGTGAATGTTTTTAAAATAATGTGCACAAATAATTTAGACTTTGGTTCAAATGTCTGAAATAATTTTTTGTTAATTCAAGCATTTTTTAAATTTTCATGTTTGACATTTTTAAAACCATGTTTTCATGAGAATCACCCATATATATATATATATTACACACACACTGTAAGTCAATGGCTACTGTCAAATGTTTGGATACATATATTATTAAGAATATCATCTTTTGTGTTGAACAGATGCAAGAGAATCATACAGGTTTGGAACAACATAACGGTGAGGAAATTTGACAATTTTCAGTTTTGGGTGAACTATCCCTTTTGTTTGTTTTCAGCTATTTTTATTACAATTTGTTTATGAAATGTTTTTAAAATGTTTGAGAAAAATGTATGTGTAACTTGATTTATGTAATTGTAATATTAATAACTACATTAATAAACTTTGCACTTTGTTCTCTGTTATATGTTCTCATGTCTGTTAAATGCTCATATGTGCATATCAGAACACAAATAGTAGGTCCTATAAAATACAGTTGCATATTTACATAATCATACACAATTTTTTACAATATCATCTTTTTAAATGGTTGTGTCTGTGTGAGTATGATCCCACAGGTGACTCTAATCATATGTCCTCATAAATCAGGTGTATCCTTATAATACACAATGTATTCAGTTGTGTATGTGTTTACTGTGTCCCTCTAATACACGTTAGTGACACTTGTGTGTATTGTATAGCAACTGTCCTCATAATCAGGTGTGTCCTTATAATACACAATGTATTCAGTTGTGTATGTGTGTACCGTGTCCTCTTAATTCATTTGTGTCCCTCTAATACACGTTTGTGACACTTGTGTGTATTGTACAGCAACTGTCCTCATAATTCCAGTTAGTCCTTATAATATAGTTTTGTGTCATGGGCGGAGCTTGTGCGTCTAATTATCAGAGTCCTCGTTAGTAGGTAAATTGTCAAGTTGTCATATTATAGGTTGTGTTGTGTGTATAGCAATTCTGAAGTGAGATCTGTGATGTGGGGCTCAAAAGAAAAATTTTGATAGGTGTCTCATCTCTGTAGAGCAAGCGGAAAGGGGTGTCCCCGTAAACCACCAACAGACTGGTTTGGGGCTCAGTGTCCTTGTAAACCACAAAAACCCGTATGTGAGTGTGTGTGTGTGTGTGTGTGTGTGTGTGTGTGTGTGCGTGTGTGTGTGTGTGTGAGAGAGAGAGAGAGAGAGTGTGTCTAAGTGTTATTGTGTGTGTGTGTTTGCGTGTGTGCGTGCGTGCGTGAATGAGTGAGTGTATGTGTGTAAGAGTGAGTGTGCGTGTGTGTGTGTTAGAGTGTGTTTGTTTGTGTGTGAATATACTTAGTTGGACTGATTGTAATTATATAGGAAATAATAATCAAAAAAGAGTGTTTGTTTAAAGCTTCCAAAAGGGGATTTCAAACTCTTAAAGAGTCGAATCTCTCTCTCTCTCTCTCTCTGGAATGCCTTGCACCATTGCTGTCCTCAATATGATCAATTACTGGGCTGATTATGAAATAATGATCATGGAGAGGGTTTGTTGTTAAACTTTTCTGCCCTTGACCCTCTTGCCTTTGATGAGTCCTGAGATTGTTTCTGCAGGTTCTGTGTCTGGATGTTCATATCCAGCAGTGAGGACGTGTTCTGTGTGAGTCGACCTTGGCTGACAGCACAGCTCCTGTGGCACGACCACCTCCCGCTTCTGTGGAATGATATAGCAGGTGTTGAGTGAAACCCGAGGCTGTCGGTTTGCTCCACCGCCGCAGACCCGTGCCGCTTCCGAAGCGCTAATCCCCTGCTATCTCCACCAAGCTAATTCAATTACTTCTCCCTCTGTTGTAAATGAGATTCAGAGAACATCCAATCTCCCATCTCTCTCCCCTATTCTGTCCCTCGCTTGCACTTAGACATATCAGTCAGGAAGTAAAGAGGCCGATGTCGTCTCAGGTAAGACCAGAATCAACAGACTCGTCTTTTGGAGGGATGTGGTTGCCATGGCAGCCAAACAACTGTTGTGTCTTTAGACCTTGATCTCCTCTGGGTTTTTCTCTAAGGCCATTTTCACACTTGATTTGATCGCAAATACTTCAATAACAAAAAGGGATGAAATCGACATCTGGTTCTTAATATTTTTTATTCATATTTTGTTAATATTTTACAAAGCATCTAAAAGGACGTGGTGTTGGGGAAAAAAGAGATGGGAGGGAAAATAATATTTTAATGCTTTTGTGGTCTCTCACAAACCCCGTTCATTGCAAGTCCCTTAAAGTGCTCTGTCAAATATTAATTAAAAATATTAACAAAACTGATCTGAACCAGATGTCGAATGCATCCCTTTTTTATTGAAGTCTTTGTTTTGCATAGACAAACTTTCCATTTTGTAAGAGATCCACACAAAAAATGCATTGATAATGCATATGCTCTAGTCTAGAAACATCTATGATTCAAAACTATTGCATCTGAAATGTTTTCCCAAGCAGAGAGCTGTGCATTCAGATGACTTTATCTTTTCCTTCCTGTGTTTCTTCTCCAACTTTGCTTCTCTCCCGACCCGTGAAAGCTATTTTTGTGTGTTTTGTTTTGCCTAATAAGATTTAGCAACAGTGGAAAAACAGAATAATTTTGAGTAGAAGTGCCGTTTTATTGTTTGCGAGACCTAGAATGGCCGTCCCCAAAGGAGGATGAGGCGGGAAATAAGTTTAATCTCCAGTCTTCCAGCTGCCAGATAGCAACACATTTCCACACAAATATGAACGAATGATATATTTTGTATATTTTGAGACGTAATCTCTCAGGAGAACCTGCATGAAAGAGGAACTTATGAGTGAGAGAAGCTCCAAAACCCATGCAAAACACTGCGTTTACTGTCTTGTCATTCATCTTTTTCTCCTCCACAATATTCAGGAATGAATTCATCTCAAAGGTATATTGATATCTATTTTAGTTTTGTACAATTCCATTTTAAAATTTAAGATTAAAAATCTACCATTTACTTACATCTATAAATGTTTCCCATTTGATATCTGACCTACATTAATGACTTTATTTTATTGGCCTACTTAATTCTATTTATTTGCATACTCAATTGTAATTGGTCTTTGTTTTTCTTGCATATAATTAAACCATTTACAACAGTATTTATGCTGCCCATGCACACTTATACACCATTTAATATAGTGAATTTAAATTTTTATAAAAACTTTAAAGTCATTTATTTTTTATGGAATATAGTATGTCTCATAAATGATTTATTTATGCACATATATATTTTTTTAAATTCATGTTCCTGGTAGTCTTGAATCAGAATAACTTCCCCTCCCTCTTGCAGCTTCTCTTCTCTTCTCTGATAACAAGGGTGGGGAAACCTGTCAATCACATGAGATCAGCCAATAGAAAACCACAACCAGCCATTTTAATTTCTACCAGAAAAAATCAAGCCCCGCCCCTACATTTGTTCTTGTTCCAGAAGCGTTTCACTCAAATATTCAGTACAATAGAGAAGAAAAGATGATAGTAACTTCCGTTTTCTAATGCACTAATGTTCCTCACTCTTGTTGTTCTGTTCTTTTTTCACAGCTTTGTGATTTCTCTCCCTCGGCTTCGATACAAGACAATGAACATATGAATGACTCCAAAACGTTTAGAAAAACACCACACCTGAGACACATGAGCTGTCAGAAATGTCATAGCTGTCAATCATTACGTCTCCATGAATACCATCGAGACAGAAGCGTTACTGGTGCTTCATCTGGTTAATTACGATCAGAGCGCTTGGGGTTTAACGGCATGTGAACACACACATGCTGCCTGAAACAGGAGCGTATTGTACCAATGCTTTCTTAAAAAAAAAACATCATTATATTTTGTTATGTAAATGCATGCGTCTTAAAAAAAATAACATTGTAATGCATTTTTTGCATTTCTTTGTGTTTCGTAACCCTTTTCCACTGTATTTTTAACCTTTAAAAACTAAAACTTCAAAACCTATTATACTTTGTGTGTGTGTGTGTGTGTGTGTGTGTTCTTCTCTATATCAGTGTCAGTGTTTATGAACTCCTGAATCACCTCCATTGTCATCTTGAGTTTTTCTTGGAACAAACACTCACAATATTCCTCATTATAATAATTAATACGCAGAATAAAGGGGCGAGGCTTGAGTTAGTTAGTGGTGTGTTGAAGGGGGCGGGAGATTTCACACACAAACTGGAAGCTCTTGACCAATCACAACACACTGATCCAGCTGACCAATCAGAGCAGTGTGTTTTTCAGAAGGAGGGGCTTCAAAGAGACAGGAACTAAACAGAGCGTTTCTGACAGACTGGGAAGAGACGAGCCGCAACAATGAAAAAATGGGAGAAATTGTGCTTTTTGAACATTCAAGCATGAAAACCTGCTCTAGCAGATCCCCAAATCAAGACTTTAAAAGAGCAGGATAGACTGTGTTTTATGTTGCTGTGGCTTTAAGACTCTACATGTGACATGAGCAGCTGTGCTTTGGTCTGCTAATCAGGAGCTGTGGTTTGCTGTTTGGATTCAATACAATTTTCACCATCTCATCTTAATTTCTTACATTGGGAATCTTTAAAAGCATCTGCAGAGCTTTCGGTGCTACACAACCAAGATCAGCAGAAGGTTTGGCAGACTTCCAATGTTTTACTCTTTTCATTAGTTTTTTCTGCTGAATCACAGTATCCTACTTTCTCCTCCTTTCAAATCCCTCACCAAGTTGAACACCAAATCAGAGTTTATGTGTAAATATGGGTAATCATGTGTTAGTGTTTTGCTGCTTACTTTAAATAGATGGTCTTTTGGGGCTGTGGAGAGAAGCAACAGTACATTTTCATAGTACATCTCTCAATTTTATCCAAAATTATAAAGGTAACTTTGATTTGAGTCTCTGCTCTGCTTTGAGTCTCTTGTGCAATGATAGCAGTCTTTTATATGAAATGTTACATGTGTATCTCAACAAACTTGTCTGTCATGCTCTTAAAGTGCCGGCATGAAACCCTCTTCTCATGGCGGTACAACAGGCAGCCACAGGCACTCTGTATGTGGGCTCACAGGCAGAATTTCACATCTTGACAGCATCGGTGAGAAATGGCCGCATGCTGCAAAAATCCCAAAGCTGGCAGAGAGCTGCGCTTGTGAAGCTCTTGTTTGTCATGCTCTGCTGCGGTCGTGTTCCCTTCATGCAGGCGAAACTGAAAAATGTACAAGGTTATGGGGTTTTTTTGTGGAGAAAGTGGGAACGTTTTTATGGAGAGCCTGTGATTTATGACCTCAGATATATTAAGGATAAAGTTTGCTGAAAAGTTTGCAGAAATTCTGATGAGCTTTTCATATTTTTAGGCAAATTTATTTGTAGAAATTTAGCACTTACATTATTTTTTGGTACAAAAAATGTTAAGCTGTAAATCTCTGATCATTTTAGCAGATGTGGTTTATCTTATTAGTTCACCTAATTACAACAAAAAATATTTATTACATTTAAACAGTACAAAAAGATATTAAATTATTTATAAATACTTTGCCTTTTAAGAGTTTTTATTTTTTAAAAGCTGCAAGTCAGCGCCAGCAAACTTTCATGCCCCCGGAATATTTTATCTGAACACTCAAGATATCAAAAGGAAGAACAAAGCCTTTGCTTTCAAACAACCAAATAAAAAAATATTTTATTCAAGCTTCATGGATTCTTTTTTTATCAACACTTGAATGTGTGTAGGTTTCATAACAAAGCAACCTTTTTAACACACAAAAAACAAAACAAGATCAAGTCCATCAAAACCCCAAACCTTCACAGATCTAAAGCTTGTCCTGTGTCGACATTTCATTCAGCAATATTAGGCAGTTTTGATTTGTACGCTGTTCAATAATCATGTTAACTTGCTTGTTTCTGCTTCTTCTTCACCTGTGTTTTTGGATCAGAAATCCTCTGCTCTTTTAGATGTGTAATATCGCCCCCTATCGTACAAAAGAGAAAATGTGGATTGCTGGGAAAATTCCACCAATGGCAGAGAAGTGTTGTCACAAATGGCGGGAAAAAAAATCTGTCAATGGTGGGGAAATACTTATTTTTTACAGATTTTATGTATTTTTACAGCTATGCGTTGTACTGTATTTATCTAAAGTTATGGTAACTGAGAATAATAATCTCTTAGTGGTCCTAAAATATTTTTTTGTACTTATTAAATGTGTGTTTAAGATACTTGAACTGATATTTTTATGTAAGGCTCTTGAGGAGAAATGAATTCTAAAGACAATGCATGCTTTGTTCTTAAGGAGTCATTGACCTTTTACCATAAAATCTGCAAAAATCCCTTCAGTTTGCTTGATGAATTCTGCCTCCCTCTGTATTTTCTGACCTTCGGGCAATATTCAGGGTTATTGATTTAAGACCGACTGCTCTCGGGTGCTTTGGACTGTGACACTTTCAGAAAAGGATGGAAGAGCATCTCTGTAGAAAGAGCGTCCCTTTGAGTTCCCTGCGGATCAATTGGCAAAGTGGACATCAACAACCAAAAAATCCTGGTTTTACAGCACTAGACTGGTTGTTAGAAGGCTTTGCCGAACCAAGCAGTGTTTTATTAATTTAAACTATGACTGGAATGCGAAATATTGCAAATGAAAAAGGAAAATATGAGAAAAGTAATTCAAAATACTATTATAGTATCTCAATGAAATAATGCATGTCAGCATCCGGCTTGCTGAAATCTCCTTCTCTTTTCAGGATTGCGATAAAGCTAGGTTATACCTGTTATCGTAATGACTCCAGATCTGGTTAAATGTGAGCCTCAGAGTACCCGCTGCAATTTTCCGCACATAAAACTTTTCAGACCTAACGGGATTTTTCCTCTAATGGCAGACACGAGGGACAGCAATGCGGTTCGGTTCCATTTACAAAGCGCCGAGAGCCTTTTCACTCCGAGCTCACTGCGAGTCATGACACATCTGCTGAGCGTTTTGTCGTCAGTCACGCGCTTTGGTGAAGTTTTAATGAAGGTGCTGCTTTTGGTTTTTGAGTCCAAGGGCTGTTAGAGCCGGCGTGTCCGTGTTCTTGGCTTGTGCATTGATGATCCAGCTGAATAGGTATCTCTGAGCTGAATTTTTCCCATGCTCCATTGTGTGATATTTCATTCATCTCTGTGTAGAGTGAGAAAGAAAGGTGGGGATGATTGAAAAACGAGATGTGGATGACACTGCTCGGTAACAAGGGCAGATGAGGTCGGAGCTGTAAGGGTCGAGTGGGCAGATGGTCCGTGTTACGATGATGGTAGAGGAACTGAACGTGTGCTAGAATAACCAGCCGTAAGGATGAAACATGTTGCTTATGTTCAACACATTTAAAATGTGTTCTGTTTTCAGTTTAAGTTCAATTATCACAACATTTAGCATTAGCATTAACTACTTTACATCCCGGATTTGACCCTTTCACACATGGAGGTCACTACAGTGGAGAGCTTCATAAAGAGCCATTGTTCCATTGCATGGGTTTTGATGGCATAGTTGCACATCAACCACTAAAGTGGACTCTTTGCTGTCTCCAAACCGAGATGGCCGACAACCATATTGCTCCAGAATATCCATCTGTTCCTTCTATCCTAGGAGACTCTTGCAGGTAAAAAAGGAAATGTTGTAATATCTAAGGAGTCGTATCAATGTTGAATTTTCCAAGTATTGATTTTAGATCGGGAGGAAATTCTGATGAATGATTTGTCCACTAAATTGGGCATCACTGGTTATATTTCATCTACAATTCATATTATTACTGTGACTTTTCCTCAAATTAGTGCAGCCTTGATGGGCAAAACAAATTTTTTCATTGCCATAAAATTACAATTATGCATTTGGCAGACTCTTTCATCCAAAGCGACTTACTTTGCATTCAAGACAAACATTGACATTTCAAATAGTTTTTGCTTTCCCTAGGAGTCGACCCATGACCTTGATTAACAGTGAATCTGAAATAAGTGTTATCTGGTGAGATAAAGCATAGTAATGTAATGCCAGTGTCTCTTCAAAGCAATTTGTGGTTCTTCCTGTGAAGAAAGTCTCCTCAGCAGCCCTGATGCATCCATGCAACCTCTTCCATGACGACAGCAGCCTGTAATACATTATGAGTGGGAATTCTGGGAAATGTAGCAGTGTGAAAAATATCTTAATGCTTCTGAAGTGTGCAGCAAATACATGATGACAGAACTGCGTTTCTGTTCCTAATTAATGCCACCCACTCAATAAGTTCAGCAAGGGTCCGCGCTGGTGACGGTCAGTCAGAGACTGGTAACGATCCTCTGATAACATGGCGCCCTAGTTCTGATGACCTCTATGGTCCATGTTTGATGGGTCAGAAAATGGCTTTCCTGCAGCTCAAACAGTAGAGTGTGGTGCTTGCAACACCAAGGTCATGGGTTCGATTCCCAGGGAAAGCAAGAACTGATTAGAATGTCAATGAGTTTCTTGAATGCAACGCAAGTCGCTTTGGCTAAAAGAGTCTGATAAATGCATAGATGAAAATGTCATGGTTTTAAATCGTTTTATTGTTTTGTTCAAAATAATCATGTAAGATGAGAATTTTATTCACCAAGCAAAAACCAACCTACTTATTTACTAACAACCCATTCCAGTTTAACCAGGTAAAATAATAGTTTTAGATTCTTTTCTACGTCTAAAAAACCTTTCTCTCAGTCTGCATTTGTGTTCCTGTCAAAAAAAAAATTGCATTGCTTTTGAATTTATCATATTTACAGATACATATTTTATTGCATTGTAAAAAGATTGGTAAAACAGTTTATTATTAATATTATTTGACCACTTGATACTGAATGAAATAACTCACAACTTGTACATGTTTTGTATTGAATTACATTTTTCATATCACATTCTTTTTAGAAATGACACCCAATGACTGAACAAGAGAATAGAGCACACAGTAGAGTAATATAGATGGATAATTATCACTCTATTTTACTTCCTCACATACAGCATTACATTCAGATCTGCAGTCTTTATCACACAACTTGTACTCCCCGTTCTCTTCCTCCATGGCTCCGCAATGATGGGAATATTCTGGTTGAATTCCTCCTTTCCAGTGATTCCTGTTTCCCACTTGAATTCCATTGATCCAAATCCAGAATCCGAAAACCCGGCTCTGTCTGAGCCCCACCCACACCGGCCCGGAGATCTTCCTCCTTTTTAGCTCTCGCTCTGTGTCTTTCTGATCTATCTCAGAGTGAATGGACAGAAGTTGAAAATTACGACTTTCACAGTAATCCAGAGCTTTTTCCCAACTCATTTCATCCTCACATAAATGGAGCTTTCTGTAGAAAATAATCATAATTAACATCAAAATAAAATTAGTTGCATTAAAGCATATAGTAGAAATGTTGAATTTTAAAGCATCCAACATTTTCTTAACTTACTGTAACAAAGAGCAAAATATTGACCCTGATTCACTTTACTCCATTGGTTCTTTGAGAGAAATGTAAAACATCCGTGAGCTGCTTTACATCCTGTTTTAATCGGTGTGAAATTTGACTGTCCACCATCATACCAATCAAGGGTGTTATCATCATTATATCGGAGGCCGATCCAGGAAGAGTTATTCCCATTTAGTGTTTTCCTCACTTGTTCATTTTCCATTTCATCTCTGATCGTCACTAAATAAGTGTGTTTCTCTTTGCAGTAAATCTGAGCCTCAAACCAAGTTCTGTGTACGGGGATTAATCTGTATCTTTGTGATTGTTGCTTATAATCTGTATGAATACAAGAGTTAATACAGTACTCACATGGATTTAGTTATTTATAAGATATAAAGAGTTTAGAAATCATTACCTTTATCATAACATATGAAGTACTTTTGTGTTGAATTACAGTCAGAAAACTCCCAACTTCCGTCAGTGTTTATTGCAGCACAGAAGTTTTCTGCAGTAAAAGTCCCACTTAAGTTGACGAATGTGGAAAGATGATCGTTTGACCATTTACAGCTGGTGGCACCAATCCAAGCACTCTCACCAGCACTTAAATTAGAAGCTAACAACTTATTCTCTTCATCATCATAGATTATCGTTATGATCGTCTTCATCATAGATTGTGACCAGATCAGTGAAGTTACTTCTGTAAGCATTCAGTGCTTCAGCTAAACTCATTTTAACGCTGGTCACGTTGAAACTTCTTAGCCGATCTGTAGCATTTAAAAGGGAAACACCTGAAAACAGATATTCAGTTTTAGTGAAATGCTGTCGACATCAACTTGAGGAAAAAAGTATCTATCAAAACTACAAAGTGAAAATATTTTCACCTTGTTTAATTAAAAATGCCTACAACAGACCGTTAATTTCTACAGAGCATCATGTTGTTAACATTAATATTTAATCCTTATTGTAATTCATGATTTCAATATTCTTCAATAAGTTAGATGTTTATTTTAGACATCTTTGCTATTCTTTAAAACCATTAGGCTGATTTACTGATTTGCTAATTTGATGGATTTTCAAAAAAAATATTCAGTAATCTTTATAGATAGATAGATAGAGCGGTGGCCAAAAGCCAATAAAGATATCCATCTTCACCCTTTATTCAAATATCATTAAACTGTGTATTATTAAAACGGGGTAAGACTTTGAAAATTCCTATCTATCTAAAAAAAAAATATTTTAAAATGACTAAACTAGAACTTAAAACTATTTCAATCTGTAAACCTTAAAGCTGTTAAAACGCTTGCAAACTTTCTGGTCTGGTTGAAACATGACAAATAGCTTCACCTGGATGTTACTAGCTCACACATCACGTCAGTAATAATCAGTGATGGATGGATGCTTGGGGTCATCACTATTAATCACTGATAAGTTTATGTATTTGATTAAGCTGCTTAGAAATTATAAAATGGTAATTCAGTATAGTGTTGCTTTTGTGTCATTTCAGTAACATGGAATGATCCTAATATGATGATGTTATATTCTCAGAACTGGATTTGGAAAAGTAAACCGCAATGACTTGAGCAAACTGTACACACCAGAGATTACGAGCAATGCAGCCACTTCTTCCGTTAACCAATAAATTCAAATCTGCAGACTTTAAAGGACTTCACTTCCTCCTGATCATCAGAGCCTGCTTTCATTCATTCACTGTTTGCATAATCTTAATGCTCTAGTCAAATATAAGTATCGTTTATAATGTGTCCATATTCAAACGCACAGGGCTCTGTAATGTCTGTGTCTCGGCTAACTTATTTTTATTCCTGTTTCAAGTTTCCGTTTGAGGCATTTATTAACGTTCAGCACACGCTGGCCTGGAAGAGAGCGGACAGATATTGTCTAAACATGAAGTTAGTCGAACATAAAGTGTTGCAGTATTCACATCCAGACATGACAAGATGGCGGATGAGAGGATGGAATGACAGAGGAAAGATGGGAAGGAGAAAGAGAGAGCAGGTTTAGCCTGAAAGTTACTGGTAGAGGGGATGGTTGTGTAGAAGTAGGACGTTCTACATGAAATGCACTGAAGAAATGGTCAGAAACATGCAAAGATTTTACCCGAATGTTGTCTGCAATGCAGTTGCATGTGATGAAGAACATTAGTGAAGTACACAGTGGGAGCCTTTTTTGTTTTGAATATTGTTTCAAAATGTGTAAATCTGTAAATGTAAATTCATTAGAAATTCTATCAAAATTAAACTTCACAAAACTTCAAGTATTCTTAAACATTTTGTAAATCCCTAAACTTGTTACATAAATAGGTTTATGTTTTATGATGTATTTCAGTGTCTATTCATCCATTGAAAAGTGTTAAATGGGTCTAAACATGTTTCTTAATTAATTTTCTGATTGTATCTTAGAAATCCTCTTCAACTCTCACCGGTAGAAATACATTTTATGATTTACTGAGTCATACTAATACGTGCCAATGTATTAAATTACAATTCCTTTCTCTGTTGTTACTTATAGATTTGCAAAATACAAACTCTATCAACAAAATAAAGGACTCAAGGATATAATGTATGTTCATGAACAATTTTTTATATACATTTTTTAGTATGAGACAAAGTTTTACAGAAGTAAAATGAGATAAACATAAAATATCAAAAAGGTAACAGATAATTAGGACTGCATTAGTGGTAAGACATGAAGATCGAGCTGTTTAATGTTGAGCATGAGCTCTTTTTCCTCATGAATATGTTATTTTTCCAAACATAAGACAGTAAATTCAGATCTGCAGTCTTTATCACACCACTTGTACTCCCCGTTCTCTTCCTCCATGGCTCCGCAATGATGGGAGTATTTTGGTTGAATTCCTCCTTTCCAGTTTGTCCAGTTTCCCACTTGAATTCCATTGATCCAAATCCAGAATCCAAAAACTCGGCTCTGTCGGAGCCCCACCCACACCGGCCCAGAGATCTTCCTCCTTTTTAGCTCTAGCTCCGTTTGATCCTGTTCTTTCTTAGAGTGAATGGACAGAAGTTGAGAATCATTTATTTCACAGTAATCCAGAGCTTCTTCCCAACTCATTTTATCCTCACTCACATGGATTAAGCTTTCTGAAGAAAATAATCATAATAATTAACATAAAATTATGCATGTTTTGATTTATTATCCCATCTAATGCATATTATCCTGCATGTGGTGGACTTGGAAATTTTACGTTTTAAAGCATCAAACTTACTGTAACAAACAGCAATATTGTCACCACCATTTGCTCTTCGCCAGTTGTACTTTATGGAAGTCTCTCTTGCTAAAAATGTAAAACATCCTTGAGATTTAATATCTGCTGTGTAATTTGAATGTCCACCATCGAACCAATCAAGGCTGTTATCATTATATCGGAGGCCGATCCAGAAAGAGTTTGTCTCAATTAGTTTTTCCTTCACTTGTCCATTTTCCGTCACATCTCTGATCGTCACTAAATCAGTGTGATTCTTTCTGCAGTAAAGCTGAGCCTCAAACCAGGTTCTGTTTTCTAGGATTAAACTGTAGTTTTGTGTTTGTTTCTCATGATCTATGAATACAAGAGTTGATAATCATTTTACTAATACAGCATTTAGTTATTTATAGGATATAAAGAGTTCAGAAATCATTACCTTGATCATAACATATGAAGTACTTTGTCAAATCACAATTTAAGCAGTCCCATAGTGTACCATTGTTTATTGCACCACAGCATTCGTCCTTTACAGGAAGCGTGTTGGGTAATTTGCTGAATGTGGCAGGATCACCATTTGACCATTTACAGCTGGTGGCACCAATCCAAGCACCCTGAACACTCGTAGCACTCCTATTCTTGAAAACACGAACTGACTCGTTATGATCGTCTTCATCAAAGATTGTGACCAGATCAGTGAAGTTACTTCTGCAAGCATTTAATGCTTCAGCTAAACTCATTTTAACTTCGGTCACGTTGAAACTTCTTAGCCGACCTGAAGCATTTAAAAGGGAAACACCTGAAAACAGATATTCAGTTTTAGTGAAATACTGTCGACATCAACTTGACTGCAGGAAAAAAAACACATCTTTCAAAAACATTTACATGTGAACTTTGAAAAATCTCATTTTATTTTTTTAACATCAAGACAAATTTTTTATTTGGCTTGAGAAACCTGGACAAGAAAGATTAAAAATGTGTTAACAGCTTTAAGGTTTAAAGTTTCAAATAATAATATATTTTAGTTTAGTCATTTTAAATATAAAATTTTTGATAGATAGATAGATTAGTTTAGTGGATACAAAGTCTAATTAGAAATAATAGACAGAATGGCAGTTTAATTGAGTTTGATTTGAATTTTGTCGGTTGGAGTAAAAAAAACATTCCGTCAGTGAAAGTCAATGGGATTTTTTTTTTTCCAGAGTTTTAATCGTCATTTTTAGGAAAACTAAGTAAATTAGAAAAAATATATAAATTTTTAACATGAATAAATGTGTTTTGCTGCTCAAAATATAATATAGACTAGATACTCACCCCAAACTAAAAGCAGGACAGGCAGAAATGACATGATAGTGCTCAGTTTATTTTAAACCAGAATCTTCTTTTATTTGTGCAGTTTGATGAAAAATGTTTGTTGTTTGGTGATTCAATGAGGAGCTGAACTGGTCAGTGACTGGAGGAAAATATGAAAGATTGCAAGAAATCAAAAGGGTTTCAATAATTACTCATTAATTATGATCCTCTATCAATACAAAAACTAAAGACTTCTTGTATGACATCCCATAACAGCACAACAAATATTTAAATGTCTAAAAGATGCTGTTCATCCAGAATCACATCAACAAACAATGACAGGTAATGCGAACTCTAAAAAGTGCTTATACAAATAGTGCTAGAATAATCAAAAACTGATCATTTTACAGAGAGCAAAAAGATACTGCTTACCTGTTGAGAGGGTTATGTGCTTGTGTGCTGGAGGAAACGACGCACTTATTCAAATCATGTCATGTTTGCTTGGGAGAGTTTACTTACCGTACTGAAATGCAATTAAACGTACCATCCTTCTTCTTACTAAAACTACCAACTGTATCTCCTCTTAGAGCTTTAACTCTACAACCCCCAAACTTGGCTCAGATCTTCAGACTGTTCCCAAAATCCCAATGATTTTCACTTTAACAGAATGTTCAATGAGCCGAGACTTTCAAATATCCATCCATCCAAATTTTGATCTTTTAAAATGACTAAACTATAACTTAGAACCATTTCAAACGTTAAACCTTAAAGCCATTAAAAGGTTAAAAAATTTCAGGTCTGGCCTCTCAAGCCAAATTCAATGTTTTTCTCAACAGTCTATTTTTACCTAGTTTTATTTGCTATAATAACACAATGAAACCTGACTAAGCTCTTTAGAGACAATAAAATGGATGTCACAAAAGTAGCAAAATGGTAATTTAGTAATGTGGTGCAAATGTTGTTTGTCATATCAATTACTTGTAATGATCCTAATGTGATGTGGTTCTATTCTATATTTGGAAAAGAAAAACGGCAACGATGTGTGAAACTGTACAAAACAGAGATTACGAGCAATGCAGTCACTTCCATTTACCAATAAATTCAAATCTGAAGACTTTAAAAAAACAAAACACTTCCTCCTGCTCATCAGAGATTGCTTTCATTCATTCCCTGTTTGCATAAACATAATGCCCTAGTCAAATATCAGTATCGTTTATTATCGTTTGGTGCCTCCCTACCAGCCCTCCAGGACCTGTACACTTCCAGAGTGAAAAAGAGAGCAGGTAAAATCATCACAGACTCTGCTCACCCTGGAAACACCCTGTTTGAACGGTTACCGTCAGGACGGCGACTACGATCACTGGCCACTAGAACATCTAGGCACAGGAGCAGTTTCTTTCCACAGGCCATTTCCCTCTTGAACAGTTGAATTAATAAGAGATAAAATACTGGGCAGAGCGAAGGGAAAGAAAAACAATGCAGACGGATGTTATGGCTGACAATCTATCCCCTCTCCCACTCCATACAAAAAATCCCAGCATGTGACCACATGTACTGTGTATGTTATGTATTGTTATTGTTATTTGCTATGTAAACTCATGTTGTGTTGTATATGTGCACTGGAAGCTTCAATACCAAGACAAATTCCTTGTGTGTGCAAGCACACTTGGCAATAAAGCTCTTTCTGATTCTGATTCTGATTCTGATTATAATTTGTCCATTATGTGGCTCTGTAATGTCTGTGTCTCGGCTAACTTATTTTTATTCTTGTTTCAAGTTCCTGTTTGAGTTATTTATCTAACAATTTTATAATTGTTTCTGAGCACTAAATTGACAGCTTATTCTCTGATTTCACAGCTAACAGGGAATATTCTCAGAAATGTGGCTAACGTTCTGGGAAGGTTCTTTTAATGTTAAGAAACATTCTTACGGTAATGTTAAAGGCACAATATGTACGATTTTCAGATTAAAACATCCAAAATTCACTAGAAAAATGTTACATATTTTGTTGACTTGTGAACTGACATTATCCCAAACGTCATTTTAACCAGGAGACGGACCGTGTCTGTGCATCACCTATCAATGACGTAATGACCCTCGATTTTCAGCTTTACTTCCATAGAAACCATGGAATCACCAAAGACATTTTAATATATGACGTGTTTTATTAGACAGGTGAGCAGCTGTTTGGATAAATTTGACAACAGAAAAATTCTATTACATTGTGGTAGCAAAAGCATTTTCTTCTTTGGCATTTAAAAACCAGCTGTATATTTCATTGAAACAAGCCTAAGAATCACAGATATTTCATTTATATAATATATGATTCTGGATGCCACTAGATCAGGGGTCTCAAACATGCGGCCCGCGGGCCAGTTGCGGCCCGCGAAACAATATTTTGTGGCCCGCGGGACCATATGAAAGTTTAATGTAAGTGTGGCCCGCGAGTTTTGAATGAATAGCGCTTTACCGCGTTGTGTGTGTGTGTGTGTGTGTGTGTGTGCGAAAGGTTCCTTTTTCATGCGAGCTGGAGCTGTACAAGCCAACCAATCATAATGGAGTACATTACTTCCGGGGGCCAATCACAGTGGAGTAAATGACTCCCGGGGGCGGAGCATCGGCCGGGCTTGAGGCAGACAGAGAAACATAGCTCCCCGTGTAACATCACTTTTGTCAAAGCCGTCATAGAATTATTACTTCTTATTGTGTTTGAAATTGAGCATGTTTGACTTTGAGCTGGACGAAGTGAATGTTACTGTTATCGGCGTTGGATTTAGCGTCATGCGGATTGTATTTTGTTTTTCCATCATTTGAAATGGGCTGATTTGCGGGACATCGGTGTTATAATATAGAAAATAAAATCCAGTTAATAAGTCCTCCGTGGCTGCATCCCATTGTTTGTATATAGTACATTTATTAATGCTGTCCCAGCTGAAAGTTATCAGCCGGCTAGCAGTCTCAGTATTTTCTACCATATACAAATGTTACGATGTTCATGTCATCAGAAAAGTATGGAAGCCCGTTTCTGCCACAGTTGAGAATTTTTATTTTTTTATTTAAGTCATAATAATGAGAGGGTTTCTCACATTTTCTCACATACATGACTTAGTATCTCGAAATAATGAGACAGTTTCTCACAATAATGACTTAGTATCTGGACAAAATGAGAAAGTTTCATAATAATGACTTAATATCTCGAAATAATGAGAACGTTTCTTATAATATTGACTTATCTCAAAATAATGACAGTTTATCATAATAATGACTTAGTATCTCAAAACAATTTGTAACTTTTTCCTCAACCTTGAACTTCAGTAAGTCCAAGTACAGGTCTACTTACTGACGATCATCTTCAAGCTATACTGAGAGTCTCAACTGTTTCCTCTCTCAAGCCGAATGTGTCTCAGCTCTGTGAGAGGAAGATCTGCAGGTCTCTGGCAGCAAGAAGTAGGCAAGACAAGTCATATTCAGAAGAACCGTTCATGTTCTTCAATACTCTGTTTATGTTTAGGACAGTTCATGCTCAGAAGAACCCATTGAAGTTAAAGAACTGTCAATAATGACGTTTGAGAAAAAAAATTTTTTTTTGTGGAATTCTTGATGCGGCCCTGCCTCACCCAAACTCTGCCTCCTGCGGCCCCCGGGTAATTTGAGTTTGAGACCCCTGCACTAGATAGTTCATTCTAGTATTATAAAACTTCTTGGTTATCTCATGGTTTAAAAATGTTTTTAAGTGTTTGTTAGGCCACTGGACACTACGGAGGAGATAGGTGTTGAGATGGTCACTGTCCTGCAGCTTCTGTGCCGTGATTTAGAGAAGCCCATGAAAGGGTCTGGATCCGGGTTCAGAGTTTTGATGGATCACAGACACCAGCCGAGTTTGTTCTCTACATGACTGATGCGTCTGTATTTGCTCACACTGGAGACTTCGGCTGGTTGTAAACTGTGTTGCTTGTGTTGTTTAATCTCAGTGATCAAAGTGCATCTTTTCTTCAGCCTCAGCGCTATATAGGATTGTCAATAAGAGCAGCGCTGAGTCTGCATTATATGATTTAAGGTCTCTGTCACACAGGCCAGCATCACATATGCCCAACGTCTCTCCCTACAGCATTTTTACAAACTTTATAAAGTATCTTAAGGTGTGAAACTGATGTATAATGTTGCTTTATGTACTGTAATGCGATCACTCTGCATTAAAATGCAATATGTTGCATTTGTGTTGTGTGCATGAGGTGAACGCATGCATTTCTGAATGTTTAGAGACCTAAATCGACACAATATCAACATATTTGCATAATTTAAAATGGAACATTTTATCCTCTGACTGAAACTGTAATTGAATATGTGCATTATATGCATGCATTATATTTATTATACATTATTTTGTCTGAGAAATACCTTTTTTAATGGCAAATTTTGCATTTAAGATCAACAAGTATGACAAGAAAAACTATTTTACAGTGTAGTACTGAATATTGTTTCAAAATCCATGTTAAAATATGAAAATCTGTTAACCAATAATTTAAATTCATTAGTAGTGCAATGAAAATTAAGTATTCTTAAACTTTTTGTAAATCTCTAAACTTGTTCATACATAAATAGGTTTATGTTTTATTGTGTCAAAATGTCTATTTCAATGTCTATCCATCCATTGAAAAGAGTGTTAAATGTGTCTGTTTCTTCATCCGTTTTCTGATTTTACCTTAGGAAACCTCTCCAAATAAAACAAAAGTACCTTTTATGATTTAGTCATAAATAGCCAATGTATTAAATTACAATACAATTCTCTATTGTTACTTATAAATTTTCAAAGTACAAATTTTATCAACACAATAAAAAGACTCAAGGATATAATGTATGTTCATGAACAACTTTTAATATTCATTGTTTAGATTGAGAGACAAAGGTTTAAAGAAGTAAAATGATAAAATAAATGAGATAAACATAAAAATCAAACAGGTAATAGGAACAGTAAGGATATCATTAGCAGTTGGTGTGAGTTTTATTTTACAAGACATGAAGATCGAGCTGTTTAATGTTGAGCATGAACTCTTTTTCCTCATGCATATGTTACTTCTTCATACATACAGCATTAAATTGAGATCTGCAGTCTTTATCACACCACTTGTACTCCCCGTTCTCCTCCTCTATGGCTCCACAATGATGGGAATATTCTGGTTGAATTCCTCCTTTCCAGTTTGTCCAGTTTACCACTTGAATTCCATTGATCCAAATCCAGAATCCAAAAACTCGGCTCTGTCGGAGCCCCACCCACACCGGCCCGGAGATCTTCCTCCTTTTTAGCTCTAGCTCCGTTTGATCCTGTTCTTTCTCTGAGTGAATGGACAGAAGCTGAGAATCATTTCTTTCACAGAAATCAAGAGCTTTTTCCCAACTCATTTTATCCTCACTCACATTAATGAAGCTTTCTGGAAAAAAATAAAATAAAATTTAAAATTAGTTGCATGTTTTGATTCAATAAAGCAGGTAGTAGAAATGTTGAATTTTAAAGCATCAAATATTTTCTTAACTTACTGTAACAAAGAGCAAAATATTGACCCTCATTTCCTCTATTCCATGGTCCTTTCTTTGTGATATATGTAAAACATCCATGAGATTTAGGCATAACATTTGGTTTGTAATTTGAATGTCCACCATCAAGCCAATCAAGGCTGTTATTATCATATCGGAGGCCGATCCAGAAAGAGTTTGTCCCATTTAGTTTTTCCTTCACTTGTTCATTTTCCGTCACATCTCTGATCGTCACTAAATCAGTGTGATTCTTTCTGCAGTAAAGCTGAGCCTCAAACCAGGTTCTGTATTCTGGGATTAAACTGTAGTTTTGTGATTGTTGCTCATAATCTGCATGAATACAAGAGTTGACAATCATTTTACTTGTACAGCATTTAGTTACAGTATTTATAAGATATAAAGCGTTATAAATCATTACCTTGATTATAACATATGAAGTACTGTTTTGTTGAATTGCAATCAGAAAACTCCCAACTTCCACTAGTGTTTATTGCAGCACAGTAATTAGTTGCAGTAAAAGTGCTGCTGTACTTGACGAATGTGACAGGATGACCACTTGACCATTTACAGCTGACGGCACCAATCCAAGCAGTCTTACCAGCACTGATATTATCAACCGTCTTGTTATTCTCGTCTTCATCATAGATTGTGACCAGATCAGAGTAGTTACTTCTGCAAGCATTTAGTGCTTCATTTATATTTAGTGTTTTAGTATCAGTCGTGTCAAAGCGTCTTAGCCGACCTCTAGCTTTAATTATCTCAGTACATCGTAAAAGGGAAACACCTGAAAACAGATATTCAGTTTTAGTGAAATACTGTCGACATCAACTTGACTGCAGGAAAAAACATATCTTTCAAAAACATTTACATGTAAAACTTTGAAAAATCTAATTTAAGTTCATTACAACAAAAACGTCAAGACAAACAGCTTTGACTTGAATTTGGCTTGAAAAACCCGAACCAGGAAGATTGAATATGTTTTAACAGATTTAAGGTTTAAAGTTTCAAATATATCATAGTTCTAGTTTAGTCATTTTTAAAGAACAGAAGAGACAGATAGATGAGATAGATAGATAGATAGATAGATAGATAGATAGATAGATAGATAGATAGATAGATAGATAGATAGATAGATAGATGAGTTTAAATAGATAGAAAGTGTGATTAGAAATAATAGATATAATGGCAGTTTAATTGAAAAGTCTTGGATCATTTAAACATTCCGCCAATGAAAGTCAATGGGATTTTCCAGAGTTTTAATCGTCATTTTTAGAAATGTATATGTAAAATAAAATCTATAATTTCCACATTTTTAACATGAATAAATGTGTTGTGAAAGGATTTTTTTCCCTCAAAGCTGCTCAAAATATAATACAAACCAGATTAAACACTAAATATTAAATACTAAATATTAAATACTCACCCCAGAGGAAAAGCAGGACAGGCAGAAATAACATGATAATGTTCAGTTAATTTTAAATCAGAATCTTATATTATTTGTGCGGTTTGATGAAAAATGTTTGTTGTTTGGGTTGAACTGATCAGTAACTGGATGAAACAGATACAGAAAAATATGAGAGATTGCAAGAAATCAAAATGGTTTCAATAATTACTCATTCATTATGATCCTGTTATCAATACAAAGACTAAAGACTTTTTGTATGACATCCCATAACAGCACAACAAACATTTAAATGTCTGTAAGATGCTGTTCATACAGAATCACGTCAAAAAACAATGACAGGTAATGCCAACATTTCTCATGCAAGTTATATGCTTATTCAAAGTGTTAGTAAAATTAAAACTGATCATAAAATGGAGAACAAAAAGATCCTGCTTACCTGTTGAGAGGGTTATTTGCTTGTGTGCCGCAGGGAACAACATATTTATTCAAATCTTGTTATAGTTTTAGGACGGACACACAGAAGCTATTGATGAACGACATGCTGTATCATTGCATGCAAAGCACAACAGGTATAACATGAATAAACAAATGTTCTCATGTTTACGTGTCAAATTGCAAAGGTACTGTTCTTCCTGTTTGCAGTGTTACTTATAAAAGAGATGTGTGCATTATAACTGAAAGGTTACTGTTATGTACTGTATTTGACATAATATATATTATTATTTTCTGTATATAATCTATTGTTAAATACTGTATATATCAATATATTGATATTTACTGTATATAATATATATTTTGAAATACTCTATATAATATATATTGTTTACTGTATATAATATACATTATTTATTGTGTATAACATATGTATTGTTATTTACTGTATATAACATAATATTCAGCTTTGGACTTTTGGATTTTGAAAAGTTTTAATTTTCAGGATGTGAAGTCCTGCATATGTTAATTCTCCTGATACTCGATAACTCAAAGCCTGCTTTCATTCTCTTTTGGAAATATTTGCATGAACATGCTGCCTTAGTCAAATATTAATAACATCCAGAATGTGCCCTTATTCAAACATCTCGCCCTGCAATATTCCCTTCTGATGTGTCACGATCCGCACTGCTCATTTTACACTTTTGAACATTTAAAAAACGAATAAATGGGAAACGGGATCCTGGTTTGTGAAAAAATGCCATGTTTTTGTTGCTTCTTAAATGTAAGTTGTACATTAGCAGAACAGTTTTTCACTCATTAATGCGTTTGTGTTTGTATAGTTCAGTTATAAACCCATCTGATGGATAAGATTTAACAATTTGGAGTCAATGTTTTTTTTGGGGGGGAAATGAGTGAACAATTAAGTGACCAATTTTGGGATCAGTTTTTATCATTTGAGTAGGAGGGGCCTTTCTCGTTCCAGAAAGCATTTGATTGGTTGCCACTTTGTGATTTTTGCAGGGGTTTGTTTAGCCAGAAGTATGTCATTTTTAAATTGGAAATGTCCTGAAAACGAATTATGTCCGTGTTTAGATTAGCATTGATGGTCTTAAAACAGTAGATATGGACTACCGGTAAAACCAGCAAAACCTTTATTTAGTTCAGATTGTCTTTCAGTTTTAAAGACTCACACCTGCATTGAAAAAAGTTAAATCTGTGTTTTATGAACACAACTGAGTTAAACAGTGTTACACAGTGCTAGATCAGATGTTATATCTAGTTGATGTCTTTCCTTTTGACAAATATAAAAGTAAAGAAATCAACAATGGAAGTGTTTTCAACAAGAACATGTGCACTAAAATAGGTAAAAGGTTTGTTTTTATCTCCAAAAATGTAGAAACTGTTAGCCTTTTTTTAAGCTAAAAACAATTAGCCTTTTTTTTTTTGCATCCAGCAATTTGAAAGCAAAATAATGATGCTCAAAATATTCTTGCAATCTAATTAGAGTTGAGTTTATTAACTAAACTGTGCAAATATGATTCTGTCAATTTTCCTAAAATGACATAGCATAAATATTAATTTGTGCAACAAAAGTGTGAAATTTTATTTATAACTGTCACACAGGTGTCTTCATAAGCAGAATCATGACTGCAGAGTTAAAACTGAGCAAAACTCTTAATATTATTCAGTGATTTATCAAAACTGCTGTATTAAGAGTAATATCAGTCTGTTTAATATTAATGGAAGATATTTATTGTCAAACTTGCATACGGACTTACAAAGAAAATCACTAACTAAACCTCATAATGTCAAGGAATTATGGATCCTTTGGCACAATTATGTTGCTTGCGCCATTGGTTTTCTTTTAATGGGTTGAGGTCTGTCTGGATCTGAACTTCAGTTCTTCTTCAGCTCCCTTTATTATGTCTCTGCCAGATTCACTTCCTTTGAAATTCACATCTTTGGAATATGCTCCATTTGGCCAGGCCATTGTTTGTCTCCCTAAACAATAAATCCCAAACATGCCTTCTGTTTTATGGAGTCCAGCAAAAGTCATTAATACATTTTGTGTTCTGAAGTTTTAGAAGTTGGGATGTGCAGGGACATTGTGATAATCAGACTATAAAAATGCATATAAAACCATTAAATGTTCTTCAGAATATATTTGTAGATGGTGTGTTGTTTCAATTGCACCTTTCCGCTGTCACAGAAAAGCCAAGAAGAAGGTGAATAAGAGGAGTTGACTGATAATTCGTCTGACCTGTAGTGTCTTCTCCTTGAAGATCTTCAGGAGGAAATCTTAAGAAGGTCATCACAAGGAAGTCCCTGATACAATCTTCCTTTATCTGTCAAGGTGAGAAGGTTCTGTTACGCTGTTATAGAGTTTTCAGGAGGATTTTGCTGGAACTGAAAGCCAACCTTAGGAAGACCGGACCCACAAACCATTTTCCACCTCACACCTAGAATTAAGATGTGTTTTGGTTGAACACAAGCAGACGAGGAAGACCTGTTTACACCTGGTGTTTTAATGCCTCTTTCCACCACTTCTGTCCTGACTTCTGAGGGGAGTGATTTTTTTTTTCCAGGTCTTTCGATCTAATAGACAAAATAAGCTTGCAGAATTTACAAATGAACGCAACAGGAGATGAAATCAGGAATGGTGAGAGAACATTGTTCATCTTCAAACCAAAATCAGCTGACGTAGCTTAAATCCTGTCTGGATAGCGCACATTAGGCTTGTTAACGCATTAGGTCAGTAGGTGGAGAGTAGGGGGTCTTTAAGAGGCTGTTCGAATGCATTTGACCACATGAACGTTTACACTATGAAAGCAATCCAGTGGAATGAGTTTTCATCAACCTGGAAGAGGATGAAAGTGGACAAGCTCAAAGCGTTTCAAAATTGTTTAGCGTCGTCCACTTCCTTCCAGGTGTAAAGAAAGCCTTAATGGAAACATTTTCTTCAACATGTCAGTAAATGAATTAAGATGCTTCCCAAAGATCTTCCAGAAAACTCTGAGATTCCACATCAAGATGTTTCAAAATGTGAGTATTAGACAAATATGATGAGACCTGCTGGATGATAATAGCATATATATAGAGAGAGAGAGTTCAATTTTTTGCTATTTGAAATGCAAATTTTTGTTCAGATCTTTATTGTATAGTTTATTGAATATATCAATTTATTTTATTATGAATGCAGTTTATACAGAATTTTTGATGAATGTGTCATTTTAGACATGAAGATGCATCTCTTTGGTGGAATCCGGTGAGTGTGAAGAGCTTTGACTTTGTCTTTATTCTCATGTTGTCTACTGAGAAGAATATTACAAACCTATACACACTGTTCACTGACTGACAGCAGCCAACACATACACACACCTCACATTTCTTTCAGTGTTAGAGGAGGTGTTTGTTTGACTAGATTCACTGCTCTAGCCTGGGAAACCAAGAAGCCTTTGACTTCTGACCTCTGCTCAAAGTATGATGTTTTGATGCTCAGAGCTCGAGGAACATCTCCTGTTTAGATTTACAGCATTTGAGATATTAAAATCAAACTTTACCACGGACTGAAAAACCAACACTACTGTGAATATTTCCACCTGAAATGTGTGTATTACTTTAGTTAATGCAGTCATAGTTTCAAATAGATGGTCAGGTGACACATTATTCTGTGTGATTGGACAAATTATTCTTTCAGAAAGTACTGCAGTATTAAAGTCAATATAAAATTAAAATAGACCTCATGAACATCGTGGTTTTGATTATTTTATTTTTTTCCTGGATTAATTGTCCATTTTATTCAGAAATGTATAATTATACTGACATATGTTACACTATATCATAACATTTGTGTTTCTATATTTACATTAAACAAATAAAGTAAAAAAAAATCACTGTTTTATCTTTGACGATTTATAAATGTCACTAAGTCCCTAACTGGAGTCTGCATTTTTAATAAATAAATGTCTGGAATTTATTTTATTTTTTTGCCGTTTTCATATCCATAAGATCTTGCACGTCACTTTTAAAGACATGAAACTCAAATACATCATCGTGTGAAAGAAGTCTCTCTGAGTTAATGGGATATTTTACTGTTTCTTTTGAGTGATTCTTTAATTAATAAATCATAAATTGGCTCAAATGAGACTAAATAGTTACCTGAAAGAAATGAGCTATAATATCTACAGCAGCAAACACCAACACAACTGATGATCAGTTCATGACACGGGTCAGAAAACCGTGAATATGATTCATCCTTAATAAATAAGCTTTAAGGCTCATCAAACATCATGAGTTTCAGAGCAGATGAGAAGAACTTCAGTCAGGAGTTTCGCTGAGAAGTTTGAGGATGTTTGGTTGTAACAGAGACTAGTTGACTAAGTTCACATGAGGCTTTCAGTCAGCCGTAGTTGTAGTTGTGTTTTTACAAGATGTTGAGAGTTTGCATTTCTTGTTTTTGGCCATATTCAATCTTGAGTGAGATGAAGAATGAAGATGTTTTCAGTCAAAAAGGACAGCAAGAGAAAGGACTGGTGGTGCAGTGAAAAAAATAAAAGAAAATTGTTAAAGGACCAATGAAACAGCAGTCAGATGGTGTGGGCAATCTTGGGTAATTCTCGCTCAGGATAGAATACAGTTTCACAGGTTTTTTCATTGAATGAAGAAGACAGGAATGGTGGTGCAGTGGTTTGCTCATCAGATACTGATTTGGACAAGCCAAGTTCGATTCTTGCTCAAGACCGAATAAGTTTTCACTGGATTTTCAATGAATGAAAAAGACAAATATACCAAAAAATAAATAAAGTCAAAGGACTAGTGGTGCATTGGTCAGCAAGTTAGATCTTGGTGTTGGCAAACTGTTTGATTTTTGCTCAAGATAAAAGTTTTCACAGGTTTTTCAATGAATGAAAAAGACAAACATACTAAAAAATAAATAAAGAAAGAATACTACATGTGAAAGTGCCAGTGGCTCAATGGTCTGAGCATGTCCTCCCTTCACAAGGGGTATCTGGGTTCAAGCCCCAATCTGGTCACTGAAACATGGTTGCGTGACAATTGTCTGGTTGTGATCTGTGACAAGCTGCTAAAGCGGATCAGGTCATGGCAAGAGAGACAAGAGAAGGTTTGACCAGAAGGGGGGAGTTAAGATCCAGACAGCTCCCCCCTGGGGTTTCTGAGACAATATCCAGCAGTGGTTATACATCAGGAGTCAAAGTTTTCAAGATTTACTTTTAAAATTTCCAGACAGAGACCAAGTAAACATTTTGGCTGCAGCTTGAGCCCTATATTTGCCCCCTCCCTTTTAATTTTGACCAGTGAATTTAACATACCTGTACACCACCAGCTCAATCCCAACCAATGCTCCAGTACAGCTGTTTAATTCATCCCTGATATCATCCCATGGAAATCTCAGATCCTTCCTTGGGGGAAAACACCACCTGATCAACACTCAGAGGGTATTTCCATGGACATGATTAAGGCTACAGCTGTTTCATATTATCATTCAAAAGTGAACTATGTTGATGAACTATGACACTACAGACTAAAAGACATGAGCTCATACCTCATTTGAACAACTTATTGTACTCGTGTAAAAGCAGGGTTTGATATTTGGAGACTTGAGATAAGCTGGATATCATGAACAGTACAAAAATATCATATGAATTATTTTATTATACACACACTCAGAACATACATGCTCTCAAACATAAATGTCACGTTGAAATGAGCTGATACTGTTATCAGACCAGTCCACCATTTCTTCAGGCACATAACAGCAGCAAACACTATGGTGTCTGGAAAAAGGTCAAATGAATAATAGTTGAGCGGTTCCTCCCTTCAAAAGACTCCATGCACGAGTCGGTCACTGCCGCCACCTCCTCATGAACTCCAGCAGCTTTGACACAGATCCCCTACAAACCGATAAAAGTCAGACAATCACATTTCAAGTTGTTCCTATATAAATCCAGAAGACTCAGGCAAAAATCCATGCATGATTAATGTTAATAAAACTAATGCAATGTTCGAGGTGAAATGCAACAGCATCAATGAGAGCTCAGTCCAGATCCACAGTATATATTAGGTCACACCTTGATGTGAAAAATCCAGAGCAACGTCAACACATGCACTCCAGTGGATGTATACGGGGCAAATTATTGCATGTACACATTTATGATGTAGACACCCACCTTTGAGTTAATTCAAATCAGGTGAACTCAACAAGTGCTGCAATTCAGGTTTCAGTTGACAGAGGGCGCTGTAAAGTATAACACATTCATGATTAAGAATATACAGTACTTTAAAATTCAATAAGATTTGAAAACATTTAGTCAAGTTTTCCAATTTAAAACCGTTGCAACCACATGAGTTTAAACAAAACGGCACTTATATTAAACAGAAGGTAGAGGTCATTCATGTTTATATGAAAAGACTTGAGATGAAGTCCAAGAATAAGAGCACTCCATGGGTTACTTAAATATAATTATTTTTTTTTAAACACACAAAGAAAAAATACTGACCTGGTTTCACAGACAGGGTTTTGCCCAAAGGAAAATTAGGACATTTAAAAAACAAACCACTACTGGTGTGGATCTTGAATCAAAACAACGGCACTGATACTTTGAGATGTACAAGAGCAAGTTGCTTGCCGTTAAAACAAGTAAAAAAAGCATTTTAGCTTCAGCTTAAGCCTTGTCTATAAAACCAAACAATTAATCATAAATACATAAAAATTACTTACAAGATTAAAAGAAGACTTCTTGTGATCACGCTGTTCCACAGGTTGATTGCATATTGGCAACAGGCTGTTAGGCTATTAATCACATTTTCAGCCAATGGGATTAGTGCTTGTTGGATTGTCCTGCCCACTTGCTGGTTTATCAAGTTAGAAAACTCATCCAACAGAATGCATGTGAAATCTACAAAATAATGTAAACTTGACTGACTGCTTCATTTCCACTTTAAATGTGAAATGCTTACAGACAGCAAAAAAAAAAAAAAAAAAAATCACAGGAAGCCCAAAAGCGCATATGACACAGATAATAATAGTTTAAACAGTGAGCTGTTTGATCAAGGTGATTCACGATCCGATTCAAATTTCCAAAACTATTTTTCTGTGGTTTTATCCATTGTATTTACACATGAATCAGAGTTCATGACACATAATCCTAGCTGTCTTGTTGTCAAATAAAGTTTGTTCAGTCTTGTTTGACTGTTGCACTTTTCTAAAAACTCCTGTGTATGTTTGTTTGTTGTGTAAATTCAACAGTCATGGTAAATGCCACTGCAGATGTTTCCTCCGTATGGTTGCACTGCTGCTTATCTAGAACATGCATTTATAATTAAATTAAAATTACGGGTATGAAATGTTGTTTGTTCCAGGATGTATCAGTCAACATCTTGCATATGCAATATTACATATTTATAGTGATGCGCTGCTTCATCACACTCCACTGCTACTTAATAGAAAAAGTAAATTGTTACTGTAAAAGCTTTTATGCAACTAAAAATGGCTAGCTAATAGCTAGATCGGTAGTAATTAACCTTTTAGTTACCATTAGTTACTTTTAGTTAGTCATCCACCACCAACATGTAAAATCATTTTTATTCTACAGTTATTCCAAATAGTCGTCGACATGAAACAAAACCCTAAAATTTGGCCTACGGTTTCATAGTCTGATTTTAGTCAAATTTACCCAGTAAAGTGCTAATTGTGTGTGGAACTTGCATATGTTGCAAGGCTAAAATATGCCTTATTTGAAACAACAAATGAGTAGTTCACCCCATAATTGCCTGGTGGTTCATAACATCCATTGCAAAAAACGATTATGTGAATAAAGTGCATGTTCAACATATTTTCTGCTGAGTTCAGTAACGCATAGCAAAACAAAGTGCTCTGCTTTTGGACCATGCTGCTCATGTGGGCAGTGCGAAAGCTGTCTCGATATGTGCACCCAAATCACACGTGCAACTTACGAGTAACAAAAAACACAATGTGTAAAACGGGTCTTAATCTCCAACACTATAGTATTGCACTACTTTTGTTGCTACCTAGAGGACAATTGCTTTATATAAAGCTGTGGAGGTTTCAGACTGTCCTACTCTGCCTGTAATTTGCAGCCATATAAAACTAGGAAAAACTACCGGTAGTTTGCTCTTATATGGGAAATGATGCAAGGCTAAAGCAAGCCTGCATTCATAACATAAGGAAAAATAAAATTACCAGTGTCTAAAACAATACTAATCTCTGCTTAAGTTAAATGTTGCAGGTTAAAAAAGGACAACTCTACAGTGTCAGTGAAAAATATGTTTTTTAAATTATTAATTTGGAGCAAGAGATACAGAGGGAGTGGCTTTATTGCATCAGATATGTCACTTTTCTCCAAAAGTTAATTGGTTTGCGAACTCCAACCCTGAATAAATCCTTCTCCAGAGCAGTTTAGCATAAATTACCATGGCGATGAACCAATCCACCTACTTGACCCCGCAAAAACAACAACAGTTTGCTTAAACTAGTCTCAAACTTACCTGAAAGCACCTGAAACCTTCTTCATTCAGGCCTTCAAAACAACGCACGCACTGACGCAAAATGGTGACGTTGATGAAGACTCAGAGAATTTCACCTCAGCTGAAGAGAATCATTAATGCGTCGTCAAGCTGTCACTTATTTGAGGAAAGTAACTGTATTACAATATTATATTTGACCGTAGTGCCACAATTTTAAGGTAAGTCAGACAGTTTTCGAGATTCGTCGGCAAACGCAAATCATAGTCGTCGTCAAGTTCAGTCACACAGTATTATAATCGATATTTCGTGAACATGACGGAGGTTTAGGAATCCGTTGTTTTCACGTGACGTCATCGAAACTTGCGTACCGGCATATCCGCCATTTTGATTCCCTATGCAAAGCAACGACAAAGCTTGTATATTCAAAACGTATGCTCACAAATGCCTATCTGTGGAATTTTTGGATGTTCAAATAGGCCAGGAGTAAGTACAGATGTAAGATTTTTTAAACTTCCAAAAGTGATAACTGGACAATGTGAAAGAACACGAATTTTGTCAGAAGAAAGGCGACGTGTATGGAAAGCTGCGATCACAGGGCTGACATTCAGACTGAAGAAAAATGGAATAGGACGATCATATGCGCTAAACATTTTGTAGGGGGTAAGTTTAAATGTATTGACAATATTTAATATGTTTAGAAGCAGCAATTTATACCAAAAGTAAAAATGTGTTACAGTCGACAGACAATAACCCACCCCACACACTTTGTCCTAATTAGTAACTTTCCCCAAAATGCTTTCGTAACTCAATAAACTTAACCTTTAGCAGTATTTGACATTCCTTTACCTTTTGTTTATTGTTATAAATTGGAAACATATTCAACAATTAAAATAATACAAGTTAAATTCAACCAATTTGTCTAACGTCCTTTATATTGAAATTCGATTCAGCAGTTAAAATAACACCTAACGTTATATTTTATATCTCCTTTTTAGGCGTTAAAGACACAGCGCAGTGATGAAAACACTATTGTTCATGTTAATTCAGTCCATGGAGAGGTTCATGGATGTGAAAGTACAGAGCGTTCTAAAACTGCAGTAACTTGTCCTCATTCCACCGCGTGTATCCATAAACACAACAGAAGTCACTTATGTTAATTGTTTTTTATTTACAATCTACAAATATGTAGTATTAGAGTAATAAAGAGTATGATAACAAGTAAAATTAGCGACGATCGTCAATAAGATATACGAGTTGACACTGACAGTAGGGAATCAAAATGGCGGTGCGCAGTGCATGGTGGGTAACTACGCAGGTTTTGTGACGTCCGTGAAAACAACGGATAGGCTTAGTTATTGTTTTTGTTAGTTAGTTAGTTGTTGTAAGTCCCCTTTTAAGTAATTTTCAATTGTCATATTTTACAGTATAGTTACTGTACGTTAAGGTTTGTGTCAAAAACCTATTTGTCTAAAACAAGTTTATAATTGTGTAAGTTTATAATTGTTTTGTAGACAATAAAATCATCATATAGCCCTTAAAATTCGATTACAGAAAATGTTCACTTAATTTTAAAATGTCAAATTAAACCATACAGTTCGCCTTTATTAATTTTGTTATTAGTATTTACTCAAACATTTGAATTTAAATGACATATGCAAGTGAGAAGTAGGGAAGTGAAAGAGACAGAAATGTCGGGTGTAATACCAGTTTTTATCTTACTTTTGTCTAATTGGCAGTTTTGTTTTATTGTTTTTTTAATCTCATCTTTTGCATTTAAATTCGGTAGGAAATCAAATAAACTGCTGAGCAATAACCACTAATACAACGTTTTTTCCTATACTTTGACAATTTTATGAATTGTACTTCTGAATTTTATGACAATTTTTAGTTTATGTACTTTTAACTCTTTAAATTATACATTAATATTTGTTTTAATTAACAAATTATACTGTATACAATGTAAAAAAAAAAGGAGAGAAAAAGATCACAGAATAAGGCAGGAAATACACACTCTCTGTCATAAGTTGTTTAATGTTTTTGATAGAAGTCAGTTTTGCTGACCAAGGCTGCATTTGTTCAATCAAAAACACAGTATTAACAGTAATATTGTGAAATAGTATTACAAAATTTAAATAGCTGTTTTCAATGTGAATACATAGTAAAGTAAAATGTATTACTGTGATCAAAGCTGAAATATCAGCATCATTACAGTCTTCAGTGTCACATGATCCTTCACAAATCATTCTGATGATTTGATGATCAAGAAGCATTTATGACTATTATCAATGTTGAAAACAGTTGTGCTGCTTCATATTTTGTGAATTACTCGCCACTTCCCTTAGAACTATGTTTTCTCCTACAAATCCACTTTGGACTCTCATTTTATCCTAACCTCGTTTTTGGATAACAATGAATCAACGGGTCATGCATAGACTATCTTGCCTCTTTGAATTTAAATTTAGATTTATTCCCATTGGTTTCTTAAGTGCACACACTCGGCCGGTCTCAGGCCAGTAAGAGCTGTGTGTGTAAACCTCACTCCCTCGCCTCAAGAGACAAATGGTGCTCATTGAGGCGGGCTAGAGGCTGCGGTTTGTAGCGTCCTTGTTAGCGCGTCCCACTCCCACTCCCTCGCCAGAGACATCATGAGGTTCGAATCCCCTTAGAGTGGGATGGTTAGACCTGAAAAACGTGCAGGGGACAAATTCATGCTTTATTAAATGTGTGTGCCCCGTGTATTCTATTCCCATGTTTGTAACGATGTGGCTTCATCAGTAAATCTGCCAGAAACTTAATCATTATACACTCAGCTTTTGACATCAGTCACTCAGTAACGTCCTCTTGAAGTGGACAGATTGGCAAATTCTTAACGCTATGCTGTTGGTAGTAACCCATACAAAAATTTGTACTATTCATTTTATGTGTGTATCGAATACTCGTATATAGTTTTAATAATGCAAAAATGTTCATTAATTTTGCCCAAATGTATAGTATACAATGCCACATAGTGAAATACCTACACACTGCTCTCACAGCACAGGGATGTCAACTATCTTCTAACATCTGATGTATTAATGTCATCTGATGTATTAATGTCAATAGTATAGCTTACACTATACTGTTTTTCACCATTCAAACACTAGTAGTTAATTCTATACCCTGGAAAAGTTCACTTGTCAGTGTAATGATTGACACTCCTTGGTAAGTACATCTTCCAAAGTATCTACATTTTTTTTCTCTTCCACATTTATCTGGTAAAAAAAAAAAAACCTGTAATGTTTAGTTGCCTTGTTCAGTTTTGACACATCACAAACAAGCATTCAAAGTTGACCCCGAAATATTTGGACGAAATATTGGAATTTTTTTCCTACTACAACATTTCAGGTGCACAGGTACGTGTCAGTCATCTCTTGTTTCCTTACAATTAATAGAAATATTAAATTATTCAAAGCTTGAGATTTTCTCCTTTCTTTTTTTTTTAAAGGAATTACACCCATGCCAAAATGCGGTAACTAAAAAAAGCATCTAAGGATGGGAAAAAAACCCTGAAAATGTAAGGAACCTGAGGAAAGAAATCACAACAACAATCAGGACTGAGATGAGGATTATTAAAATGATGACAATAAGAATGAGGATGAGAAGTAGTTACAATATTTAATCTTGCAGTGAAGTCATATAATTATTTTTCCTCTCAATCTCTGACAGGATCATAATCTGTTGTAATCTGTCAAGGGGAAGAACATGCAAGTGTTTGTCCTGATCAAGTCTCTGGTGCAATAGGATCTCAAAGTGCCCAGTCCTTCATGATTCACCTGGAGCAAGTGTCAGTGGAGCAAATGTTTAATGATGATCAGAAGATACCGAGAAGGCAAGTAGAGAGAAAAAGAGAAGAGACAATGAGGGAAAGAAACATTGGGAAAACCCTGCAACACAGGTTAGTAAGTAAAGAAAAAGGTAAGTCAAGTCAAGTTTGTTTATAAAGCACAAATTTAAAATAACCATAGTTGAACCAGAGTGGTTTACAGTGAAAAAAAAATCAGGCATTTAAAATAAAAGAAAAAAAATTGTATATACACATGCATACATAACACCATTAAACCGTACCGCATATCACTCAAAAGCTAGAGAATAAAAAAACAGATTTAAAATCTAGATTAAACTAGATTTAAAAACATTTAGTGATGAGGACACCCTAATGTCCAAAGGACGACATTCCAAAGACACATTGGGAACAACCAACAAGAGTTTCTCTTCTTTCTTTTTTTTCGATTCATATTTTTGAATAATTCACGATGCACTGAGGCCATGAAACTTGAACCGCGAAGTGGCGAGGGATTACTGTATGTGGCATTTCATTTAAGCACATTTCACAAACGCTGAAAATGACAGTGCTCACACAGTGACTCTTGAATGATACTCAAAACTAAATAAATAAGAAGTTAAACTTTTTCAGAGAATCTGTCATGCTGCCTGAGCTGCTATCATTGTCCCTGGTGTCTATAGCAGTCTGTTCAATCTACAGTAATCCAAGTGACAAATTGAAATGGCCACAGTCCAAATCTGACCTGTGGCTCAAGTTCTTCCTCTCTCCCCCGTCAATGTGCTGACAGAATGCTCTTCCAGCAGCTCAAGTCAAAGGTGAATGAATCCGCAGTCTTGATTCATAACACTTTTTCTTTTCTAAATAGTTTTACTAAGCAAACTTTCGGTTTGCTGATACACTATCAGGCAGGCAGAAGTATGTAATTGATGGTGCTGCAATGATTAAGGTGGCTTTTAAAAAAAAAAGTTGCCTAAGTATAAGGGATGAGCGAGTATAGCATTATCTGTTAATCATATGAATTATCTGTATGTGTCACTGACACATACATAAAAAACACAAAAAACTGGTTAGAGCCAGCAGGTGGTTAAAAAATGAACAAAAAATCTCCGACAGGCAGAGACGCAACACTAGTCGCATTCTACCAAGCACCACGTCTGAACAAACCCCACATTTACCAGAACTCTATTGCTTAATAAGTAAGTACTACAAACCAACCAAAATAAAAAACAAACCTGAAGCTGAAGAAACTTAAACGTTAACGGAAAAGACCCGCAAACCTGAGTGATTGAGCGAGAGACAGAGAGAGAAAGAGAGCTGTTCTCTTCTCAGTGTCTCAACATGTGAATGAGCAGGGCGGGACAGCAAATCTGTATGTGTAGAGGAGGGGCGCTGTGACTAGCCTATCACAGAATGCAGACAGTCAGCTACCCAATGAGGATTTTTATTCAATCCGAGAACAGATATTAACTCGTATTACTCGTATGATACTGGTGCTCTGCAAAAGTGCTTTATCCATACCGGATACTCATTTCAGCCTAGTATCTGGCTCAACCCTTCTAAGTATAGGGAGATCATCCACCATGAATTTTAGAAACATTGTGCATATGGCCAATATTCGTCAACATGCTTAAAGAGCAGCTCTTTTTGTTGGCAGCAGTGAATGATCATGTCTCAGTTTAGTTTAGAGGAAAAAATAGTAGTTGTACTTTTGTCCACTTGCAATATTTTGTCAGTATAATTATTGTGACCATATTGTGTGGCCTTGCCTTAATCTGTCTGTAATGTAGCCAAGATTAGTATTAATAGAGAAAAAGTGAAAAGCGTAGAGAGATAAAGGAGCAAATACAAATCTTGTTAGACTCATTTGGCCTTTATTGCCCCCTTCTGATGTTCAAGCTACAGCTTCCTTCTCATATATTTTCAATGCCCAAGGGGACAAGATTTCTCAATCAGCTTTTTCAACCATAAGGCTGACCTTTTTTCTGCTCAGACAGCCTCATCGTTCATTAGTCCTGCTTGGCAGTTGCTATAATGAATAAAGTGCCCCAGTGTCCTGTCAGGCTCTAAACCATCACCGCAGACAAAATGATTCTAAGAGGATACGTTCTGCTTATCATTTGGCTATTTCTTACAGTAACAGTAGATGGGATTTATTTTAAGGACCTGGGTATCTCATCTCACATATGCAGTGTATATGCAGAACAAGGCTTTTTTCCCTTTTTTTTTTTTTTAATTGTTTTAGTACATCAATCAGAATAGTCTTTATTGTAATAATTCGTCTTCGGTTACACTTTTGTTATTTTGTTTTTAATCCAAACTACCCTTTCACTAGGGATGTGTGGCTAATCTTACTCTTAATGCATTGCCAAGTATTATCGAGGCTAGTATTATTGGTGTCGATACCAATACTGATATCTACTCAATAGATTGTTTTTCTTACATTTCTGTAATTACAATTATTTAAAAGCCGTAGCAGTTCAGGAAAGAAATGTTTTCATGCTAAATAACTGGATGCATTGAATTACCTATACCATCACTAGTTTAAACAAAATTGTGATCGATATTATACATCTGAAGATTAGTTGTGTTCTATTTATTTATTTGAACGTTTTGGAGGCTTCTTAACGGTGTGACATACGCTTGTTTTTACTGTTTGCTTCAATTTGTTCTAATGTAGAGTTAGCTGTCACTTTTTGTGGCTGGAATATTGTGCTGCAACTAAGTGTATTTTGATTGCTGTGTCCAGGTCACGTATTTCCGGTGCCACTGCCATGCTTACAGAGCTTTCTCCAGATATTTAGAACAAAGAAATATAATTTTTTTTTAAATGAAACATTTATTGTTACATCTTTTGCTACTAGGTCACTGCAAGCTTCCGACTGTTCATTAAAACTTTTTGCAGAGTCTTCTGTACCACATCTTAATTTATCCTAATTGAACCATGTCCTAGCAAATTTGTAATTAAAACGCTAAACAAAGCGAGTCGGCCATCTCTGTTGTCGCCCTAAGGCCGTCTCATCTTAGTTTTCATGCCTTTAAATGTCAGTGCCGAAGAACTCCTTTTAAAAATTGAAAAAGTCCATTACCAGTGACATTTCAACATGTATGTGCAAAACATTCAGAACAGATGAGTCTGTCTAAATATATTCAAACCTCAACAGATCTATTATTTTTGGGGTAGTATATCAAGTTGTGTAATTTGAGGGAATTTTTTCTTTGTTCCTAACATCACTGTAACCCATATGGCTGGTGTCATGTCCGCAGTTACAATTCTGCCTTGTTTGGGGGCACCAGGATGATTTATGTACGGACAGAAAGTTTGAAATATTGGATGTGAATCCTTCTTCATACACTACCAGTTTCTGGCAAGAACTGATAAACAAGTTGTTATGTGATGTCAAATACATTTTTAGTATTTATTTTTAAATTAGGGCAGAAATCCGTGGAGTTTAATTATCGAGCACTATGTCAAGGATAGCGTTAGTTTGATGTTCAGTGCTACAGGTTTGCTGCCTTTCTTTAAATGGATTCTGTTACACAACTGCTGAATGACCTTCTGTCTTGACTGATTAAGGCCCAAGCAATTAGCAAATCTCTTTCTGTAAACATTATTCTGCACAGCATGGATAACAGATTTGAGTCGTGCAATGCATTTCTTTATAATCCCCATTCATAGAATCAAGACTGGTGGTTCTAATGAGTTGTCGGAAGCTTTGGAAACTAGGATCTGAAACCTTTGTCAGCTTCAGGGTCTTGATCGACTCAATTAAAAAGGAGACTTCAGGCAAACATACAAGCATGCTTTCTTTATTCAGATGACTGGCAGCCAATTACTGTAAAAATACAGAATCTATAGATTTAACAATACAATTTATATGTTATGAAAGGGAGCCATTTACCAAGTGCTATTTCCTGTCATGATGATATTACTTTTTCATATAACCCAGTATCTGATCCTGTATGTTATTACAAGAATTTTAAACTCTACTGGATTTGTATCGTTCAGCCTCGTTCTGAATCTCATGGCAGATTCAGTCAAGAATCTCTCCAGAGACACTTGAGATGAGATGCAAACACAAGTGACAAGCCTGAGCGTAGCTACTGTAGCACAATGTTTGATAAATGGATAAAACAAGCACATCTGAAATCACTCAGATATGATCCTCCAAGGAATATCACAGATCGGTTAATTCTAGTTTTTTAAATCTCCCACAGCATGATTCTCTGAGGGAGGCCAGCATTGTCTTGTGTGGAAAGTGCAGAGGTCATAGGTCACAAATTTGCAACAACAACATGAGTAAAGCTTTATAGGATGCTTCAATTTATGCATGTTTTAAACCTCTTTCTGTTTGACTGATGGATCCCAATTTCATATGTGGATTTCCTTTTCACCTCACATTTAAAAATAACAGCCTTAAAAATCTAAAAGCTTTTTTCATGTGTAACAGCACATTGTGACTTAATATCTGACAGAGTTTACGCAAAGTGTGATATGCTGTTTTGGGGTCTTGAAACAAATTGATTTCTAGTGAATCACTGGCCTGTTCCTGCTTCACCTTCCTAACTGTTTTCAGTAACTGGGTTTCCCTATCAGTCAGTCACGTTCGACGTTACGTCGGACTGACGTCATGGGGTCTCGCTTGGGAGCCCAATCACCTCCCAGTGTAACTAAACGCGCCAATGAACATTGGCTAGTGAAATTTGCATGCCGAGTCCCGCCCCGTCCGGCTTCCGGGTATAAATAGGACCGGCATCGCTCATTTCATTCATACTTTTGCTTCGGAGCCGAGCGGTTGTAATCAGCCGCTCCTTTCTGATCACCTGACAAAAAGAGCGTCTTTGATTCGACTGGAAGATACGGTGCTTCAGCGGTGGTGCGCGTGTCCCAGCTGTCGTGTCACCCCCCTGTGCCTCGGTCGGAAAAAAGAGCAGTTTCCTCTAAAAGAGCAAACGCGGACGATCAGCGTCTTTTTCAAGATGCCTTTTCGTCCGTGTGTTTCTGGATGCGGTCGTTTCCTAACCTCATCTGACGGCCATGAGCGCTGTTTCTCGTGTCTGGGCAGACAGCACGCTGAGAGAGCGCTTGTGGATGCGTCATGCTCTCTCTGTGGGCGCATGACCATGTCGGTGTTGCGGTCGCGGCTCACCCTCTTTGATACGGAGGTTCGAGCGCCCTCTGCTGCTACCCATATCCCCTCTGCTTCTCATGGTAGAGCTGAGGAGTTGGTTAGCACTCTGGGTGACCTGAGGGTTACAGTGGGAGCTTCTTCGTCAGGCCAGCCCTCACGAACCTCCCACTCCTCTTGCACACCGTGTGCCGTCGAGTTGCCAGGCGAGACGCCAGGTCCTTCAAGGGAGGTACCTCGGGTCTCGTTTGGTGCTCTGGATGAGCACCGGATGTCGATCGCTGCATCGGAGAGTGGGCTGTCATCTTCGAGTGAGGAAGCCGAGCAGCCCCCCTCGGGGGGTCGCTGCTCGTGTGGAATCAGATAAGGAGATGATGGCCATGCTTTCCCGGGCTGCCGCGGGTATTGGGCTTGAGTGGAACCCTCCACCGTCGCCCGAGCGCTCGCGGCTGGACGATTGGTTTCTGGGTGCGGAGCGCGGCTCACAGCCTCGCTCCGCCCCAGTGCCTTTCTTCCCGGAAGTGCACGAGGAGGTCAGTAAGTCGTAAAAGGCACCTTTTACTGCTCGAAGCCGCTCTCTGACCTCCTCCGCTCTCACTACCCTCGATGGCGGGGCTGCCAAGGGTTACGCGGACGTTCCCCAGGTGGAGCGTGCAGTTGCAGTGCACTTGTGCCCGCAAAATGCTGCCACCTGGCGTAATCGTCCGCGCCTCCCGTCCAAGGCGGGTAAGTCGACAGCAGCCCTGGCTGCCAAGGCTTACAGCGCCGCTGGACAGGCAGCTTCCGTCCTGCATGCCATGGCCATCCTGCAGGTCTATCAGGCAAAAGCTCTTAAAGAGCTGCACGAGGGTAGGTCTGAGCCGGGGTTGATGCAGGAACTGCGCACAGCGACCGACTTCGCCCTCCGGGCGACTAAGGTCACGGCGCGGGCCCTCGGCCAGACGATGTCCACACTCGTGGTCCAGGAGCGCCATCTCGGGCTGGACCTGGCTGAGATGAAGGATGCCGACAAAGTTCGCTTTCTCGACGCCCCCATCTCCCAGGCTGGCCTCTTCGGCGACACTGTCGTAGATTTTGCACAGCAATTCTCGACGGTGCAGAAGCAGACTGAGGCGATAAGTCACATCTTGCCCCGGCGGGAGTCTGCCAAACCGCCGCAGGCTGTTCCTCAGCCTACTCCTCGCCGAGGGCGTCCCCCTGCGGCCGCAAAGGGTCCGGCCGGACCGGAGGCCTCCCGTCCGGCCCCTCCCCCCCGCAGGAAGGCGACGCAGCCCGTCCAGAGCGCTAAACCCTCCAAGAGAAAATCTAAGCGGTCCTGAGACGGGCGACCCAGAGGTGGCAGGAGCTGCTCGTTTCCAGGAGCTGGTAAAGGCACCACTCCTTCCCCCGGAGGAGGGCCGGGTGGAGAATCTTTTGTTTCCTTCTGTTCCGCCACTGGCCCCAGGGCCAGTGGTACCCACATTTTCAATAAAAGAGCAGTTTCCTCCATCTCTGGGTCATACTCGGTCCAAGCTGACAGTGAGCGACGCGTTGCTTCCTCTCTCTCAGCCGACCTCTCTTTCGCCACGGATGGGGAGTGGGCAGCCCCAGGACGCGCTGCTTCCATGCCCCTCATGGGGACTATGGAGCCAGGTAAGTGCACCACACTCACCGCCTCGACTCCGGAACGCCATGCCTCCTGGGTTGGGCCTCAAATCTCCCTGCTGCCCCCCCCCCCCCCCCGCGGGTTCGTCGGTCGTCCCTTTGGTGCCTCTCGAACGGAGTTTGGGGGCTTGGTTAGCGCTTCCTACTCCGTCTCGTTGGCTCATTCGGACAATCCGACTCGGCTATGCGATTCAGTTCGCCAGGCGGCCCCCTAGGTTCAGCGGCGTTCTGACTACCTCAGTGGCAGGCAAGGACGCCCCTGTACTTCGGGAGGAGATCGCTGTCCTCTTGGCGAAGGGCGCGATCGAGCCTGTCCCTCCAGCTGAGATGGAGTCGGGGTTTTACAGCCCCTACTTCATCGTTCCCAAGAAAGGCGGGGGGTTACGGCCTATCCTGGACCTGCGTGTCTTGAACCGGACCCTACACAGGCTTCCGTTCAAAATGTTGACGCAGAGACGCATCCTCACGTGCGTCCGCTCCCAGGACTGGTTTGCAGCAATCGACCTGAAGGACGCGTACTTTCATGTCTCGATACTCCCTCGTCACAGACCGTTCCTTCGCTTTGCGTTCGAGGGTCAGGCATACCAGTACAAGGTCCTCCCCTTTGGGCTGTCCCTGTCTCCCCGCGTCTTCACCAAGGTCGCGGAGGCTGCCCTTTCCCCCCTCAGGGAAGTGGGAGTCCGCATCCTGAATTATCTCGACAACTGGCTCATTTTGGCACAGTCGCGGGATCAGGTGTGCGAGCACAGGGACTTGGTGCTCAGACACCTCAACCATTGGGGCTTCGGGTCAACTGGGAGAAGAGCAAGCTCTCCCCTGCGCAGAGCATCTCTTTTCTCGGGTTGGAGTTGGACTCGGTCTCCATGTCAGCACGTCTCACCAACGAACGTGCACAGTCAGTGTTGAACTGCCTGAAAGTGGTCAGGCGGAAAACAGTGGTCCCACTGAAACAGTTTCAGAGGCTCCTGGGGCATATGTCATCCGCAGCCGCTGTAACGCCGCTCGGGTTGATGCATATGAGACCACTTCAACACTGGTTACGGGACCGAGTCCCGAGGTGGGCTTGGCACCAGGGCACATTCCGTGTGGTAATCACACCGGCTTGTCGCCAGACGTTCGGCCCTTGGTCGGACCATGCTTTTCTAAGGCCTGGAGTTCCCCTAGGGCAAGTGTCCAGGCATGTTGTTGTTACAACAGATGCCTCCACCATGGGCTGGGGTGCCGTGTGCATCGGGCATGCTGCCTCGGGCTCCTGGACAGGACCCTGGCGGCAGTGGCATATCAACTGCCTCGAGTTGCTAGCGGTACACCTTGCACTGCGCCGGTTCCGACCGTTGCTGCAGGGCAAGCATGTACTGGTCCGCACGGACAACACATCGACCGTGGCGTACATCAACCATCAGGGTGGTCTACGCTCCCGTCGCATGTCGCAACTTGCCCGCCACCTCCTCCTCTGGAGTCAGCAGCGGCTCAGGTCGCTGCATGCCATCTACATTCCGGGCGAGCTCAATCGTGCAACCGCCGCGCTCTCACGACAGCTCACATTCCCGGGAGAGTGGAGACTCCACCCCCAGGCGGTTCAGCTGATCTGGAGTCGATTCGGGGAAGCGCAGGTAGACCTGTTCGCGTCCCGGGAATCCTCCCACTGCCAGTTGTTTTTTCCCCTGACCGACGGAACCCTCGGCTCGGATGCACTGGCACACAGCTGGCCCCGGGGCCTACGCAAATATGCGTTCCCCCCAGTGAGCCTTCTTGCACAGACCCTGTGCAAGGTCAGGGAGGACGAGGAGCAGGTCCTGCTAGTTGCGCCATACTGGCCCAACCGGACCTGGTTTCCAGAACTCTCACTCCTCGCGACAGCCCCTCCCTGGCCCATTCCCTTGAGGAAGGACCTGCTTTCTCAGGGACAGGGCACCATTTGGCACCCGCGTCCAGATCTTTGGAACCTCCACGTGTGGTCCCTGGATGGGACGTGGAAGACTTAAGTGGCCTACCACCGGCGGTGGTAGACACTATCACTTCGGCTAGAGCCCCCTCTACGAGGCTGGCGTATGCCTTGAAGTGGAGTCTATTCTCTGAGTGGTGTTCTTCCCAACTGGAAGATCCCCGGACTTGCCCGATCAGCTCTGTGCTTTCCTTCCTTCAAGGTGGGTTGGAGCGGCGGCTGTCCCCCTCTACCTTGAAGGTGTATGTCGCCGCCATTGCAGCTCACCATGTTCCCGTCAATGGCAGGTCTCTTGGAAAGCACGACCTGGTCATCAGGTTCCTGAGAGGGGCCAGGAGGCTAAACCCTCCCAGGCCGCCCCTTTTTCCCTCCTGGGACCTCTCTGTCGTCCTCTCAGGCCTACAGAGAGCTCCCTTTGAGCCCCTCGAGTCAGTGGAGCTCAAGATCTTGTCCTTCAAGACAGTGCTCCTGACTGCACTCGCTTCCTTCAAGAGGGTAGGGGACCTGCAGGCATTTTCGGTCAGTGGAACGTGCCTTGAATTCGGGCCGGCCTTGTCTCACGTTGTCCTGAGGCCCCGGCTTGGATATGTGCCCAAGGTTCCCACCACTCCCCTTCGGGATCAGGTGGTGAACCTGCAAGCACTGCCCCCGGAGGAGGCAGACCCAGCCCTCGCGTTGCTGTGTCCCGTCCGTGCACTACGTGTCTATGTGGACCGCACGCAGAGCTTTAGAAGCTCCGAGCAGCTCTTTGTCTGTTTTGGGGGACAGCAGAAGGGAAAGGCTGTCTCCAAGCAGAGGTTGGCCCACTGGATAGTGGATGCCATCGCCCTGGCATATCAGGCTCAGGGTGAGCCATGCCCCCTGGGGGTGAGGGCGCACTCCACACGGGGTGTTGCTTCCTCCTGGGCGTTGGCACGTGGCGCCTCTCTGACAGACATCTGCAAAGCTGCGGGCTGGGCGACACCTAATACATTCGCGAGATTCTACAATCTCCGGGTGGAGCCAGTTTCTTCCTGTGTGCTGGGAACAAACAGGTGACCGGCTCGGTGTCCTGCTTGCTGCGCCATGCCCCTTAATAAGGGGATACGAGCGCTTATCTACTCCTCAGGTGAGTTCCCCGTCTGGCGAACCCTGATTCGAGTTCCTCCTGCATCCTTCGGTAGCGGACGCAGCGGAGGCGTCTGACGCCAGGCCCAGTACTCGTGTGCATGCCCCAGTGGTCAGCCCTTGTACTGGACTAGATGCCCATGTGACGAGATTCCCTCTTGGTAATCCCATATGTGTACGCTCCACGGTACGGTTTCCCTCTTGGTAAACCCGGGTCTTTCCCTTGGCAGTTCTGCTCTGCCAGACTCTTTGGTACGCGCTCCTCCCTGGGGTAGGACCTACCATGGGGACTTTACATATGTCGTACTGCCCCTCGGGTCAGTCCATATGTGTCATACCGCACAATACCTCCCCCTTGGGCAGGGTGTGGTCTCCGTAGCGTCTATGCGCTCCCCCAGCGTAGACAACTAAGCGGGTCGAGCTGATTTGTGGGATTGAGATACCGAAGCTCTCTTCCCCGTGAGGCTCACGCAGGAACAGCAGCTTAGTCCTTCCTCACGTTGGCCTTCCCCTCCATCCCGATTGGCGTGGAGGCCTAAGTCGGCTTTCGCGGTGCGCTGGGTAGGTTACGTCCGCAGAGGCAGTTGTTGGCTGCTTGCCAACATCTGTATCTCCGATTCTCGTAACACGGCCAGTGCCTGTGGCGCTTTCCATAGGGACCCCATGACGTCAGTCCAACATAACTTCGAACGTGACTGACTGATAGGGAACGTCTAGGTTACTATTGTAACCCCGGTTCCCTGAAGGAGGGAACGGAGACGTTACGTCCCCCGGCCACAGGCCTGAGCCACCGCTGAGACTGGGATACACTCTCGGCTCCTCAGCAAAATATGAATGAAATGAGCGATGCCGGTCCTATTTATACCCGGAAGCCGGGCGGGGCGGGACTCGGCATGCAAATTTCACTAGCCAATGTTCATTGGCGCGTTTAGTTACACTGGGAGGTGATTGGGCTCCCAAGCGAGACCCCATGACGTCAGTCCGACGTAACGTCTCCGTTCCCTCCTTCAGGGAACGGGGGTTACAATAGTAACCTAGACGTTCCATCCAAATGTGATGCAAATCTTTTCATAGTTCGTAAAAAAACAAAAACAAATTAGGTGCGTTTCCATCAAGTTATTCGAGCAGATGACTGTGTTGTGTCTGGTAACCTAGTAACCAACAGTAAATAAAATGCCGTCATCAGAAATGTTATGTGGGTTTAATTTCAGTGGGTTAGTCGTGGGTCACTATGTCAAAATTACCATCTCACATCATTCACGTTAATTCTTTTTTGTACAAGTCTGATACCACCTCAAGTGTGTGTAAACGTTTTTGTGAATTAAGAGATTTTCCTTCTAGAGTTTACAACACTAGTTTCTGATGTGACACTAAAAACAGGGTGATGGAAACATAGCTTGTCATACTTTTGAGACTTTTTTTATATATATAGTGGTTGCAAGGCAGTGCTGGATTGAAATTCTACTGCATATTTCTGCAGTTAATTCAGTTCCAATTGATTAACAGACTCGATTTAAAAAAACATTTAAATTATTTTACTTGCAGAAGAAATTGTGATTGACATTTTTATTTCTTGCATGCATTTTTATATACACATTTAGAAAGCACTTATAACATTAAAGTTAAGAGGAACACCCTAGTAACCCTAGTTGTGAAATAAGCATGGGGAAAAACACTCAAAATGTCTGTAGAATTTTACCAGAAGAACAACAACAGTATTAAGTAATTGCAAAATACAGAAAACCTGTTGATGAAGTTCATATGATTAATATTGTGCTGTACCTGTATGACCCCATCATACTTCCTTCTAACAAGTAATTCTGTCCAGCTAGGTGTGAAATGTGCCAGTGACAGAAGCAGAATTTCAAGAGGCGCATTTGAGCAGCTTTCTCCTATTAGAAGATGCACCGTATGTTGAAAAAAGTCCTGTAGCTGCGCCACTGGTGTTCCTCTTGTTTATTCTTTTACCCGGCACTCTGACAGAGAGCTTGGCATGCCCTGTTTGTATGTGGAAGAAAGATTAGGTCCCTTTCTTGCCTTTTCTTCAGCGCCTGTGGTTACTTTCAAAATGTAGTGGAGAATTTAGAGCACAAACTGCATCTCCTCTTGAATATAAATTGCTATTCTCTGAATTTTTAAAGGAGGGAGAAAGAGATAAATAAATCTCATTTTCTGTTCCAGCAGAGTTCCCTCTGCACAGTTCCATTTGGGTTTTTTCCCCCCATGGCCTAACTTAGGCACAGAGGAACTTCAGAAAGAGCCCCCCTTGATACATTGGTAAAGTTCACCATAAAATTAACATTCTGTCGTTTACTTAACCATCCTCATCTTGTACCAAACCTGAATGATTTAGTTTCTTCTATGGAACACAGATTAAATCTCTCTCTTTTTGTTCATATAGAAGTTTTGGACACCATTTGCTTTCATTATGCTAGTTTAATCATTTTGTTGCGCTACGAACTTACTCAGTATCACAAATTTAGGAGAAATATCTGAGACAATGTTGATTAGCTAAATATAACCACTCTGGAGACTTCATCTTGGTTTTTTTCCCCGCTGTGATAATTACTGAAGATTCAGTGAAGGAAAGACAGCAAGTGCATGAGAGAAAAATGAAAGTGAATATGCAGAACCTCCTCAACAATTACAGTGTTTTAAAACTAACAAAGGAACTGCCAACAATGTCCCATTAATTTTACATCTCTCTACATTAATATATATATGCCTATAATCTCCATTACTGTAGCCTAACTGCTGATGTCTCACTCAGCACATAATAGCACTTCCCTGGATAGAGTCTCTGGCTTTCAATGTCTGTTAGGTCTGATTCTAGAAGCACTCCGTTATATAAATTCGCTTACTTATAAACCAAAGGTTGAAACAGGCCAGTATGTGAAAATATGAGGTCTGCTTTGAGTGATTTATTGGCTGATTATCTGACCACAGATAATTCCCTCCTGGGACCTCTCTGTCGTCCTCTCAGGCCTACAGAGAGCTCCCTTTGAGATAGTGTACACAGATAGTGTACTCAATCAAAAATGAGAGTTGTGTGTGTGCTTAAATGTGTTAAGCACACACACAACTAAATGTGTCAATTTAAAAATGTATTGCATATTTTGAACATATCAACTCTAATTTGGCATTATTTGCTACTGGCGCTTTTAAAATATCATAACACTCCCATTGCAAGTCATTAGATGACTTGGGATCTCACAACTCATGTAATTGTGTGGTCTTAAAAAAAATAGTGCAATACATCAATTCGATATTAACAGTATTGGATTATTTTATATTATCATTTTAAATGATTGCAAAGTTATTTGCAAGAACGGCCTGACCCTAGATGAAACTTATTGAATGCTATACACCTTGTGAGTGTTTCAAGAAAAAAGTCAAATGAATTGTGAAGCCTATTCCTTGAGCAATCATGACAATTGCTGCATGTTTTAGATAAAGGTCTAAAAAGTGTCCAATAAATGTCAGGATTGTGTGTTTAAGTGGGTGGGTGCATATGTATTATTCAGTAACTGCATTGGAGTGCTTCATTCTATTAACTGACTAGCATACTTTTTTCTTCTTTCTTTGGGGAGGATTGTCTGTTTTCTTTCCTCCTGAGAATGTTGATATCTGGCTCTGATAAAAGCCCATTCATTTTTTTATTTTATTTTTTTCAGAAGGTTGCTGCTAGGTCATGTCTGATTAGTAGTCCTCAAGCACAGCTCCACAAGAAGTGTTAAAAGCAGCTTTTATGCCAGAGTGTGCAGTATTTTTCTCCTCCATAACTGTCAAGGCTGGACTTTTAATTGATCCAGTGAATTTCCCCGCATCCTAGACTGGTGAATACACTGAAGTCAGGATTATCTATTTCAGTTAAAAACGTCTCAGGTTACGTATGTAACCATAGTTCCCTGAGAGGGAACGAGACGCTGCGTCATCGCTATGGGAACGCCCCCGCGTCATCAACTCTTGAAGCACAATAGAAAACACCTGTGAGAATGACGCGGATGACGTCATGAGCCAGGAAACAAAAGGCACGCCGAAACCGGCACCGACAGCTTGCGAACGTCTGAAACAAGCGCGGCATGCGGGAGAGCTAGGGCTAAAGCTGATGACGCAGCGTCTCGTTCCCTCTCAGGGAACTATGGTTACATACGTAACCTGAGACGTTCCCTTTCAAGGGAACTCGAGCTGCATCATCGCTATGGGAACGCTATACCAACGCCACCCTAGCGGAAAGCATGCCCCAAGTGCTCTAGTGGAGATGTTCTGGTACCCTCGGGAGAACCAGTCTCTCACGGCAAGATAGCCTCAGCTAGAACTTGCCCCACTGAGTGATCTGCACGGCTCGTCGGGCCTCAGCCCCCGGAGAGCCATACCCAATGCTCGCACTGGGCTGCAGACCTCCTGACCCATGACGAGAGGGAAAACCCCCGCAGAAGGAGGAACCGCAAAGCGGCCCTTGCGCTCTCCTAGCCTCAGCCAGGGAGAGTAACCTTAAATCCTGCGGGAGACCCCCTCAGTGAGGAGACCGGACTCACGACCTCAGTTGTGAACCGGAACTCCGCGGCTGCGGTAGCGGCTCTCGGCCCAGTAGCGAACCTGGGGAGTGCCTACCACAAATTGACCCCAGGACACCCAAGGTGGTGGCCCTAAGAGAGGGCCACCGACAGACTGCGCATCGCAGCGCCAGCCGAGGAGCAGCCACCCAACCACAAGACCGCCTAAAACCCGAAGGTAACAAGGCGTAGGCGAGGTGAACCCGAAATACATATGGGGACTTAAGCACTGTTGTGCTGCCCGGCCCAGAACCGTAAGTAGTGAGAGTTAAACCTGACCTGAGGCACTTCTCAAAAATGGTCTGGTTTGAGGCACTTGCCTAGGGGTCACCTAATCGCCAAGGAGGTCCAACACGCACCGAGCTACAACGACCGTCAGGCCTAGGCCAGAGCACGGCCGGAGCTACTACTACGCATCGGGAAGTGGCTCCTAGTAGAAGACCGACCACAACCCAGTGACGCGTAGAACCTTCCTCAGAAGGTAGGTACGCCCAGCACCAGGGGAATAACGAGGCGCCCGGGGCCTCCCGGGTTAACGCTGACACCACCCTGGAGACGCTAGGGAGATGGTCCCCCGAAGGGGACCCTCCAGAAAATGCGCCAAACCCGCTGGCTAGCAGGACCATATATATATATATATAAAGGGAGAAGAGCTTGAAGAGGGGCGGATGACCGCCCAAGCTCGACTGCTGATGCCACGGGGCCAAAGGCTTCGACCGTGGCAGGACAGCGTACTCCCAGGAACCTACTACGCGGCACAACGGTGGCTCCCCCCTTAGGGAAGCTGGGAGCTCACACCATGCATAGGTCTTAAACTTGGAGGGAGGCATGGCAACAACAGGGGAAAAACAGAATTGGTAACATAAACCCCCCGAAGATGCCTAGGGCAGTGGTCCCAGGGGGATCCAGAGCGGCCTAATCATGCGTCATGCCTTGCCGACTCACATTCAGGGAGGAGGGCTTGAAAAAGGGGCGGTTGACCGCCCAAGCTCAACTGCTGATGCCACGGGGCCAAAGGCTTCGGCCGTGGCAGGACAGCGTACTCCCAGGAACTAACTACGCGGCACAACGGTGGCTCCCCCCTCAGGGAAACTGGGAGCTCACACCATGCGTAGGAGTTAACCATGAAACTCTGTGGCTGCAGTCGCTGCCCCCGGCCCAGCAAAGCGAGCCTGGGAAGTGTAACAAACACCCCCAGGAGCCCCAAGGTGATGGCCCTCCGGGGAGGGACCACCGCACCTCAAGTGTGTCGCCATTGAAAGCCGTGGAGCCGCGACTACAGCCGCAAGACCGCCAAGACCCGAAGGTAACAAGGCGTAGGCAAGGTGAACCGAAACCCAACGGGGACTTAAGCACTACAGTGCTGCCCGGTACCAGATCCGTACGTTCTAGAGTCGCAACCCTGTTTCAAAGGGACTCCTGAAACGGTCTGGTCTAAGGCACCTGCCTAAGGGGTCCATCACGCATCAAGCTACAACAACCGCGAAGCCTAGGCCAGAGCACGGCTGGAGCTACTACTACGCACCGGGAAGTGGCTCCCGAGGAGACAGACCACAACCCAGTGACGCGTAGAACCTTCCTCAGAAGGCGAGTATACCCAGCAATGGGGAAAAAAGGCGCGACCCGACCCTGGAGACGCCTAGGGAGATGGTTCCCCGGAGGGATCCAAAGCACCCCAAAAATGCGTCAAAACATGCTGGCCACCAGGACCGCATACAGGGAGCAGAGCTTGAAGAAGGGCGACTGACCGCCCAAGCTCGGTTGCTGATGCCACGGGGCCAAAGGCTTCAGCCGTGGCAGGACAGCTTTTTTTTTTTTTTTTTTTTTACACGGAAAACGGTGTCCCCCCCCCCCCCGCAGGGGAACTGGAGAACACACAGCGTGCATAGGCCCTACACCGAAAAAGGAGGTAGCCATAGGGGAAAATCAAAGCGCCCGCAGGCGACTGAATGAGACGGCTAAATGCCCAGGCTCACACTGTTAATGCCACGGGGCCGAAGGCTTCGGCCATGGTAAACAGCGAACTCCCAACCTCACTATGCGGCACTAAACGGTGGTTCCCCCTCAGGGGAGCTGGAAGTCATACCGTCTTTATTCCTCTTTCGCGAGCCTGAACAGTCTCCTCGAAGACTGTCAGACAGGATTGGCAACCTACACAGGCAATGCCCTCGAGCACGTACCACGTAAGATTAGCCCTGCCCCGCACCTTCCAGTGAGCGAGAACAACACCTCGATGCCGAACTGCTAACTGCCATGACTGAGCCACCGTAGATGAGGCTCAGAACATGGATATCTGCAGGCGCAGTGCCCAAGCATTAGAGAAGGTGCAGTAGGTAAGTTTGCCATATCCGCGCCGGTCTCCGGCCACAAAAATCTCTCATCGAAAGAGAGGAAATGGCCGCAAATGAGGGAGTATATAAAAAGTGCCCAGGAAGCTCATTATTCGTTTGATTATTATTTTTTCCCCTCTTCTTTTTTTTTTTTTTTTTTTCAAGATTGCGGTGGCTCTCCCCTCAAGGGAGCCAAAACTCTATAGACCTTTCACTGAAAGGGCGGTATGGCAACCATCGCCCGGGACCTCCCGGGTGACAACGATTGCAACAGAACCTGCTCCACCTGTGACACCACGGGCCAAAGAAGGCTACAGCCATGGCGAAGGAGCATATTTTCACCCAGTTTATACGCAAAACGTCACATACTTTTGCTGTCAGTTCCTTTCTAGGAAACAGATGGTGTTGAGGCGCACGGAATTGGTATCATTGCCAGCACTAATCAATCTCTAAAAGACGCCTAGGGAGGTGGCCCCCCCCCGAGGGCCTACACACCCAAATGAAAGCGTCACCACGACACTGTCTGTTCCTCAGAACCGATAAGGCTTTTACTCTCTTTTCCTTTTTGGAAGGTAGTGGAAAACAGAACCAACCGTGCTGACCACACACACCCCTCTACCACACTGCGTGGGCAGGCTGAGAGAAGTCTGGCACTTTTGTGAATACAATGCCCAACTCCTCAGAGCTGGGTCGTAGTTATTCAAGTCGGAAGAAACCGCACAGGGCGTGCTTCCGAAATCTGAGAAGTCCCCGCGATAGCGATCGCCACTGAGCCTCAGCTGCAGCAGGACCAAACCGCGAGTCTGAACAATCTCCTCGAAGACTGTCAGACAGGAATGGCAACCTACACAGTCGACGCCCTCGAGCGCAGACCATGTAAGATTAGCCCTCCCCCGCACCTTCCAGTGAGCGAGAACGACATCTCGATGCCGAACTGCCATGACTGAGCCATGATGAGGTTCAGAATATGGATATCTTGGAGGCGCAGTGCCCAAGATTAGTGAAGGTGCAGTTAGTAAATTTGCCATATCTGCGCACTTTTCTCAACCACACGTGAAATCCCTTTTCTTTTAAACTAGACTCGGGGCACGCGAACAGCAAGTCCATACACATCTTCGTTTGCTCTCTCAGTCAGACGCTAACACAAAATACAGCTCCTCAGAGCTGAAAAAGTGCATCAGACTGGGTTTCGAACCCGGGTCTATTGCGTGATAGGCAAACGCAGTATCCACTGTACCACAGTAGACACATACTACCTGAGATGCGAATTTGTTATAACAAAGCTTCTCGGAGATGGACCGTGAACCCAGCGTCAGCAATCTTCGCTGAGCCTCAGCAGCAGCGAGATCGAAACTGAGCTCACAATATCCGCAGCCAGCGCCCTCGAGCGATACGACTACAGTAGAGAGTTCTCATCCCCCGAGTCTACGGAGCTCATCCTCGGACGAGCTCCAGAAGCCCGGGGGAAGGGGGAGACACATGTGATCCCCATGACCGGGACCGCCGCAACGCCTCAGCGGCAGCGGGACCCATGCCACGAGGACCACGCGCTCTAGCAGCCTCCCCGAAGGCTGCTAGGCGAGAGCAGAGAGTCAGCGGTGGAAACCGCTCACAATCCGCACAGGCAACGCCCTTGAGCGCTGCCAGTGCATGCCTTTTCACTTATATTTGTATTGCCAAGCTTTTGCTCGGGTTAGAGGTAAATTAATAATCTGGCATCAGCATGACAAAACCTCAAAAAAGCTTAACAATAGTAAATCATCATCAGTTCACATGAACTGAGAATGAACTCGACCGTAAAAAGGAAGATCACTGATGGATAAATAGTTTTAATTTTTCCTTCCACACCTTAACTGAAAGCTAAAACATGAAATTCTTCAGTCAGATGGGTGATTGATATATTCCAGAATGGTGGTTCTTTGATTAAGTTTATGGTTCATGAGATTTTTATATTGGTTTTGGCGATGTATTGTAGTATATATATGCTGAAGGTATTACATTTACATATTGCATGTATTAAAATTCATCATTTCATCTCATACCTTTTGCTATACACACGAATGATTCTTTAAATAATGTAGCCTGTTGTGGAAAGGGTGTTATTATTTTTCTTAACTCTCTAAGATTTTGACCTGGTGAGCAATAAAATGGCACAAAATATCTCAAAGACTGAAACATCTCGGGCTGGGGTCTTTTCAATTTCGGTCAGAGCAATGCCCATCAACCACATAAATCACTACTATATTGTGGTGGTGAGTTTTGCATGGGAACCGATATATATATATATATATATATACACACACACACTGTATATATATAGTATATGTGTGTGTGTGTGTGTGTGTGTGTGTGTGTGTGTGTGTGTGTGTGTGTGTGTGTGTGTGTGTGTGTGTGTGTGTGTGTGTGTGTGTGTGTGTGTTGAGTAGGCATGTAGCATCACTGGAAGCAAATGCAACAGGAAGACCGAAGCAAGATGTGGCGGGGCATAGTTTAATGATTCAGAGTCTGTGGTCAGGGCATTTTTGTCTGGCACTTTGTTGTTCTGTTCAGCCCCTCCAGACTGCCTCAAGGGAACAAACACTGTCCCTGCCTGCCATGAGTGGTTGCTTTGCCTTCCTTTTATGATGCAGACCAACTGCCCACCCCCCACCCAGTACTTCTCAGGAATTCCAATATGCATCATCCCTATTCCAGTCCTTTCTACATTCACTTAGTATTCCTTGCGTTACCTCTGCCATAATAGAACCTGTCCTCTGTCCAACTGTGTGCTTAGTTTTGGTCAGAAACACGGAATCCCCAAAGTCTCCAGTAAGCCGCCGTAATGCGTAACATTTACAAATAACCACACGCCTCAGCAGAAATGATGTTGCGTGTACAGCATTGGTAATAGAGCTACATTAAATATTCTCCAGCAGCAAAATGCTACTCCTCACTGGTACTGATGAATAATGAATACTGTACAGGCATGATTCTCTCAGTTTACACTTCTATGGCACAGGGTTGAGGATGTACAGGTGTGTGTGTGTGTCTAATTAGAGATATACATTTAAACTGAAAAGCGCACAGATCTGAAACCTGTTGAAAAGAAAAACACTATATGCACATGACTGTGCTGAAGAAATGAAGAGCCCTTAAATAGTTTTCTCTGGAATATAGTGTGTATTATAATTCAGTGATGACAGACTAATTTTCAATTGCATAAATTGGTCAAGCTGAGTTATCCTCACTCATTGTTGTTGTGAGCTGGAATGGCTCTTGTTGTGCTTCTCCTAATAGGCTCATGAACTAAACTAACGTATTTCCTTCAGTGCTTTACAGCTTGTATAAATCATTGTTATTATCTTTGGCTGAAAGTTGTTACTGTTGAGTTGTACATTAATCTGCATAACTTCTCATCAATCCCAAATTCTTTAACCAGTGCTCACGCTATAGATCCCTCTATATATGTTCACTCTATAGTTGTTATCTATAATAGTCCATAATGGGGAACATGTACAGGTTTGAAGAATCCATTTTATGATTCATGGCAGGACATTAACTGTGTCCAACATCTCGACTGGAAATACCAAGCTTTCTGGGATTGAGGTCTTTATTGCATGCCAAATAATGAAATCGGTTGGCATAGGGGGCTGTGCACTTGATCTGTGTAAACAGAATTCTTGGCTTAGGGATCATTAAAATATTTGAGGAAATAAATACATCAAGTATTTCTGTTTTAAAATTTAGGTACGTTTAAAAAATATTTTTCAGGCTTAATGAGATATTTACAAAGGTGATGTGTGGAATTGCTGCAGTGCTAGCATCACCAAATGTAATTGTGATATTCTAATGTCTCTAGCCACACCTAATCTTGATTACTGCCACACCTGCTCTCAATCAAGAAATCGCTTAAATTGGATCTGCCTGACAAAGTGATGTAGACCAAAAGTTCTTCAAAAGCTAGCCATCGTGCCAAGGTCCAAATCAATTCAGGATCAAATGTGAAAAAGTATTTGATGTCTATCAATCTGGAAAAGGTTATAAAGCCATTTCTTAAGCTTTGCCACTAAGCCATAATCCACAAATATCAAAACATGGAACAGTGGTGAACCTTCCCAGGGGTGGCCAGTTGACCAAAATTACCAAAAGAGGACAGCAATGACTAATCCAAGAGGTCAAAAAAGACACCACAACATCCAAAGAACTGCATTTGCCTTGGTTACGGTCAGTGTTCATGACTGGGCAAAAACATTGAAGAGTTCCTAGACAAAACTTACTGCAGAGCAAAAGAAGATTAAGGCTTATTCTTTTTTTTTTCTACCATCAACAACCCAAAAACATCTTGAGGATCCTTTTGGGAAAATACCCTGTGGACAGAAAAGACAAAAGTTGACCTTTGTGGAAGGTGTACACCATTGCATTTGGCGTGAAAGTAACATTGCATTTCATCATACCAAATTAAAATATGGTGATTGTCTGGGACCATTTTGCTGCTTACGGACCTGGAAGACTTGCTGTGATAAATGAAACCATGAATTTTGCGGTCTACCAAAAAATCCTAAAGGGGAATGTCCGGCCATCTGTTTGTGACCTCAAGCTGAAGCGAACTTGGGTTCTGCAGCAGGACAATGATACAAAACACACCAGCAAGACCACCACTGAATGGTTGAAGAAAAACAAAATGAAGACTTTGGAGTGGCCTAGTCAAAGTCCTGACCTGAATCTTATTGAGATGCTGTGGCATGACCTTAAAAAGCCAGTTCATGCTCAAAAACCCTCCAATGAATTACAACAATTCTGCAAAGATGAGTGAGCCAAAATTTCTCCACATTGCTATAAAAGACTCCTTCATTTAAAAACGGCATTTTGTTTACTCATATTTGACTAATATTTAAATTAGTTTGATGATCTGAAACATTTAAGTGTGACAAAACATTTAAAAAAAAAGAAATCAGGAAGGGGGCGAACTCTTTTTCACACCCCTGTAGTTGACTGCATAATACATCGGCGAGGGGGAAAAAAATGTAATTACCCATGTCAACTGTGCATTCTTAAACTTGGACTCACTGACATGTAGTTAAAGTTCGATGGACACATTGATCTTATGTCAAATATCAACCAGCGGCCTATACATCACATGATTAGACTAGTTGAATACCATTGTTGTCCAGGTTTAGCCTTGCTAAATCAGGCCTGTGCAACAGAGCTAGTGAATCCAGGAGAGCATTTCAGCATTTGTCTTATGCTTGCATATTGACTCTGCCATCTTTTAAGGTCGAAGGCTTATTTGATCGTGCAAACTGGTTTGGGTGACAATCAATAATGCAATTTTCAGTAAGAAGAGCAAAGCAAGAAGTTTGTGTCATAGCCTCCTGCATGAATCTGCAACAGGAGAAAGACAGATATCCTGCATTAAAGGCAGCCTGCCATTTTTATACATCCCTCTCCACACTCTTAATTATTTGCATGCTTAACGAAATTTTAACTTTAACAAAATAGGCAGTCCAACATAAACAGTCCATAGGAGTAAACCAATGCAACAATATTACAGAATATAATACAAAACAATAGGTAGGGCTTAAAATACACAGAAGACAAACTGAACAAGAAACCAGAACAACAAATAATGAATGATAACTTGTGCAAACATGAACAGGTATAACCCAATTAAAACTCAATAAATGTAAACCTAACCCTTACACACATCCTTAGAGCTTATTAATAACACCCTTTTTATTGTATTAAATGGAGAATCCAACATTCCAGATGCATTAATGTGTAAAATTCATATAAATAAATTAAATGAGGGGGGAAAAAGAGATTAAGCAAGTTACAAGTCTTAAGTTACAAGTGACAAGTGAGAATTAAGAGCTAAAATGAAGGGCTGAAAACCGCAGTCCCAGGCTTCTCCTTGCACACCCATCCTTGTAAAGGGCTCCCGTTGCCATGGCAATGTGGCCTGTACAGAACCAGTAAAGATTCTGTTTCTTTAAAGATCTTCCCTAGAGCCTTGCTGAATTCATCAAACTTGTAGTCGAATGAAATTAAGGGTGGACCATTGTGTTCTGTTGTTTCTTGCCTGGCTTTTTTTCTGATTGTGTAGTGTTTAATGATCATCAGTTCAGAGCCAACCTCCCCCCCCCCACCCCACACCCCACACCCCTCAAAAATATTTTAAATTGATTTATTTTGCTTTAAGAAAGTGAAAAGTTTATATTTTTGCTTATGCATGAAAAAATGGTTTTAAATATTTTTTGTAGAAACATTTGCAAGTATTTTTCAAGGTGAAATTTTATTATCAAAATGCTGCTGCTTGCCTGTTTTGGATTAGAATGTTTTGTATAGTCTCTGTACAGTAAATTTGAAGATAACGTCTTACACAAACTGGTTTGGTGCTGTTGTGTTCTTGTCTCAAACATTGCATTGGTGAAAAGGTTAGGCATATTGTCATTTTCTGAGTGACTCATACCCGTAAAATTTCTTTAGGGACTCTCCTAACTGTCTCTTTCTCAGTTTGCTCCCTGGTGTTAGAATCTGGGCCTGTGGTTCTATGTCTAGCAGGGTGACATTTAATAGATGTCTCTCATCAGAATGTTAAAGGAGCCCTGCAGCCTCACCATGCCTGACAGATCCTGTGTGCGTGCGTGCGTGTGTGTGTGTGTGAGAGAGAGAGAGATGGAGAAAGTGGGTATGGTAACGATGTGGCGGTCCTTCATTTAGCCTGACACATTTTCTCGATTTCCTAAAAGTCCTAAAATTAGTCTAGATGAGGATAAGTATAAAGTCCGACAAGCATAATCTGAATGTTTATAAAGACAGAGTAGTGCTCATTGATGTTGAAGATGATACAAAGTAATCACGTAAAGTTGTGCTTTCTGCCAGTTACAGATACAGTTTGTCAAGAACAAACATGGCTTATGCCTTAATCACAGATAGATTATGGATATTTACAGCTGATTGGATTACCCATTTCTTGTCATTGTCTTGTCTTGAAGCTTTATCATCTTATTATTTTTAAGGAGCTCTGTGCTCATAATAGGTATTAACCAAATTAAAGTAATAGCATTTCTGTCTAGATGCTGTTCACATATTTTCAGAATAACAACAGTCTGGTTAGACTAACACAAATCCAAACTAAATTAAACTCAGTTGGTTGTTCCTATTGGAAACACCTGATTGCATCACATTAAATCGACTAGCATCCGTTCCAATGTTTGCAAAGCAGCTCCAGACACTTTTATTTTCCCTATCTATCTGATATAATTTTATTTACAAATGTTAATTTGATTGAATGCACTTTAATTTCTTCTATAACTTCAGTCTTCACAAGCTACATTTGATGTAATGGTCAGGAAAATCATTAAGAATTAAATTGCTTTGGATGTTAAAATATGCTCTTAAAACCAAGAGCGAGTATGGTTTTTTTTTTTTTTTTTTTTGTAGGTTGGTTATGTAACAGTCAGTAGCTATGCTTCCATCCAAAGATGAACTTGAAGTTGTGCTCAAAATTGGCATATCACTTACGTTTCCATCCTATGTGTTCAAGAGAACAAAATCGCCACTTCCTAGGAGATTGAAGCAAAATATCTGCAATAAAAACGGAATGTTACATTAACATATCAGCAACGTTTACAACCGACAAAGACAAATGATCATAGGAGGATATATATTGACAAACACGGGATGAGGAACAGCTGACGAGACTTAGGAAGGTGATTAGACACAGACAGGATTGTGCAGGACCTGGAAGATACATAAAGGAACCCGGATATGACGGACACGACAAGACTGTGACACATGGAAGACACTGTGAATGTGAACAGCATGGAAGCACTTTTTTCCTCAATCATAAATACCTTGCATCTTAGAGAGCACAGACAAAACATTTGAATGTGTGGTGTTTGTGAACACAATCATGTGAGATCGTTCTAGGAAGTCATAATACGGAATAATTTTGATAAAAGACTGGCTGTTATTTCCGAATAGCTAAAACAGCATTTGAGATTCTTTGTAATGAAATTTATCCAATGACATCCTCTATTGAGGGAGAAACACTTTTACTTTTTGAGCTTTGATTTATTCTATAAATGTTTCCATCGTAGTTTATGTGCATGCCTTAACAGATCAAATTTTTTACCTGATTCGATTGAGTGCATGATTCTTTCTTTTTTTATGCACATTTTTAGAACTTCAATGCATCTTGGCATTTCCCTCCCAAATTTTGCATAAGCATAGGTGGATGGAAATGTGGATACTTAGTTACTTTAGTGGAAACAGTGGCTGGTTTTGAGAGTGCTCCATATCTGTCTACCAGCAAAATTTTCTTGTACAGGTAGAAAAACCTGTTTGTGGCATTAAGTTGTCCCACTAGATGAGGGTGAAAAATCTATTAACCCAGCTCGGCTGCTGAGTCAGTCTTCCACTCTGTACTGGGACTGGGAAGAAGAAAACCTGATGATTCAGCCCTAGTCTTCCTTCAGAAACTTGCTTATTCCATAAAGCAATTCTTTTTTCTGTTATAAATCCACTGTATGTAGTGGTAATGGTCATTTCTCAGCTTTGACTTTCCATGCATATAAATATTGATTGTGTTGGAATTCTTGAACCATTCTTTTATTTGGACATTGATTGACAAAGCCTTCTCTTTACAACCTGAGCTTACTTGTATCATATATAGCGTTCCTGTGTCTCAAACAGTAGAGAGTGCCGCTTGCAATGCCAAGGTTATGGGTTCAATTCCCAGGGAAAGCAAGAACCTGCTAAAAAAAAATGTCAATATGTACCTTGAATGCAATGTAAGTCGCTTTGGATAAAAGCGTCTGCCAAATACATAAATGTAAATGTAATGCTTTTTTTTCCCTCTATGTACAAGTTCATTTATGAAGGCTGTTAAAAATGCTGTAAAATGTAAATGTAGATAATTCAGAGATATTTTCAGACAATTAATAAAAGAACAATCCATTTTGTGTATGAGACCACACTGTTTAAATCGTGTTTCTAATGTGCTCAATCGGGAAGCTTTTAGTTAAAACAACAATTCTGTAAACCTATGTATATAACTTTATGTTAATGGTTTATAATGATATGTGATCATTAGAGTTTTGTGAAACACCAAGTCTGTGGATTCTAATTCCTAATTCCAGTCCACCTTAAAAAGTCTGAGTTTTACAAATGGATTTAATTTGTCTTATGTTTATTATGGCAGAACAGCTGTAGCAATTTTCATTTAATTCGACATGCCTCTGGATGCCAGCTGAGAGCTTGAGAGTTTGTAGCAAAGGAATTTAACTTTACAACTTTTTACGTATACAAAATAATTTTTGAATAGATTTGGATGTTTTAATATACAAGCCCTATACTGTATAACTAATAGTTTTTTTTTTGTGTGAACTCTTGGTGTCTGCACAAACAGATGGTTCCATTTAACTTATATTGCACTTTCTAAAATATAGAGTTGTTTTTTTGATGCATTGAAAGTTGCTCTTCAACTGCTTAAAAACAAGTAAGGGTTGTTTGACCTGCAAGATGCTAATGAGATACAACTTGAAGGTTATGGTACTGTTCTGTGTTATGACTATTCAAATATGCTTTAAGTCCAACCCATTTTAATTGTTCACAATTTACATGATTACTCTGAACCCACTGATTATGTATTTCAGACTGTGAACCACAATTTGCACTAAATATGATAATTAACATAATTGTAGGAGAATAATTGGGCAATTCTTAATGCTTGCTTGCCATAATGTTATCATAATAATATCCCTTATGCTTCAATGGCTCTTTTTAGAAAAGGTCTTCTTGTCTTGTTTCTTGCTTTACAGTATGAAGTCTTTTAACTTTTTTTTTTTTAAATTACATAATTGGGTCATTGCTAAAGAAGATTTAGGTGGGTGTGAAACAGAAGCAGACTTATTGTGAGTGTGAGTTAGGGTTAGCTTATGTAAAAGAAATAAACCCAGATATAAAATCTTGACATCTACTCACAATCATGCTTATCCAAATCTGTGATTATTTTCTTTCTTTCTTTAGAACACAATGGAACCGAACGGACATTTACTGAATGTCAAGCTCCAAAGGGACCAAAATGTCCATACAACCTGTGTAAATTCCAAGCTTTCTACAGGTAGACAATATATTCTCATGAGGATTAGATCATTAAAGTCTCAAAATTCCTGCCTCCTTGCCAGGCTTTAAGCAATTTTATGAGTAGATGACATAATTTTGGTGAACCTTTTCAAAATGATGACCACCTACTGTTACGGTTTCGTTTCGGAGGCAGACTCGAAGACACCGGTACCAGAAACATAGTGTTTTATTATCGCAAGGAACTCAGGCAGGGCAATAAACACAGAGTAAACGCAAACGAGAACCGACAACTGAATGGAGAACACGGAGAACTAAATACATAGACAGTGATTAACCAAAAGACAAAACACCTGTGAATGATTTGTGATGATCTGTGGCCATGGAAACAAATGAGTGACTGAAGGAACTGAACCAAAACAACGTGAACAATGGGCAAAATAAGAGTCCTTGGTGACGGTGACTGTGACATTACACCCCCCCTCCGGAAGGCGCGACCTCGCGCCGACGAGAGTTCAAAATTGGGTGGGGGGGTGGGCACCCTAGAGACCAGGGTATCCAGAGTCCAGGAGGTCTCCAGGGTGGTGCCGGAGGATCTGGGACCCAAGGTGGCGCCGCCCTCCAGGGTGGTGCCGGCGGTGGCTCAGGCGGGGCCGACTGGAGTGCCGGCGGTGGCTCAGGCGGGGCCGGCTGGAGTGCCGGCTGGGGTGCCGGCGGTGGCTCAGGCGGGGCCGGCTGGGGTGCCGGCGGTGGCTCAGGCGGGGCCGGCTGGAGTGCCGGCTGGGGTGCCGGCGGAGGCTCTGGGAGGGCCGGCGGAGGCTCTGGGAGGGCCGGCTGGAGGGCCGGCTGGGGTGCCGGCGGAGGCTCTGGGAGGGCCGGCGGAGGCTCTGGGAGGGCCGGCTGCGGCTGCACCGGCGGAGGCTCTGGGAGGGCCGGCTGGAGTGCCGGCTGGGGTGCTGGCCGTGGAGGTTCTGGGAGGGCCGGCTGCGGCTGCACCGGCGGAGGCTCTGGGAGGGCCGGCTGCGGCTGCACCGGCGGAGGCTCTGGGAGGGCCGGCTGGAGTGCCGGCTGGGGTGCCGGCGGTGGCTCAGGCGGGGCCGGCTGGAGTGCCGGCTGGGGTGCCGGCGGTGGCTCAGGCGGGGCCGGCTGGAGTGCCGGCTGGGGTGCCGGCTGGGGTGCCGGCTGGGGTGCCGGCTGGGGTGCCGGCTGGGGTGCCGGCGGTGGCTCAGGCGGGGCCGGCTGGAATGCCGGCTGGGGTGCCGACGGAGGCTCTGGGAGGGCCGGCGGAGGCTGCACCGGCGGAGGCTCTGGGAGGGCCGGCTGGAGTGCCGGCTGGGGTGCTGGCCGTGGAGGTTCTGGGAGGGCCGGCTGCGGCTGCACCGGCGGAGGCTCTGGGAGGGCCGGCTGCGGCTGCACCGGCGGAGGCTCTGGCGGGTCGGGCCACGGCGGCGGAGGCTCTGGCGGGTCGGGCCACGGCAGCTCAGGCTCTGGCGGGTCGGGCCACGGCAGCTCAGGCTCTGGCGGGTCGGGCCACGGCAGCTCAGGCTCTGGCTTGAGGATCAGGCTCTGGCTTGAGGATCTCTGGCTTGAGGATCTCTGGCTTGAGGATCTCTGGCTTGAGGATCTCTGGCTTGAGGATCTCTGGCTTGAGGATCTCTGGCTTGAGGATCTCTGGCTTGAGGATCTCTGGCTTGAGGATCTCTGGCTTGAGGATCTCTGGCTTGAGGATCTCTGGCTTGAGGATCTCTGGCTTGAGGATCTCTGGCTTGAGGATCTCTGGCTTGAGGATCTCTGGCTTGAGGATCTCTGGCTTGAGGATCTCTGGCTTGAGGATCTCTGGCTTGAGGATCTCTGGCTTGAGGATCTCTGGCTTGAGGATCTCTGGCTTGAGGATCTCTGGCTTGAGGATCTCTGGCTTGAGGATCTCTGGCTTGAGGATCTCTGGCTTGAGGATCTCTGGCTTGAGGATCTCTGGCTTGAGGATCTCTGGCTTGAGGATCTCTGGCTTGAGGATCTCTGGCTTGAGGATCTCTGGCTTGAGGATCTCTGGCTTGAGGATCTCTGGCTTGAGGATCTCTGGCTTGAGGATCTCTGGCTTGAGGATCTCTGGCTTGAGGATCTCTGGCTTGAGGATCTCTGGCTTGAGGATCTCTGGCTTGAGGATCTCTGGCTTGAGGATCTCTGGCTTGAGGATCTCTGGCTTGAGGATCTCTGGCTTGAGGATCTCTGGCTTGAGGATCTCTGGCTTGAGGATCTCTGGCTTGAGGATCTCTGGCTTGAGGATCTCTGGCTTGAGGATCTCTGGCTTGAGGATCTCTGGCTTGAGGATCTCTGGCTTGAGGATCTCTGGCTTGAGGATCTCTGGCTTGAGGATCTCTGGCTTGAGGATCTCTGGCTTGAGGATCTCTGGCTTGAGGATCTCTGGCTTGAGGATCTCTGGCTTGAGGATCTCTGGCTTGAGGATCTCTGGCTTGAGGATCTCTGGCTTGAGGATCTCTGGCTTGAGGATCTCTGGCTTGAGGATCTCTGGCTTGAGGATCTCTGGCTTGAGGATCTCTGGCTTGAGGATCTCTGGCTTGAGGATCTCTGGCTTGAGGATCTCTGGCTTGAGGATCTCTGGCTTGAGGATCTCTGGCTTGAGGATCTCTGGCTTGAGGATCTCTGGCTTGAGGATCTCTGGCTTGAGGATCTCTGGCTTGAGGATCTCTGGCTTGAGGATCTCTGGCTTGAGGATCTCTGGCTTGAGGATCTCTGGCTTGAGGATCTCTGGCTTGAGGATCTCTGGCTTGAGGATCTCTGGCTTGAGGATCTCTGGCTTGAGGATCTCTGGCTTGAGGATCTCTGGCTTGAGGATCTCTGGCACAGGCGCTGATGACGGGCGTCGAGGCGCGGGAACAGGCGCTGATGACGGGCGTCGAGGCGCGGGAACAGGCGCTGATGACGGGCGTCGAGGCGCGGGAACAGGCGCTGATGACGGGCGTCGAGGCGCGGGAACAGGCGCTGATGACGGGCGTCGAGGCGCGGGAACAGGCGCTGATGACGGGCGTCGAGGCGCGGGAACAGGCGCTGATGACGGGCGTCGAGGCGCGGGAACAGGCGCTGATGACGGGCGTCGAGGCGCGGGAACAGGCGCTGATGACGGGCGTCGAGGCGCGGGAACAGGCGCTGATGACGGGCGTCGAGGCGCGGGAACAGGCGCTGATGACGGGCGTCGAGGCGCGGGAACCGGCGCTGATGACGGGCGTCGAGGCGCGGGAACCGGCGCTGATGACGGGCGTCGAGGCGCGGGAACAGGCGCTGATGACGGGCGTCGAGGCGCGGGAACAGGCGCTGATGACGGGCGTCGAGGCGCGGGAACAGGCGCTGATGACGGGCGTCGAGGCGCGGGAACAGGCGCTGATGACGGGCGTCGAGACGCGGGAGCTGGCGATGGCAGGCGAGGCACGGGAGCTGGCACTGGCAGGCGAGGCACGGGAGCTGGCACTGGCAGGCGAGGCACGGGAGCTGACGCGGGTTGACGAGTCCCGGGAACTGACGCGTCAGCCTCCCCGACGTAGAAGGTGGAACCGTTTACATAGAGTACATGATTTAAAAACGTCTCGAAGGGCTGCCAGCACTGGTCCGGGTCCAGCCGATAGCACGCGTTGTCATTTAACCCAGCCCAGAAGCGCATGTTGAGTTTGGTGTCCTCCCAACTCACCAACTCAGCCAGTTCCAAAAATTCCTCCACGTACTCCTCTAACGGCCGCCCTCCTTGTCGGACAATCCGCAGAAGAAGATCCTCCGCCCTCTCTCTCTCTGCCGCCGCGTTCCTCCTCATCGCGTTTTTGTGGTCGGTTCTTCTGTTACGGTTTCGTTTCGGAGGCAGACTCGAAGACACCGGTACCAGAAACATAGTGTTTTATTATCGCAAGGAACTCAGGCAGGGCAATAAACACAGAGTAAACGCAAACGAGAACCGACAACTGAATGGAGAACACGGAGAACTAAATACATAGACAGTGATTAACCAAAAGACAAAACACCTGTGAATGATTTGTGATGATCTGTGGCCATGGAAACAAATGAGTGACTGAAGGAACTGAACCAAAACAACGTGAACAATGGGCAAAATAAGAGTCCTTGGTGACGGTGACTGTGACACCTACAACTATTGCCAATGAAATGTTATTTTCCCCACATTGCTACAAAGCTCTTAAAGTAATAGTTCTGGGATGTGTAGACATGGCTTAATGGCTTTCACAGAACTAGCAGAGAGCCCAGAGCATTTGTAAGATTGAATTGTGTGACTTGATTGATCCTCCTACGGCAAAGGATTGATTTTACTCTCTCTCTTTCCAGTGTTAATGATAATTATTCTGACACCACCCGACCTGCAAATCAGAAGCTCCTCCCTGTTATTATAGTGCATTGATAATCACCAAACCAAAGTTTAAGAACTTTGGTTGGAAACTAGTGTTTATACTATTATTCATGTAAAACTTAAATTGAGTCCCATCATCAATGGAGTCTGTATCTTCTTTCTAACCTGAGAATTTAAGGAATGGAGACAAACTCCATAATGTTTATTAACAAATTCATACTTCTTACAACTAATTAGGCACTTCAAACCATGCATTTGCATGTTTATATATTAATATGGAAATAGGCCAGCCACATCACTCACTAAGCAAATGTCATGTTGTCTTGTTTTCATCTCTTTCATTAGTGCCTTCCTTTCACTTGAATGGCTAGACAACTCGATGCTTGCAAAAGTTCCTCTTCGGGCTTGAGAAATTTAATTGGAATATGTGGGTGGAAGCTTTCAGACCACCAGAGGTTGAAAAATTTCTCCATTTTGATGTCACGTTGCACATTCCCTAATATTGGAAAGTAACTTTCATTTACATTTTGTCGCAATGTAATTGTCTAAAGTGTTTCATCCAATTTCATTGAATTCGAGACTTCCACCAAAATCAAGTTGCACAAAATAAAATTGATGTGCAAACATAATTATTTGCTTGTGCTTTGTGTAGTTATTCTGCTATCGTTTGTGAAATCGTTTTTTAAATATAAATTCACAAGATCTCTGCTCATCCACTGTAAGACAAGTCACCTTTAACAAAGATTTGAAAGTGCAAAGTTATTTGCAAGAGGGTTCTTGCTTGAACAGTGCTTCTCAAACCCTGTCCCAGAGGTATGCCACTGCACGTTTAAGATGTCTGCCTTATCAGATGCACCAACTTCAGGTCCCTATCACCGAGTTGAATCAGGTGTTAGATTAGGGAGACACACAAAATATGAATTGGTCATGGGCCTCCAGGATAGGTTTGGAAGCTATACTGGAGTATTAAACCTGCCAACAAACAAACAGGAGGAATCTGACTAATAAGAGTACTTGAATATGTTGCACAAAAATTTATACTCCTTAACTGTCGATGCTTTATATCTAGCTGTCTAAATAACGTGGTCAGCTTTTAGGCACATGCATTTAAAGGTAATGCTATCACCTCCTTGAGTACACCCATTACATATAATGGCATCACATTCTTGAATTCATGTTTTGTGTGCATACATCTGTTTCTGGCCTGAGAAAGTAGAACCGCTTCTAACTAGCAGGACATTGGATATTTCACACTTCATGTGCTGTCATAATTCTTTCTGAAACCGTTTGTCTATGCTGTGTGGAAGGGTGAAGGCCAGTCAGTCTGGTGAGAGAGTCCATGCCTCAGTTAACATGCCACTTCGGTGGGAGGGACTGGTTGCTTTGGAAGGCTTGGGATTTGGGGCCCAGTTTGATTGACAGCACTGAGCCTGGTGTTTGTCCACTGGTAAAAGTGGAGCGTCTCACAGGATTAGGCCGTAACTCAGCATGTAAACACTCTCCGCGCCTCTGTGCGAGCTGTCTGCTCGTAATGGAAACTCTGTCTCGGAACTGACCAGCTGTGCTTATTTTTCAGAGAGTTGGGATTACGATACAGTGACATGCCATGAATATTAGTGTTTAATGTGGTTAATTGAACGGAATGAGCTTTGAAGCTGCTGTTTACACAAGGGACTTTATTATTAGTGGTGCTTGCTGAAGACAAGTATCAATTATATTGCCCGTACCTAATTCTTGAGGTCCAATCTGGTCCAATCGTCCCACAAGCAAACATCCGTCATAGTTTCAGTAAAGGAAAGGACCAAAGTGTTATCAAGAGACCAGAATGTCATGGATCATGGGTGTCCAAACTTGGTACTGGAGGGCCACTGTCCTGCAGATTTTAACTCAATCTTACCTGAATACACCTGGCTGGATGTTTGACCTTGATTAACTGTGTAATTAGGGTTGGAGACAAACTCTGCATGACAGTGGCTCTCCCCTGTCATTAGCCATGTTTCCCTGCAAAGTTGTGAATTTAACTTATGATTAAAATTGGAATATTGCATGAAACATTTAGAATAAATAAGTTTCTATCCGATGAGTCAAAGAAGACAAAATTGTCACTTCCTGGTAAACTGGTGCTAAACATCACTTTAGTAGGATAAGCCAATCATTTTCATGTGTATTAAGTGACTTCTTGCATCTCAGAGCACGCAGATGAAATGCAATAAACATGTTATCTTTATCTTGAAGGAAGATGCTGGTGTTTGGGAACACAGTCTTGTAAGAGATTTCTGGGAGGGAATTATACTGAATAGGACTAGGCGATATAACCTAAAAACAAAATCTTGATTAATTATTAAAAAAAAATCGATTATGATTAATGAAAACATAGCTCGTAGTTCACTGACAAATATGTACTGTAAATATGAACTAAATAAGGTTGGATACTTTTTTTCTATTGAAAGAGCGCATTTCTTTACTTTGTTTTTTTTTAAATTATTGAAGGAAACCGACTTTGTTGGCTTCAGAAACCCTGAACCTTGAACCGGGACTCAAACTCAGGTCACCAAATGCAGGCAATTGTCATTGCACCTACCACAGTGTTATTGTTCTGACATAACCGCTCACTTTCATCAGTTTATTTGAATGTGTTAATGAGAGAGCGATTGCATGTTTGAAATAGTCATACCATCCCTCTATTAATTGTGAAGCTGTGGGTTGTAGTTACTTCAAAAGTAGAAAAATCTGTTAAAACTTGAGTTTCTAAGCTACTTTAATGATAAATCACAAAACCGTGTTGACAATGAGTTTGTGCATTCCTGAATATTTCTCAGTGCGTGCAATTTTCACATGATGTGAAAACTACTGTCTGTATGAGTGTTCATGTGACATAATGTATCGGCACATTAGTTCAATATAAAGGTACACGTCCGATGGTCTAACTGGTAAGTCTTTAAATGTATACAATTGACAAACTTTCATGAGGCGGCTAGAGGCTCTGAATTTCTGTTTCATTCACTGTGATTAATTGTCTAAACATAAACATAGCTATAAAGACACTAGTTGGGATGTACTTTTTTGACTTTTTTGACAGTTTGGTCAAAACAAACTGTAACACTCTGGCAACAACATAGCAACACACTAAAACACCCATCTCATCCAATGCCATTTCTAAGAGAATGTAAAACTGTGTGTGTGTGGGAGCGTCACTGTCCTTCACATTTAACCAACGTGTCTTTTCATACATTTATATTTGACTTGAACAGCGGTTGCCATGGAAATGACGACGACCCTGAGGCTTTTTAGTCAGTCTTTTGTTTTGCTGCCTGCTTGTGTTTGCGGGTTGTTGGCGGGACTGGGCCTGCAAGATAAGACGCAGTATCAATAGCAGGAGTCGTGACTGTACTCTGATGCACCATTGGGACCGTTGAACACAGTTATCATGAGAACGACATAAAACAAAACGCATATACTGTCTCTGTGACACACCAAGACCATAATAACAAAGAGTGAAGAGTAAGTGACATATTTATTGGATGTAGGTGCTATTCCTGGTTCAGCCTCGACGAATTCAATGAATTGGACTCTTATCAGGGAAAAAAAGGCAATTAATTTGAGTTCTGAATATGTTCTTTCTGTAATTATGCGAAATTGACACTGGTCTCACAGCTCATTAGCTTCTTTTGCGTAGTGGGATTTACTGAATTTCTTATTGTGGTCATTGTTCATTATTGTTATTTTTTTATTTTTGTCTTTTTTACACATCTGATAGCATCCTGTAATTAAAATGAAATATTTGCATAAAAACATATTGTTTATTGTATGACATTAAATGAAGAGTCTACTCATTTACATTTGTATTTCCGCCAAAAAAAAAAAAGTGAATTAATTCGGCTCCAGCACCACTAAACCTCTCCAGATCATTTTTGCTCAGGAAAGGCTAACTCCCTGGAGTGGTCAGATGATATTAATGGATGCAGGTTTTTTCTCCTCTTTTTTTTTTTTTGCCTTGTTTTGTGAACATCGTTGAAATGCTCTGTGCAGCCTGGCACTGTGAAGCTATGGGTCTCTCGACATTGTTTTGGAGCACAAAAGAAAATAAACGAATGCGGTTTCCTCCGTACCACCTGATGGTTTGGTGTTCTGCCCACGGCAATATGGAGCTCAAACAGGCAGCCATATTGGTGAAGTTAATGACATACTGCTACCTTTTGTGTCTGGTTTAACATCTAGCACTTCATCTCAAAGCTGTGACTGGGCTCTGGACTGCAACATATCACTGTCTATTTTACTAGCCCCATGGGCTGGGTCCAAAACTAGCCACTTTTCTTTCACTGAAGTCATTTAAATGCTTATACTTATGTTCTTTTCCTTGCTATTGGTTTTCTAGTATGATTCATATTACTGCTAGACATTTATATATTGCTATATTGCAGTAATATACGTTCTTCAGGCAATGCTTGGAGCTAGAATATTCTCTTTTCTATGGGCTATAATGGCATCATGAGTTATGTGGCATTTATGAAAGGAATTCTAGCACGTATCTCATTTAGCTTGTGATAATAGTGGAAAGTGTTAGCAAGGAATGAGCTTTCTCATTTTAAAAGGTGGGCTGCTTTAATAGAGCTAGATGTTCCAGTTTTTTTTTATCAAAGCAAGTCCAGAATAATTTGCAACATGCAATGCAAAAGAATTGTGCACAAGTTTAGAAATGTTAAATCTAAATACATTTGTGTATTTTATAGTATTGATTTTAGTAATTATTATAGGTTTGTCTATGTTTTTGTATTACTTTAGTAGACCGTGTAGACAGTAAGGCATATAAGGTTTATAAAAGGGCTATTAAGAATACATTTATGTCAATTATAACTCCAAGCTTTGGACATTTGATATGGGCTAAATCCTGTATGCGCTTAAGCTGACACACAGTTAAACAGATCAAATTCACACATGCTTCTGTAAACAACCTTTTCATTACACTGTGGCAGCTAGGCTGAACCATGGGATTGATCTAACTTCATTGGGTGGGTGGCAGACACTATTTTAATGTTCTTTCATTGAATTAATTCAATATGGAAAATGAGATGCATATAACGCTTTGATTGGTGTGCAAACATCTGTGGTCCCAAAACTGCAGTTGTGAGCTAAAAATCTGTGATGGTATATGGCTGTGTCATTATGAATTATCAGACATGCTTTTAGTTGTACAACATAGGTTTATATATTGATTGTTAGTATGCTTCATTGCAGAGTGAGAGATGTATTGGAAAGGGAAAAAATATGACAGACTTCATGGATAATCTATATCCTACTGCTCCACCCTTAATGACTACAGCGTTTAATGGGGTGACTAGGATTAACAGCTTACCACAGCAAGCTTCAGTAGCAAGTGCTGCATTTAAATGTGAAAGGATAGTTCACCTCAAAATGAAAATTGTGTCAATTACTCACCCTCAAGCAGATATTTTGAAAAACACAGGAGAATATGTAAGTCAGTGGAGCCCATCAACTGTTACCAACATTCTTCAAAATATATTCATTTTTGTTCAACAGAAGAAAGAAATTTGTACATGTTTGGAACAACTTGAGGACGAGTAAATTAATTTTCATTATTGGCCGAGCTATTAAAGCTTCTTATTGTATCTGATCATCTAATAGAACATTCAATCGAGTACCATGTCTTCATTTAACAATGAACGGCCAAAACACATAAAATGTTTTCCTTTTTTAATTGAAAATGGTGCCGTGTAAATGGCCCTTGAATCAGTACAATGTCTGTCTCTCTATTTTTATTCCACCTGATGTGTAAGACTGGCTCAATAGATGCAACGCAATCAAATGTCACTCTCTGGAATCAATTTCCGATTTCAGATGCTTTGGAGAAACTCTTTACTGCCACACTTTTTGCTTCACATTATAAAGGTCTGTTTTTCACTTAGTGAGATAGAATCAATAAACAGTATGTTGTTGTTGTTTTTTAATATTATCTATTTTTCAGCAGTGTTGCTTTTTTCTTCCTTCCTTGGAGATTGCATGAGCTCTATCCAATTGAAAATGTGTTAATTAGTATGGTTGATTATACACAGGTTGTTTTTTTATTTTTTTAACTAAAGATACACAAGACATAACATTAAAATGATTATACTCCTGCAAATCCAAGACCAGCTGTGAGGTAGAGACAGGAACTGAGATTCTTTCACTCTTCTATCCCACTCTGTGCTTTCAAGTTTGAAGATCTGCTCATCGTTAAATGTAAATGAAACCCTATGCAGAGCTCACTGAAACCTTTCAGATACAGTTCTTCTGCTCAGACTAAAAAAAACTATGAAGCTGTCTGAACAGTGCTACTAAAGAGCAATAGCTTCCTTCCTGACAGGAAGTGACTCACGAAGTGTCTTAGCCTTCTTTAATTGGCATTGACAGATAAGAAAATATGACCGGCGAAGCAGGGTCTCATGAGAAGCCACCTTCTAGTAGGCATGCCACCCTCTGGCTGTCAATCCTACAATCCTCAGGAGGCATCTCAAAGACGGCAGTTGAATGGTGTTCCCCTACTGAGCTGCACCTGCCTGTCTTTATGCCAGAGAACCTACTAATGCACACATGTGCAAAGCATTCAAATTCAAACACAGCTGCACACCTTTGGGAATTACTGGCTTCAACTTTTTTCTGTATTTCAATAATCCCTACACCTTCCAGGTGTGTTATTTCAAAGAGTGGATTTGTTTGGAAGTTGGGAAACCCATTCCCTGAGCTCAGACCACTAGTAAATGACTGAGGATTGTCAAGCAAGAAATCAATATCCTGACCAGGGATGTCAAATCAAATTGTCATTTCTCTATTTCCAATTCCTTTAGATTTTTGGAAGCTACTAGATTTGTACTGACAACCACAGGGAGGAAAACACTCAAGTTTGTTTCACCATATCCATGTCAGAACTGTAATGGTGAAGAGTGTCATATTTTACATAGTTGATCTGATAGTGCTTTAATATAAAATGTACTGTAACATTCGAGCTGAAGCAGAAGAAGGGAATGCAGAGAGGTAATGCAATATGTGCGGGAAATATTTTTTATATTTTTCTTTCTTCAAAAGGTCGAAATGTAGATGTGTCTTAAAACGGTAAGGTCCAATATGATTGACCATTGATTTACTCAATTTCCAAGTCGGGGAGCACAGTATTAGTGCAGATAGACCATTTATGGTGCGTTTTCTGCTTCAGAGGAAATAATCGTTGACTCTATCAACAATTCAAGGTTAATTGGATGTAATCTTTTTGGGTTTTGTTTGAGACACTGTCAAAGAGATGTGGTTCAGCACAACTGTATATTATATTCACCTTAGGCTTGTATTTCAAAAAGAGAGAAACTGTTTTTCCGTAAACTTTAAGCAGCAGCCATTCGTCTTGTATTAAGCAAAGATTTTCATTCCACAAATGTCTTATGGCTCAATTGCACATTTATGAGGAGGGACTGGGTATCGAGTGTTTGCCCCTCTAGACATATTGTCATTCATGCAGACCCAAATGCTAGAGCCAGAGATGGCACACAATGTCTGTAAGCCTTTTTAATGGCCTTTCAAGGCTATTGACAAACTTGAGGATGGTTTGATGACCATTTATACGGCATAATCTTTAAGCATTATAGACTCTCAGCTTGTATGACGTGTCTTTTACATTTCAGTGTGCTGATGGACAGCTTTTGGCATCAACTGGTTTCCATCAGAGCTTAGGCATTGGTGTTCTCCTTATCCAAAGTAGTTTTATTAACAGCAGTAAAAGAACATTACAGATCATAGTGTAGCGATTACAACATATGTCTCGCTCAGTTAAGGATGGAACAGAGGAAAAAAATAATGAATCTTTTTGTTTCAAGCACAACAGTATTATCAGGCAAAAATTAATTACCCTTCGTTAGAACAGGTAGCTGCTTGTCAAATAATTTTGCAGGCGAAAAGTTCAGTTCCCTTCTCAAGAGTCATAATCCTCCGTGCTTATCCAGTAATGGAAAAAAATCTATTATATCACTGATTTAGTCCTGATCCAAGGGGCACAGCAAGATTGGGGGTGTTTCTTAATTAGCTGTTATCTCATACATCCCCTAAACCTCGATCAGTTACGTTTTGCTGCAGGGATTTTGATGTAAGAAAATCTCATAAGCCATGATACAATTAAAAGGTAATAAAGGACAACACAATTCAGTTTGAGTGATTAAGACCATAGTGGTTTACTGAATTGCAGTGCAGGTTGTCTCTCCTGAGGATTCAGAAACTGTATTGTTGTATGACCACAGAACTGATTGAATTGTTGCATGGGTTGCAAATATTGCATCTGTTCTGATTTAACTCTTAAATGAAGGAAAAAGGGAAAAAACTAAACAGTGGTTTAAAATAAAAACACCTGCCAGTGTTTTGGCTTAAACAATTTTTAACAAAGAGGGACTTGACAGGGGCCATGAATCATATCTAGCTGTGCCTCAGACTAGCGATGAAAAGGATTGTCTGTATGCTTCCTACACTTGAAAAAACTTTGGAGCTGGTGAAGGTGAAAGTTGACATGGTCAAAGTGGAACAGCAGGACAGACTTCCATATTTCACTACCATTTTACTCAAGTCTTCTTGAGTGTTCAGCTTTCTTGCCCATAACAGCTGCCCTCTCAGTACAGAGCTGGAGTTGGGGTGATGAATGATCCGTGGAATGAAGCTGGACGTTCAGGATTACCACAATCTGTTCTGCCCTGCCACGATAGCATCTTCATTAGGAAATCATCTCGTAATTCAATATTTATTACTTTACAGAACCAGCTGTCTTTATTTGCCTTTACATTTTCCCCAATATTATTGAAATATATGTAGGCTAATAAAGATATGCTATGAATATTTTTTTACATATCTAAATGTTTTAAGAATTATTAAATACAATTGTTTTTTTTGTCTAGCTTCAAATCCACAATCTTACCCCTAGACTGATTTCTTTTTCTATTGTAATATTTGGATCCATAATTTCAATGGACCATATTCAACGAAAAAATAATATTAATGTTGCACTATTTCCTGATGAGAAACTGTGAGCATTAAACTTTAATGGATCTAACAATTGTATTATTTATTTTTCAACTTTTTTGAATAAGAGGATTAAGGCTGTGCCACACTAAAAGATTTTCAAAAAGATTTTCAAAATGTGAGAGACCACAAATATGATAAGCAATCATAGATTTAGAGTAAACAAACATGGCAGACAGGCATGGAGAATTGCGCTTATAGTGAATGGACTGCTTCTTACAGAAAATTCCCTGGGGGAAAAAAAGAAAAATGTTGTGAACATGGACTTTACATGTTACAGCACAATCTGGAGGCGAGTCTTCAGTCAGCTCGCTTTCTGATTGAGTATTGTTTTGTTTCACACTATAATTTCCGGAGCTGGCATGTGCTTGTCCCTGGGGTTCCTCCCACACAGCAGGATTTCTGATCATTGAATATTTACAATTCAAATTTGGGGCAGCTCTGACGCTCATCCAAGCAAATTCGGTCACTTTTAACACACCTTAAACCACAGGAAATACAATAAGATAAGCTGTACATCCATCAAAATAATCTGGACTTTACCTAGGATTGTTAGAAGGTCCATCGGTACAAAATCATAAGTAATATCTTTTTATATAGTTTTAGCAATTCACTTAATTGATGTATTATAAAAACTACAGATTAGCACTGGAAAATACATAATCACGTATTTCCAGCTAACGGGCTGAACAGACTGTTTACATTTGTAAAGGAAATGCTTATTTTTCTCTTAACACAAAAGGTGCAAGAAACCAAAGCTCTCAAAAGGTAGAGGAATTGTATTGTGATGGCAAGCAATTAATTTTCTTTTCAGGTCAAATCCTTGATTACTTCAACAAGATCTTTTGTAATCTTAATAGTGGTCTTGTGAATTAAATGTCCTCAGTACGCCACTTTCAATGTAGTTAACGCAAGAAAAAGAATGCTCACCTACGCATTGATGTCTGCTTAAAGCTTACCAGATTAAACTCTCTGAAAGATTGTTTCATGTATCTACTAAATTGTTTTAACGGAAGATGAAACAAGTTATTAAGGTCATTCTTCATGCAGTAAAAAAACACAGTCAGTAAGCAATTTTATGCCTTTTTTCTCTGAACAGAGATAACGAGCTTGTATGGCTGTCTTTTCTTTGAGCACTTGAAAGTGTGCTTGTAGCAAAGAGAAAAGGCTTATGGAACCCCTTGGATTTGTTGACAGATTCTCCTTTTGTTGCCAGAAGCAGTAGGGGTGCTTCTGATGAAGACATGAGACTTTAGAAGGAGTGGAGGTCAGTTTGTCCTCTCCTTATGACAACAATTACCAGTGTGTCTAGTATCTGAACTCTTTGTAAATGAGCTGTTGCAGGTCCAGAGAGTGGCAAAATAAATACCATCTATGGAAACTATATGCCACTTCACATCTCAATTATATATAACCAGAGCTTGACATACCAAATGCCGGTGGATTTCAGTATGTGTAACCTAAATATAAATTTTTCAATTTGTGGTCTTTTAAAAAAGGCATTTCAAATAATAAACTAAGAGCAGCGTCATCAAAAATATAAAATCGATGATGAAATGATCTGAAACGTTTCCAGTGTTCATTGTCTGCAGAATTGGTACACGATAATTGCGGATTTCAAACAGCTCTTGCCAGTTTTGTATGTTTGAGATGCTCAGTAAACCGACTGAAGGCATTATTAAAAAGCAGTAAGTTATTACATGCAAAATTTAAATACACTTATGCCAATATTGGCATTCTCTTTTATGACTTTTCTCTGCATGGTTGGAAAAATTAGAAAGTCTTTTCTTTTTTTCAGTCAGAAAGTGTTACTTAAAAACAAACTGTGGAGATTGTCTCTATTACGAGCCTAATAGAGTCCTGACTCTTTAAACTACCATTCAGACGTTCCCTGAGCTTTGGAGTAATTTAATGACAGCCGTGCTGCCAAAAAAACAAATGATAGTACAACAGTTGGCTAATGTGCCGGAAGCATGATGGACCACTAAAGAACCTGGCTTAAACCCTTCAAGAACAGAAATATGAACCTGGATTTTCCATCTTTATTCGACAAATGTAATGTTAACTCACAATATGTATGTTGTCGGCGCTAATGCGTCTTTATTGAAATGTTCAGAGTTCTTTAAAAGCTGTTGATTCATTTGTTCTTTGCTGTTGAGGTAGCCTAAATGATTTATAAGTTACCTCTTGAGTTGGCGGTTTTGTTCATGTTTGGCATTTCCAGTGTTACTGCTGATGCAAATTATCTGTTTTTCTTAGAAGCACCTGAGGGAACACTGTGCAGGTGGGTCTTTATCTGTGCTGTTTCGTATTGTGCAGTAATCAGGCTTGGCCAATGCTAATGATGACTGGAAAAAAAAAAAACGTAATAATACCTGAATAAGCTACACAATAGCCCTCCACTGCTTCTGAAAGTGTATTGTATACTGCAAATTAAAATTACTGGAAAAAAACAACCTTATAAAAGCTCATTAGGACTTGCTAATGAATATTGCGCCAGTGGCGTACTGGGAGGATGAGGCCTATACAAAGAAATCAGACCAGTGTAGGTGCATGTGAATGTTTAGCTTTTTGTGAATTATACAATGAACCTTTGTGTAGCTTGTTAGGAACTTCATTTATAATGGAAGTAAACATATGTCAGCTGTCTGTATGGTGCTTTATCAATCAATGATGTATTTAAAATCAGTGATGGTAAAGATTGTCTAATGAGAGCAGCAAAAACAACGATAAAGATGTTTTAGAGAACTATTCTTCAAATACATGATTAAATAGACATGCATTTCAGCAAAGATTTTTTTTGACCCCGCCAAAGTCAATGAAATAATTTTGGCCCTTACAAGTTAGTAGTGTTTTCATGAGTTTCTACCTTCGATGTGATACCTTTGAAATACCACAGGGAAACTGCCATATATTTACATTTCTCCATTTATCAGACACTTCCAAAGCGACTTGCATTGCATTCAAGAAACACATTGACATTTTAATCAGTTCTTGCTTTCCCTGGGAATCGAACCCATAACCTTGGCATCAATATGTGTGCTCGTATCTAGAAAATGTACTCGTATCTAGAAGCAAAAATCTACCTTTAGGTTTGCTCATATATTGGAATACTCTTATGTAGAGACGCTCGTATCTCGAGGTATTACTGTATATTTAAAAAAAAAAAGTTACTGGAATAAAATATTACTGGAATAAAATCTGGAATAAAATCTTTTTTTTATTCAAAACAGTAACAATGCTGTTAAAGTATACAATATTTTTTTTTAAATGCTTGATGTCACAGTGCAAAAACAAAATATCTTTGCACAATATCGTAAACTGTTACTATTCTGAGGTCAAATAAAACATACTTGACACCCCAGCCTTCCTGAGATTCACCCAAATGTGTTAATGTTGCGCTATTTTACTGTTACAACAAATCAACTAGTATATACTATTTTTTTTTTTATTATTATTATTAAAACTGATGAAATTGTAAGATAGCATTGCATGTCTCCTTGTGAGCAAAACATCAGAGCAGAGCTGCATTTGATTCAGTTTGCCGTATGATGACGTTGAGTCAGAATCACAGTGACAGCTTGGCCTGCTCAGCTTTCCACTTTAAATTACATGAACACACACCCTCCACTCAACACAAAGTTTCAGCCCCTCGGAGACCTCACTAAGGTTACTAACATATTTTTAAAGCTGCCAAAATGTTTCTCTTGGCCTTAAAACTCAATTTCATTGTGCAGTGTGTTGGATGAAATCTGTTAATTGCCAAGCTCTCTGAAGACCTAATGAATATAAATTAACAGGAACCCTTCGTTCCCTTCCATGTCATAGTCTGCACTCAAACAGAATCCAAAAAATTGATTCTGAACGCTAGTGGAATGAGATGTGCCAGTGTTTACTGTTCATCGTGAGCGATATATGCCCAGGGGTCTGGTCTATGTTACATCTAATTAAGTTTTGCTTATACTTGCATGTTGATATACCACCTGTTCCTATTCTAGTAAGGTTTGATAAACGTGAAGTGTGTTGTTTTCACGCTTGTTTGATTGAGTGACCAGTATTGGCTCAAGTAATGGCACAACTTTGGGGCTGGATTACCTGTTTTTTAAAACAATCATTATTTTTGCAGTTCTGATTCATATATGTAATTGTTTTGTCATATTATATACTGTCTGTCCACATGTTGAATGATTAATATTTCTGTCTGCACAGCTTTTCGATTTAAACAACAAATATAACTAATCCTGCACACAGATTTCGATATTCAGTAGATGCTACTTGCCACTCTGTATTGCACATTTAACAGAGTGGGTTATGAATTATGAGAGCAGAGAATTAACTATTTCAGTGCTTTGGAAAGGGGCTGTGGAACATGATTCCAATTAGTAATCCAAGGTAAATCAAAACATTAATTGTTATTTTCTGTTGATTTAAAGGATACTTCACCCATAAGCATAAATGTTCTTCTGTGGAACACAAACACACAGGCTCGCTCTCTCACACACACACACACACACACACACACACACACACACTCTCTCACTCTTTCTCTCTCTCCCTCTCGCTCTCTCTCACTCACACACACACACAAACACACACATTGGTATAGGTGGGACATTCTAATGGGTAATGGGTTTCATACTGTGCAAACTGTATATATTATCCCCCTACCCATCACACAAAACATTCTGCACTTGTACTTTATTTTATTTATTTATTTTTTAGTATGTTTATTTTGCATTAGCATATCCTCATAATGAAGGGGACATGGCTAAAAACCTGAATACACACCAAAATATAAGGACTTTGTGTAAAAAATAATTATTAAAATAAAAATAAAAACAAAAAAACAAAAATAATTTTAAATTAAATCATACTGGTTTGATGCAGACATTTGTTATTGTTTGATAGAATCCCTTGAAGTTTGACATAATAAAGGGTAATTTCTCTATCAGCATCATGCCGTCTTTTGAAGATTCTTTTAAATTAATTTGCAACAACAATCTTACTGCAAATAGAGCACTCAATTTCAGTAAATAAACCTATAGCAACTTATTTAAAAACGTTTACCAGTCAAAGAATCATCTTCTGTCTTGCATACATAGCTGTGGTGTAGCAATTATTAAATACACAGACATGTTTTTATTCCTAAGTTTCAAACTGAGGCTGTGAATTTACACAGCGAGACCCAGTATTCCACCTTTCTTGGAAGCAAGCTACTGTAATTAGAGCTGAGTAATTACTTGAGCTCAAACCACCTTTTTTCCTTGCTGATTGCATGACCTTCATTGTCACACTTAGTTAGCCCAAACAAACCAGTCTCTAGCTCCCTGTGTAATAAGAACACATGAACTACGGACTGCAAAGAATTTTCAAAGTCAAACCATCACCTGAATTTCGATGCACCTTGGGCCCAGCCTGAAGTTGACACCAGCACTAAGCCAGCATGATCATTTTTAGAGCTAATTAGCCTCTTGTGGCAACCAGCAGGATTTCCAAACAAGGGGAAGTCTATGTAAGGATTGTTTTGTGTCTTGATAATTATGAAATAATCAACATTAATTATGTACTCCTCCAAGTCAAATGTGGACCTTTTGTTAATAATTCATGTCAACTTTCCTTTTATCACATTTCTAATACTCCAATAACCTGGTTTAAGATGTACCTGTAATGTATTATTCCAAAAATGTTTGAAATTGCACAATTAAGTAAATTTTCTGCTTTTAGATAAGTATTTCGGAAGTAAAGTGAGGTGATTTAGGGTGTTGTAGGTGGTTGCTGGGCATTTATATACAGTTGTTAAGTTGTTCTTCAGGACTATGTGGTTGCAAGGGTTTTCCAGTTGCTAAGTGTTTACTGTCCCAAAAGAGTCTATGACATTCTGATGCAGGTACCTCCTTCAGTTTATATTCATGGCTTTTTATTGTCTGGCAAAAATCACATGTGTGATCATTTTGGAAAACAATAGCTCACCTCAAGGTAAGCTACACAATCTGAGGTGTAATTATTTACGGTACTATAACAATGAGTTGCATTTTATTAATTGTAGCTAGCTTAAACACAGAAGCCAATTCTTACATTTGATTTTGAAGAAATAGGCTTTATTATGAAAGGTACTATTAGGATTAAGCCAGGCTAATAGTGATGCCTGCATTACTAAATGCAGTATACCATACTCTGTTCTCCTATATGTATTGTAACACAATGGGGGTTGTTTGTGTATGATGCGGAAAACAGGAAATTCTTAGATACTGGTTTCATGCAGAAAATCTTCTTATTCAAAAAACGGCAAACAAAAGACTAGGAAAATAAACTGCAATAATAGTGATGAAAAAATCTCAGGAGACATAGAACGAGTAACACTGCATCCACACACCAAAACTCACCACATGAAACACTATCAACGTCCGACAATGACATGAGAACATGGGAGGGTTTTTAAACATGAGAAGATGGGAAACACCTGACGAGACTAATGAGGGGAGTGATTGACATGACAGGTGCAAGAAGGGAAGTGAAACATGACACAACTATATATATATATATATATATATATATATACCTATATACCTACAACATTGATAACCGAAATATCATAGATGGCATCTGTTGTCAAATGGCCTTTGAGAAGTCAAAAGGACAAAAGCAAGCTGTATTATACACTAAACCTTACATTGTGTCTGTTGAAATGTTTGTGATTTGGTGTAACTAAACATGTGCAGAGTGTGCTGTTATAGAGAATTGTATGAAGTTTTGAGGGGATATTTTGTTTTGTTATTGTGAAAGCATAAACCATTAGATACACTTTTTGTTGATGGAGAAGTTTGTTGTAGAAAGTCCTTGAGCCATGAAATGCACGTGTGCTGTTGGCGATCTCCCTTGAGGGGTTATTCAGTGATATCAGTCCTGTGAATTTCTCATTTGAGGTTATCATATTATTAAAGTTGACCTTGCTTTCCTGCCCAAGACCTCTCAGGAGAGGCAAGGGTGATTGTTTCACTAACATCACAGGTCAGGGAGGTGACGTACAGCCATCTCAGGATTGTTTCCCATCGTGTTTCATATCATCACTCTGATATGTGTGTTGCTTCAAACTCAATAAGGGAGTGTGGCATGTAAGGTCTGTCTGCAATCGCTTTTCATTTTCAACTGACAGAAAACAACTCGACCCTCCTCCCCCTCCTCCACCAGTGAATGACTTTAAACACGAAACCGGATGATGAACTCACAGATTCCATCAAATTCCAGTGTGAATGCAAAGCTGATTCTTTAATATAGCTGAAGGTTTTATTTTTATTTTATATACATTTATATGAAATTTATTTATATTTACTGGCATGTGAAATGTTTCTTGTCAATTATTCAGTAGATATTTTCAAGCTGCTATTAGATTGAAAGGAATGGTTTAGATCCACTTTACATATCCAATGTATTTGTCTTCAGTAAGTACCTATTGTGTGTGAATCAACACAAGTCATGAATGCCTACCTGTTTTCAGATAGCATTGAGTTCTCCAGCGGCTGTACAGACAATACTCATTCCTGGTTTGTTATATGTGTCAAACAAACAATCACATCTCGGGCATAATCGTAGACACTTACAAAACATGCTAATGGAGATTTTTCATCTTTCTGAGTATATGGACTCCTAAAACTTTACAACAAATTTATTTTCAACTACACTTATTTTGCGATTTTAGTTCTGAAATAACTGGCTTTGTGTTGTAAAGGCTAACAAACATTCCCACCAGAAGGTTCGTCAGTGCCATCTCACACCAGATATTGATATTTTTGAGCCAACGACACTCAAAAGCATCTGTTTTTGGGCACATGTGCTTTTCGCAGTCCCTCTTCCAAATAAGTGATCAGTGATTTGGTAGATGGAGGGTAGAAGGTTTAGTTGGATTGCTGCAGAAATGAGGAAAGATTATACAGTTAGCATGCATGATTCGAGGCTGAAACAACCATTTTTATCAGTCAATTAAACCAGTTGGCAGTTTTTTCAGTATATGTGCATGCTCTCAGAGACCATTTCTTAGCATTGTTTTAAAGAAGCAACTGCTCATAAAGCTTGTGAGAACTGAACTCTATTTAAGTCCTTTTACCCTAACTGGGCTTGAGCAGTTAAATAAATTTTTAAAAAACATATTTCTTATTTGTAAAGCTTGAACTTTACAGGTTGGTCTATTTATTTTGTCTTTGTTCTATTGTAGATTGGTTTCTTATATGTTTGAAAGTAGTTTCTTTATCCCTGTCAGTAAGTTTGTTAGTTTTTTTAATATTCTTAGGCTTGTGATATTAAAAATGGTGACAAGAATTATGAAATTTCAATGGAATCAAAAGGTTTATACAATCTTGTTTAAAGCAACAAAAAAAGCTTTTTTGTGATCTTGTGTTACCATGAAACATAAATATTCCCCACACCTAACGGCATGTACAGGATTCAGCTCACTGAAGATCATTTATTATGAAACACAGGCTAAATGCTGGGTTTGCAACATGAGTGCTTGCCAGGATCAGGGCTGAGCTTCCTGCGGTCTTCCGCAGTCATACTGATATCTCTCCAGACTAGAAGAAAACTGAGCAATCACATTCTGCTAGTGGGTAATTGGACTTTCAAACAGTCATCAAGGATGAATGGACTATTGTAATTTTAAAATCAGACCATCTTGTTCTTTTCAACCCCCACACACAGAGATATTCTGTGTTTTATTGGAGGACCCAGCAACTGAAATTTTGTGAATTTTGGAGGTCTTGTCGGCTCCAAATCCGAAAGAAAATTATCAACAGTGCTTCTCATTGAAGCAGATGCTGTTTGATGGATTCTGTCAGTGAGACATTCATAGATTCCAGGAAATTATTCGTGTTGCCATTTATCACACCCCTTTCAACCACAGAGACTCACTAGACTGTAACTACAGGGCAAGTTGCCCAACGTCTGAAATCTTGTATGCTGAAATCGGCAGTTTCCTCACTTAGCTGAAACGCATAGATTCATTTTTGCTTTTTTAACTGTTATAATATTTAAAACAAAAGCTCATTGTTTAAATGTAAATTTCTACCTAGCAAAGTTTATTTTTGTACTTCAAACACTACATTTTATTTGTTTCTTCGTTTTTATTTTTGTGCTGTTTCACTGGTTTCTCCTGTACACATGCAATTCTCATTGGACCAAAGTGTTATTCCTATAATAATTCACCTCAAACATAGTTGATTACTGATTGTGGAAGTAGAGAAATGTTGACAGATCCCTTGAGATCTACAAGGGAAATGCTAAAGTCTTGCAACTGCAAGGTATGTGAATTTTAGATGTTTCATCTTGTTCATTTTATTTTGTGGTGATTACGGTCTTCCTGCCATTTGAATAGATCACTCATAAACTGCTCAGACGCAGACTAAACACAATTATATATTTTTCCCATGCTCTTCAACTTCATAGACCACTAAGACCTCCACTCATCCTGTGACTCTTTCATTGCCTATTTTTGGGAAGCTTTTGTCAGTCTTGACAGAGATTATGCAGATGAGGCAGCCACACGCATCCTGGAATGGTTTAAACGGGTCGGTGTAAACAAAGAGTGTCGACGGCTTACATGCTGACAGGATGTGCCTCTCCATCACCACTTTCCCTCAGGGCTGCCGATGAAGGGGCTGCATCTCCTCAATTCAGAGCTCGTCTCACAGCCAACGCAGCGTTGTAAGCTTCTCTCCTCACCCACACATCCTTTTTCAGCAGCAGAAGGGATGGTTTTAATAAGCGATTATAAATGTACTCACCATATAGTGCTTTTAAAAACCTCCACATGCTTACTGTAAAATCACTCAAAGGGTTGAATAGGCTGAAGGCTATATTCATTTAAAGCTGGTTTTGTTTAAAGATTGTGCATTTCCTTTTTTTCTGAGAATTTTGAGAGCAGGAAAGATCACCATTGCTTACAATTGCTGTATTACTCTATCTGGACCTCTGTTTTCAAGTGATGTATGTATATATATTATATTTATAAAAGAGGCATCTGTGGCTCAAACTTTTAAAGATAAGGAAATAATTTCCTACTGGATGCCCCTCTCTCGTCTTCTGGGCTTTTTCGGCGACACTGTTGAGACGGTCGTCGATAAGTTCTAGGATGCTGCTAGCAGCAGGTGGCGTTCAGTGTGCTACTGCCTCGTTACTCTGAAATTAGGGGCTGTGAGCCAGCCACAGCCCAAGAGCTCCTCACAATGGGCCACTCTGACGCAGAGTGTCGCAACCAGAAACCCGGGGGGTCGGGTCGGCACTCCCAGCCTCAACCCTCTGGGAGGAGGACGGATCTGAGGACCGTCATCCTCGTCAAGAAGGCTACATCAAAGAGGTCCTGGCGCTAAGGTGCCAGACCTCGCACAGGTGTCCCTCCTCAGCTGCCGCCCGTGAGTCTGATTGCTCTGAGGAGATCGCCCCCTCCGAGGAGGGTCCTAGAGCATTCACTCCAGGCGTACCCCTGAAAACCGGGCCCTGGAGCGTCTGCCACTCAAGCACCAGAGGCCAGCCTTGAGAGGCTGTTTCCCTCATTAGAATTTCTGGTCGCATCTCATGCCTACCAGAAGTTTCTCATTGGGTAAATAGTAAAAAAAAAATATATATATATATATATATATATATATAGTATTTTCCTTTAGCAGGGTTCTACCCACCGTGGTGAACCCTGAGCAGGCTCTGGTCACGGAACAGGAAGTAGACACTCTGTTGAGGCAAGGGGCCATAGAATATGTACCCCCCCCCCCCCCCCCCCCCCCCCCCCCCCTCGGACAGAAAGTCAGGCTTACAGTCGTTACTTCATCGTTCCCAGGAGGGATGGAGGATTGCGGCCCATCCTAAATTTGCGCCTTCTAAATCATTCGTTATCAATGTTGACTTTGAACCAAATCGTGACAGATCAGGTCTGAGGACTGGTCTGTCAAATTGACCAGAAGGACGCATATTTTCATTCCATCCTTCCACAACACTGATCCAGAGGGTTTTCCCCGAGGGGCAACCCTTTCCGCACTATCAAGGTCACACGGCGAGGCTTACGTACCTTGGATATGTGGTTTCTGTCTCATGGACCCGTATTGGGAGCTCCTTATCGACGCGTAACGCTATCCACTGATGTATCCCTTACGGGCTGGGGAGCAGTCTTGAGAGACCGCTCCGCCCAAGATCATGAGTACCCGTATTGGGATTTCCTTGTTGACGCGTAATGCTATCGACGGATGCGTCCCTTACGGGCTGGGGAGCGGTCTTGAGAGACCGCTCCGCCCAATGTCATGAGCACCAGTTATCCTGGCACATAAACCTGCTAGAGATGATGGCTGCTTGGAGGGCGTTTCAGGCGTTCCTCCCAGACCTCAGGGGCCACCATGTGGTTCCTCAGACCGACGGCACCACTGTGGTCTCCTATATAAATCATTAGGGGGGTCTACATTCGCGACCGCTATACATACTGGCACGGCAGATCCTCCTCTGGTCCCAAGGGAAACTGCTCCATCTACGGGCAGTTCACATCCCTGGGACCCAGAATGTGGGAGCAGACTTCCTGTCAAGACAGGGGCCGAGGCCCGGGGAATGGAGGCTCCACCCAGAGGTGGTGGAGCATATTTGGTTCAGATTCGGCCGGGCACAAGTAGATCTGTTTGCGTTCGAGGAGTCATCTCATTGCCCTCATTGAGGTATTCACTCCTACATCCAGCCCCGCTCGGGCTGTTTACATATTGTGCTTCGCGAGACAGCGTCCAAGTATTCCCCAAAGCGTTTGATGCAGCGTCTCGTTCCCTCTCAGGGAACTATGGTTACATACGTAACCTGAGACGATTTTTATCAGCTTATTCTTTTTGATCCGTTAGTGGATCAGCATTGTCATTTTGGATTTTTTTCTTCTTTGATTTCTTTTTATTTTATCCTACGTATATTCATGTGTAGTTGTTTGTATTTTATTATCTGAATTTAGAGAATTTCTTTTTGAAACCTTAAAAACACACAGCTGCAGCTCTAGACCGTTTCTCTTAACAGGCGTGCATCTGGAATTTCTACAACTCAGAAGAATTGAGTCACTTTTATGAAACTCATTAATTCTTTCACTTCAAAGACCTGGTGATTTTGAAGAGGATCAAACATGAAGTATATATAAGAACGGGCTTGCTTTTCTAGGTCAAAAAACCTTTACGGCTCAGGTCTACCCTGAGCTTGGAGGGGAGATTTGTGTTCAACGTGAAACACACATTCAATGGTATCTACACAGAAGACATTTTGCCCAGTGATTAGACAGCTAAGTGTAGCCTAAAGGATGCTTACTGCAATATTCATATTTTTTTATGCCCCTTTCTTGTAGCGCTGCATAAACTTAGATTCACAGGTATTGTTCTACCTTTTTGTGCTCAAACAAACTTGTTCTGCTTTAGGAGGAAATCGGATCTAAATAGAAGACAGTATTGCAATGCCTATATAGTATACATTTAAACATGCAACTTCTGATAAGAAAGTAACTTGACTGAGATGTATTTGGATGTAACTTTTTTTGACTTTGTTTATCCTTTTTATTGAAATGAGCAAGATGATAAAGTAAAAATAGTCTAAAATTAAAATTGCAATGTAAGTAATGCAGTACCACGTATATTTCAACATTTGGAAAGTATTATGGAAATAATTTATATATATTTTTTAAACAAACAGAATATTACTAATAAACAATAAAAAAAACTGTGTGACTGAACCTCAAGATTCTTTCACAGTCTGGTTTTGAACTACCAGTCATTCATTTAAATATAAAAGAACTAGAAAATACAGAGCAATCAATTAACATACAAACTGTAATTAAAGTCGAAAGTTGCAATTTGTTTTTCCTTCTCTATTGTCACTTATCCAAGTGAAACGGCTTCTGGCATAAAAAAACAGTATGGCGGGGTTTGATTTTTGTCCTTAGGGAAATGGTTAAGTTCGCAATTCCCAGCTGATCTGAATGGAAATTTGCAGTCAGTTGTGGAGGATATTTAGTCCCACCCCCCGTTGAGAAGTACGTCATGAAAATAACAGATATCATTTGGAGGAGGGGAGGTTAACCTTTTTGATTTTAAGATTGCGAGTGCACATGAATAAAAAATAGTTGTTTACAAATAAACAATTTATAAAAACTGCAACATATTGTATTAAATTGAATTTTGATTTCATGGTTCTTTACTATTGGCACTCCACGGGTTTGAATTTAGGCAGAACTGCAGGTCTGTATTGATCGATTTTTTGTTTTCTCGGAAAGAACAAAAATTAGAGAATATTGGATTCAAATATTGTTTCATGTTGACTTGTAGTCTCTCAGTTTGTTCAAACAGACTTTGTTTCTGTTCAGACTGATGTTACAGTGGATGGGTGAGTTTTGAACACAGAGCCGCGGTCAGTGAGTCATCTTTAAGCAGAGAGCTGAGTGCTGGTGAAGTAGTCGGGCCAGCCTTTGATGAGCAGATAAAAAGAAGTGCTGGAACTCTGGCTTTTACTCTCCCCCTTTGCAGCCTTTGAATCAGGAAGGGACTTTTCATATGATTCCTGTTTGTGTGTCCTTTTTCTTTTCTTTTTTTGACAAACAAATCCAGCTCTGCAAGCCCGCTACTCTGTTTGATGAGGAAATGAAAGCCCAAGAGGGTGTATTATTCTCTCCAATATTTCTGCCACTATTGGCATTGTTTGTCTGTTTTATCTTTGCGTGGCTGTATAATTCATCCAAACCCTCATCCTCTGTTCAGGAGAATTTGGCAGTGTAACTCTTCTCATAACCTCTCCTCATCGCCTCCAGCATGTCATCTCTCACCCTAAGAGAGCCGAACCCTCTCACGGCTGTCAGACATGACCGAGAACTTCTGGACTTGCGTTGTGCAGGGCTCTTGCCACAAGGTTATAAGTTATCGATGCTGTGCCTTGGAATTCCTCATACTATTGCCTTATTGAAATAATCGCCCTCAGATGATTCAAGAGTCCAGGATTTTTCCCAGCCCCCTGGAGTCTGATTTCACTGTGTTTTCAAGTCAAATAACACTGCAATCTTATTAAATAAGAGCAATTAAATTCATGTAAAAAAAAGGCCCAAAGGCTGAAACATTGGGTTGAAGCAACACTCTTGATTTGATTTAATTCAAAAGCAAAAACCAGTGGAGTGTAAGAGATGAGCTACGGTAAGCAATACTTCTACTATTGCTTTTACAGTGCGTAAACCACTAACCCTGAGGATAACACTCCAGCACATTCGAGAAAGATAATACTCTTTTAATTAGTTTTTATATATATATATTATTTTTAATTAAGGTTCCTCTGTAAACCTACCTGTTCAAATGCACGTTTTATATTCCCAATGAAATTTGTAAGGATGGTCTTTAATCCTGAAGCTCACTATTCAGACTAGTTTTTTACATTTCCCTTCAAACGTTCGTTCTTCTTCATGTTCAATTCCCACTGTCTTGCTGGCATTGTCAGCAGCCCATTTTATTGCATATACAGGTTTTGGCTTGCCTCCAGAATGGCTCTCTTCCACTCTTCTCCAGGAGTCCATCTGATCACGAGAAGAAAATGTGATTCCATCATTCCCAGGACGATTACTTTCAGGTGAATTTCACTTGGAAACGACTTGTATGTTTTGTTGAGTAATTAAGTCAGAGCATATCAAGAAGTCTCCCAAAACAATGTGTTACGATTCAGAAGTCAAGGACAAAAGTAAATCTTCTCAATGTTTTCAGGTTCACACGCATTCATTTGCGTTGTCTTCCTTTGAGTACTAATTGAATTGACAAATTTTAACTAAATGCTTTACAGGAAGTCATGTGTGGAAAATAGCTCATCTAGCATTTTTGGAGGTGGTTAAATGATGAAGTTTTAATTTAGGTGACCTATTCTTTTTATATTTAAGTAATGTTTATGATCAAATTGGAGTCAACTGAATTTCATAGGCGATCTCTTATTTTCCCATCAGGCAAAGTGAGGCATGTATTTTCTACAGTGCATTCATCATGACACTGAGATAGTCATGACACAGTGAGATATGTCTGCACAGAAAATCCTCTCCTGAAAACACTTGTGCATTGTAAATGGAAATGACAACCATCATTTTACATCAAGGTAATGAACCACCTTCAAATGCTAATAACAACTCAATGGACCAGCCCTGTCTGACAGTCAGTGTACATTAGTAACTCTAAAACACAATTCAGACTCACTCAAGTGCACGCTGCTGTTTTGTTTTTGTTGTTATTTGTTTTTGTCTTTTCACTGCAGACGACAGTTTTAATGAAGCCCATTGACTGTATATACAGACACAAAAAAATAAAGCCTCTGCACACAGTAGATAAAGAAACATGAAGAATCTTCAAATGGAAGGCATTTCACAAAGGGATAGAAGGGATCATTTGACCCTTTTTAAAGCCTTAATATTGTTCAAAGGGGCACCCCATATTATCTTCAAAGCATGGAGATTTTATGCATCCAGATAAATCAGAATTATTGTAATTTCAGCCCCTGGGCATCTTCACTTGCGTATATGTAATTTCTGACATTAACTTCTGATATTGCTCCATCGAAACTAAGCTCTCTAAAACACTATTGCTTACCTCTGGATTATTTTTTCCTCTCAGTAAATGTATGCAAGTATATGCTTGGATGCTTTGAGACTTCTTGTTTACGCTCATACATGGGAATTGCCATTATTCTTAAAATACAGCTAGTCTGCTAAATTCTGTTCATTCCCACATTGTGGTTGTTGGATCTGTTCAGAAATGACTATGTGGCACCATGGGGTGACTTTGAGCTGGTGTGCTCTGTGTCTAATACAGGGGGGGGGGGGGGGGGGGGGGGGACTGTAGTGGAGAACACAATCTGTCTCCCTTGTCATCTAAATAATGAGTTTCATTTAGTCTGACACCACACTGGGAAAGTTTCAGTATCTGCATCCAAAAATTGTCTTCATTTGCCAGTCCCTTTTCTCTCAGACAAGACTAAATTAATTAGCAGCAGATTGATATTGCCCTTCTCTCATAATGTGGTCCGTGGAGAAAACGTGACCCGCTGCTTACACCTTGCCTGAGGACTAATAAGTGATGGGGGGGATCTAGGTCCAGGTTTTTCTTTCCGCAGTTTCCATTTGCAGCAAGATGGACCACTTTTTAAATCTGAGAGCCATCTGCTTTGATGCAGACCGCCTGTTGTATTTGAACATTTAATTTCGTTGGAAGTGAAACAGAGATAATGACCCTCTCTCGTTGTCTTCGCTGAGGGAACCGTCCGCAGCTCGTGCAATTGTGTGTGTGTGTATGTGTTGAGCACCAACATTTCTCCCCAGGATTAATTAGTTTGATTCACACTGTGACAGCCATGCCAACATCACTCCCCGGGGTAACTGGCAAACAAACAGCAGAAAAGAGATACCTTTTTTGTGTGTGCTTGTTAGTTAAGTTCGGATATATGTGTGTGTGTGTGTGTTTCTGTGCTCAGCTTTTGCGAGAGTTTGTCAGATGCGGTACCCTGCATGAATTTCCCCCCCTGAATTCTTTAATTAGCGTACAGTAAATACTTTGACGACAGCAGAATGCTTGGGAGTTGGAGAAGGGAAAAACCCAAGGCTGTGTTAAGCTCCGGTGGAATGGGGAATATATCTGCAAGGTGGAGGTTTAAAAAAATAGTGGCATCCGGTCTGACAGCTTGCGTGGCCAGTGATGCACCTCAGTGATCTTGTTGCACATGGCACATTTGTGCGGTGGTGCTTAAGCTTATAAAAGCGCACTCTCTATTGTTGTACAGCATGACACTCTGCGGAATGAGGATTTAATGAGTCTTAATCCGAAAGAATAAATCTGAGCCCAACCATTATTAGCCAAACCATCTCTGGGAGAAACGCTCCAAGGCCTTTTACATGACATGGCTGCTCTGATAGTATATGTTTTGGGATTCATAATAAGCCTCTTATCTGCAATGGAATTGGCTACTTGTTGGAGGCTGTAAGTAATTGATAATATGGAAACTTGATGAAAGCACCACTGTCACTGAGGCCCGGAGGCTGCTCTGTGATATATGTTTCCTAGAAGACAATGTAATCGACTCCATAAAGCTAAGGCTCTCAGTTAATGGGGGCGATTGCTAAAGAAGGGAGGGGTGGATTCAGTATTGAACACCCTGCAGGGAGCCATCTTTAGTCTGTATTTGAAGTGTCACGTCCCCATAAAATAATAATGGTACATTCCATTCCAGTAACTTCCTTTCTAATATTAAAGCATACGTGTATAATTCCGTGACACTAGCTTTACCTACCAGAAAATCTTACACCGTTCAACTATTATTGGTGGTGGTTTTAAATCAACCCATAACCAAAAGAATTTGTTCCTCAACTAATGTTTTCCATTCATGAAAATAATTTTAATTCAGTAATTTTTACAGATTCCTAAATCAATCATTCTTCTTTTCTTTGTTAGATCCAGTTGATTTGTTGAACAAGATTGACTCAATTGAATTGAGATTGATTGGCTCAAGACAGTGGTTCTCAAATAGTGGGGTGCGGAGCGATGCCAGGGGGGGGCGCGTGTGAGCCTGGGGTACATGCTTTTCTTGCCAGGGAGTAGTTTTCTTGCACTGAACAAGAGCAACATATATGAAGTTCAGATAACCATCCCCTCATCCTTTGACGTGTACGATCACACCGGTGTTCATATGTGTCACGTGATCAATCACTAAATTCACACGTGTTTTCACGCGATATCTGGCACTGATCCAGAAAAAGAAGCGCTCAGAGCTTGTCATTTTTCACAACAATTCAGTGTTTTCAACCACATAAGATTTCTTTTAGGTTTCAACAAGTTGAGCCAACAAGTTGGTGACTATTTTGAATTATCTATTATACAGCGCTTTTTGCGACTGCAGTACGCGTGACGCGTTGCCATGGAAACAATAAGGCAAAATTTCCCAAAATGGGGAAGGGGGGGGGCGCGCAAAATTTTTACCTCTTCCTAGGGGGGCGTGACAGAAAATAATTGAGAAGCACTGGCTCAAGATGTCAAATTGAACAAATTACATGCCCCTTTTGTTTTGTTAAATCCTCAATTATATGAGGACATGCTTTGTTCAGGTTCTTCTTGAACGCCTTGCCTCATTCATTGACAAATAACATCCCAGTTTGGTCAGTGTCATTCAGAGTTGTTTAGTCTCAAAACATGAACATAAGGTCCAGCCACTGATGTTGCTCCTTTCGTAACCAGCAGGTTAATGCTATTTGTTGGTGCTATAGTCTGTTTTTAAAGAGAGGAAAACATTCACACATTTGAAAAGAGGGAGAGACTTCCATAAACACAAAATATCTTTAGCGCTTAAATAAATTGTGCACTTAAAGGAATTGTTTAAAAAAAATGCACTCATGGTTGAAACACCACTATTGTTAATGCATTTGTTAACTCATCGTCTCTGAACTTGCGGCCCGGAAGAATGAGTCACCTGCTAATGTTGTGAAGGAACCGAGGATGCAAATTATCTACAACACCGAGCTTGACATTTTGTGTTGACCATTCATCTTGCAAATGTCTATTATGAAATAATGGCTTTTAAGACATAGTGACAGTTACTCAGAGAGCATGACTGCCTGCAAAAGTTTCTACTGTTAGAGTTTACTTTTCTGATTTAATCATAGCAACGCATCATTAATCTTTATCTCACAGACACTTTGGCATACGCATCAAAAGATAATGGGGAATAAGAAATTGTATGAAGGGAGAGTTCGGGGTTCTAGTTTCATTTTGTGCTGAATCAGTGGTCACCCATAAGACTCTGTGCCCTGTGTGATTCAGAAAGTCTCTCAGTAATGAAAAACCATTGGAAGCGGTTCAGCTGCAGTTTTTCGTGGCACTCATCCTCCATGTACTTAGCTAGAAGTGCATTTTCAACGACAATTTTTAGGGTTCAAAGAGCTTACATATTTAATGAAGATGGAAGGCTATGAGGTGAAATGATGATACAAAGCCTCTTAGGCTGTTTTCACACTGGCATTCTTTAGGTCGGTCCCAAAGGAGCTTTTGGCCTGAGTACGATCAGCTTGGGTCAGCGTGAACAAACTTGGTCTGTTGCAAAGATTCGCTGCCTCTTGGCGGTTTGGGCCAATGATTTCATAAATACACAGCTGTCCCCAACACACACAAAAAGTGAAATTTACGGGATTTTCAGAAAATGGCTCAGTGAGAAGTGGGTTAATAGAATAGTTGTGTAGTGCCATGTTCAAGTAAAGAAACTTTACATCAAGTACTTCAACTTTGACTTCAAAAAGTTGATAAAGAGATCTAAACTAATCCACATGAATAGATTAAATTAGTCCATATCTTCTGAAGAGACTCGGTCGCTTTTATATGATGAACAGATTGAATGTAGGCTTCTTCTTTTTGTTTGTTAGGTCTAATAAAATAAGCAATTTTGTGTTAAAATCTTTTTTACTCAGTGTTATAACATTTTATTAAATTAAGCCATTTTATTTCAAATTTCAGCCTTTAGGACCGCAACATACTTTTGAAATTTAAGTGCAACTTGCAACAAATTGATTTTCAGTGCTCTAAAAATGAACAAAAAGTAAGAATACACAATGTAAATTTGAAAGCTTTTTTTTATTTTACATCCAAATTCCTGATTTGGTGCTGCAATATGTAGGCTATTGGCCATTGTTTCACAACCCACAGGCTTGTCTCTTCTTTGTCTCTACAGCTGTTTGTGAGTGGGGAGCTAAATAGGATTTTAGAGGGCTATTTTTTTATGTTTGTCACACACCATGTTAAACAAATCTTTCATCAAAGCCTCCTCTGCAATTAAGCCCATGGAACATAGAGCTCATTCACAGTCAGCTACAATTTACTCAACCACAAACATGATACAGATTCAAGTCCACATGTCTCCAAGTCCTTACAAGCTAAATGTTGTGATTTGTTCAAATTTGTCAATAGTCTTTCTCACTCAGTATTAGGGCATCTTCTAGGTTCAAACTCAAGTTCTGTTGAGGGCATCTGTGATGTGACATTTTTAATGAAAAAAAATATCAAATTGAGATTTCTGCTTTTAAGCTGTCTGGAATGTCATCCAGTTGTGCATTACTGTAAGCATTGCATGACTCATTGTGGGGGGGTTTCTGACTTAGAGATGTCAAAATTATCTGTGGTAAAATGCCAAAATACCACCTGCCACAATTGTTGTTTAGAAAACTTGCACTGAACCTGGATATGGCCAGGGAAAGTCTTGACCTAGAAGAAGTTATAATGGCTGACATAAGGCTGTCAACGCTCTGATTAGACTTTGCTTGAAAGGCCTTGGGAGTTTTGAAGGTGTGCTGATTGCAATATCTTTCAGAAGTCCTTTGAGAAGTAAATTGCCGCAACCTTGGAGTTTGGTAATTACCCCAGACTCTTATCATTCTGGTAGTAAAAGAAAGGCCTTTCTAAACTCATGCACAGCTTCTTCTTTAATAGGATATTCAGCCGGAGGCTAAGCAAAGGGTAATGACAAACGTCTGCTGTGACTTCTAGACACTTTAGTGCTGGACGACTGCTTCTCAGTGGGCTTTCAATGCTAAGTGATGATGGCTTTATGAGGGTAACGTCTTGCATTCCATCTGTCAGGAGTCGCCCTCACCCTTCTGCTTGTGTAGAAGTCATCAACTTTGACCGTTGATACTTCATTGTCCTACTTTTTTTTAGCAGCTCTATGAGGTGCTTATTTTGAGAGAAATACTGCTTTTGATGTCTAACAACTTCTTGGTATCAGCATCTAAACCAAAGTAATTACACTTTGCTTTAGGCAAAAAACAGCCTGGGATCAAATTGTGGCGTAGTTTAATTTAACTGTAATCCAGAATCGCATTTAAACTTTTCAGTAATTTTGGTACCTGCTGAATTTGATTGTGTCTCCACCACTGTGGCTAAAACAGGGTGGCCAGACAAAGTAGCAGCTTTTTGCCCTTTAAAATAAAATTTTAATTTCTAGCATTGTGAAACAGAAAAGCAGCAGTATTGAAACTTCTCATGGAAATCAACCTAAGTGAGAATTACTTAAAATTGTCTCTCCATGGCTGAGATTGGAGAAAGCGTTCAAAACTAAAAATTACTGCACATTTCTTTGTTTACTTTGAATCTAAATTTGGATTGCAAAGTTGGAAAAGTAACGGTGCTCCCAATAAGCCTGTCCAGAGCCTGTCTCTGGCTTTATGGGCGAATGACAGTAGCATTCTTGAGTCACTGGCCAACTGAATTTCCACTTTCAGACTGTAAATGCGCCGCCAAAGGCACAGCTTAGACATATAGTTCAACTGCACCTCTGCATATAAATGTCCTTTTCCTCTGCTATCCAGGGCACCACTTGCCACAAATGATTAAGACTATTTCTCCTCTTCTATATTTTTTAAAGTTGAATTACTGGGTTGGCAGCATGTTAGAGTAAAACTACAGTTCATTTGACAAAGAACAGGTAATTGCTTTTTGGTCTAGACGTTTTACACCGGCCGGGCAACAGCAACAGTTTGGAGAATGCAAGCTAATGTTTCTATTCTTAGTTCCTTGGCAGTTATGTTGAGTTCTTTACTTTTCAAAACACTCGCAGGTGCTTATCTGAACCCCAGATAAACCAGGAATCTCATGACAGAGACTCCCATTACCTAAACTTTGAGAGACAGAGCCGCCCTTTGCCTTGAGGGAGAGTAATGTTGAGCTCTGCTGTGGCGGCCGGTAATGAAAGCCAGTGGCTCAGTGACGTGAGAGTGTCTCTCAGGCTCGGGGAATGGATGTGGTTGTCTGTGGTGACACAAGCAAACATGTCAGCCCTGTCAGATAAGCGGGGTGATGTGCTGCAAGCCGTTCTCCTTTTACAACACGCTGCCTTTTTCCACCCCAGCAACTGCTATTATGCGCATTGTCTTGAAGGTAAGACATAGGACAGCACTGCAAAAACAACCTAAATAAAATAAATCATCTCAGCAGATTTTCTAAATCTGAAATATAACGTTCCACATGTAGTCAAGCTGATGAATTGCCCAGTTTTGTAATGAAACGAAGAATCGGAGCATATAAAGAGACTTTCTCTGAGATGGGAATCTGCAGACGTTCTGAAAAGTTTGTGCTTAATATGGTTATCTACAACATTGTTGCACTGCAGTTAGGCCGCTTTCAGCAGCAAATAATGGCCACTGCTGTTTTAGTTTCATAACAATGCTTTATTATGAAACTAAAACTCGCACTGTGCGTACTTATTGGCAAATGCATTTTGGCTCAGTTTTGTTTGTGATTTTAACATTATTTCTAATGCTTGTACAAACATTTTTCAATTTAAATTACCGAATTGGCTTCATGCAGTACAATTGACTCATCAGCTTAAAGTATGGTAATACTAAATCAAATATTTTGACTTTTTACTAAATAGAAAGTGTCTGCCAAATGCATGAATCATGAATCCTCTAACATGATTCTCCTGCAATATAATTGTTGCACTCTTTCTTAATTTATCAGCTGATGATTTTGCTTAAAGTTTTTGTTATTGGCAAACAAAACATTTTTTGTTTAATATATATGTATATGAACATTTTAAAAAATGACTTAACTGACGCAGGATGATATTTCAGGCCCTTGTTTCTTGGAATTTACCGGATGAGCCCCAAAAACATTTTCAACGTTTGTAGCACCAGTGCAATATGCAGAAAAAGTTAGCAAATAGCCCTGCTCATATAGTAGATACTGTGTGTATTCAAGCTACGTGTACGTCAAGATAAAAGCCTAATTAGATTTTGTGCTATAAATAGTCATTTTTCTATTGTGACAGGTGGTAAAATATTTTTTCCCCATATGGTTCCTTTCCTTTAAAGAGGACTTTCGTAAAGAAAGTAAAAATCAGTACTTGGTGAATGTGTGTAGGTGGGAAATTGTCAAAAGAGAGGAAAAATATCATAAATTGAAAACTGTTGACTGGTAGGTATAAACGGTGATAACAATGACTTATTTGACTCAATTTTGACTGGCTGTTTTTGTCGCTTTAACCCTGAAGGCAACTATTTATTTTGATGTGGGCATAAAAGGTTTTGGGCGGGGGACAGACAGACAGCGCAATTTAGCCAGCTTACCTGCAGCGATGCCGTCCCCATTCCCTCTGACAGGAAGTAATGGCAGGATATGACATAACAGACAGCTGAGCCTTGAGCAGAGGCGAGAAAAGCTTTCTATGATCCTTCCTCTGCTTTCTCATTCTCATTTCCTACCTTTATTAGATCAACTTTGAATGAGAATGCTTATCATAAAGCGAAAGCCTATAATGTAGAGATACATCTCCATACCTCAAAAAAAGTAGTTTATTGATCTGGCTTCATTAAAATAACCCTACTCTAATAAATCTTTAAAGCAAAATGTGTGTGCGATTTCCATGAGCAGAATTATTTTTTAATAAATGTTGTCATAACATTCAATATTTGAATTTTAAGTATTTAGACTTCACAACACCTCACTGACCTTAAAATTGTTGCCATGTACAACAACTTTCAAGTATTTATTTTCTAGTTCTTTCTCCTCTTTCCGTTCCTCTATAGGTTTGCTTCTACACTCAGCTCTCTCCTCTCATCTTTGTCCTCAAAGGAAAATGCTTATTTGTGTTTAATTGTAGGTACATGATTTTTTTTATCATTTACAAACTGTATACTTAAAGAAAAAGGTTTGAAATGGTTCTAAAGCTACACGTCCATTCACCTCGTTTCTGCAATTTAACAGGAAGTTAATATAGCATTGAATAGCTATGCACTTGGAAGAAATTTGTTTTATGACCATGCTGTTAAAGTGGGCGAGCATATGGAACTTTACTGTTATTGAATCACAACAGCGTATGGCCGGAATCCATTAACTACATAGTCCAGAAATTTCCCATCGTATAAACAAATTTAGAGTGTCTATTTGAATCAACTCTCTTTGCACTATCACATCACTCCACTATTCTGCTGTACCTTTTGAATGCTGTAAAGTCAAGAGAATATGCTTGTGTTTTTGTGTAACTGAAGTATTTCTATTCATCTAGCAAACTTTTAAGTATGCTCGAATAGGGGGTTCTACAAAAGACTCAAAAGAATGCAGTAATAGAGACAGGGAAAAAAAACTAGAAATTGATTATCAATTAAAATAATTTTCCTAAAAAATGTTTTTCATCTGCAGCACCCAGCATCCGCTATTTACATGTGAAACTCAAAGTATTTAATTCACTGGGTGAATACATTTGTTATTAATTAAGCAAAACACGTCACTTTTGGCCATTCCAGGGCTTTCTTGAAAACTACCAATTTTACTTCGGCATTTTTGTATCCCTGCCCCTAGACGGACGGATCGCCAGAGGGTTATTAACAGAACTGTTATTGTAAGGGTAGGTTTATCACTGAAAACTATTTCTACTCTTTAAACAGCATTATGGTTTAATTAAGCTTTCTTAAACTGTAGCCTCAGTGTTTTGTTTCAGGTGACAGGGACAAAAAATTTTAGCATAATGACCCCCATACCCTCTAAACATCACCCTGCATTAATAAGCAAAAATCAAAAGCTAAAATGTAAAAAGCACCTAAATGTGACAAATGACTCCACACAGCATTGTGTCAGTCTGTCCATCGATGCCGCGCACAAGATGAGCATGTGTGACCACGGTGCTCATTAAGGATAACTGGAGAATATTGAGTATGACAGGCCTATTAACTTGCGATATGCATAATGCTTCTGACATCGTCTTGTTTCCATGTCTCTGAGTTGGGGTTTGAAACGCTCTGTTTCCACCAGCCCTTTCTGCGCTCTCTCTGTGGATGAAGGATGATGGTTGGGCATCTCTCCCTTCCCCTTAATAATGACAGATGGAACTCTTTTGACAAACACAGAGCTTCACATAAGCAAAGGAGAACAGAAGTTTTTGTGTTTGGGAAAATTTACAAAAGATTTCTAAAGACATTCTACTGACTGTAAGTAACTTTGCAACTCTATGTATTTCACACTAATGTTAAAAAAGAAGAAACGACTGACCCAGATGAGAGTTTTACCAATATAGGCTGGTTTGAATAAAACATGGCCAGTGTTTTTTACAAAACATGCTACACTGAATAAATAATTTGAGGGTATTAGATGCCTCAAGCAATCAGTTGCTGTTGCCCCTTGTACTAAATGCATTAGTGAATTTGTGTTTTCCTCCATAAGAACAAGTCATGTTCCTTAAGTATAGTCTCCTGTTATGTCACCGATTCAAACGGCTCTTAAACAATTAATAAAGCCTGAATTCTTGCGAAGCCTCAGAAACACCTTAAAACGGAACCATTTTCTTCAAAGTCACTATGGCCTAATAAGTCTTGTCTCTTTCCTGGAAGAATCTGTCCATCTAGAGGTGCATTTGGTGCTTTTGAAAGGAGGACGTTTCATTTGGATTCGATCAGGTTGAGCAGGTAGTTTCAAGACTGTATGGAGTACTTTTCCGCTTGCCATCACTTCAAGTTTACAGGGGAAAGCACTCATGCTGTCTGACTGCTGTTTCTGCTTTCAATTTAACAGATCTGTCCTCTGCACTTACCTGCTCCTTGCCCGCCAGGTGCGTGCTGGGCAGGGGCACCGCTGCTCTTCATGAGCCAAAAAGCAGCACTTATGGTTGACAAGAGAACTTTGCCATCACCAAAAGGGCCACAAGGGACTTTTAATACCACCATCATCTCGACTCTTATTCTTTCCGTCGCTTCTGTTCTTCATTGCAGTGGCTTGAGGGATTCGGTGTTGTTGCACACAGCGGTTTACAAAAAGCCTCCAAGTAAAATGCTGAATGGAGCTGTTGAAATGTCTGTTTTCTGCAGTCCTGTAAGAAAGAAAACTCACAAATAAGAATGAAAGCAATGAGATTGAAGGTCAAGGTCACCATGAAATCAAAATTCTCTTTTATAATATTTAATCAAAAACCCATCAACCCTCTGAAATGACAAACCCATAATCTGGCTCTATAGTGGTATGCTATTCCCACATATTTACAATCCAATCGATTCCTGATGTATGACATTTTCCCATCTTGTTTGTTCTTATTAAAAATCCTGTTTTACTTAGAAATGTGTTTATATTTTGAAGTAAAACTGGTTCTGAGTAAGGGTGCTCTGATCAGGATTTTTGGGTCTGGAAGCAGTATTGGTCGATACTGATCACCAAAATCAATAATAAGCCAACTTTTCCTGACAAAATAAGTTTAAAAAAATTTGTTTTAAAGTAAAGTATCACAAATTGCCAACTCTTTGGAATGAAGTAAAGAAATGTGTACAGCTCTTGCTGTCATTGCTGTGGGGTTGCTGTCATTACAATATCCCTGCTCCCTGATTTATTGTCATTTTCACACACCTGGTAGAACTCCCAGACCAGTCAATGTGGTGAAGCAAGTTAAGCTGCACATAGAAAAACAGTATTTCGAGTTTTGCATCATCTGATCAGCCTTTATAGACCACCAAGCAAACTATATAAAGCTATTACCGGCCGGTAACTATCCAATCGATCGGAGAACCCTTATGAGTGATGTTTATCATTAACTTAAAAGGGGTCATGAACAGATTTTTTTTTTCCTGAGGTGCACGTATAATGTTAACATGATTTTACATCAAAAATTGTCATAGCATATAGAAATTAAAAGCATTTATCTCCTACCCTGATTTGAACGCTTTGATGTCTCACAGCAGACCACCCCCTACAAACAGTGTAAACGCCCACTACTGTGATTCGATGACATCTTTGCATATGAAATGGATGTGCTTACATCTTGAATACTTTTACTGCATTTTACTATTACAGCTGTAAACGATTTAGATCTATTCCCATCACATGAAAGATTGCATCAATGATTGCAGCCGATGACAGCCTGTTGATCACGGGAATTCAGTGATCTCATCGTTGCACTTTCGTGAATGCTTTCACCATAAATAACAATGCAAACATGTAAATACAGCAGGTGGGAGTGGTACATAACGGGAGTTTTGTCAAGCGTACAGATAAATTAAAAATGCATAAATACTCAGTACTTATCAAACGATCAGTGATAACAGAGCAATAGTGACCACGTAATAAAATCAGTTACACTTTTGTGGTGCGACATTACTATCAGATCCAATATAGTCGCCACAGCATCATCTTTTAGTTTCGGTCTTTCTGTAAATCCTGCATTGAATTTCTTATTGCACATCAAGTTCTTCTTGATGTGCTCTGGAACTTCATTAAAAATAAAGTTCATCCACTCTTTCTTAATGTTGGGATCAGAAGGAAAGCAATGCAAAGCCTTTTTTTCCCACCGTCTTTATCATTGGAGCCGTCTTTATCATTTGGTTTTTGTGAATACTTGCATTTGCCTTTCTTGCTATTTACCAACTACATGTTTGAATCCATGGCTGGGGTAGTGGTGTAGAAGCATGCATTGATCTTCTGCGGTGGCGGGGTTTAACCACACTATTGTGTAGTAAAGTGGCACATTCCAACTTATTTTGCCAGATTGGCTTCAAAATAAGCTGTTTTTAGACTACAGAGAAAGTTTTGAGTTCTGAAACTTACAGGATGTTTTATAGTACAATGACCTCTTAAATGTCAAAAGATCGAGGACATTTTGATTTCTCAATTCATGTCCCCTTCGCTCCAAATTCTTCCAAAACGTTCTTGGATTTGATAGCTGTGTCATTTTATTTCTCCCGGAGGAATTTTAGAAGAAAAATTGAGACTGATTCTTAACTGAAGCTTGAAAACATTAGAAAGCATTACAAACTGTTTTTCCGATGAGAAGAGATAGTAAGGTGAGGGTTCACACAATTGACCTTTTGTACGGCATGTGCTCTGTGTGCCCTCTCGCCGGTACAAGAACATGATGATGCTTTCGGCGAGACCTTTCAGCGTAATGAGAGCTGATACACCTTTTATTTACTCCACTCTAATCTGTTTGAGGTTTGTTAGTTGCGTACACACAGACAGCAGCACTCCGATATAATGAGCTCTTTGTCTGGGTGTGTGCGGGGCGTCCACCTATGAGCCAGAGGGTGATGCCAACAGCATCTTCTTCGGTGACTCATCTGCCTGCCGTGCTGTCTGTGTATCAAAGCAGCACATATCTGACCTCTGACCTGAAAGTGCTGGGCCCAGCTTTCTGCACAGCCATCCTGCCTTCTCAGCATGCAGTGTATTTAGTCAAATTAACTACGGCTCCACTTGACAACATCAGTTTGGACTTGACAAAATTACTTTGGACTTGCAACAGGATACTGTTTGAATTTATTCTCTAGGGCTGCTATTTAAGTCATGTAGCTTTCGAAGTTACTTTCCCACAAATCATAAATGGCTTATGGTTAAACTAATGAATTATATTACGTGATGGAAGAATAATTTGTTCCAGTAGGACATCTCCTTCTTACCTCGTGGTAAGATCCCAGTAACACATGTCTTCTCGTTGCTTATTACTTCAATTTAACAGAAGAAATTATAATTTTGTGGTGTCAGAAAAAGAGAAATATTGGTTGCTCAAACCTGTCATCTCAATATTTAGCATATTACACTTCTGGCAAGCTTTGTAGCCATTGAAATGAAATTCTAATGTCAGCACTCACAATTAGTTTATTATGATTAATAAGAAGTTGCTTTTCCATGATTATCTAATTAACGCCACTGACTCTGTAAAGTCAAGGATGCAAATAAGTTTCCCACTGGTAATTATGACATTGTGGTGGTGTTCATGTACACTCATCTCATAAATATGATAATTCCAACATGACTGGAAGAGAGTATAGAATGCATAGTGTGTGTGCCTGAATCAACACTCACAAACACACAAGTTCAATTACGTGGATCTTTGTGTTGACTAGGAATTGGACAGGTCTGGTTCTCTTGTTGTATTCCTTTTTAAAATTCATCAAAATCTCTGATAGCCCCCCTCCACACTTGGCCTTTATGCAAACCATGCCAAGATCCCCATGGGATCCTTCATGCTCTAGTGCTGCTCCATGCATTATGTAATGCCACGTTTACCGTCGCATCAACAGGCACATTCACAAAGAGGAAGCAGGTGCTTAAGTGTTGTGCTGATGTTCGGCACCAGGAAAATTGAATTTTATGTCTGCATGTGATTCTTGGTGTGATAAAGCGCCTCTCGATAGATTTACCAATGGATCTAAACAAAAATAGGGTATTATTTTTAAATAGTGCATATTACAGTTTAATAGGTTAAAGAGAAGGTGGAAAATGGTACTTTTTGGTGTAAGAAATCAACTAGAATTGGACTCCAATGGGAAAATCCAGGAGGGAAAATATTAAAATGAAAGAGTGCACTCTTGCAGTGTTGCCATGTCTACACATTATATGTGTTTTTGGGCTTGACTCATAAAGCAATTGAGTTTACAGAGTTATTAACATGAGCAGGTGCGGGTTGCAATATTTTAATATTTTCAGCATTTTGAATTATTTTTTTCTTTTCTGGTTTATGAGCTTGTTCTTGTCTTTCTAGCAAGATCTGGAAACACAAATGAAAGTCAAGGCTCACACTGCTTATTTCCGCACATAAGCTTCTGAAGCACATAAAAATGTTTCATTGACAACTAGAAGTTCAGTTTGTTTCTGTACACATTGCATAGAATTGTTGTTACTATAGCAGCATTTTTCAGGAGTTAATTCAGTTGAATGAAGAGAAGAATAAGGTTGTAAATTACTGAACTGTGTGCGTGTGTGTGTGTGTGCACTAAAAAGTGAACTGACAACCGAATTTTGCTGCAGTACGTATGTGGCCTATATAAAATGGCTCTCAGTTTTCTGGCTCCTCAGGCAGGGCTATATTTGAATTCATTCTTAACTTTCTCTGCAGGCCTCAAATGCTAACAAGCCTTGGAAATGTAGTGAAATTTGGTGTTCAGCAGAGATTGTTTGCTCAAATGCGGTGGGGAGTTTCTGGGGGCCCTCAGCAGACACGTCTTCCATCGCAGTGTTTTAAGGTATTAATTTTCTCCAGACGTTCTTTCCTAGATGCTGCTGATTTGAGAACAAAGGGGAATTAGCTGCAAACCTCCTCCACCCCATTGAACTGTGACAAAATAAATGTGACACTGATCTCTCGAGGTACTTCCTTATATCCTTTGTCAGCAATGTTCTATAGCTACTAAAACGAGTGTTTTTATGGATGAGTAAATATAAACATGTTAGTGTTTTTGTTGGTTATGTAAAAGTGAAGTGGAAATCTGTGAAGAGTCATTCTTCTTTCTCATCTTACTCTCTGTAATCTCATTTATTGGCGATAACATCAGACCCCACCTCTTCTTCATGTGTTCTCCATAGATAAGCCACGTGTTGTGAATATAGATGTCACAGCGCCATCTGTTGAAAAATATATGCATTAGCATGTCATGCCGTCCAAATGCTCCTTCAAACACTTAAGCAGAGACTTAAGCATTCACACTGGAAAAAAAATACATAACTGTTCAATGAGTGATGATGTGCAGTTAGAAAATAATTACTGCAAAGTAAATCCTCCTGTACTCATGGCGAAGAGGTTTATTTTGCAATAATGTCCACCTGACTGTGTTATCCTTCTTATTAAATGCCCACTTGGCAAATAAAAAAAAATGCTTGTGAGAGGAACGCGACAGTGATAATGGTGTGTGTGTGTGTGTGTGTATATCCGTCCCACTGTGCTCATAAGATGTGATGTGTTTGTCATTGGCCATGATAAGCATCACCTGCATCTCCTAAATCCTGCTTGATCAGTTCCTGTAGTAAATTGGTGGTTAGCAAAACAACCATTCCACCCAATCAAAGCACATTCTCACAGTCCAAACATGGTGCATGTGATTTATCTGCATCTTGGCACATTTAAATCATTGATCGACACTTGGCCACGGTCACCATGTCAGTGCAAGAGCAACGGGCAGATCGATTTTTATTCCACCCACTAGATGTTTGACTGGGTTTTGACACGAGACTCTTCGGCTCCTCTCATCCCGTTTTAATCAGGAGCTTTTGTGTGGTGATTCAAAGGATCAATAGAAAGCCACCCAGGAGCTGATGTTTGCTCTGTGACAGTAAAAATGGAGGTTGATTTTTGTTGCCGGTACTTTCCGAAGCCTCTTTTTGACTTGCGAGACTTTCTTTTGAGTCATGGTCCCTCTTTATGTAGAATCTCTTGAGTTTCTGACAGATGATAATCAACACTGAGCCTTTAAGATGCACAGAGAAGAAGCTGTGTGAATTTTTTGCTGTGAAGGGATCAGCTATGCATTCATAGGCCCTCGAGGTGCTGTAAATATTGCCTGCCTCAAAAAAAAAGATGAGGAGAAATGAGAGCAATATAATGAATGTTACTTATAACTCAAAGAAACCTCTTAAATATTAACCAGCCCTACAGTGCAGCCCAAACATCACCATCCTTAAGAACTTCAGAGAAAAATGGGAATGTGTCATTTTGAATGACAAAAATAAAGCAGCACTTGCTTACTATTTTGAATGCCAATCAGCGTGATCACTTTCTTCAATCCAATCAATTTCCTCATGAAAATATTCATTGCATTTGAAAAGTATAACAGTCCTCTCATCTTGACATCTTTTTTCATCACTTTTTTTAATCTCATGCACGACTCGTTTGTTAAGCTGAACAGCCATTCAATCTCTCGCACCAGAATGCTGAAGCAGCTGCGCAAACGCAAACTAAACATGAGCTTCTGTAAATTTTGGTTAAGTTTAAAATTGCTAAACATAAGACCTTTATCGCTCTACTTACAGTGGAATACGGTTATCTCGACAGCCTTGGGGGTCACCGAAAAGAAAATGCTAAGACAAATAGGGAGTTTGGCGGTTCCACTTCAAAAACGTCGATATAACTAGGTTGGCGAGTTAACTGTGAGTCGAGATAAGTGAACTCCACTGTACTTTTGTCAAAATACCAAACAGAGTTGCTAAAACAACCTTTGATGTCGACCACACAGGGTATAGTAAGTGTGTCCACCATGCCAAATATGAGATTATGCAGTTAGCTGTGTTTGATCATTTGTATTTGGCTTCTTTTTTTTCCAGTTGTTTTGAGTCTGCAACTGATTGTTGAGTTGTGAACCTCTAGTCAAGAATCACTGATATATTGTGTTCATGCACTGCAGGAGCGAGGGTTGTATTTCATAGGCAGTTTGGACATGGTTGAAGTGGCGCATGCATTAGACAGGCTGCCTGAGATATAGGGAGAACTGTCCATCAGTGAGGCCCCCTGTAGGGTGTCCTTCTAAGTGCCTGTAGTGAATGGCATGTTGAATCCCCGAATGGCCAACACACAGCTGCAAGACTTAATGCCTCGATGTCAGTCTTGCACTGAAAGAGCTCTATTCTTAGCATGTCTTTCCATCAGCGCAAAAAAAGGGAAGGCCTGTTTTAAAGGGTGGATAAAAGTTTTAAACATTGGTCCGGATGCCTCTAGAGGTTATCACTCTACGTCACGTTGGAATTACACGGATAGTGCATGGTTATATACAGCTACGGACACAATATTTCATGAGGCATAAAATCAAGCATTTCTAGAACATTGCATCAGCACTTTCACTAAGGTATTTTTAACATCATTTTCTTAATAAGTTGTGAGATATACTTGCCAGTGGTGTTGTACTGGGTTGTCAGGGTGTAGCTATGTGGTTCTGAGTGTTTTTTATAATGTTGCTATTTAGTTGCTTACTGGCCAAGTTAAAGGATTTGTAGTAATTTTATGGGTTTAGATTAGGGTTGTAAATGACTAATCAATCACAGAACATGCTCAAATCTGAAAGTGTCCAACCACTCAAATATACACTGTAAAATCCAATAAGTAAACCTTACTTAAAAAAAAGCATGCAAACCGATTGCCTTGAAAAAACCAAGTAAGGTGAAATAGGAATAGTATGTAGAACTAACAAGTGCCTTTCTAGTATTGTACACTTACAAGAGAGTTCCAGTAACTTAAAACAAATTTGTATCGTATACTTAATCATTTACTTTAGATGTACTTGTCTTAGTATAGACTACTCAGAATTACTATTTTAAACAACTAAATCATTTCAAGTAAAATACACTTTGTGAGTACTCCTAACTCATTTATGCAAGTTGTGCTAAGGTGATGTTTTCTGTATACAACTTGGAATTACTGAGTTTACTTTACTTCAAAGGCAATCCAGTTTACTTGTTAAAACCATGCAAACCGATTGCCTTAAAAAAACAAGTAAGCGTTACTCAAATAGGTTCACAATTTTTCAAGGATAACATTTACAACTGGACAAATAAATTTAAGGCAATGATTTTTAAAGGAAAATTTATTGTATTTGTGTTCTTAACAACTGACACAAGGATGGTAAACAAGTTTGCACTGGGGTAAAAACAAATGCAAATAGTCACTTTAGGTTTTTAAAATGTTTAAAACAAAAACCTTTTACAGTACAACAATCTAAATCAATGTATATAAAATCTATATAAAAGTAAATGTTTTTTTCTGAGGCCATACCTTGACACTTAATATCTTTAAATCAATAACACTTGCAGAGACCAAACTTGATAGAACAAACAAGTTGAACAATGTCTCTGGCACACATGTCCATTAGAAATTAATACACTGGCACCCTCTTAACTTGCTCAAGAACCATTGGGCTGAACATTTTAAACAAGTGCCTTAGTTTCCTTTTTTTCTATCAACTAATCTAATTCCACTGTCTTACACATTTGATTACATCTCAGCTCAACAGGAGATTTTTCAGAGATTGTAGTTTTGGATAAAAACGTAGACAGCCTGTCAACGTCTTTCCACATCTGCAAAATTGGCGCCGAGATACCTACAAATCCTATCGCGCATGCTCTTTCAAGTGCCGCTTCTTCTTCTTCGTTTTTTCTGCACATTAGGCACGCTTTAATGCATTACTGCCTTTCAGTGGTGTAATAATGTCATTGCATCCTTTGTTGCTACTTGTTTGTTTCAAGTAAGCGGTACTCAAACAATTAAGTAAATTGTTATTTTCAACCTGCAATTGACTGTAACTCAACAAAACCTAGTAAGAAGTATGTATTTTATATTACTGAGTAAAGTTAACTAAGTAAATGTGAGTCAGGAAAGCTATTAGAATTTACAGTGTATACATAAATTGACATAAATTACATCCTTCACATGAAGTTGCAGTAAACTATAGGCTATGCTTTGGACAAGAGTGAGCAGTAAAAAACGATCGAGCAACATTTGTAAATATTCTCTAATAGCCTGAGAAAGGGCACTAACTCAAAGCTTAAATTCCAAATGACACTCTTGTGCTACACATATTCACATTTATTTCACATTTATTTTGTTCTTCTAACTCAAGGCTGACATTTTTTACTGCCCACTGTCTTCAGTTCATTTAGTTTCATTTTTTAAATTGTAAACAGTGGCTTTCCTGCATCTCAAACAGTAGAGAGTGGCACTTGCAATGCCAAGGTGTGTTCGATTTCCAGGGAAAGTAAGAACTGATTAGACTGTCAATGTGTGTCTTGAATGCAATGTAAGTTGCTTTAGATAAAAGCGTTTACCAAATGCATAAATGTAAATGTAATACTTTTTTTTTTTCTCAATGTACAAGTTCATATACGAAGGCTTTAAACATGCAAGCAAACACAAATCACATTCTCTCGATATCCTCGCACAGCACCTTGTCTAAACGGAGAGATGCAGCGTTGCTCTGCTGAGGTAAATTATCCTTTGAACACGAAGGTCTTGAATGAGGGGAAACTGAAAACTCTGAAAGAGGCTCCTGCGGGGAATAGGTCTTATAATTGACAAGAGGCCGTGAAAAAGGGGGTTTTGTTATCTGGAAAATATTGAGCAGGGCAATCCTCTACCTTATTAAGGAATGGTTTGACATTAAGATGGAGTGCTGGGAATGAATTTGTGTGGGAGTGGAGAAAATCCTTTTGATTGTCTGATTCACTGAAGTTAAATTTGTTGCTGCTGAAGCCAGACAAAATGAGATGAAGAGAGAAAGAGTGATGGAGTGCGAGTGACTCAATTAGCTTATCGATCTACTGGCCAGCTGCTAAAATGATGCATGTTGCTTTAACGGGTTTTTTTCTCAGTGATGAGAATTCAAAACAATAGTGTCCATCTTCCTAACTGAATTCAGCCATGGAGAAGTTAAGACAAATCTCAAAGATGACTCTGTGGTGTTATACAAAACCTGAAATCAAAACGCACCCTATTTATTAACTTGACCAATGTCACTGCAAATTCAGTTCACGTATTACAGCAGTAAAACAGATTTTCTTAATCTTTCTTTAGTCTGAAATGTGGACATGGATGGATATGGTAGTTTGTTTGGCCTTTACAGACACTTATGACATATATACAGTGGTTTAACCCAATAACAAATAAAAGGGCATTTCATTGTTCCAATCTGCCTCTTTACAGAGCAATTTTGATTACATCATTGACCTCCAATGGATCCAGCCTCTTCTTATTTCTTATTATTAACCCAACCTCTGCACGGTTGGGTTAATAACACCTTGCATAAGGCAGAAAACAGACACGCTTTGCATTAATATTAACTGTATTTGCCAGTTAATTGCTTTTATTCTGTCCAGCAACTGTCCATTAAAAATTAATGTATATATGTTGAAGACCTCTAATGTTTTAAGGTATTTGATATTATGAAGCTTGTATGTAATTCAACTCCAATCTAAGGATTGTTAAGAGATCTTGTGGTATAAAACCATGACTATAGTTTTAAAGCGATATCAATTGAGTTTGTGGCAAAAACTTTTCCAGTGCTTGCATTATATGTTCTGTCTTTTACTGCTTATAATAACTCATACTCTGAGAGTAGAATTGAAGTGACATTAATATCAAGTCATTAAATCGATTCAAACTGCACAGTCTTTTTTCATTCAGTCATAATGAAGATTTCTTAAAAATAATGTTAATTTTGTCTCGTTCTCTTGAACCCAATATCATGTTCTGTCCCGTGAGCTAAGTGTATCATCACACCTCTGATTATTAAGTATATCAATAGCTGTATCATTATATCAATTTGATGTTGCATTGAAAAAGCATTAACATCATTTTCCTCCATCACTGTGGTTTAGTCAGTAACATTCAAACCCACTTGACTTGTGACATCAGTACTTGTCCTGGTTCACACTTGTCCACTTGAAACCTCAAACATTAACACCCACGGTGGGATTTGATTTTATCAGTTTCATCCATCCAATGTGTTTTTATCACAGCAGATCTCTGTCTGTTCATCTTATTAACAGATATTTTCTTATTTTATTCCCCTCATTCTTTTATTTATCATTTCTCCAGTTCTAGACCAGCCTTCCTCAAAGCATCCCTCAGCACGACCAATGGTGATGCATTATTGTTTGCTTGCCTTGAGGAAGTGCTAATTCATCTGTGTGGTCAGGCTTTGATGTGTTATGATGCAATGCTTAAGACGCATCATCAATTCAGTCTCTAATACGCTCAAACGCCTCCACACGGTCTTTTCAGTGTATGCACAACACCCGTACGAACAACAGGCAGGCCACACAGCAAACAAAAGCTGTCCTCCTCTGTTTTAAACCGTCTTTACTGTGTTGTGTTTTCTTCCATGCTGCTTTTTCCATAGCAAAGAGCTGATAGACATTTTGTTTGTGCAGTGGCACAAACATTTGAAGATAACTATGGCCTCATTCACATAGCAGCAGAATGCGGTTGTATTGATGTTGTAATCCTGCATTGAGTCCTTAATATGGTTACATTCACACAACACAGTTCACTTCAGACGCCCGCATTATATAACTGAACTCGCATCTGTACAAGTCTCACAAATGCATTCTCAGAAAACTAGTTGACTGTCACGCCACACAGTGCGAGAGAGCCGCTTTAAGCGTATGTCTACGGTGTGTTGTGGGGTTCCAGTAACTTACAGTGATGGAGAGATGTCATCATTTCTCCACCTGAGCTGTTCCTGTCCTGTGCCACTCTCCACCCATATATAAACACTGTTGTTGGTTAATGAAGATTTGATGGATGAATTTGTGAGTTCTTGTCTATCAAAAGTGATGAGACTTTTAAGATTGATAGATGTTTCATCTTTGATATTACTGCTGCAGTGGATACTGATAAGAGAACACGGCTTGACTCCCTTCATACAGTCATGCAAACAGAATTCGAGACACTCCTGTAAGTTGCTGTTTGAACGGGACATTTCAAAGTAAATGCAGTTGTCAGTCCCAACAATTGACAGTGTAAATATATCCTCTGTCTCCTCTTTCATTTTAATAAACCATCCCACACTCACACAAAAAAAATGGTTCCTTATTGGCATCAGTGGTTCCCTGAAGAATATTTATCTTCCATTCCATTGCACAGAATGGTTTCTATAGTGGAAAAGGGTTAATTTAATTTACAAGGGCCAGATTTACTAACAGCTTACACCAGTGCAAACTCTCTTGTGTTGTTAAACTACTGTCAGGATTTACTAAAGACACATGCTGAAAAGCAGTGGACAGGGCTTCAAGGAAAGCAAAAAAAACGAGGGACATTTAAACCTAATTATTGGCTCAAAAGTAATGTTTTATTAATTACTAAATTAAGGGAACACTAAATAATAGAGCAGAAACAAGGGAATAACAACTGTTGTGTATTCATCAGTAACATGAGTGTGTAAAGCAGGGTGCATGATTGAAAGTGTAATACAATGTTGAAATGTAAATGTAGAAAACAACAAAGCACAACCCAAACAGCGTCTCCCTTTTGGCTCAGTTGCTGATCTCTTTTAAAGGGGGGTCTGAAGCATTGCAACAGGTGTAGCCAATGGACTGCCAATTGAGGAAATTCGTAGGTGAAGTTACCAAACACAGCATTCCCAAAACTAGTTTGTCACTCCCTCCTCGTAAGACTCTCAAAAAGATCCCTCTAGCAAAACATGTCAAAACACATTAAAACAGTCTCATGGCATACACAAATTCAGGACCAAAGACAGCTCCCAAAATAGCCAAGGGGAATAACACCGAAGTTAAATCCAATAGCTACATTATAATGCACCAGTGGAGCGTGTGACAGAGCATCCACTACCTCATTTTCCGATCCCGAATGTGCCGAATATCCAGACAGAAGGATTGCAAAAACAGGGTCCACCCAGCCAACCTCTAGTTCGGACACTAAAGAATTCAGAAAAGTCAGTGGATTATAATCGGCGCACTGGAATAAAAGTAAACCGCAAAATTTAGCAATGTCTCAAAAAAGGGCTAATGCTTCCTTTTGGACGACCGAATGACGATGCTGATGTAAGTTAATCTTTCTCATCTTCATCAGACTGCTGAAGGACAGCTGCAGTCCTTCATTACTGGCATCAACAATTAACGTGAAAGGTTTGTAAAGCACATAGCCAGAAGCATAGGTGCTGAACACAGTCAGGACTTTGCCAGTTTCCAGCTGAAAAACCAAATACACTTTGTCTTAGTCTTCAATAAGTCTTAATTTTCTTCACACTAAGGGAAAAAATGGTTATTTTAAGTGAATTGTTCACTGAAAGCATCTTTGGGGAACCAAAAATGGTGTCTCTGCAAAACCCCTTTTGGAAGCTTTATTTTTAAAAGTGCAACATGATACATGGGGGCTGGAGACAAAAACTAGCAAAGTGAACCATTTTGTTGCATTGCACAACCAATCTTTAGAAAAAGTAGCTTGTTATTGTATGCAACTAGAAAATGTAATGTTAGTAGCCTTGCTACTTTTAGTTAGTTACTCCTTCCCCCCAACACTAAAAGGACAGTGGAAGAGTTTTGTTCTCCATGTGTTGTTGCTTATCTTTCTTCTCTCTAGTGTTTTGAAGCATGTAGCCTGTGAAACTGACGCTCACAGTAGATGTATCTAACAGTTTTGTTTTTTTCTTGTTTTTTTTTCCTTTCCACTCCACTTTCTCATCTTATTGAGGCCAGGAGGCTGGCGATGTTCCTCATATTTCTAGCTGACACGGGGAGTTGAGTGCATCCCCAAAGAGAAGTCTGAGATGACTTGTTCAGAAATTGTCTTATACTTCAGCGCTTTCCTCCAGTTGTCTAGCTCACAAATCCATCCATGATATCTCCCCCCGTTTCTCTCAGCTCGGTAAATATTTGAAGAGAAAGTTTTTTACTTCCAGAGCAATTTGGAGAATCCCCACGTGCCCTCGTCCATGAAATGATTTGATGTTCTCAGAGGGAGAGCTGTACACTGTCATAATGGCTGGCAGGTTTGATTTCTGAACTGTGATACAGTTTATGCTGAATAAGAAGGGACTATGACCAGGTTTATGAAAGGAAAGATCCCTTATGTGTTTGTGTTCTGAAATGCTTGTGAATCTGTGTTCTCGGCACCTCTTCCCAGAGCTTCCTCGCAGTCTCTGAGTGGCAGGTCATTCGTTTTTTTGTTTTTTTTACAACCTTTCTACTGCCCATGTGAGTTGCAATACTGTGGCAGTGCAGGTGTGTTGTTGAACGACTGCACATGCATATTTCATGAAGTCATAAAACACATGAAGCAAATTGGATTCATATTAGATATTCAGATCTACCTTGCGGTTTACATTTTTCGTTTGAAAGGTCTCACTTTGTTTACGCTATTTCTTGGCGGTACTAACTTAGTACTTCTTTTCTACCACAATATGGAATTCCAATACAATCAGAATTTTTCTCATACTGGATTGATTTCTTTTTATTCAATAAATTCTGGGATTGGCTTCTCCACAAACTGTGCAAGCAATGAAGCTTTAGAATTTGTCCCATGGAAGGTATCTTTGAAGGCAGTATAATTATTCTGCCTAGCTTTTGGAACAAGATTTGCATCAGAAATGCATATGATGCCTAAAAATGTTTTCTAGGTCATCTTTTGAGTTTAACAAAATGTTCTTCCTGGATTTCTGATGACAGCATGCCAAATGGAAATACAAGGTTGTTTTTGTTAATTTGTGTTCCTCCATAGTATTTTATAGTAATTGTAGTCATGGTATAGTAGTCTAATTTAATTTAAGGCAATATTCAATTGTTATATTAATTATCAGTTGACAGCTAAATAATTTTTCATCAGGCACACTTCATAGCTGTTATTGTTGACAAAATTACAAAACCCAAACATTTTCAGGATTAATTTTATTGAAAATATTGACACATTTTAAGTTAAACATTTTTTTAAACGTTTTTTAAAAAGAAATTATATCATCAAAATGATGAGTGAGATCCATGTGAGGTTTATGAAAACACACAAAGTTCAGAGAACAAAAATGTGTGGGTTGAAATACCTCGGCAAACAACAATATCAGAGGCAGAGCAGTAAACATGGTCATAACAGACAGAGGATCAGGGAAGGCAGCAAACAGCATTAGAAGTAGTCCAGGCAAACGCAAACAGCATTAGAAGTAGTCCAGGCAAACGCAAACAGTAGGCAAACAGTAAAGAGTTGTACACTGAAATCCAAGGCAGAGTCAAATACGAGCAGAACAACTGGGGAAATCATGTAGAAATGTAGCTGGGGCAAACAAGACTTCAGAATGAGTGATCGCACATAAGGGATTTAAATCGTCTGAGTGACAAGGAACAGGTGTGCAGTGATCAGTCCAGGTATGTGGACTCTTGGGAATTGCAGTCCAAACTGAATGCCAGTATTCAGGCGAGTGAGACCTCCGGTGGTCGATTGAGGAATCTTCACTGGCATTTGTGATAAATCCACAAATATAAAATAAATAAAGCCATAACTGTGTTATTAACAAACACTCAAATGTGCTGATGAAATGTTTAAACCACTGAACCATTTGTCAGAATTATGAATATGGCATTTCGGAGGACATTAGTAATCAGACGGCGTAATTCAATCAAGGAGACATTGAATTATGACCAGTGATACAAACGTGAATATTAATGAATGTTAACTCCACTGCAGAATATTGCATGGATGTTGTCTCAAAGTGCCTAATAAAACTCCTGAATCAGCTCTGTGCCCAAGTCTCCACCATCTGTCCTCTCTGTAGCCCAACTCTCATTTTCTGTCTCCCCCTCCCTGCGGAGCGTTAGATATCGAAGCAGACTGCAACACTATCCACCTGAAGCTCTGCTGAGACAGCAGCCACCTCCACCAAACACTCCAGCACCTGCGGGAGGGGAGATTCACCCTGACGCCTCCATCAATATCTGAGCCCAGGAAACTCTCCCGACAGAGAGGAAGCCACCTGTGATCATTAACCTTTTTTAATCCGTTAATAGTTTAGCATAATGCGGGGGAAAAATGGATCTCGATCTGTGGTCTGCAGTATAAAGCACAACCTGAAGGTAAACCAAGTCAATGCATATGTAAGTGGCATGTACGCATTAATGCTGAACATATGATGGTGGATTGGCTTAGTGTTAAAGATCTGCACTGGAAACCTAACCATTATTGGCTCAAACCTTTATTGTGCACTTCAGTTCATGCAACATTTGTACTCCAGTGGAAATGTCCCTGTGGGAAAATGTTATTAAGGTAAAAGATTATTTCTGAATAAACAGTATAAATTTCTAAACTGCATTGCAGGCCATTGTTATGGTAAGCATGAACTCACTTAAGAATTTAAGAATGTTTAGATATTTTACTGAATGTGTTTGCAGTGTAGGTATTTTACAACTTCAGAATTTGTCTTTATGCAAATTGATATGGCATCATTCAACAATCTTCTCTTCAAAAATAATTGTAACAGTATTTTTGTCTTGTCTTCCAGTAAAAATCATTTGAAAAGCAAAATGCCATAGAGTGTATTACATCTTATAATCAGAGAAAAATTAAACCTTTAAATACTGTTCAAGCATAAAACTGGAATAAATGTCAATGCACTAATAAAACATCTCTGGTTTTGCATGCTGTCACTATCTCGTCATGTTTTTCACATCCAGGTCCCTTCTGTGCATCTCCGTTGCCCTTCCTACACCTGTCCTGTTTACCCTGTTAGTCGTGTCAGCTGCTTCCCATTTCCTCTTGTATAAATCCCTCTCGTGTTTCCCTTGTCCTTGTCGGTTATTGTCACTGTTAAGTGGTTGTTTCTATGTCGATGTTCACCTCCATGTGTGAATGGTTTCCTGTTTTCCCGGTTCCGTGTTTCTCAGAGTTTTTGCACAGATGTGCCGCTTTTGTTTATAATTAAAGTCTTTTTGTTTTTGTGTTCAAAGAATAAAGCATTTCTGTTGGATCTTGGATCTCCGTGTCTCTCCGCATTGCACACAGCAGCCAAACTGCTAACACATGCAACCCGAATGAGAAGCTGCATTGTGGAGTTTTGGGACACGCCATCAGCGTGACCGAAGTCTGAAGCATGTGTAAAAAACACCAATAATCATTGGCAGATGGCAGAGTGACACAAACAGAGTGACCCGGGAGTATAAAAGAGCACCTGCAATACTCATCATAAGATCTTTTGTCTGTAGAAGATGTGCTGGCAAACCTAAGGCCTTGATGTTCCCTTTTGAAGTGGATGCTATGCTGGGAGAAGCAGCTCCTGAAGACAAAAGCGTTGTTGACCTGTATCATTGGCGTTTGCTTACACATGCTTCAGGCGTCCCCTATAGTTCCACTTCGAATGGGAATGTTTTTTTTTCTATTGCTGCTCCTTTTCTCTCCCTCGCACTTCATCCAAACCACAAGTTCTGCCCAGTCCTTCCTTCAACAACACCAGTCTGCTTTAATGTTCATTTCTGCTGTTTTGTAGTTTGGAGTGAAGAGCACTCCAGATATAAGTATGGACTTGTCATACCTCGACCTGATCGTTTCCCTCCTCCATAATGCACATTGCACCATAATCCACATCAGTTTGTGTCTATGTGTGAAGGACTCTCTGTGCTGGGAGTGTTTGGTGCGTGCGCTGGTAAGATGATTGCAGGCGAGCACAAGCATTTGGTGTCAGTCTCTGTTACAAGGATATAATGGAAAAGAGTAGAGACTTTCACTCTCCCTTTTTTTCTCCCTTTCTTTTAATGCACTGCACCACATGAGGGTGAGTATGAAAACATGTCCGTTTTCACCACATGACCACTTGGAAAAAATAAGAAATTGCTTAATTGTTTTTAAGCTAAATTGTGGGGTGAAATATGACCTGGACATGTGTATGTGTTCTTGCATGTGTATGTACACTAAAATGCATTCCAGGTTGGGCATTGCAGCATCTTTGCCGCATTTCTCCAACCCTAATCTCTTTATTTACAGTGTCGTAATTGCACAATGAATTGAACTCGATGCAGTGAACACAAATAGATTTGTTACAGCGTTGCTCAGTGCCTGCAAGCTTTAATGTTTCCCTTTCAGAGCGACTTTTTACAAACAACTATAAACAGAAATTGCAGGGATATGGCAGAAGCAACTGCAGCATTTAATCATGTTGTGGGTTACACTTATTGGCCACCATTTCTGCTCATTTTTCTCATCCTGTGCAAACACCCTGCGTTGATCTAATGCTTTGCTAAGGTCTTTGCTGGGGGGGGGTTCTCTTTTTTTCCACAGCTGAAACGGATACTGAAGGACTTTTTTCTTGCATCCTCAAAGTGTTATGGTTTGGAAGATGTCTCAAAGACAAGCAGGTCAAAGAAGAAGTCAAGACGAATTGATCTTAAATAAACCACACACGTGAACCCTTGACCACAGGTAACTGAAAACCACTTGATGGCTGATGCTAACTGGACTGATTGGAATTGTGTTTTCTTTCACCTTGTTTTAGGTAAGTACACAGTGACACCTAGCTCAAGAAACAAGCCCTGTTTACTGCTGACAAATCTTTATGATAAGTTGTGAAATGGTTGATGAAATCATGAGTAGCACTGTGTGTGCTGTAAAGTGCAGGGATTTGACAATGGCCAGATTAATGATGCAGTAAAAGCAGATCACACCACTGCAGTCTCTGTCGTACTGCACTGTTTCCCATACACTCATACACGCTAACAACCAGACAGACTCGCTCAGTGTGGCGACTTCAGCCCACACACACCCACAACATGAGTGTTTATCATTCTCTCGCTGTCACACACCCTCATATGCTTGCATATTGCACATACACATTATTTTTGTAGAGTCAATCATAACTGTTACTGCTACTTCTACTCATACTGGGGGTTAAAGGGATAGTTCACACAAAAAAATTTATGTTGTCATCATTTACTCACCCTCATGTTGTTCCAAACTTGAATGAGCTTCTATTTTATAATTTTCTTACCGTATATAAAATCAAATAATCCATTAGTAATCAGATTGACGGCTAAGTGAACATCATAATCGATCCAATTGAGATTGATTGGATTGCAAAGACATGTGAACACTTGATCGGCTTGAAAACCAAAAATTACTGCACATGTGCAATGGTGTAACGACATATGACGTGTGAAACGAGTTGTCGATGGAGTGTCATAATGACTGTCATGTTGTTCTAAAATTCTCCTACCACTCATCGTCTGTGAAGTAGAGCAGAACAACATCCCATCAGTCCTTACTTCATACTCTCATCCACAGGCGGCTTGTTTTGGACACAGGAATAGGCAGTTTTACTGCTTGATAAATAGAAGCAGCACGGCACAAAGCTTCATGTGCTCGTCGTCTCCTAATTAGGACTAGAAATGGATAAATAAGTCTGCTCTTTAAAACAAAAAAAAGAAGCTATGGTAGGAGAATACTAAGTGGAAAAACTGTATATTTGTGCATTTTGTGTATATCCAAAGATCAAATCCAATTTGAAGCTTGTGACATAAACATGCACATCAACCCGATCACTTTGTTCAGCATTTATAATAACACTACATTTGGATTCATCAATCAAAAAACAACCAATGATGTTCATAGTAGGAAACAAATACTATGCAAGTCAATGGCAATGTCAATGTCTTCTTTTGTGTTCAAAAGACGAAAGAAATGCCTACAGGTCTGTAAGAACATGAGGGTGAGTAAATGATGACAGAATTCATATTTTTGGGTGAATTATCCCTTTAAGGGTTTGTTCAAATCACTAACTTATTTTGGCAATCCTATAAGATCATTGCAAAACACACTGTACGACATGGATCCAATAAACTTGGGTACGATATACATGTAGACTGTATAATATAATATAATTACACCCATTGAATTTTAGGCTACGATGCAAGTTAGGATACAAGAATAAAACATCAGCGCTATTGGTAAACAAATAGAGCAAGATGAATCCCACTTTGGCAATTGTGGTTTTTATGTGCACTGAAAAAGAGGAGGAAGCAAAGAAGGCCAATATTGCAAATGGAGCTTGAGGAAAGTAGTTTTAAGTGTTAGTGCCACGTCACGTTGATCACGTCATTACGTAATTTCATGCTGCATTTTTTTGGGATAGTCAGTAGACGTTGGTCGTAGTGGCAAACATACCGTGAGATGATGCTGAATCACTGACACTGTCAGAAAATGTGTCAGGGTTCTGACACTTTCTGTCTTGTAAATTCTTGTTGTGGCAGAGCTCTGACACTACCGTAATGTCTCGTGTTTCGTATGTGTGCGTGGATTCTATGATTCAAGCTGCGCGTGCTCTTGTCTGTGTAACATCTTGTGTGCAGGTTATGACGTCCGACCCGATATTTTGGTCTGGTTCAGTTTCGGTTTTGGGTTCGGATTCGGACATTCATAACTCGTGTTCGTCCTTGTCGTGAGCACGTGAGACGAGTGGTTCCTCGTTCTCGCGCACTTTACATTATGTGAGGGGGCGCTGTTTTGGGCTTTGCTTGAACCGCGTCCTCTCATGTCTGTGTGCAGTGTTGTAACACGCGGTTCGTGTTTACTTCGGCTGCCTGCTTTCATGTTGTGTTTTGGTGTTGCGTGCGCAGTTTGGTTGTCACCAGCTGCGCGGCATCTTTGTTTAATGTGGACAAGCGGCAGTGCGCATCCGCATTGGCTGCGTGTTCGTGTCTTGTCACTGTTACCCCCTCCCTCCTTGTTTCCTTGTCATTAGTTTGATTTGTCCAAGCTGTTCCGATTCAATTACCGTTCCTCCTGTGTGTATTTAATCCCTTGTTTGCTGTCCTGTGTTGCGTCATTGTCCATACTTTGTTGGTTTTCGTGATGAGCCTTGTCTTGAATAGTCTTGTCCTGCCTAGTCTTGTTCAGTGTTTAGTTTTTCAGTCAGTCTTGTTTTTTCCCCCTCGGGGTGGTTTATGTTTGAAGTTTTGCTTTATTTTTGTTAATAAAATCCCTAGTCCCTGCATCCTTGAGTCCTCGCTCTTCCCTTCTTCCCCCACAACTGACAAAATGATCGCAGAGTATCTTTGGTCACAAGACCGTGACAATGGCTGTCTTTGAACCTCTCACATTGTATGACGTAAGAGCCACGAACACAATTGTTCATTTTTCGTCTGGCAAAAATCGTACAGCGTGTACCAGGCAATAACTATTAACCTTTAGAGTATAACTCGTCTCACATCGTTTTTGCTTTAACAAATCCCACTTCCCACATGCAACTGAATAGAAAGAAATTAAAAAATACTCTGAACACTGTAGCAGCCAAACGCAAAGCAGCAGTGACTTTTGCATGCGCTAACACCACTGAGATTCCCTTAAGAAAATGTAAAAACTTTGTTTATATTGTTCTCGATCTCTTCCAGCTTTATACACACATGCACATTCCTTCACACTGCTTCTATCAAACACATCCCACTGAAGCACACAGCAGCCTATTAGTGGCTATAGCACAGCAGCAGCTCTCTTTCTCTGCATCTCTGCCTCTTCCTCGCCATCGCCTGCGGGCACTAAAGCTGAGAAGCACAGAAGTGGGCTCTCTCCCAGACTGCAGCGGTGTAGAGAGCTCTACCTCTACCACTTAATTGTTTCCCCCAGTGGTTGTAATTGCATTCTCACGCACACTTATAATGACTGCGCATCTGTCACCGAGCAACAGTGCCATCTGGTGACAGCTTGAGTCGTGAGCCTTTCCACGGAAAACCCAACCTTGTAATAAAAGTCAAGATGCCACCACTGTGATCGGGGTGACAAATGGCCTTTTCTTTCGGCCTAAGATAACGAAGCCGTAACTCTGTTATTTACAAACACTCAAAAATGTGCTGATCAAATGTTTCAAGTCCAGAACCATTTGTCAGAATTATGACGTTTTGGGGAATGTTGGATTAATAAATTCAATCTGTCAGAGAGATATTGAATTATGTGCAGTGATCCTCTGTCTGAGCTCTGAATCAGAGTTTGAATTGGACTGATGCACCACGGGCTCAGCAGGGCTTTGGGTCAACGTCCGTCCAATTCCTGTCCCATAATCCTTACGGAGAAGCCCTTCTGGAAGGGCTTTGCTGTTGATTGGCACGAATAGGCCTTGGATTACAAGTCATCCGGTTGATCAGATCTTGTAGTTCTGTGGTTAGTGACACTTTAAAAGGCAAGATATCGCTCGTATTTAGCTTTGTGCCTTTTGCTTGGTAGGCGATAAAACAGATTTACATGGAGCCGGATTCACAAAGCATTCTTAAGAATGCATTTTTCCTAATTTAAATATAAAGTTGAGAATATCTATTTATTTTAAGATTATTCCAAAGATAAAGAATGTTCTTAAAAATCATCAGAAAGTTAGGAAACGCCAACTTGACTTAAATCCCCTGAGGTATAATGTTTTATGAATTTGAATATGAAAATTTAATTTTTGCAACATTCAGCACATATGTGACGCGTTCTAGAGAGAGAGAGAGAGAGACTGAAAAACGAGAAGGGCTGAGCATGAATGAATCCAACAGGCTTTTTAAATATAATTATTCAAAATATACAGTGCATCAAATATTGTGACAGAAAGTGATGATAAAAATAGTGTACACTTATGATTATTAAGGTAATCTGAAGTTGACAAAAAATAGCATACAGTCTTATAAAATCAAAGAAGTTCATTTTCTTCTTTATAAAAAAGTAATATGTTCTTATGTTAACATTTGACTTCATAACTTGACGCTTTTTGTGAATCCGGTTCCATAACGCTTTATTTCCATGGTCCACTTTTTTGCAACATGTCAACTAGCAGTCATTACAGTATTAGCAGAATGTCAGCTTAATGTCTGCTAAGACTTTCTTGACCTGATTATTTTATTTTATATTGATTCTCTGATCTCTGCCAGTTTTGCATGGTAAACACGTTGCATTTTCTGGTGTTATGAGAACATGTAATTATAAATCATCTACATAGTCTTATCACAGGTGTCTGTGGAACACGAGCACACAAAACTTTGGCCAGACTCATTTATTAAATGCAGCACATTAGACTTTTAGAGGAGAAATAAATCCAAACAGAGCCGTGAAAATATGCTTAAATATTTATGTCTTGCACTGGATCAAGATCCTAATCCGTTGTCTTAGAGGTGTGGCAACAGGAGACTTTTTAATGAGGGAGTTTTTGATCTCGCACTTTCGTTTGGAGCAGTTGGCCAAATGCTGCTGTCACGTCGGGTTTGATGGTCTCCATCTCGAGGGTCATACGTGCCGTGGCACGGGGAAACTTCATTTGTGTAATTGGCCATTAAAACTATTTGTTGAGAAAGTTAAAGCCAAACTTTACTGACATCACACACAGCCGGAGATGATACAAGTGTCACTGCAAATCTTCCTTATTCATTCTCTGCGCCTTCCTCTCTCTCTTTTTCTCTGCTATCAGCAGTTTCACCACACACTGAATCGGAATGAACCGTACTAAGATGGCAAAGACGTGTTTTTGTCGCTATGAAATATGACAGGAAGGCTTACTGCAGGAGTTATGATTTATTTAACCATTCTCCTGGTGACTGGATTTTATATAGGCTATTGTAATATGCCACCGGTTTCATTTAGAATTGTTTTTGTTTTCTTTTTATTATTTTTCTATCAAACGTGATGAATTTTTCCTTCAGTGATGATGAATTGTTTGCCGTTTGCGGCAATATGGATATGAATTATTCCTGGGAGAGAATATTTTGGTAGTTTGGCATGGATTGTTGTGGTTTAATTAGTATAAGACCGTTCAATAATCCCTCAGTAAATATCTTGTTTTTATCCCACTAAGTCTTTCTTCGTATTTACTTAATATTACATTTTGACAAGCTTCACTATAATTCTTGTACTTATGGTATTTCAAGAATCCCACAAGTTCCATTTCGATGCATAGCTTGTCCCACACGGTTTCTGCTACTGGCATGAATGATACTTCAAATGCATTGCTATTAATCAATTTGAACTTAAGATGAACTTAGCTTTTAGATGATAAAATGGGTGAAATGTTTACATTGAGGATGCATATCTAGAGACTAAACCCTGGCAGCCATGTAGAAACATGCTAAAAAAGCACTTTATAAACTGCAAAGCAGTGCATTGGAAACGATCCACAACACTGCGTTGTTATTGGCAGCTGGGGACGAAATAACTATAAATCTTAAATTTAAAAAAATACTTTATTGGTTCAGGGATTGACTTTATTCCAGTTTGAAAATTGAATGTTGATCAATGTTTGGTCTGGGAGTTATAGATGTCAAAACCATAACAGAAGAATGAAATGATCTGTGCCCGCTGAAGAGGCGGATATGTTTTAGTCTGTGAAGGAGACTAAAGTGGCTCCAGTCATCCTCTCGGCTCCGTCTGTCCCTCATCTTTGTATCAGTGTGTGTATCATCATTCAGAGCTGTCTGAGTCGAGCCTGCAAACCCGATGATAGCAGGCTTCCTGTACGGCTGCCAACACGCTCTCGCTCCCTGGCTCAGCTTCAGCCCTCGATTTTAGCCCTGTAATAGAGACGATGTAAGTGTAATGCTGTTTTTATTCTCTCTCTCTTTTAGAAGGGTCCTACAGTCAGCCAAGAGGATAAGATCAGAATTTAAAATTGCAGTATTGTAAGAGAGTGTCAGATATGACACTTGAGGATTGACCAATGAGCACCATCATGTGGCCAAGTTAAAAAATACACCTTTAATGGGCTGGTAAAAAAAAAGATAATGATTTAACTCACCATATATAAAAGAGATAATAAAATAAATAGTTTAATAAGTAAACATTTTAAATTTTAAATACATTTTACTGTAAAATATTATTTTAAATGAATATACATTTATTTTCAGTTACTCAACTATCACTTTATTACTTCAAGAAGTTACTTAAAGAGAATGTAAAACTGTTTCATATGAATCAAGCAGTTTAGTTCAGATTTTTTCATTGGATTTAGGCTTTTATTCACAAAACACTGAAAATAAACTGAAGCTTATCCTTGCTTGACTTGTGATAACAGATGTCATTGGTTCTTGCAGAAGCTCAAACGTGATGTGTGACACGAGAATGAACGTCATTGGTTCTTGCTGAAGATCAAACGTGATGCGTAACACTAGAATGAACCTCATTGGTTCTTGCTGAAGATCAAACGTGATGCGTAACACTAGAATGAACCTCATTGGTTCCTGCAGAAGATCAAACGTGATGCGTAACACTAGAATGAACCTCATTGGTTCTTGCTGAAGATCAAACGTGATGCGTAACACTAGAATGAACCTCATTGGTTCTTGCTGAAGCTCAAACGTGATGCGTAACACTAGAATGAACCTCATTGGTTCCTGCAGAAGATCAAACGTGATGCGTAACACTAGAATGAACCTCATTGGTTCTTGCTGAAGCTCAAACGTGATGCGTAACACTAGAATGAACCTCATTGGTTCTTGCTGAAGCTCAAACATGCTGCGTATCGAGAATGAACCTCACTTGTTCTTGCTGAATCTCAAATGTGATGCGTAACACAAGAATGAACCTCATTGGATAGTGCATGTCAAGCAAACATGCTTGAGCTTCCCTTTACCACAACTAACAAGTGAGTTGATAAATGTATGTGAATAAAAGTCTAAGTTAAGTATTTTCATCAAATAAAGAGATTGTGTCTCCACCACTCAATTCATATGCATTAGTTTCACAATCTCTATATGAACTTTTTGAAGTGTAAAAGTGGTAGTTGTGTAGTCTGTCAATGGAGGGACAGAAATCTAATGTTCTCTGCTGACAGTGAGTTTTGGCAGTAGTTGATGAAAGAGGACCGTAATGTATGAAATGTCTATGTGCAGAGTTAGATATCTGTCTCCTTCCATCTCTCTGTCTATAACTATCACAACTTCAATCCTTTCAGCCCGTCTTTTGCATTGTGTACATTTAGAGTGACTGTAATATTATATTACTGTAATATCAGTCACAAGGATTGATGATTATCCCTTTCAGAATGAACATTTTGAACATTTCTTATTTCTTTATCTGAAAAGATATTGTGTTTATAATGTATAGACTCAATATATGCAGTCATCATTTACTTACACCAATCCAAACCTGTATATTTCTTCCTTGGAATACAAAAGCTATTGTTAGTCTGAATGTTCTGGTTGCTCTTTTTCTTAGACATAAATGGTGACCAGAAGCAAGTGTTATTGTTGCTTAGAGGCGATTTTGGGTTTGTTACAGCAATCAGCTGATGGATTGAAGAACAATAGCTCTTCTATTGTCATCCGGTACTGAGTTCTCGGCTGCACTCCAAATGGCTTTTGGTACAAGGTTCTGTGAGTGTATATGAATAAAGGGATGTGCGTATCTCTTTCCTTTAGTCAGTTGTCAGCATGTGTGAGTGTGTCAAATGCAAAAGGAATTGTCCTTGAGGGAGGAGTGGAAAACAGACATCTGTTTTAAACATGGAAGTGTGTGCATGTCAGAAAGCGAAGGGTTTGCAATGATGGATTAGTCTCTGACAGATAGATTCTGAGATGTACCTTTTCACTAGTACATATTGATTGAGTTTTTTCCCCTCTGCTGCATTGTGACAGACATATTATATTTTTCCTCCATCTAACATCGTGTCTGTAGCTTCGAACTTCCCCCCCCCCCCCATACCCTCATTCACCATTCCCTGTAATAACTCTACTAATATAGTCCAACTTGAAATAGTGAGTGAATTCAGACACTGAGTTTTTGCCGCTTTTGTTTATGCTTGTAGTTTAGTAATAATTTGAATCTCAGCAAGCTGAAAACTCCAGTAGTAATGAATAGATTTTTCTTCAACTCTGTCATGGAAACGAACATGTATTTTAAAAAATTAATGAATAATCTATTAAAAACTGTAGCCACATTGAACCAGCGGTCCTATCTTCTGGCGAGACATGGGAATTCCTTCAACTCTCACAGTGCATTATAGGTATTCTCTGGCCTTTGAATGTGAATCGGTTATTGAATGAGTGCACTATGGTCAACTATGGTTTTGGACACCATGGTTGTCCCCTCAAGTAGTGCCCTAGTGGGCAATTTTAGACACACAATTTTTATTCGAGCAACTATTTCTATTTTTCTGCAACGTTGCAGCTGGAACAATAACATAAAATGTATGATAATGAAAATCTCATGTACTTTTTGTGTGCTTTATTTAATGTTAAAAGTGCATAATATAATTTAGCTTGACTAGCCTGAGACCTGACACCTCAGATCTTCAAAAATAAATTAAAGGAAAACTGTCAACTCAGTGTGAAGAAACAAATCTGTTCTATGACAGTTCATTTCAGTCACACAGTATGTATTTTTAATGATGTTAAAATGGTGTAATGTTTATGAATATAATTGTCTATTTCAAGAAACTCCACCCACACACTGTTCTAATTGCTTGTAATTTTTTGATGGATTTTGCTGCGTGGCATCTGGTGTGAACAAGCCAAACTTCTTATCGTTAGAATCGCATTGCATCGCATCTGTTTACGACAAGGTGTGAGATCTATTATACTATTATATAAAGATGCTTTTGCAAAGATCATCCGAATGTCATAAGTAAGTGTACATTTACCTCAAGTGCTAATAGATCCCTATCTGTTCTGAGACAATTATAGGCTGTTGCATTCCTTAGACTTCCATTAAAGGAGGAACACAAGCCAGTTCTAGAGATCAGAATATCATATGCACTCAAGGGACTGACTTGGGCCAGTAAGCAACCACCTAGCAACCATCCAGAACACCCTAGCAACCACATAAAAACATGCTAAAAAGCACCCAGAACATGAACTGCTTAGCGATACCTTATAAAACATTTTATTGGCATTTCAGTTGGTGCTTTAACAATGCATTACTGTTTTGTAGTATTGTTTTGCTCTTTGTTGCAGATTAGCAATTGAATGTCAAACAAATGGTCATTTATAAAAATGAAAATATCGTTGGACAAATCCTGAACAAGCTTTTCTGAGTGTCTGAGTCATCTAGAGCAATCTGAGAGGCCATTACTGACAGTCCTCTTCCATTCGCTCCACTCACCACTAAATGCTGTCATCACGGCACTTCGATGTTTCTGACCTATTGTGTACAGAATTGAACGGCTTTTACTCAGACCTCCACTGACCCAATGCAAGTGTTCATGTGACATCAGGTTTAAGATAGTGTCCTGCCTTTCTCTACGATGCTGTAATGGGGGTTTCTGAACTCATTTCATCCAGAAATGATTGGTGTTTCACCATCAGTCTTTAAAAATATGGAATGCAGAAGCCTGGACATTTTGGTGAACTTTCGTATTTCAAAGAAAGAAAAAGTCATAGCCTACAGGTTTGGGATGATGGAGAATAAATGATGAAATATCATTGTTTTGGAGTAAACTGTACTTGCATGCACTCTGACTCAATTGGTTTGATTGATTGATTGACTGGTTGATGCCAACTCATCAGAAATTCCCGCTGAATGTTCAGAGATATGGGAGTCATTCATCATCTCACTCATGTGGACAGCAGGTGATTGATCACAGCAATACACTGTCACTGGTTGATCCGAGCTTCATTCTCTTGGGCAACTGGTATACTGTGTAAGTAGACTCACATTGCATTAGACATCCAGTACACTCTTTACGTGCGTTTTTAGGGTGGATATGCGTTCGTGTTTGTCTTTCCAACGCTGCATTTTTTTTAAAGTTTTTTTCAGTACTGCTGTACACCGCCAGGTGGCGCTTTAGTTTGCTGCAATATCTCTTGCACTATAATCACCCACCCAGTTGCTTAGTGATACAAACAGCTGTGTTTGAGATGCTTTTTTAGCCTGTCATGTCTTCAGATTTGGATGGTTAAATCATCTCCAAACAACAAGCATATGAACATATACAGTATATGACTATTTGTATTGTTTTTTCATAAAATTGCCCCCAAAACAAAATTGCATGACACACAGAAGCTTATCTTGAATGCAAGTGTATGTTAGGGCTTTAAAAAGCATTTAATATAAAAAATGTTGCTATTTAGGGGTTTATATTCAACATATGTTCTTTTGCAATGCAGTTTTGCTTCTAATGAAACTATCTTTTTTTAAAGGTTGTTTTGTTATCGCCTTTTTGGAAATCCGGGTGAATGTAGGCCCTTGTGATTGCAGTTAATTGAAGAAGGAAATCAAAGGAGAATAGGCTATAATTGAGCATGAGTATGAAAAAAAATAAACACGAACCGCTAATAAAATAATCCCGAAAGTCTGGCTCATGTTGCATAAATCATTCTGTTGATTCCAGTCATTCCACTTGCAAAAACATTTCTGTCAGCTTTCAGTTCTTGTCAAGTACAGTTTCTGACCTTGCGGCTCACTCTGTTATTTAATGTTTTGAACCCCATGCTTAGATTTGGCAAAGGCTGTGCCAACTCCAGCCGCCTGTGTTCTGCACCTGGCCTCGCTGTTTTACACTTCAATATTCTGCCAAGCTCTCAAAGACCAGCAGGACTTAGGAGTGAAACTTTGGACCCAGTAGAACAAAGAAACTAAAGCATGTCTGGGCTTAAATGAGGAGCGTTTCCACATGATGTTTTGCAAGGCAATGAAAGGCTCTCGGCTGCTTGCAAATGTTCGTCTCAGCCCAAATTCTGTCCAGCAGGAAACAAAACCAAAGCAAGTCGGATCTTGCCCTTCCGCTCTGTTTTTGTGACATTGCCACAGGCTGAGAGAACCTGTTTGACATACCAATGTACCGAAGAGCTTTCAGAAGTGGAAGTAACTTGCTATAGATGTGCTGTGACCCCAGAAAGTATTTATACACTTCAGTCACACACATGCATGCACTACATAACAAAAAGGTCACAGCAAATGACACCTGCACTCATCTAATGTGTTCAAATACATCTGAGGGCCTATATATTCAGAAGATGGGTTTAAATATTGTTGTTTGCATTTAAATTAATATATTATATGTCTTAGCTAGCTTACACCATATTTTAATGTGTCTGTGTTAGTGTAATTATACATTTAACTAGTAATTTCAATTAACTTAATATATTTACTATAGGGTTAGTTGCGTGTAATAATGCACAATTTCTAGTAAATACTTTAGAAACTACAATGTAATAATGTATAACTTTTTACTGTTTACCATTTTTACTTTTTTTGTAAATGCATGTTCAGTGCATATGTAGACTCCCATTTATATTAATATACTGACGTATTATGTCGATACATATTTTTACAAGTATGTTGCACGTGCTCATCATGTGTAAAATCTGAATAGACAATAGATTCAATACAAATGTCAACTAATGTTATTTATTTTCCAGAAAACTCGTTTCACTTGCCCTGCCTGTGTTACTGTGACACAAGGTTATACTTTAACTCGTCTAAGCCAGTGTTACACTCAAAACTGATCGGATTATGATTCTGTTGACATGCGTAATTACGCATGGTAATGAGTGCGTGCGCACGGGCGGGGCGGGGTCGCCTCCAGCTGCGGTGGTCCAAGGGGCTGATGCTGATGGATCCGGTTTGACAGAACAAGGTTATCCTCCAGGAGAGAGCCCGTCCATTTTCTTCTTCCGCTTCTCACTCTTAGCAGCAGCTCCCCGCCCGCTCGCCCGCGCGCGCGCGCCACGGAGCGCGTCCCCGGGACTCGGCTTCTCCGCGCACGGCAGAGGCGCAGGACGACTCCAGGTTGCCGCGCCCAACACAACCCGGGATGCGACTGACTCCCGCAGCTGGCTGGGATGCACTGCGCCTCGGACGCTGAAATTATGTCGTTCGGAGGGAATAAAGCCTCGCTGTCACTTTGCTAAGACGAGGAGCGCAAAGAGAGAATCTAGAGGAGCAGGTTTTCAGTTGCCGCACGTTACCGGAAAAGTCATTTGCATGGATTTAATTAGCCTTTACTTTTTCCTCTGACCATGTGAATCTGGGAAAATATTGTGTTATTTGCTATGCATCACATTAGAGTGTTTTTCTAACATCTTCAGCACACTGACTCCTTGAAGATGCAGATGCTGCTTTTAAGAACGATCTTTTTCGTTGCAGGATGTCCACATGTTTTGTTGCATGGAGAAACCCGTAATGCACACACCAAAGAAACAGGCAGCGTTACTCTTAGGAGCCCTCATGATCCAAAACCCAGCGCCACACGCCCTGCGAGGCATCGAGCCGCAGGTACACCTGCCTTTGACATCAAACACACTTCAGGAGACAACAGTCACTCCTGGAGCGCAGGTAAACCGTATGCATACAGACATCTCTTGTCGAATAGAAGCCATGCGGCCACAGAGAGTGGCACAAACCGACATAAGCGCTTGCGGCGAAATCAAAGGAAAAAGTTGAACGGTGAGATGCCTGCTACCATGGGAACAGCAGATGGACACAATAACTCTAAGCCGTATTCAACAAGCAAACGAGGGGACCGCAAGAGAAACCACAGGCGCAAAAGAGGCACAAAGGAACACCACAAGAAAACGTTTAAGAGGGGCCAGAATAAAAGCTCTGCCTCACTGACACCAGTCGAAACTTATTATAACGCTTTGACATCCTCTTTAACCCTTTGGGAACCGATGCCCAAGCCTCTAGCTCTCACCTCCACAGATTTCCCATTTGATCTCACCAGATATACTGAATTCCACACCAAACAGATAGACGACCCATGGGACGCCACGCCAATGACCCCTCCGTATGCCGAGGACGAGGAGAGCGAATTCTTCCCCAACCCTTTCTACCCTGTCACTAGTGAGACGTACGGGGCGTATGCCATCACAATCGTTTCGCTTCTTATTTTCACTGTTGGAGTAACGGGGAACGTAGCAATAATGTGTGTCGTGTGCCATAACTACTACATGAGGAGTATCTCAAATGCTCTTCTGGCTAACCTGGCCATTTGGGACTTTGCACTGCTCTTGTTGTGCCTGCCTCTCGTGGTGTTTCACGAACTCACAAAGACCTGGCTGTTGGGCCAGTTCACCTGTAAAGTCATACCATATATTGAGGTAATGGATTCTGTGTTCATTCATATCAGGTTGGGATTGTTTGTGAGGATAATGTGGGATAGGGACAAATCATTACTTTTTAGGAATGCCATCTGCTAAGGCAAGCACTAAAAACAGGCCTAAATGTAAGATTTACCCATTTGAATTGCATATAAAATTTACAGCCATTTGCATAAACAAACTAATAAACTTAATGTGATGCATAATATCTCAGGCATGCATAAATGAAAAAATCATGGTATAGTTTATCAACTTATTTGCATCTATTTGATTATTTAAATAATCATATTTTCAAAATCCACTTATTCAAATGATTTAGAATCAGCGTAAATCTGTTCATTGTGATAACAATTATATTTACTCTACTGTAGGCCGTGCACCAATACATTTGAGAGCGTTCTGTTTTGCACAGAAGGGTGAGCTATTGAAATTGTGGCACGGTGGGTAATTCTGTCTCGTTTCGAGAGACGTCATGCAAAAGAGCATCCTCCCTGCCCTCAGGACACCTGCACTGACCTCTGTCCCGCTCCCGTCACATACTGTACGGCGCAAGCATAACCAAATGAAATCGGCAGGCACCCCTGCTGCCATCCTGATCTGCTCACCACACCCAGTTTCAGCACAGCTCACTTTACAAACCCGTGCTGCTTTGCTGGCAAATAATTATGGACCAAAAAATATCCAGATTACATTTCACACCAAAATAGAATGTGCATGATGTAAAATGATTAAAGCCTTTTCCATTACATTATTTTCCTGAAATATTTAAAAGCCATAATTTGTTTCCTTCAAATTGCTTTTCCTCCAAGGGTTGCAGATATTTTATTTTGTTATTTTATTTTTATTATAATATTTATTATCATTCACTTTTCCTAAGAAGGATTGCAGATATTTTATTTTATTATTTATTTTATATTATAATATTTATTATCATTCACTTTTCTTACAGTGTTGCAGAGATTTTAGTTTATTATTTATTTTATTTTGTATTATAATATTTATTATTATTCACTTTTTCTATGAAGGATTGCAGATATTTTATTTTATTATTTTATTTATTTTAAGTTATAATATTTACTATTAATCACTTTTCCTATGAAGGATTGCAGATATTTTATTTTATTATTTATTTTATTTTAAGTTATAATATTTATTATTATTCACTGTTCCTATGAAGGGTTGCAGATATATTTTTTTTTTTTTACATTTTTATATTTTTAATTAATTTGTCTATATGTCTTTTAAACCCCTTCTTGATTCTCAATAGATTTTTGTTTGTTTTTGTAATACAATAATTTGCACACTTTTAAAATGATTATTATTAATTCAAATTGGCATTAATTTAATAGATGTTTCTTAACGCTATGATAATCAGGTTTGATAAGTAAAATGTGCTTATGAAAATAATCTAAAACATCTTAATGTTCCTCAAAACAGTCTTCATTTTCTTTAATGGAAATATAATTTCATATTCCTTTCTTTTGAATTTAGGGGTGAAATATGACTTAAACATGTTCTTTATAGCATTGCACGATCAGACAACTCATGAACGGAAAAAAATAAATCATAATGCTCAAAATTGCATCAGTAGAATCACACAACAATGGATTTACACACAGTTTATACGACAACGATTAAAAACTGAAACGTTTGGCTTTCACGATCGCAAAGTTTTTCACGATCAAAACAATCCCGTTCGCGCATATTCACGAAAATGGCTAAAAACGCGGTAATGTGCAATCCAGACCAGTAGTTGGCGATGTCACTTTGTAAAGAAGCGTGGGCATGACATCACCATTTTTGTAGTTCACACTGTGGTATCTGTGTTGTGCAAACGGTATCGTCGTAACGGTGCACTTTATAACCTGTTATCAAAAGTGTGCAAAACAAATAAATTGAATGCATTACTGTCTGTATCAGAGCCTTCGTCCTGCCTCTGTGCACAGAAACATACACAGCTATGGGGCGAAACCAAGATGAATATCGAGTTGGCACTTTAGTGAGATTCACTCATCCGTTTGCCTTGGAGAGTTAGATTGTGTGAGTTGCTATTGTGAACGTGAAGGGTTTGAGGGGGATGTTGAGACGGTCTTGCGCTGCAAATGCGGCGTCCTGGTGGCACACACAGCGTGCCTGCTGTGATTGTATGGGACAGGCGGAGAGAGCCTGGAGGCTCGACCTGACAATGGAGAATCTGAATGAAAACAAGCCTCTCTGCATGCGTGCTTGTGCCCGCATCCCTCCGCTCTCGATACGTTCAGGCTAAGTGCTGAGTAAAGTCAGTCTTGAGGGCAAGTTGTGAGCGAGTGCTCCACCGGGAGAAAACGCCTCTGGCTACATTACAGCTTAATGTAGCACACACACGCACGCGCACACACACATGTGCATGCTCAAGAAAAAACATGGTCTGTGATAGTTCATGTGAGCCGGAGGTCTATGTCTTACTGCTGCTTTTATTCAATCCTGACACTTTTCACTCACTATTTCCACTCAAGTATATTGCAGAGTTCAATAAGTTCAGGGAACACCAACGGAACTTGTCTGATCATTGAGTTTGTCTTTTCAGATGTCTGAGATCTCTCACTGGGTGAGGTCAAGCAAATCCAAGTGCAGCATGTCAATGCGGTGTTTCAGCTTGACTTGTGTTTTGACTGGCCTTTAGCATTTTGGAGATTGCATCAGTCACAACAGTTGTGTTTTGCAGGAAGGCTTCATCTCATTTGAGCAAACTTCCTGCAGAGACGCATCTGGCAGTTCTGCGTTCGGCTTCCTAGCAACATAATAAAAATACATATTAGCAATTGCACAGCAAGCCTTGCATGATGATGAGTTTTGGACAAATAAACACCTTGTACATTTTATCCAGATGTTATTTTGAGGGATTTAATGTTATTTCTTTTATTTCTCCAAATAGCTTTGTCTTTGAAGGGTTGCAGATATTTATTTTATAATTTCAATCTTTTTATTTCCATCTATTTATTCTCCAAACTACGTGTCCTATAAGGTTGCAGGTTATCTTCTTAGATTTATTTGTTTGGCTTGTTTACTGATTTTTTGTTGTTTTTGTTGGCTTTCTATTCTATTAGTAACCCACTTTGCTTGTTTTTTGGATCCAGGCTGTTGACTCTGATGCAAATGGTCTGAATTTATATTGATGAATATGTATTGGTTTCATTGTGTGGTCATCATATACAACACTATTACTGTAATAGCTTTTGTCTTCAGTTCACTCATGCTTCAGTGCCGTTTCATTTGTCAATACCTAAGAGTTATTGTCCTCCCTGCTGGCGGTAGCCCAAAAATGGCCTCCAGTCTGAAAGCAGCCGTTAAACCAGATTAATAACCAGCACCTCCATCGTTCTAGAAAGCCTCTTAATCAGAGAATTAATGAGGCGTTGGTAAAGACCATCTCAGCCAACGCCATCATCACCTGCTGCTAGGAAACCTGTAAGCTAGAAAAAGCCTGCGAATGTCAGGTCAGACCGAGAGGGGTGGGTCAGGATCTGGACGGTTTGTCAGAGCGTGAGGTGTGATTTCTTCAGTTCAAAACTCGTAGCCTGTGGTCATGACTCTTGTTCTATCTTTATCTGATAATCTCAAAGCAGTTTTGATGATGAACTCATTCAATGAATCAAACCTATGAATTAAAGCCAATGCGTGAACCCTTTTAAAGGGGATCTATTATGCCTCCTTTCAAGATGTAATATAAGTCTCAGGTGTGCCCAGAATGTGTCTGTGAAGTTTCCGCTCAAAATACCCCAATATCTTTTATTATACTATGTTTTAAATGCCCATTTTAGAGTTTAAAGAAAAACATGCTGTTTTCATGCATGTCTTTAAATGCAAATGAGCTGCTGCTCCGCCCCCTTTTCCAGAGGAGGGCAGGGCCTTTACAGCTCTTGCCTCAGATATACTCTGTCAAAAACTACCAAAACATCTGTTTGGTTTTGATGATCATGTCGCGGTCATGCTCACGTGACATTTCAGTTCTTCATCATCATGAAACTATATTATCTGCATGTTTATGAGTGTAAACATCTGATACAGTGGTACCTCGAGATACGAAATTAATCTGTTCCGAGGCGGCCTTCGTATAATGAGTTTTTCGTATCTTGGAACACATTTTACATGTAAAATGGCTAATCCGTTCCAAGCCCTCCAAAAACACCCCATTAAATTTCATAATAAAGCTAAATTGACCTAAAAACAATGAAATAACGTAAAATGTCAAAGCTTACCTTTCGAGTGAGGCTATCTCCGAAAGTGGCTTCAGAAGAGGAGGAGGACAAACGGCAGATAACGTAAAACATTTTAAAATTTCGGGTACGGAGTGGCTGAGCTAAAGCACGCCAGCACGTACGTATAGAAGATGCATGATGGGAGGGATGCTGTCCAATTAGAGAGAAGGATCTCATGGCTTGGCTACCATCAGGAACCAATGGGAGAGCAGGAGGATGGTGGCGAGTCTACTATAACTAAGATGGCGGCGTGCGGCGCGAGTTTCAAAATTGTTATGGGGCGAATCTCTGACTTTCAGAAACCTTTCGTATCTTGAAAACTTTTCGTATGTAGAGCAGTAACATTTTTCCTCTTTGCTTTCGTAACTTGAATTTTTCGTAAGTTGAGCCTTTCGTATCTTGAGGTACTACTGTATATGGTTTTCTGAGCACACACACACACCCGAAACACGTGCTGGATGTCTGAAGCCGCATCTCATGAGGATTAAAGTTTTCTTTCACGACTTATTGCACTTAAACTGTCAAATACACACAAGATTATGTCAAAATTATGTATACACTGTCAGTTATGTCTGTGTATGCAGCGTAATATACAGCAGTTATCCCCAACCCCTGGTCCGCGGACCGGTACCGGGCCCCGGTCCCCCCCACGGTCCCCCCCACCCCGTCAACAATCTCCCCCCCACCCCACCCCCCCAACAAACTCGAGGGACGACCGGTCCGCAGCAAAATTATCACACGTTTAGCGGTCCGCGGCACAAAAAACCTACCGCTAAATATGCTGTTTATATGAATCAAACAAAAGAAAAACAGAAACAGTAGCTTTAATATTAATGCATTTCTTTCTTGATTGCTGGTGTTAAATGCTCTGGCGAGGATATAAACATGGCAGACTGTGTTCATCTCATTAAGGGTGGGGTCTATGCTAATAGGGCAGAGGCAGCAGTTGTGGGCGGGGCTTGTGCAATGTATGTCACAAAAGCTAGAATCTGCTAATTGCTTCTTCTGAGACACTATTTCTAACTTTTGGGGCTTAAAAAATTAGTGGGTGGTTATGTAATGTACTGCTGACACATTTATGTTCTATTTTGCATAATAGGTCCCCTTTAATGCGACATAAGAGGTTCGGAATTAGTTTGTTAACATAGGAAGCTTTATGGGCACATGAAACACATGGCAGTACTTTGAAGTCAGGAAGTGTCACTGACCTGCTGTTGAGAATATGCTTATCATACAGACAGAGTAAAAACCAAAGTGCATTCAATGTGGCAGAATGCATGCGTTTCACACCTATGAACTAATGCAGTGACATTACAGCATCTTAATGGACACAATGGTCCATGATGGATTCTGAACAATGTGCTTTTTGTCCAAGAGATGAAGGATCTAACCAATCAGCTTTCAGAAATGAAAAAGGCGGGATAGTTTTCATCACGAGCACCGTTCCACTAATTGTCTCCTCCTTGATGCTGATGTGCCTGATTGCTCTGTAATTATGATAATGAAGACAAACACTTAGTTGCCTCTTTCGTTTGGGTTTGTGTGATCCGCAGGGATGCAGCTGCGAGAACGTGGCCAAGAATCTCTCCACTTATCTCCTATTCATTGCAGTTGTTTCTTTCTTGCCGTCTCTGTAAATACTCTTTCATATCACCCAGTTTATTGTGGCAATAGTCACGACTAATGTCCCTTTTCACAGTGGGAAGGGTGCCTTCAGAGAGTTTTTGTGCACTGCTCTGTAAGTCTGAATTAATTGCGGGGCCGCGGGAGGTTGCCTTGTCTGTCACCGTAACTCAGCAGATGAAGTCTGTAAATGTGAGAGCTATTAGTTTCTCATATTGCAAACCTGCTGCTATGAGCCGAACGATTAATAAGGAGATTGTTTTTCCAGCTGTAGGACTGGGTTCAGAAAGATGCCAGACATAATTCAAACTTCTTTTCAAGCAGTTTGTTTACACCACAAATGACATATAATGCAGTATCACAAACAGGACTGTCATAAGACCAACATTTGATACCAATTCCAGTGACATTCCGTGCTTCTCAATAGCATTGCAGAAAAATTAAAAACAAAAGAATACATTCCTTAGAAAAAAAATTTTTATATATTAAATAAATTATATTTAATAAGATATATTTAATAAATTCATATATAGATTACATTTTTTTATCATGTTGTTCCAAACCTGTATGAATTTATTTATTTTGTTCAACACAAAAGAAGAAATTCTGAAGAATGCTGAGAACCAGACAGTTGACATTTGCCATTGACTTCCATAGTATTTGTTTTCCTACAATGGAAGTCAATGGCAACCATCAACTCTCTGGTTATCAATATTCTTAGGAATATATTATTTTTAGTTCCATAAAATAAATAAATTCATACAGGTGACTAGCTAAATGAACCAAAACATTTTCATTTTTGGGTGAACCATCTCTTTAATTGAACTAATTTATATGTTATCAAGCAGTACATTTTGATGACAAGACTGTGTGTTGTATTGTTGCAGGTGGCATCTCTCGGCGTGACCACCTTCACCCTCTGCGCTCTCTGCATCGATCGTTTCCGTGCCGCCACCAACGTCCAGATGTACTACGAGATGATTGAGAACTGCACCTCCACTGCCGCCAAGCTGGCCGTCATCTGGATCGGCGCCTTGCTCCTGGCCCTTCCCGAGCTCCTGATCCGGCAGCTGGTGTCGGAAAACGGCGACGGCACGTTAGAGGACCCGGCGTCGGAACGCTGCCTGATTCGCATCTCCACTTCCCTGCCCGACACGCTGTACGTACTGGGCCTGACCTACGAGGGCGCCCGTCTGTGGTGGTGCTTCGGCTGCTACTTCTGCCTGCCAACGCTCTTCACCATCGGCAGCTCGGTGGCGACCGCACGCCGGATCCGACGTGCCGAGCGCGGCTGCGCCAGAGGCAACAAAAAACAGATCCGCTTGGAAAGCCAAATGAACTGCACCGTAGTGGCCCTGGCGATCGTGTACGGAGCGTGCGTGGTGCCGGAGAATGTGTGCAACATGGTTTCGGCCTACATGGCGGCCGGGGTCCCGCAGAGCACCATGGCGCTGTTGCACCTGCTCAGTCAGTTGCTGCTGTTCCTCCGGGCGGCCGTCACTCCGGTGCTGCTGCTCTGCCTGTGCCGACCCTTCGGCCGTGCCTTCCTGGAGTGTTGCTGCTGCTGCTGCGCGGATGCCTGCGGGATAGCGACCCACTCCTCGGCCGCGGCGAGCGACGACAACGAGCACGAATGCACCACGGAACTGGAGCTGTCGCCTTTCAGCACGATACGCCGAGAGATGTCCAACTACACGGCGACGGGATCCCACTGCTGATTCCAGCACTGTACACCACAAGCACATGCTTTTGTCTCACCTGTGTAAATACTTTGACCACAACCGATATGTTGCTCTTTTAAAGAAAGTCATGTAGACTGAAAGTTATGTAATTACTTTCCCCCCTTTTTTATAATTTTCCTTAATATATATAAATATATATACACTGAACTAGTGACTGCTTTAATTTTGCAGTTTGTTTGCACTGCCAACCACTTTAGCTTTCTCTCCGCTCTGTTCCCACACTTACGCCGTGTCCACACTGGAAGCGATTGGCATTAAGTTGCACTATAAGCGCCGATGGCTTGCCACAGACAGACCAATCACACGCAAGTTTGAGGTCGACTCAAAGTGAAGTGAAATCTATTCAATGTGAAATATTACTTTTATCTTTTTCATCTTTTTTATTATGTATTGTCATGTCATTTGTATTTCACATAACTGCACAAAATTATTTAAATATGTAACAGATAAATGAAGTTCATAGAAAAAAGTGAGTGGAAAATACAGGGTTCCCACAACTTTTGACAAATGAACAACAATTATTTTACACTCATTTATAATTGTATACATTTGATACAACAAAAAACACTAGTTTTTACATTTATGCATCAGACGCTTTTATCCAAAGCAACTTACATTGCATTCAAGAAATACGTTGACATTCTAATCAGTTCTTGACAAATCCATCTTTCACAATTTGTACTTTTATTATTATTCATTTTGTTTTACTTTTAGCATATATTACTTTATTTATTATTCTATTTTTAATACATGCATTTCGTTTTTATTTAGTTTGAACTATCCACTAGTTCTATTTCACATAACCGCCAAAAATTATTCAAATGTGACAAACAAATAAAGAACAATTCAGGCATAAGTAGGTTCCCACAAGTTATGAGAAATGCAGTTGTTTTATAGTAATTTTAACACTTTTAAAAAATATTTCAGAGCTAAAAATAAATTATTATATTCACTAGCATATTGAACTTTCCATGACTTTTTAAGATTAGGCCTGAAAATCACAGATCTTTCCAGATTTTCCATGATAGTACTGAACATCTCCACTGAAATTGTCCAGTGCAGATTCACTTGTGTAGTTTTGGCGTGACGAGCGCGTCCGGTGTCGACACGGTGTTCCTGTCGCACGGTGAGTTTCTGCATTTATTGAAAGTAACATTTCTCTAATGTTTGTAAATGGCTGTGTGTTGCGTGCCGTGACCTTTCTCTTGATGAAGGTGATTCTTGTGAATCGTTCTTGAAGTCTGTATAGAGCAGATGTGTGGGTGACTCACCCGCCCCGATCTGTTTGTGTCTTACACCTGTGAACACCCACACGATGCTCGTTCTAGTTAACGGTTTCTAAACGTTTTTATATAACCAAAACGAAATGTCTCTTTAATAAACAGGAAACGTTTGCTAGAAGAATGGCAAACCGATCAATTAAAGTGCCAGTGTGGTCGCGTGCATTTCTTTTGTAGCCTGTGCTGATTCTGAACTGGCTTTTGTGTTTCCAGAAAGATAATTCAGAGTGGTTTGCTTGAGTAAAGTCTCCAACAAAGATTTCCAATGTTTCTCTAAGCAGTCACACTCGTTTTCTCGTGCATTATTCAAGGCCAGCCGCACACATCCGTCCCTGCGTGTGTCTGAGGAATTGTTTATCCACATAAAAGCATTAGCTGTCAGGCTTCACATTGAACAGGCCCAGATGAGATCTTACTCTGAGCTAAAACAGAGAAAGAGAGAGTTTGTCTTTTGTATTTCAAATGCATTTGAGGTGTCAGAAACGGAGCAAGCTGCTATTTTTGGGACACTTTGTGGGAAGATAGTGACAGACAGAAATGTTTCTCTTTGAGCGATTTACATATGAAAATATTTCACCAGAAATGCCACGCTTTGATTTGTTGAAAATTCTCACCTACTCATGTTATATCTCAATCATGCGTGTATCTGGAAAGCTTTGAACATTTGCAAGTCTTGCTGAAATGGATGAATCTCACAAAAAGTCATGCATGGTTCATGGTTGGCCCCCAAAACAAGATCAAAAAACAAATTGATTTTGCATAAAAAGTGAAGCCTATTTTAAGTTGTTTTGCATCATGACATTATTTGCATAAACACATTTTCTCTTCAAATTTTCGTTATTGCAATGTGTGTATTGGCTTACTATTCTGTCTTTTTGTTTGCTTGTTTTTTATTTTATTCTCATTAGAGATTTTAATCACTGGACTACAGTAGAAAATAATTTGCCACCAGCATCACCAAATAATTTGACCGTCTTCTAGCATTAGTTGAACAAACAGACAGTCAACTCACACCACTGATACTATCTAAGATACCAACAACAAATGATTTAAGTAATTTAATCATGCAGAAATGTATTTTATCTGTAGTAAAATATAACCTTATTCAGATTGTCAGACATAGTGTATGAAACTGTGTGGTCAAATGCATCCGAACAGCCTCTAAAAGACCCTCTACTCTCCACCTATTGACCTAATGCAGAAACATTATGGGATGTGCGCTAGCCAGATGGTATTTAAAGTTTGGATTGAAGATTGTTTTCTTATGATTGTTTTCTCTCAATTCCTGTTTTCTAACACACACACGCACACAGCATTTGGCTGTTCTTGCGGCTGTCAGAGCAGAAACTAAATTTGCTTCTCTCTGTATGTTTCCCGTCGTCTTCGGTCACATTCATATGTAAATCATGTGAGCTTATTTCATCCATTCGATCAAAACATCTGAAAAAAACAAAATATTTACCCACCAGTAAAGTGGTGGAAAGTGGACAAAATAGATTAAAACACCAGGTGTAAACAGGAATACTTGTGATCCGGTCGACCAAAATGCATCTTAATACCAGGTGTTAATACCAGGTCCTTTGTTCACGGTTTTCTGTCTTCTCGTCAGATGAACTGGTGCTGTATTGTCACGACTTATCCACCGTTGAGATTGATCTGCCATGTTTCACTGGTAATTGTCCAGGAACAGCATGACGTCTATCATTACAGTGTCTCTGTCAAACCTCCCTGCCCCGCAGCAGACATTGGCTATTGTGTAACCCCATTATCTGAGATCCTTGGTCTCCTTTCAGAGGGTCCAATAATAACAGCAGCAGCAAAGCAGGTTATAAGAAAGTGCTACAGCTGTTGAGGGGATGCCGTTTTCTTCCAGGGCTCCTTATGGCTTTATTCCAGCCCTGTCCAAAAGGAACAGGTGTGTTTTGTCTATTTTAATGAGGTTAGTTTTTGAGAAACTGCCAAGAATGACTTGCCCCCAGACCTTGTTAGGTTTCAGTAGATGTCTGCAGTCTTCTGCGAGTTCATGGTAATGTGTTCAGCCGCACTTACTCAGGCGGAAACAGCTATTCTCTTCCCACCGCTGTCAAGACAGGATGTGCTGTATCTCTAACAGAATCACCTCTCTTATTATAAAAACAGCAATTTACTATTCTCTTTTGTATTCTATTTGCACCAGTCATTATTCCTAAACTATTGTCAATAAGTTCTTTTAAATTAATGTTTAATTTATATTTGGCAGATGAATTCCAGAAGGATGGCCTTGACATGTCTAAAGCAATACTCTATCACACTAATTTCAACTAATTGGTCTAAAAACTTTTTTTTAAACGAATTCATCCTAAAATACTTTATATCCTTTGTGTTTATTTGATTCCCATTCAATACACTTTGATAAGAATGACTATTGTTAATATAGACTACAGAGTTTCATTTTTAAAACATTTTTGGTTGGTGGTGTGCCTTGTGATTTTTTTTATTTATTTTTTTTATTTTTTTTATTAATGTACCATGGCTCAAAAAAGGTTGAAAAACAGTGCTCTATTATTTAATCTACAGAAAACAAGTTTTAACAGCATCTTTGCATATGCAGACAATAAGCTCGATCTGTTTGTAACAGTTATCAAAAATTGTTTTTGCAGTAATGCATTTTCAATGGGGATGTTAAACTGAAATACTCATAAAATGTAATGTAAAAGGAAAAAAATATAGCCACAATATTTAAATTTAAATTCTTTAACCCTGGTTTCACAGACTAATCCCAGACTAAAATGCATGTTTGCGCTTACATTTACATTCATGATTTGGCACACATTTTTATCCAAAGCGACTTGCATTGCATTCAAGAAACACATTGACATTCTAATCAGTTATTGCTTTCCCTGGGATTCGAACCCATGGCCTTGGCGTTGCAAGCGCCACTCTCTACTGTTTGAGATACAGAAAAGTCATTTTAACTGAAAGCATATCTTGAAATGTTAGGACCATTGTTTAGTCTCAAGATGCACATCAGTGATGTTTTCTTCTAAGGCTTGTTTATAAAAGCTACTTAAATGTCCTAATTGAATTAAAGCCTAATCCTGGCTCAATCTAAGCCCTCTATGAAACCAGGCCTTTATAAGAAAACTATAGTGTGAGATAATCACTTTCTAGCCTTGTTTGTGCAAAGTTATATGCAAAATTTCAACATAAGTAGCTAAGAAAGATAGTGAATGACAGCAGTAAAGGCACCACAAATATAATGTTTACATGGATAAATATCCACTCAAATAATTATGCTGCCTAGACAATGTTATTTTCGGTGTTGGGTGAAACGCATTACTTGGGTTAACGCGAGTAACTCGAGTTAAGTAATCTGATTACTTTTTCAAGTAACTAGTAAAATAACACATTACTTTTAGATTTACTACAAAATACCAGTTACTTTATGTGACGAACAACGCAAACCAATAATTAAATATCAAATTACACAAATAAACAGTAATCCCTTGCCACTTCGTGGTTCAAGCTACGCGATCTCAGTGCATCGCGGATTTTGCAAAAATATTCATAAAAAAATTCAAATTCAAAAATACCACCATATCGGCAGCCATATTGCGGAAAGCGCTGTTGTTTCATCGTGATGCGAGAGAAACGCTTTCCCAGGATGCCAGACAAAGAGAAACTCTCTCAGACGCTTTGTACACACCCACAGCACTCAGACAAGACACGTGATTGGTTCCCGGAGCGAGATCGATGAATGAGAGCACGAGTGGATGTATCCCGTGACCTGATTGGCTGATCCTACTTCGCGGATTTTCACCTATTGCGGGGGTTTCCGGTCCACATTAACCGCGATAAACGAGTAAATACTGTACTTTATGCATTTAATCTCATTTTATTAAATCAATGTCTTTGCTGCTGACCTTTGATTCAATTAAACCATACTAATAAACAAACATAACATTTGTATTTCACTGTTGCTAAAGTAAGAGTGTTAAACTTATTCTTCTGCAATCCATTTACATTTATTAATTTAGCCGATGCTTTTACAAAAAACAAAAAATTACGAAGCGATTTTTTGTGACGAGGCAAAAGTAAGAAGTGCTCACAATACAAAGTTTCAGACATTGCTTGAAATAGTATAAGCTGGAAAAGGGAGGGATTAAAGGAAAGTGAAAGAATATAATTTCTTCTTTTTTAGGTTTAGTGCTCACAGAAGAAAAAAGAGACCCTTATTGTGAACATAATTTTTTTTTTAAGAACATAGAACTTAATGTATGACCATCAGGTTGTTTAATAGCTCGCATTATACTCACCTCAATTGATCAGGATTCATTCATACATTTTTATAGACATGTTCAAAGCTCAGAAACTCCAGTGTCCAGTAAGAAACTGCATAATTCAACAGCACAAATGAATAGTTGTTGAAGTGAAAGGAAGTGGGAATGAATATTTCACAGATTCCTCGGATGTGTGGGTTCTGGCATGTGGAGGAGGGAGGCAGTTTTTCAATGTTTATTTATAAGGGCTTAAACAGGATCTGATCCAATGAATCGAAACCTCCACAAAGTCTGTGAATGTGCTAAAGAAATTTGGCAATAGTTTTCAAGAAACTTTCTTGGTGGCTTAAAGACATACGCATACATGCCAACTGTTATGAAAGACATTTTTCTCTCTCTTTAAAGACAAAACATGTTATTTAAGGGTTTTTTAATTATGATTATTTACATAAAAGGTAAATCAGTAACCAAAACCTTTCAAGAAATATCTGGATTATATTTCTACCCTATATTCAGGGCCTAAAACTAACACTCGCAAGCGCCAAATGAGAGTAAAATTCAGTGTTGGCAACGGTGTTAATATTAATATTTAGTACTAATATTTTGTTGATTTTAGTTGATTAAATTGCACATTGCAATGTTGTGAGAACACTTGGGACGGTTAGCAGGCCAGCCCTGCATTGTCCCAAGAGTTTTAGAGCAATAGAAATATCCAAGCGCAAGAAGAAGCGAAAGGGATCTCAATTGGTCAGTTTAAACATCTGAAGCACTCGCACAGAAAGTCGTGTTTCAGACGGCGAGTGAACACTGAAATGAGCTCTGTTTATGTTTTCTTGTGCTTGAACAGACAAATTCAGACAAATGGATCCACAGTTGGTTATGTTAAGTGAACGTAAACAGTCGAGAAAGACAACTCATGTGTATCAGAGTATTAGATCCATGCATTCGCTCTTAAAGTGACAGCAGCCTAATATTTTTTTTCTGCCATCTGTTTTCAATGTTAATCAAACAATAAAGACAAAGAAAAATGAATTCACTGCTCTTGACTTTTGTAACTTTAATAAGGATTAATGCCCATTTCATTTATACAGTGACGACTACTCAGTGTTTGTTTGCTTATCTTTAATAAGGTTTTTTGTTAGGTGAGTAGTTTTATCAGTGGCATCAAAATTGGATCCATTTTCACTGGTATCTAAAATTCTGGATTCAATGTTCATTTTCTTAAGTCACCAGCATTGGCAGGTTAGTCCGTTAGTTTTAGGCCATGCCTATACACTGTTTATTTGTTAAATTTGGTTTTGACAGACGGTACATTGGGAAAACAACCTATTGCCGGTCCATCCATCACAGTTCTGAAAAGCGCTGCATTCTGTTTCAGTATGTCATAGTGACCATATGAAAGTCCTCCTGAGGGAACGAGTGACTCTTCTTTTATGATTATCTTCATTTCTGGGTCAGTGCTGGAACTGAATGCTTGAGCAGTCTGAGTTTAAGAGCCTTCCACTGGAATAGGTGGAATGAAAAATGCAGTAGTCGTCCTTCACAAGCCATTTTTCTCCTCCATGGCTCATCTGGGTTAATGAGGATGTTGGTTGATGGTGGGTGTAGTTTATGTCATTCCCTCCCTCATCTTGGAGAATGAATTCACGGTGTTCTTCTGTCATTGATTCTCCCTGATTAGTGTTACTTTTTATTGTTAGATTGGCCCATTGCCATCGACCTCTAGCCATGGTTTTTGGCTCAGTTCAGCGTCACAGAGAGCCGTCACCTTTCTCTCCTGGCTGGAGATACATATTAAAGAGATAGTAGAGGGCATGATGCTTGTTCTTCTGCAAAGTTCACCAGCACATTGAATTAAATCATCTTAGTATAAAACCTGCTGTACAAAAGCAGACTATTTTACGAGTTAAAAAGGAGACTATAGTTATGTCATACTGCAAGCAAGAATAAAAATGCTCTTTGAAAGTGTAGAAATGAAAACATGATATATTATATATGATGAGGACATCCAAGGAACAACCAAATAACATTTGTATTAAGTAACTGTAAAATGTTTAACTAATGTCTATATACATTTATTCATTTATATGTAGTACAAAAAATTATAGTGTAAAACAGCTGTAGTGCAAAAATGTAATTGTACTTTAAGATGTTAAGTACATTAGTTTGGTTGTTTTGTATTACAAGTTTTCTTAAATGTCATGTTTAAATATGCAAATGTAATTAAATATGCATAAGCCCATTGGATTTAGCCGGACCCAAAATTCATGTTTCATTTTGTATTTGCAGAGGGTATTAAACATTCAACAGCCAGAAAGAAAGACACCTACATTTTCACCATATTATTATACGTTATGGTATATGAATAAACGGTAGCACTTTAGTTTAGTGTCCAAATCTCACTATGAACTAGTCGCTTATTCTCATTCATATTACTAGGATAGTGGCTGTTTAGTAATGTTTATAAAGCATATATTAATGCCTTATTCTGGATGACATTGTTCTACTGCCTCAATACCTAAACCTAACAACTACCGTACTAACTACTGATAAACAGTAATTAGGAGCTTATTGAGATGAAAGTCATAGTTAATAGTGAGAATTGGCCCAAAATCTGAAGTGAGGCCATTAAATAACAATGTCAGAATGATATGTGTTGTGCCAGTCGTGATGTTGTACACTGTTGCCGGAAATAGAGCCATCTTTACCAGTGCCTGAATTTGTGTACACGATATACTGATTATCAACCCAGGGAGCGGATTGAGACTCACCCACTGTTGGTCTTGACTAAAGCTTTAGATTTAAACCAACTGTATCCTGTAGATTAGTTAGACATCTGTGCGTGGCTTGACAATGTGACGATCATAATACCCCGATGGCTATTCTTAGGTGTGCTTCTGTTGTTTGTGAAGCAGGTGCCAGTTTATCTTGTGATCTTCCAGGTTTCTGCGTTCCCGTGGAGTGTATGAGGATTACAGTGTGTGTGTGTGTGTGTGTGTGTGTGTGTGTGTGTGTGTGTTTATGTGTGTGCGTGTGTGCGTGTGTGCGTGTGTGCGTGTGTGCGTGTGTGCGTGTGTGTGTGTGTGTGCGTGTGTGTGTGTTTGTGAGTGTGTGTGTCGTTCCTCTCAGTCGGAAACGACTCCATCACCGCAGGCCTTCCCTCCTTACGTCTCTTTGCCGGGAAAGGCAGGGATAATCAGACTCTGGATGACTCCAGAGGAAACACCTGCTGCTCGCTCTTTAATTGAGGAACCCTAATGAGCAGTGGGAGGCGTGGGTGGGGTCTCGGTCGGCGGGTCACAGTGTTCGGGATCAGCCTCGGTGGACTTGTTTTGTGTTGTGTGTTCAGCGTATGATGTTGTTCATACAATAAGATCCATTCATGTTCTGAGGAAATTGGAAATTGCGTTTTCACATGAAAAAAATCACTAGCATGTGTGTGCTTTGCTTTGTTTTGTTTTGTTTTTTGGTGCTTCGCTAAGATACTTTAAAGGATTTTTAGTGCCCGTTATTAATTCAAGTAGCACATCCCTCCTCAATAAACTGCACAATTTGAGCCATATCTGCAGCAAAAATTCTGAAGGACAAATCATGCACCAGTTTACATTGAAAAAAAAAAGAATTCTTTCTCAGTATTTTTATCTTGTTTTCCAGTTCAAATCTAAACTTTTGCAAATCAAGATACATTCACTTGAGAAGAAAAACTCCATCAGAAATCTCAAAAAAAAAAAAAAAAAAAATGTATATATATATATATATATATATATGTATACGTTATTTTGCTTCTCAAGTAAGCATTTCTTGATTTAAGAATGTTTACAAATTTGAACTGGAAAAACATATGTTTTCAAAGTGTTAAATAAAATTTCTAAATTTCCCTAAAGATCAAATCTGTGACACTGGTGTTGCTATCAACTTGCTGCACTGTATGAGACCAAGGCATACTCAACTTGATGCTTGCTTTAGCAAACAGCATTAATACACGCTGATTGCATTAAAAAGCAAAAAAATAAATAAAATAATCCATTGTAAATAATTTGCTGCTTACAAATGAAAGATAAATCAGTGATTTACACTGAGCTTCTAATTGCATCAGGCAATCAAGCGTATGCATTCAATTACCCGCCAACCTCTTTCTCCAGTGCTTTGGCCTCTCCAAATGCCCGTTGCTGTGGCAATGGCACAAAACCATTCTCATGCCTGCTACACAGAGCTGTAGCAGCCAAAGTTTATTCCGTCTGCATCTGAAGAACATTAATGCACGCTCATGGCAGACTGGCTCAAATCCAGACCTTATATTAGCCGGTACGCTGTCCTAATTCAGTAATCTGTAATACAGCTGGAAGGCTTGCTTTACACACGCGCAGCCGTGCCACATTAAGCTCCCAAACAATGAGATATTGATTGTGTTTGATGGTGAGTTGTAGACACGAGGCCCTCATATTATTGGCTTAGGCTCATCGGTGTGGTTTTTTGAGTAACGCAGGTATCGTAATCCTCCTCTTTAAATGACACGGATGTTTAGTAATTTCTCAGCCCACTGCAGCAGAAAATACCTCCAGATATAGGAGCTGATGGAAAACTAATGGCATTGTCACAGCGAGCCCGAAGCCTTTGGGGCTGCACCGTATGCGGGTGTCGCGATCAGTGATGAAGGCGACTCCCTCATCGCCCCGAGCCTGAGAAAGAGGAATGTGATGTGAAAATGCATCCCGTCTGAGTAAATGACAGTGGAGCACCTTGACAGCTTGTTGCTTCGCATCACTGTGTGGTTTTTACCGACAGTCTATTTAAAGTTCCCACTCCCTGCAGATGCATCCCACCAGCCTGTGTCACGACACACGCAGTTTGCATAACCTGCAGTCCACACACACATGCATCCTTCAGCTGATGTTTGGGGAACAAATAACTAAAATTAGTAAGGCTAATAAATGCATTTTTCAGTTGCATGACAGCAGCGCAGCTGCATTTCCAGTAACAAGCTAACTTTTGTATATTTCATACATTTATATTTAATGTCTTTTGTATTTTATTTAATGTATTTTTTATTTTTTATATATACAGTTAAAAAATAATTTAAAAATAAAATTTAAAAATGTAAAAAAATGTATTACCTCTAATTAAATGATGTTAACAACTTTTTAGCTTTAAATTCTAAATTATATTCTTGATGTTTTTTTTCTTTTCACATAAAATATGTTTAATTCATACAAACTGTGTTTATTATGCCCTATAATAAACTGATTACAGTACATACCTCTAATCATTTCATGTGTTGACTTTTATTTATTTATTTATTTATTTTTGCTTTTTTTACTTTTTGCTGATATTTTTATATATGCATTTGGTAAAATTTGTCTCAATTATTTGTCAGTTTTAATACTGAACGTTGACATGTTCACAGATGTTCGAAAGGTGACCGTACAAATATTTAAAGGAGTTTATTGCTATTTTCCATCAGGTATGATGACTTTTATTCTTTTTAATCAGTTTCATGATCAGACTTTTCTTTATAAAAATGATGATAAAGCCTAGTCTAGAGACGGGGATATCATGACTTGAGGTGGGCTCTCAAAGCATCCACCCACAACACGTTCTGCTACAGTGACTCACCTTAGATACCGCACTGCGTCACCATGGCAACCTCCCACAACTCTCCATCATCACGGTACAGTTTTGCACAGGCAAACACCACCCGTGTTTTGCTTCAGGAAGATTACTGACCTGCGAACTGTGCCTGATGTGACACTGGATGCTTCTTTGTTTGCTCCGAGTCATTTAGATAAGTGGTTTCTAATCCATTAATCGTTCAGGATCACAACCTGTGTCTTTGTTCGGTCTCTGTAACAAACAGCCTGCAGAAGTTGATCCAGATTTTAACTAATATTCGAGTGTATCCAGAGCAGGATGTTTTCAATACTGACTGACAGTACATCTCTGAAGACAAATGTCACCAGATTGTCTCAGATTCTGGCAAATATTGATTATGTGAACGTCTGTTCAGCCAATCTACATTTTTAATTGCATGGCCAATCACAACAAAGAAAGACCTAAGAGATTAGATTAATCATGATTTTGAGTTCATAACACTTGAAATCCTATGTTTATGTATTTTGTTAAGTTAACTAACTTTTGAGTTAAGTGGAATAAAATCCACAAATTGAGTAAAAAAGCAATAAAATTAAAATTGAGTTACATGCAAATGTTTATTCAAGATTACTTGATTAAGTAAAGGCAACATTAGGGTTTGCAGTGCAAGTGATGTTTTTTAAAAATGTGTGTGTGCGCGCAGGTTGGAGGTTGGCTCTGAACAACTGTCCAGAAAAGTTTAATCCATTTGCAAGATTGAGATTAATATTATAACATGGAGAGCTCTGGCTTTAAAATGGTTGAGTTTTTGAATGGATCAATTGAGTCAATTATTCAGTGACTCTAACGACTCTAATTATGAATGTCAAACTACCACTTCACTTTATTGTTTCTTCCATGCCTTTATATGACACAAATAAGATTGATATGGTACTTTGTCATTCCGAATTTAGCCAGTCACTTCTTTTGTTCCTGAATGAATGAATCTGTGTTTTTGAACAAATCAGTTGAATGAATGATTCAATGACTCGTTAACGAAGACGAGCATTTGTTTTTGTTCCTTAATGAATCCATGTTTTTTAATGAATCTGTTGTCAATTACTCACTCTTGAGGACACTTACTTGTTTTGTTAATAATTCAGTCGACTCATTCAATCATTGATTCATTGATTCAGTCTCTGACTCGCTCTTAAAGGCAATTATTTGTCGCCACCAACTATAGAATCATTGAAAACTCTTTCATTTTCAGTCGTATTTGAGTGTTTCCAGAGCAGGATAGTTTCGACACTGACTGGCAGTAAATCTCTGAAGAGAAATGTCACAGAATGTCTCAGATTCTGGCAAATGTCAGCGCAATGAACCTCTTCGACCCGGAGTGCAGTGCGGCTGACATTTCTGCTACATATTTTACTGCTCCGCTAACAGTGCTAAAATCCCATGCAACTTTTCCTTGACGGTGAAGTTAACTGTCTTATTCATACACCAGTTTCCAAGACAACCTTTGAAAGCGGAGGATGATATGCATTACCGGTTTATCAGGGCTCTAAATTTAGTTCCCATTGTGTTTCACATCTCTTTTAAAATCAAGACTGAAATCGTCTCCTAGTTTCGCAGTCTTTCATGTTCTTTTGTGATGTCTTGTGACATAATGAATCCGTATCAGTATCGTTATGCTCATTGTTTTGTGTCGAGAAGCTCTTGAATAAGTTTCAGCTCAGCACCTGTGTGTTTGCAATCTCCTGGGTCTCTCCTCTCCAGAAAGCTGCACTGTTTTTCAGCCACATTTTGTTTTCTCCTTTCTCAGGGATTATTCTAATTGGGAATTGTACTCCAGGAAGCATACCTTGGGTAAATTTGGTGCTGTTTTACATTGGTGTGCAGAAGGAATAGTGCACAGGCTAGAGAAAAATCCTGCTGATCCATTTTTAATGAGGATTCTCCTCATAGACGCTCTGACCCAGTATCTGTTGTGCAGAGCAAGAGATTCAGTCTGGAGGAAAGCAGGTGGTAATAGAGACTCCATTTAAAGCCCCCTGTGATGAATTAGCCTGCTGACACTAACTCACAACGCACACGTTCGCACACACATTGTTCCCCCTCTGCCCTCTCTAGCCTTAAGCCTCTTCCAAGAAAACCGCCCCAGGGGCGACATTGGATGGATGCTGTAAACGTGTGTGTGTGTGTGTGTGTGTGTGTGTGTGTGTGTGTGTGTGTGTGTGTGTGGTCCTGGTATACACAATGTTATTGGACAAAATCTCCTCAAAAAGATGGAAATATTAGAAATCCTTGACCTTGTACTTTCCATCTCCATGAGAAAAATAGCATAGCTGATAAATCATACGAAGTGATATTTTTTTGAAAATTTAAAAATGCAGAAGGTTTTGTGTGGTGGGTAGCTTCGGGGGGTAGAATATGAAATTTGTACTGTATAAAAATCATTGCATCTATAGAATATCCCCTTAACATGAAAACACCCTGTGTCTGTGTCTGTGTGTGCATCTGCGTGCGTGTGTGCATGTGTGCGTGTCTGTGACTGTGTGTGTGTAGGTTAGAGGTTGGCTCTGAACAACTGTCCAGAAAATGTATCCATTTACAAGATTGAGATTAATATTATAACATGGAGAGCTCTGGCTTTAAAATGGTTGAGTTTTAGGATCAGTTGAGCCAGTTATTCAGTGACTCTGACAACAGGCTGAATTATGAATATCAAACTACCATTTCACTTTTATTGTTTCTTCCATGCATTTATATGACACAAATAAGACTAATATGATACTATTCCGAAATTGTTACTTCTTTTGTTCCTGAATGAGTCTGTTTTTTTTTAACAAATCAGTTGAATGAATGATTCAATGACTCACTCATGAAGACAAGCATTAGTTTTCATTCCTTAATGAATCCATGTTTTTGAATGAGTTATTACTCGCTCATAAAGACACTTACCGGTACTTTTTTAGGGGAAGAAGGAATCAGTGAACAAATGGGTTGAATTAATGACTCAATAACTGATAAGCACAGGAAATTGTGAATTAGTGATGAATTAGTGTTTTTAAATGATTTGTTTGTGAAAGAATTGCTTTTTTTTGCTAAAAGAATTGATTGTGAATGATTCAATGACTTACTCATAAAAACATTCTGAACAAGCAGTTGTGAACAATTCAATCACTGATTCTGCTTCTGACTTGCTCTTAAAGACGATCAGTGGAAAAATCCACACCACTACAGACTCTTTGAAGTCATGAAAGCAACTCTTAAGGCTTAATCCTACGCTTGGTAGCCTGAAAGAGTAATAAGGACATCTAAATCAGTGGTTTTCAAACTTTTTGTGTGTGTGGACCACTATTTGTAATCAAAAAATTTTGCGGACCACCTCATAACACACATAATAAAATGTCTACACACAGTCTTACCTGAATTAATCCGCTCCTCTAAATAGGCTTATTAGCACTACTATAACTAGTCATCACATCAGTGTGCAACAGGTGTCAGGTTGGGTGAAGGGATGTGACGAGGACTCAATGTTGCAGACGAGTGGGGATTTTATTGTTACAAAATAGAAAAATAAAACAGAACAAAAACACCCCCCGAGGGGGAAAACAGGACTGGAACATGAACTAGACTTGAACATGAACTGGACTAGAAACTTGACTTGACAGAACTTGACAAGAGGCAGGACCACACAACCATAAACGAAAAGAAACCAGCACAAGACAACAGACACGGATGGATTAAGTACACACATGAGGAACGGTAATTGAATGGGACACAGCTGGGAACAAATCAAACTAAAGCAGGGAAACAAGGTGGGAGGGTTACACATTGATGAGACAAACACACAGCTAATGCGAATCGCAGCGTGTTCACATTAAACAAAGATGCATCACAAAAACACAACATGAAAGCACGTGGCCGACGTAAACACGAACCGCGTGCTTACAACACAGGACAAGGACACGAGCGCGCGGTACGAGCAGAGCTTGAAACCGCGCCCACTCACATAACAGAGAATGAGAATGAGCAAAACACTTGTTTCACGACAAGGACGAACACACGAGTTATGAAAGCCCGAATCCCAATTCAAAGCGAAACTGAACCAGACCAAAGTATCGGGACCGGACATCATAACTCGCACAAAAGACGTCACAGACGCGCGCGCACGCGACTCGAGTACTCGAAGCCGCACGCAGGCACGCACACACACAACTAGAGACACAACGGTAGTGTCAGAGCTCTGCCACAAAACCAAGAAATGACTAGACCGAATTTGGCAGAACCCTGACAACAGGCTTGTTAAAAGAAAGTTTACTCCACACAATGGCTGCCACATATTTAATTTATTTATTTACTCATGTGCCCGAGGGCATAATCAGGTTGTTACCCATGAAATGATAACATTAAGTTGGATTTTGATGTTGTATTTTATTCCTCTTGTGCAGAACTAACAATATACACATTTGGTCGTTGTTGTAGTAGTTAAAGTTTGTTGAGTATTTGTGTATGTCTGTGGCTATGTGCATATGTGTGTGGTCAAAACTGTAAAACCAAAACAATCTACAATTAGTATTATTTACATCATCAAACATTCTCTGCGTCCCAAACGCATACTAAACTTTGTTTATCAGCTAAATGTAACATATACTGCATTAACATTTCAACAAGCAACTTAAAACACAGTAAATAGCTACATAAACATAAAAAACAAGCGTATAAATATTAGACGTTTAGGCGCTAATTTCAAATAGCGATCTATATACAGTATCACATCAGAAATTATTAATTTACTTAAAACAACATATTAATTACTACGCTGGGAATATAAAGTTTAAATTGTAATTTTTAACTGTAATTGAAGTAAAAGTTTAGCGTGGTTTTAACATTTAGCCTTTCTTTCCCTCAGTGGGTTTGTTTTTGTTGTGCGTTGATCACCATGAAAACCGAATTAGCGTTCTTAAAGGGGCAGCACCCAACACAGGTTAATTTGAACAACAGGCTTATTTCCATAGCAACATTATTTTCCGAACACCACTGGCCTATTTTAGTAATCGCACAATAACTTGACAATTTAATGTAGATGTTATATCAATATAGGCCTACATATTCCTTAAAAAAAATTTATGGGAATTTCCTGGTAAAATGAAGGTAAAATATTATTTTATTTTGCCTTTCCACGGACCACCTGCAGTACCCTCACGGACCACTAGTGGTCCGCGGACCACAGTTTGGGAATCACTGATCTAAATGACACCTGGAAGTTTTTAGCCATTATTCCACTTATGCTTTGCATTGGATTGCCTTTATTGCTGTTCTGCCAGTTTGCATCAGTGCACATAGTAGATTGTTTAAGATTATCATTTTAAAATCACACATGGCTTCTGCATTGTCAGGTTTTTATGATATGCTGCTGTTTTGTATTACAAGATGGGATGGTACTTTATTAATCTCCTGAGGGAAATAAGAGGCGGTACAGAAACAAGCATAAATCACAGAATCGGAAATAGCAATGATTACAATTCAATACAGAACCTTAAAAACAGATAGACTACAAAGATTAGGAAGGGTAGAAATAAATGTACTTTGAAATGTGCAATATTTATTACCGAATAGTATGTGAACACACTGCCTCTTGTTTTGCTTGCTATAAAATTGTTAGTCTGAATATGGTTTCTGATCATCTGAAGCTGTTTTATTGCTATATTTTTGCATTACGCTTCTGCATACAGTTCCCCCAAGGCCAATGTTCAACCAGCTCATCAGATCAGACAGCCTTTCACTTCTTTTTCGAATAACCGCCCCTGCTGGGTATCAGAGGCGATTAGAGGTGCTCGCTTGGGCGATATCCAAGCAGTCAAACAGAATTGAGAAGTCACATGCTTATCAAGCTTCAGATCGGAGCCCCTGGAGATCATCTGAGAGCTGAACCTCCTCCTCCTCCTCCCTGAAGAGTGAAGCCTGCTGAGACAGGGAAACACAAGAGAGCGATGGAACACAATGCACCGTCCAAGAGCTGTTCACAGAGCGCTCATTGTTCCTGACTGTATAAGCATTTGTGCCACTGAGACCTTCTGAAGCTCTGGCCATGCCACGCCACTCGTTTGCGGGGGCGGTGTGTTCATTTCTCAGTTGCTTTGTGATTTCTCCATCTCAGCTTTCCCTAGCTTTGACAGCGCATCTGGGCCGTGGAGACGTCAGCTGGTGTTCTGCACATATATCTCATATTCTGCTAAATATTTTCCCTTCTACACTGGAAAAAGAAATGTGCAGTGAAACACATTCACTCAGACATTGCTAGTAAACACACTGAATTAAACATGAAAATATGAAGGACTGAAATAGTATATTCTTGTTTGAACAATCATGTTTTTGTTTTTTTACAGTGCATTCAGTGTCATTTTCAGAGGCAGTCTTCTCAATGGATGAACAAGCAGAGGTGGCAGTCGTCACTGTTGAAATCACATGCCATGCATGAGACAATGCCCACTCTGTGATTCTTCACATGGGTGGGATGTGCAAGACCACATCACCTCTTTCTCATGACACGTGCCGCTGCGGGGCGGCCAGCTGCCTGCACTGAGGTCAGATAAGGAGGAAATGACGGACCTGTTTGGCCGCTGTATGAGCAGATACACAACAGCAGTCGACCGAGGAAGACGAGCATCCAAACAACCAGTTGGTTTGGTTTCAGGTTCCAGATTTTGCACTTGAATTCAAGTAACGACCCAAATCAGTACCAACATTTTTAGTGTACAGAAGTAAACGAAAATCTCCCTAAATAAACATCTATTGAAATGATCATAAACTGCAAAAATCCCCCAAAAAGTTTTTTATTCATAAAAGTACACAGAAAATGATTAAGGGTGTAATAGTACACAGAAGTCACAGTTTACTACGTCCTTAAGTTTTTAGGGTCCATATATATACATATATATCTGCACAGGCTGATCATATCATTACCGTACAGCACAAGCTGATTGCCTTCTTCTGATTGTGCAGCCAATAAGATTGTTTGCTCAACTTTTAACTAGTCTGGTTTATTGTTTGCTGTATGCTGATCAGAGTTTCTCTGAAACCCTCCACCTCCCCCAGCTCCACCTGCCTAGATCTGCTCTGGGATTTATGGAGCAGAAGATCTTACTTGCACACAGCAGCATCTGTGTATCTGTTAGCAGTAGCAAGTCCATACATGCTCTTCAGAAGCAGATCTAGTCCGCCAACACCAAATACAAATGCCACAATAAAGAAAAAAAATCAATTTCTTTGTCATGAATCACTTTTAACAGGTAGAAGCACTATAGTTCATTGTCTGTATCTCTGAAGAAAACAGACTGACATTGGCCTGGTAGTCAAGCGTGATTTTGCACGACCTCCCATCAGTGGTTATTTTCTGCTCAATTTGAAATGAGGACAGGAGCTTTCCATATTTACGCTAACGTGTTAAAGTGCTTTCTCCTGGAGTGAGGTTACATGGCCTCTCCTGGGCGTGTTCCCGAGCCATCACCGGAATTGCTTGGGAATGGAAATTTCCTGCTCGTCTCTCTGTTCTTCAAAAGGACATGATCCATTAATTTCCTGCCATTGCCATAGTAACCAAAACATCTCCCCTTGACTTTGCCATCCTAGAGTTCCTTTCAGGTTGAAATGAAAGCACTCATCACATGTCTGTAATAGACTAATCAGGGGTACCGTGATGCTGAAGTCGTCTTAGTGGTTAATAAGCTGAGACGCAGAGCAGCTCTCACCTACAGAGATGCTTGTTGCCGGGTGAAGCAGAGAGAATATGTGGTTGTCATGGCGTGAGAATACGACCAATTCAGACAAGGACAGAGAAAATAGGAAGTACAGCTAAAACGAAGATAAATAATCAAGGGCTGCTGCTGCTGGGGGAGGATGGGCTTTTATTCGCCCACTGAGATGATTCATCGGGGCTTACAGAGAGTTGCCACTGGAAACTGTGTATGTGTGTGAGAGAGAAAGAAAGAGAGAGTGTGTGTGTATCTGTGTGTGTGTGTGTGTGTGTGTGTGAGAGAGAGAGAGCGAGAGAGAGAGTGTGTGTGTGTGTGTGTAAGACTTTGCAAGGCTGTCAGACCCCAGTTATAAAATATCCAAGTCACAGTTAACCCTAAAATCAAAAGAAAAACTATAAAGCCTATAATGGTTTGTTTTTGCATTGTGACAAAATTCTGCACAAAAAATTATTTACTTTTACTCAAAGAAAATGTTCTAATATATTATCTAATATGTTCTAGTATTTAAATATCATGGTAGTATTTCTTGTACTGCCTTTGGTGTATGTATTTCAGAATATGTTTTTAATGAGAATTAAATATTGAAAGTCACCTTTTGATTAATAATTGAAGAAATTCAGTAACACAATCAGTTGAATTACCAGTCATAGAAATTTTGCAGAAATTTCTTTGAATTGTCATGAAAATGCCATTGAAGTTAAGTATTCTTTGTATAGTTAATATTAATAATTAAAATATATACAAATATTTTGTATATTATATTTTAAAAAGGCGAACTATGCACACTACACTTTCTTTCTTCTATTCTAAGTTGAAATACGAAAATATTTTTGTGAGATTCAAATAACCCAGAAAGGTTTAGAGGGATGATCTCTCATGTAAATACACCTTTGAAAGTCTTTTATTCTGTGGGAAATATCATTCATGTCAGCCTAGTTCAGCTTTAAAATCTGTTTTCCTTTTCCATCTCTGTAGTTATGTGGAGAGAAAGGCCGTCTGTGCGTCTCTGAAAGCCAGAGAGAGCGAGTGTGAATTGGGTGAGTGTCTGCATGTGTATAAATCATCATGCATCAGCTGGGATAAAACCTGTTACTTTTATTAGTCTGATCCGATATGATCATCTCCATGCTCATCTCAGACACCTGCTACTCAGAACAGCCACATTACGGTGAAAGCTCTGGGTTTATTCAACTCTTGAAGATGTTATTTTGCAGTGATATGAATGAATGTCAGTGATAGAGCAGCGGGTCAGTGACTGATTGTGACTGCGATGTTAAACTCGCATTGACTGACAGCACATTATCTCAGATTAGCACCACTCATTAATCAATTAGTTCCGATCGATGCTCTCCACAGCCATGCATTTACATAATTTATGCACCGGTAGCTGCATATTCATAGTCTATGATAATTCAAGATAATGAGAGCAGATCTGGTTCATAATGAAAGCAGATTTGGTCCATAATTAGACTCGGAAGACTACAGGAATTTTGGCATGAAAATGAGATTGTTTTACCAATGAAAATAGTGAGGAATGCTGAGAAATGAAACTGTTTTTTTGCATGAGATGCACATAATTTAATAATCTGCTATTAAGCTATGAAACACTTACTTGCATCAAAAACACATAATTTAGTCTTTCATTTTCCACTTTATCTCTAACCCTGTACTTCTAAAACGTCCTTATTTATATAATGAGTATCTCTAAATATGTCAAACTCAAAGCAGACTGTTTTTGATTTGCATGACCCATTTAGAGATGTGCGTTGCAGTGAACGCTAGTAGTGAACTTACAGAACTAGTATGAGTGAGGAAGATGTTTTCATTTAATGTGTGACTTTGGGGAACACTGACAACATGGAAGCAGACAGTGCTTGTGTGTGAGGCTGAATAATTTATGCAGACTGGCTGGAACAGGGAGAGTAAATATTAAGCTAGACGAGCGATGTGCCACTCATGCACTCGCATACACACACACACATTCACTCCCTCTCTCTCTCTTCTGTGATTTAGAGGAGCTGGCTCTGTGGCATTAGTGTCTCCAGCGGAGTCTCAAAAGCAGATGGATGTTCAGAGGGTATAAGATGTGTGTCAGTGGGTCAGAGACTACCCAGCATCCTCTGGGGCTTCAATGGCAAGGAACTCTGCAATGATTCCTTCCTCTTTGCATGGATGGTTTCATTAGAGAACAAGAAAGGTCGCTCTGCAAATTCATCCAAACTAATGCTTTGGGTCAACTCAAAGTGAATCTTACAAAAACATGTACAGCGAAAATAATCCAAAAATAAAAAATATATATAATATAATATAATTAATTATTTTTGTAAAAGTAGTTCAATTTTTTATCATATTTTATTGTAATAATAATAGTATCAACTAATGTTTGAAAAGGGTATTCTCTTTAAGAAATTCATTTATTTTTAATAAATGATTTAAAATGCTAATTTTATTAAATATTATAATATGATAATATGATATGCTCATATTATTCATTTTAATGTTAGAATATGTTTATTTGTTTTTATTTCTAATTTAATATAATAAATTCATTTTAATGATGTAAAAATAATAATCATATTATTTAATTATATTTTCCATTTAATTATTAAAACATTTGAAAACAAATCTATTCACTTTCTTTATGAAGTTAATTTATAACATAAAATTATTTATATTATTATTATTAAATTATAATAATATAACGGTTATATTATTTAACTTTTTGGAACATATTCATTTATGTATTTTATTTATTCGTTTGACTTTTTTATATTTATTTGTTTACATATTTTTGTACATATTCACTGATTCATTGATTGAGTTATATTCATAATATGTGATTCAATTAATCAAAATCAATCGTTGAAATGAGCTGTTGAATAATAGAGTGAAATATAACTCGGACATGATCTTTATCTTGTGAGATTTGTTTGCTCTACACATGCATGCAGCAGTTTGGTCATCAGTATGATAATAATGCATGTCATCTCAGCACATGAACACTTGTTCAGGATTTAGACTGATGCGTGTACGTCCTGTATTGTGCTGCAGGCTGCAGGCATGTCTAAAATCCATCGCCTGTGGAGATGGGACTCCGTTTGAGGGTGTTAATCTTTTATTATGCAAATCCTAATTGGACTGTTCAGATTCACTTCGGCCCAGTGACCTCGACGCAGGGGAGCGGTGCCAAAGCTGTGGCATTACCCAGCATTCCCTGCTTACTGATGCAGGCACATACACACAGCAGGAGACGCGCACAATCCCAGCATCTCGCTGTGAGCGGCATGGTAATGCAGTTGTTAGAGCAGAACTTTTCATTGCCATACAACCGATATCGAGCGACGCATCCATGAGTGAAAACTAGGGCCTAAAACTTTTTACCACACCTGCCTAGGGCCGATGACTTAAGAAAATGTATGAGCCATAAACCGGCCATGAAACAAAAGTTCTAAATATGCCACAGCTAAAACAACTAGAATAACTAATATAGATACAATTATTAAAGACAAGAAAAAGTAGTTTTCAGGCAGTAAATGTAAAACAATGGAAAGTCTTCACTGTAGAAATGAAACATATAATAATCCTTATTAAAGCTACATAAGTTATTAAGCCACGGGCAGTGAATATTATTGACAGACAGGAGACGAAATATTAGCCTAATGACACTGGCATTTTCAGACCTGTTGATCGTTTGCTTTGGGACGTAATTTGTTACAATGTTGAATTTTCACCTTGGCTCAGTTTGCTTTCACAAGGCAAAATTTTAAAGCATACCAAAATGTGTTCATGCAAGTCACATGTGAGTAAAACTGTCCTGTAACTGGTCAGAGTTTTCTCTGCGTCATCCATCAAGATGATTGACAAGTTCACTCCACGAGCGTGTGGGTTATTTCTAACTGTTGACAGACACACAAACACTATAAAAATGTAGCCATAAGCATTATCAGGACTGCATTCCTGCAGCGCACGCAGAAGAGCATTTACACAGCATTTTAAGATCAAGAGATGCTCTGTGGTTTTCATCTGAGTAAACTAATGTGCTCACTCACAGAAACAACACTCTGCTTTTTATTGAACACATTTGCCGATATGAATTATGATACCGTTTGGTTCGTTGGTCGGTTGGGTTGGATTGCTTTCTCACCGCAACTGAATCAAGTTTGTGTTTAGTCAGGCCGAGACCACTTTGTTCAGGTGATCTCAGAGGGATTGTTTTGTTCAAAAATGCCTAAACGAATCGAATTAAGCGAGAAAACACACCAGGTGTGAAAGCTTCCCACTAAGACTAATACACTGATCCAATACACTGATACAAATACACATGAGTTGTCTTTCTCGACTGTTTACATTCACAAAAGCCATAACCGACTGTGTTTACTAGGAAACTCGCCAATATGGGCATTTCTGTGAATTTGTCAGTGCAAGAAGACATGAAAGAGAATTCATTTCAGTATTTGCACGCTGTCAGAGATGCACTTTACACGCATGATTTGGATGTTTGCACACAAAAAACTTTCCACATGATTTGAGCTCCCTTTCACGTCTTCTTGCTATTCAGTATTTAAGTTCTGTTAAAAAGTGTCATTCATGTTTGTTGTACCGTTATGTTCACACAACATTGCATTGTTAGATTTCGTAAAAATATTACCGGCCAACTGGTTTCACTCGCCAACACTGATTTTTAGGCCCATACGGTTAATAGTCTTACAGGTCTTTTGATTCACTGAATGAATATTTTGTTTGTATCACAGCGCAAGGCTTTAATAATTAAATTTTTGTGGGGCTGACAGAATGATTCTGGCATTTTAATGAATTAACATGAAGCCCATTTTTATTCTGGATGGGTGATGCGAGTTTTGTCCTTCCACAGTCAATCAATCAATCAATCAATCGGGACGGGAGGTCTGGGATTTGGAAATGGAAGAAGACGCCTCAGGCTTCAGCGATTCAACACATAAATCTCAAGCCATGTGCCAGAATATCGACAGAAGAAGCAGTTAAGAAACATCTCACAAACATTTTTCTGTATCGTTCCTTTGTCTTTATCTCTAACGTTGTTTTAAGTTCATTAGTTTAACTTAAAAAATACCATGTATTTGCAGTTTAAGAAGGACTCAAGCCAAATATGGAGACAAAAATGTTATAGAGATGTTACCTTACATTACCATTATAGCAATGATTTCTCACAATGATTTCTTGTTATCTTGGTAGAGAAATTAATTGTAATTAATAAAGAGAAATGATGGAGAAAAAAGGATCTGAATCAGTGCAAATGCACTGACTTCATAACAAGGCTAATGGTTTTTCTTGTTTGATGTTATCATGCTAGCAACATCTTTAAAAATGCTAACAGTGTGTTAAATCATGTTAGCAACATCTTAAAACATGCCAACAGTGTGTTAAATTATGCTAGCAACATGTTTATTCGTGATAGCAATGTGTTTAACAATTGCTAGTAGCATGCTTAATCGTCTTAGCAACTTCCTAAATCATGCTAGAAATGCTAATTCTTGGTAGCATCATATTAGCAGTAAGTTAAACAATTTTAGTGTGTCTGTGTCTATATCTGTAATTAGATTGGGAGAGATGATGAGTGCTCGGTCTCCAGGCTGCCTTATCTTTAAATACTAAATTATTTCATTATCTCGAGAGCCATTTATAATAATTAATAAAGAGAAATGATGGAGCGAAAAGCATCTGAAAGCAAATGTTCATACTTTATAACAAGGCTAATGGTTTTTCTCATTTGATGGATGTGGAGTTGCTGAGGAAACTTGATGCAAATTGTGAATCGGCTCTAATTGCTGACATTAGTTTGACATTCTTCTGGCATTTCGACCAAACGTTTCTGAAAAGAGGAAATGAAAAACCAGTCCGCTTCAGATTTTTTGCTTTAATTACAAGTAACGCTGTGAATAATAATCGAGTTCTCCTGGGTGAGCAAACGAACAATCAACCCGGCAGCAACAATGCATGACCTTCATTGAGCCAAACCTCTGTCCTCTTCACATTATGGTTAGTGTTTTTGAACTCAGCATGGCCACTCCCTTTCTGATTTGAATGTTCATGTCTCGATTCTCTTTATTCAACAATTGCATGGATACTAAAATGTCAGCAGTTTGATACAGTGTCCATCTCTGATGTCGCACCTCTTTGTTCCTTCTCTCAGCAGTTTTTATGAATTTTAATGAACAGGATTTTAGCTTCTTTTCTGTTTTCCACCCATTCTGGCGTGAATACCAATTAATATTGAGAAATTTGTTAGGTAAGCCAATTTGTCAAACTGCGGACTTTGCATCAATCTAGTTATTTGTATTTTTAAAGCTGCAACAGATAACTAGAACAATGCAATCCCAGAATGCATTGCATGTAAATCAGTGTAAAAAAATTACTGTGGAAAAAGTGTTTTTTTAAGCATCGCTGAGATACTATTATAATTCTATAATAGCTGAAATAGTTGTTTTAGTTTTTTCTGTTTTCGTTTTAATTTTAGCTAAGTTTGTATTAATGTTTATTCAGTTTTAATAAGGAATGTTTTTTGTTTTTCTGGTTCATATTTTTCAACTCAGTTATATTGTAATAACGAGATGTTATGTCATCTAAACAATATAATTTTTCATTACAATGATATTTTTGTAATAATAACTAAATATTTTAGTGACATCTCATTATTATGATAAAATATATTGTTTAAATGACATATTTCATTGTTACGAGAAAATTTTGTTTTAAAGTGAAAAATGCTGTTTTAACGATGTAACATCTAATTATTACAAGAAAATGTACTGTTTAAATGACGTCATTATTACGAGAAATATGTTGTTTAAACGATATAACGTCTAATTATTAGGAGAAAATATATAGTTAAAATTACATCTCATTATTACGACATAATTCAGTGGAAAAAAAAATTATATGTGGCAGTAATGTGCCACTGTAAGTTCACTTCACATAACTTTGTCTATGTAGACAACAAGAAAGCTCACTAGGTTTTGGAACATGGTGAACGTCATTATGAGCCCAAACATTTGTTGGGCTCGTAACACTCAGTTATGAGTGATAACCAAACACTCAGTTGTCACTAAGTGTCCATTTCCTGCAGATAATCCAGTTGCTGACGACATCACATCCTGCCCCCGTGACCTCTCAATGTAAACCAACACTAACCATTGATAGTCTCTGTGTCCTTACTGTGTTACATGTTCCCTTGAGTTACCCATCGCTCAGGTAGTCAAACAGAAACGTGAGAAAGCAATCGCGCGTGTGCCATTACTTCTTAAGCAATCGAATTTGCAAAAGATTTAATAGACTAGAATATCACAGAGACTTGAGGGTGGGATCTTTTTGCTTTTTTAGCTAATATGACATTAAAGCACTCAAAATAGGCTACTAAGTGCTCAGAAAGTTTGTAGCAAGATGCTCGGATCACCTTAGCAAATACATGCGATACAAAAGTTTGGGCTCATAATGACTTTAAGGCTTTCGAAGTCTCTTCTGCTCACCAAGGCTGCATTTAATTAATCAAAAACATAGTTAAACAGTAATTTTGTGAAACATTATGATCCGTTAGTCCAACTTGCGTATCGGACTTCTGAACAATCCCAAATTCCCATAGACTTTCAATGAGGGGGTCAAAACTTCATCAGCATCATGCTAATTCATGCTAGCAAGTGTGCTAATTCATGCTAACAACATGCTAATTCATGCTATCAAATGTTAAAACATGCTAGCAGCATTCTTATTCATGTTAGCAATGTTAAAACATGCTAGCAACATGCTAAATCAAGTCAGAAACTCATTAAAACATGCAAGCAATGTGCTCATTTATGCTAAGTGTTAAAACACACATGTTAGCAAAGTGTTAATATATGCTTCCAACATGTTAGCAATTTGGTAAGACATACTTATGGCATATGAACTCAAATTAGAAACATGTTAAAAATTCTTAAAACTAGCTAATTCATGCTAGCATGCTAATTAAATGTACTAAAACACTATATGTTAGAAAAATGCCAAATAATGCTACACACATGCCAAGATATGCTAGCAACATTATAAAACACTGAAGGTGTCAAATGATCCTTCTGATATGCTGATTTGTGTCTCAAAAAATGTCTGATTATTATCATTCTTGTCAATATTAATATTTTGTGGAAAATGTGATCCTTTGACGAATAGAAAGTTCAGAAGAACAGCATTTATTAAATCTTTTGTTTAACATTATAAATGTATTTACTGTCAGTAGTTTTGATCCATTTAATGTATCCTTGCTGTAAAAAATAAAATAAAAAAGTCTTTGAGTTATGAATTTTTTGCCTATGCAAGCATTGCTCACCTTCTCCCTTGCTCTGTTTCTAGTTATATTCTACATCCTTTGACATTTTATTCAGTTTTCTTCCTCTATTAGCATTAGCAAGTGTCAACGTTTTGCAAGTTTGGCAGAAGATTGTTCTCGGTCGCATGAAACACATCCTGTAGCCTTTCAACCTGACATGCATTGTTACCTCCAGTTCAAACACAACAACATTCAACCTAGTTTCCACCTCATCCTCGAGCTGCCATGGGAGCTCATTAAAGAAAGCATAGCTATGTCTTATTTCTCACACAGGGTTATTGCAGCGTTTAATAAAAGCAGATGCAACTGGGTAAATCATCACTGTGGTGAGCGATGACGAGACACAAGGACGTGCAGATTCCAGCATCTGGCGGAGAAAACACAGACCTCATGAAGGGATGCTGAAAGATTAGCTGTAAACATGCAAACTGACCAAATGTGAAAATGTGCAGAAGGAGGACAGCAGCTGAAGTCGCTGTCTCCATGGCGATGACCTTGTCACGGCCTTTGAGTGTAACCTTTGAGATATGAATTACAGATGGGAGGTAAAGATAGTGCCAAGCAATTGCTCTTGTGTGTAATGCAAATCTATCAGCGGTTTCCGTGCAGGGGAAGGAGCTTCAGTCCGCTCGCTCTTGGCTCTGCTCTAGCTGTCTAGCTTTGCACGGGCGCTGTGGAAATCTTGACCAAGATCGTTTAAAACCTCATTACGGATGCAAGGCTCAGTATGGAGGATCCAGGAAGTGAAGGGAATGCCTAATAAAGCTCGGAAACCGTAAACAAAAGTGAACCTCCTCCCCCTCATGACCCCAACCAGACGCACAGAGCTGCAAAAACCAATAATTGGAGGAAATGGGATCTGAAATTACATTTAAAAATCATGAAAAGAGAGTTTTTCCACAGACCTGACCTCACATAGATGTGTTAAAGAGCACCGCGTTGTACAAACACCTGAGAAACAGGTCTTTAACATGTCAGTTTTACGTGCATTCTGAATCATAAATGTCTTAATGACATTTTCTAAATGTCTATTTAATGTCTAAAAAGAAACATCTACATCCACAACCATCCAATCAAATCCTCACAGACAAAATCAAGCCCCGCCCTACATTTGTTCTTGTTTGCAAAACCGTTTCTCAAATGAACGTTAAAGGAAAATCTTGTTCCAGTTAGCCTATTTTTACCTGTACAAAATTCTTCTTGATATTGCAAACTAAAATATTTTAATGTACTGTCGTAATTATAAACAATTGTTTGCACTGCATACTACCATTTAACCTTTATATTCTTAGTTGGAGTATGAACTGGAAGTCTAGCACATTCACTTAAAATAACACCTTTCCGTATTGCAAAATAAAGTGGATATCTGAACAGAATATTAGCAAAAATTGCTAACTGACCGATCGCTAAGCTTCGCCTCACTTGGTTACCGTTGCTAACTCAGACAAGTACATCCTAATTCAATTAACTGTTAAACATAATTAATGGGATATTATTCTTATATGGGCTGTAATTTAGTTGCAAAGCATTTAAATCTGCCCTTTTTATCCAAAGAAACAACGTGCCTGATTTACGCGATTAAACAGTGTGGACACTGCAAATAAACATATAGGAGACTTATATGAAAGTGATTACAGCAGATAACATTAGCATAGGTGAACGTACACCATCCAAACACCCATTGACTTACATTAGGAAAAAATGTCTGATAATAGGCTGTATTAATAAACCAGTCAAGGGGTGAATTGACATTTTATAATGGCGAACATTTGATGCTAATCTGAAATGCTTTGGCCATGCTGGGATAAATTAAAGCGATTTATTGCTTTGAGCATTGCTGTAACGATCATGTCGTGTACCAGCATGCTGATGATGTGCCATTCACATACAATTATGTTTCTTTCTTAAAGGCAATGGGGCCTCAGTGTGACTTTACAGTGTCTTAAAAACGCACTTTGCTTCTCTCTAGTGGCGCTTTGAAGAACTGCAGGATTTTAGGCCTGCTATGAAAATGCACATTTGAGAATTGTTTGTTTGAAAAAAAACACCAAACAAGACTTTCCCCCTAAAAACATTACAGTCTCTGATGCGTTTCACAGTGAACTAAAATTGCTCCATGCTGGATTTAGTTGGTTCATTGACAGTGCTAGCGGACTGAGGGTCAGTGTGACTTCTGATATAGAGCCACTGAGGACCCCTGACCACTTCCTGTTGTGTGTTATTCCTGTGTCTCAAAGATAACGGCTTGCCTGGCTGGAGGAAAGCTCAGAGCTAATCTGTCACCTCTGAAAACACCAAGGGAGAACTGTAGCTCTGAGATAATATTAACGGTGTGTGTGATATTTTAGTCATGCATGAGAGGCGAGAGCTCAGTGGTATTTTATTGCTTCAAATTTTATAATATTCTGGAAATACCCTATATGGAATCTAAAATGACGCTTATAAGTAGTGTGTTTCATTTTTATGACACGGTTTCTAAATTGTGTTGTCAATTACACTTTGCAATACCAATCTGATAGATGAGTTTGAGCATAGAGAGATTTTAAATATGAATGGAAGACGCTTTAGCCCTGATGAACATGTTCTGATGAGGGAATTGAGTTTTAAGTGTCTAAACTAATGTCTAATCCCAGAGAGAGAGAGAGAGATCACTCCAAAAACCCAATGGTATAGATAGATAGATAGATAGATAGATAGATAGATAGATAGATAGATAGATAGATAGATAGATAGATAGATAGATAGATAGATAGAATAATTAAAAAGAACATATACATTATAGTAGTGCAAATCAAATTATTCATAATAATACATAAAAAATTAGCCATTTTATAATTTATAAATTACAAAATACTACATTATAATATAATATAGCAATCTTACATTTATAAAAATATTTTATAAATGTAAGCATTACTAAAGTTTATTATAAAATAATAATTAACAACTATAATACTTTTATAATAATAAAAAACAAATAAAATAAACTATAAGATTTTTTAAACTAAATAGTTATAATAATATAATATTTGCATAAAATAAGAAATACAATAATAAAATAACCAGCATTATAAAATACATATAACATAATACAATACAGTAGACACACTGTCTGTGTGTAATAGAACAGAACAGAATAGAATAGTGTTGTTGTGTATAACTGTGTGATGTCGTGGTGCTGCAGCGCTTTTGGATGAATAGGACAGCGCCACCTGGTGGTGACTGTTATTATGTTTCTGTCTTGTCTTCTCTTCTCATTCTGCTCCTTCCAATGATCGGGTCAGCGGGAATGCGGTCAGTGAATGTGTCTTCGGCGAGCAACATGTCCATCCAACAAAGATGTGAGCGTGTGTGAGGAGAGACATGATGATGATGATGACGCCACACGCGGACGGCCTGAGAGCGCGCGACACAGCGCGACGCGCGTTACCGCAGTGGATGCGCATGTATTTCTACGGGATGCACGGAGTCACGCTGGACATCCTGCTGTCCTCCGCGCGCCGCTTCCTGGATGACAGCGACTTGAGACTGCTGGGATTCTCCTCTCCGTATCTGTGCATCGCGCACTCCATCACGCACCTGGTTCTGGAGAAGATCTACCTGCAGAAAAGATGCTTCCAAGAGCGACCCGTGGTTTTCCACCTGGTCTTCTACCCGTCCCTGTACATCTGCCTGCAGATTTTGATCGGAAATGTGGTGACCTGCGCGGAGAACATCAGAGCGGTCTCTGCCACGCAGCTGTTTGTGCATTACATGCTCGCTTTGTACTTCACAAACGTTTTTCACAAAGGCTTCCTGCGCCTGCAGTATCAGAGCAGCCGAGTGTCGTGGAGATCCGGGTTACCCGGCGTCCTGCGCTTCGTGTTCTTCGGGATGCATGGTTTTCTGGATGAGGTGGTCTTTACCTCTGTGTTCAACCTGTTCGAGAAGGAAGACCGGACCCTGAAGGGCCACACATCCCTGTGGTCCTTCTTCATGTATGGGAGCTGCAGCTTCGTGGTGGAGAAGCTCTACCTCCACCTGCACTTCAGGAGAGGATGGGGAACCTGGCAGCGGCTGCCCGTCTACATCTGCTTCATCTACGCTTGGGAGTTCAGCTGGGGCTTCGCTCTCAGACGGTACGACGCGTGCTCCTGGGACTATTCTCACTATCCCCTCAATTTCATGGGACTGGTGACCTTGCTGTATCTTCCAGGATGGGTTTGTCTGAGTCTGTATCAAGATGTCCTATCCAATATTCTGCTGAGGGTTGTGTGTGACGACGAGAAGCCGAGAGCTGCTGCTGCCAAATAGGACAGATTGCATGTTGGAAGTTTCATGCTTGAGAAAGAATTACAAGGTAGTTTTTTAAGGGAGGCCAGGCTGTACCATAAAGCCTATACTATCCTCTAATGTGGGGCATGTTGTCACACTGTGAACCTGCGATTGATTTAAATAGTCAAATAATTGTGAACCATCATGAAAGTATAAAAATGTGTAACATAGACTAATAGAATTCAAATATACAGTAGTTAATATTTATTACCGGTATATTAATTTTATAGTAATTAATAAGAGTGTTGTATTTTTATGTTATACTATTTTATAGTAAATTAATAAACAAAAGTAATAATAATACAATGAATTATTCAGTAAAATTACTACATTTGACATGACAGCTTGCCCAGATAAAAAACGTTATACTTTATAAAATCTAATAATACATTTTTTGCTTGCAGGACAGAATGATCATATATAATTACTATTATGCATTTGGTAGACACTTTTATCCAAAGCGACTTACATTGCATTCAAGGAACACATTGAATCGGTTCTTGATTTCCCTGGGATCGAATCCATGACCATGATGTTGTAACTGGTTGAGCTACAGGAAAGCTATATATATATATATATATATATATATATATATATATATATATATATATATATATATATATTTATTAGTGCTGTCATATTTATTAATCCTATCTAACATAAAAGTGTGTGTTTATATAATATGTATATATATATACATATTATATAAATACACAATTTTATATTAGATACAATTTTATATCAATTTGACAGCACTAATATATATTTATTTATATATATATATATGAATGATATATAGGACTTTTGACAGTATATGTTGTTGAAATTGATAACTAGCCCAGTTCTCCCAACTTTAAATTAATTTTTAATTGGTATATTAATAATTCACCTAGATGTTCATTTGAAATCACAGAAAAGCCCAGGATGTGCAAACAAGAACAGATACACAGAGGCATACACACAAGAAAAGCATAAACCGCTGGTTCTCAGGGGGACATTTGTACCAGCGTTACCCTCAGAGAAACGTTTCCTCGGGGAATCAAGCTGCAAGCCTTACATCTAATGTGTTCAAGCTTCACCTTTTGAACTGCCATCACACACTCTCTCACACACACACACACACACACACACACAGCAGGGTTTGCTGGAACACTGCTGGGCTTTGATGGTTCCTGAATATTGTCCGTCTGGATGATTTGTTGCATGATGAGATTTATGAGGACAGTCTATCCTTGTAACCGCACGCGTTATAAGTTTGCATGTCGAGATTGCTGCATTCAAGCATCCGATTCGCCCTGATCATGCAAACTGTAGCAAAACTGGTTGAACTGTGACTCCTTGAGCTTTAAACAGGACGAAAGCAACTGAGTGCCTTCATATCAACACCTTTAGGGCGTCTTTATTGATGCAGGAATAAAGAAAACAGAATTTATTCGAGACCTCTATGGCAGCTGAAGCAGAGCATTTATGAACAAAAACACTGAGACTTTCAAAATGGTCCAACTTTGTCAAACATATGAGCACCGTACACTGTGAATATCTACTGTGATCCCGTCGTTTTGGGATATATGACTGAATTCATCTGTAAACCTTGTGTTTTGCTCTTTGTGAAGGTAAACTGCCAAAGCTTAGAATAACTTCAGCCTCAAAACTCTGTTTTTAGCAACTTTTTAGTAAAAAAAAAAAATTCATCCAGTGAGAGGAATATACAGGCTTTCTATGATCATTAGATTATTCTAATATTTTTCTTTCATGCATGTGGTCACTTATTGATGTAAAGACTCCAATCTTTAAGAGGAAAAACACTGTATAATTGCTGGAATGAGTTGGTGATTGTTGTTTTCACTATCATTTTACGGATGTTATTCTGAGTCTAGAATGATCATTTAAAGCACTTTGTTTAAATTATTGTTGCACATCTTCATGGTTTCCATTCAGTCTATGCACTCATAAGTTATAACTCTGATCAAATTAAAGAGATTTGATGTATGCGTTGTGTTTCATCTGTCGTCGCAGTGACTGTGTTCTCATGGCAGGAGATATTTGGTTGTTACTGAAGGGCCCTGAATATTTTCCATTTCTGACGTCAAGAAACAAAGCAGCCACTGCCTGGTTTACGCACACGTGTCGTCGTGTGTTTCTCGTCTCTTGAGACTCAACAGACTGAAAGAGATGATCAGCTTAATGGTTGTGATTTCATTTGTACACCGACCAAATGTCTCAAAAATTGCTTGTTGCAACTTCAGACCTTACGTCTCTCTTTAGTGTTTGTTCAGGAAAAAGCTGCAGTTCTTCTTTATATCAGTGTCAGTGTTTCTGAACTCCTGAAACGCCTCCATTGAGTCTTGAGTTTCTTCCAGGAACAAACACTCAAAATAATCCATACGCAGAATAAAGGGTTAGTTAGTGATGTGGTGAAAGGGTTGGGACATTCTCTAAACACACTGGAAGGTCTCGACCAATCACCACACACCGAACCAGCTGACCAATCAGAGCACAGTGTGCTTTTAAGAAGGAGGGGCTTCATAGAGACAGGAACTAAACAGAGCGTTTCTGACAGACTAGGAAGAGACAAGCAGCAACAATGAGAATATGGGGAAAATAATCAACATTCAAGCAGGAAAACCTGCTGTTTATAATGTAGGGGGCGGGGCTTCAGATTCAAGCATTTGATTGGACAGAAAATCTGATGAAAAGCTAAAGTGATGTGATCAAAATCATTGATCCATATTGGTGGAAGTGAGAGACTGTAAGTTTTGAATGCTTATATTTTCTTAATGTTAATTTGGTCATTGTTTTGGAGCGAACATGCTTATTATAGATAATTGTAAAATGATCTTATTCATACTAAAACCCCAAAAACTACATTTTTTATTTCATGGGGACTTTAAAGCTGGGTTGCAATGTTAACATGTTTTTAAATCATTGTTAACATGTGACATTGTTCCCAAAACAAAAAAAAAGTGCACAGTTACTATTCAAGGTTTGTCTAAGGACATTTTCTTAAGTAGAGCATGAAGCAGCAACTCTAATCTGCTTAAGTGTTTAACAGGGCTTTACTAAATGCCCCCGCCGCTGCTCTTTCACCCTGAGTTTAAAACATCTGCCGTTCATTAATGAGCAGTGTGCATGAATCCGTCTCTTCTCTTGTGAATCATTAGTATAGAAATGATTTCAAGTCTGCAATGAAAAGATGCTTTACAAAGTGTTTCTCAAATGCAGCAAATAAGCAGTTCTCACTCTCAAAACCCAAACACAATATTTACATGTATATTCATGTAACTCATTTACCAGTGGTTTAACCCATCAATAACTGAAATGGAAAGTTTTTTTTTTTTTTTCAGAAATGGTTTTAAAGGGTGGACTTTAGAAGACATTTTGATTTGAAGAAATTTTAGGAATGTTTTTGTTGTTCTGCAATTAAGTATTCTCAACTCTCATTTCTGCCATATAAATAAATAAATACAATTCTAATGGTCATGGAATGTAAAAATAATAATAATAATAATAATAATAATAATAATAATAATAATAATAATAATAATAATAATAATAATAATAATAATAATGCAATCCAACAATTCTTCAGTGTTAAACATTATGAAAACATTGCTTATTACTGTAATTAAATGTTTTTTTGATCAACATAAAGGCAGATATAAAAATATAATTGATGTAATTGTAATAAAGCTCAAATAAAATTATAAAGATATATTATAAAATAAAAGAGAACTAAAAAAATAAATATAAATATTTGAAATAAAAAAAATATTTATTAATATTTAAATATAAATGAATACTTAAATGGTATATAAATAATACTGATTTAAATGCTAAATAATTATTATTTTAAATAAGAATAAATATGAGACTAATTTTAATGAAACAAAAAAGATCTGTCTTCATTTTCATTAAGCAAAAAAAATATATATAAAATAAAATGCTTTTTATTAGTGTCACCTTATTGTTCTGCTAAAATTATATATTGCGCCACAGTAATGTCCTTATTGATTCTACGCTGAGTAATTGTTAGGCCTGAGTAAGTTTCATATTGTAATTTTGGGAAGAGACGCCCTGCGTACTCATTATGTTCTGACCATCATAACACACAGTTCAAACCATCATAACACTGGCATGGAGAAGCTCTGGTGAATTCTTCCAGATCAGCGAGGGAGAGTCTTCTGAATGCTGAAGCTGGAGGCGCTGAGATGGAAGTCAGGTCTGACACAGGAAGTGATGCTGCTGCTGATGTAGAGGCTGATAGTGCTGTCGAGGTGCACAGAAAAAAAGCCTCACAGGAAGTCTACTGAAGGAGGAGGAAGATAAAGTAGTTCAGCATGCATATGACAGACCAAGTGGTTGCCAGGGGAGATGCTGTTCTTTGTGGTTGTTTGCAGATTTTAATGATGTGGGGTTTACTTTGAAACAATTTTCACTCAAATGAAATGGCAAGGAACATTGAAGAGAGTATGTGAATTTTTCTTAAAAACAATTGTTAATGTGTTGCTAAAATAAAAAATAAAATGTGCTCGACCAATCAGAGCACAGTGTGCTTTTCAGAAGGATGGGCTTCATAGAGGCATGAACTAAACAGAGCGTTTCAGACTGGGAAGAGATGAGCCACAACAATGAGAATATGGGGAAAATAATCAACATTCAAGCAGGAAAACTTGTTCTAATAGACAAAATCTTTGTGAAAAAGCAGAATAGGTCAACTTTAAAGTCCCACTGAAGAGCCTTGAAACACGCAGCATTATTCAATGTGTTGATGTAATTTCCACTGAAACATGAAGTGAAGGCGGGGCATATCCATCTGCTTTGTTTTTTAAAGTCCAATAGTGTTTAGTTTATAGACTAATATAGTGTATAGATTAGAAATCAGGAATGGTGAGAGAACATTGTGTTTGGTACGTTTTTCCTCTTCAAACCAAACTTGTGTCTCCAGCCGATAAAGTTTAAATCCTGTCTGGCTAGCGCACATCCCATAATGTTTACGCATTAGGTCAGTAGGTGGAGAGTAGAGGGTCTTTTCGTGGCAGTTCGAATGCATTTGACCACTACAAAAACAATCCAGTCAAATGCATTGTCAACAACCTTTGGAAATAGTCGAAAGTGGACAAGCTCAAAACGTTTTAGATCCCGTTTACACGTGTATTTTGTGATCCAATCAACCAAAACGTATCTTAATACAGGTGTAAACAGAGACTAAATGTATTAGTTACATCCATAAATGTGGGGGCCCCCCACAGCACGACTCTGATGCCCCTAAAGACGCGCACAGCGGCAGGACAGAGGTAAGGTCATCCTGAAACCAAATCCCCTCCAATGTGCTCAGAGTAATGGATCCGTAACCTCAGACCTTCTTAACCCCGTGCTGCGCTCCTAATGTCATAGACACATCATTTGAGCTCTCAAACGGTGGTGTTTTCAGCATTTAGCATGCAGTTATAAGTGCATGTTCATGCATGCCTGACATATAGAACAAGAGCACATTGCAATCTTATCTTTAAAATGTTTTATGACACAAAAAACACATCATAACCAGTCAGCTCTAGTTATCACACTGGAGAAAATAGGTCATGAAACTTCACTGGGCAGGCGCTTGTTCTTCTTGCTTGTTTTGTCTGAGGATATTCAGTTCTGTTTGTCTTCACCCTGACATTTCAGCATAAATCCAAGGCCTCAAAAACAAGCCCGCTCTTGCAGACATAGGTGGGCAGCATTTCAATAAAATACTTTACGTGATTAAAACACATCACACTTTATGTGATTTATGTTTGCTGCACAGAAAATAATCAGATGTAATTTTTGACAAAATGCTTCAAGAGATTATATTGTAGCTTATTTAAAATACTTAAATATGCCATTTCATTGTCAGATAAGACGAGAACTTTTATCAACAGGACTATTAAATACAGGTATTTTTATAACTACTGTTGGAAATATTCTTTCCCCCCAGTCCGTTGATTTGCCAAGACAAAGAAAGACACTACTCGTAAATAAATGAAATCGATTTAATAGAGAATCAAATGAGCTCTGAGCTCAGGATTACTGGACCACAATGCCAAAGCTGACACCTGGGCAGTCCAGAATGTCTCATAAGTCTGTGAAAACTGTTTATATATTCTTGACTTTCGATTCCTCCCTCGAGTCCTCCTCATACAGTGGCTGTTATCAGGTAGCTTTCTTCATCTCAGGATACTCCCCACCAGTCAGCAATCTGCACACATGAATGCAAAAACACTCCTTGCCCTCTGTATCTTCTCTGGCAAAAAGACAACATCAACAGTTACAGTCTTGGAGTTTTCACCCTGATTGCATTGTCCTGTGTCTTAGTAGAGAGAGATTTGCTTACAGAAATAAAACAGTAACTTTATGTTTGAACAGAAAATAACATAACAATACAATTTGGAACACTTTAAACTATTATTAAAATAAACACTTCAACACAATTTTTAACATTTTAAACTATTATTCCCTTCACTACCTAGTTTTACATCAGTTTAAACACTGAAAACGTTGTGAATGAAGCTTTCTTTCCTAAAGTTTTTACATCTCGTATTTACCATAAGAGGGCGCCACACCTTATGCATTTGTTTGAATTTGTGTAACGCAAAAGAGTGGCGAAACTGCCACTTTCTTTAATTATGATCATTATAATTCATGTCAACATCATTGTTTGACTTAATCATCACTCTTGTTAGTTTATTAGTAACTTGCTGCTGCTGATGAATGTGATTGAAATGGTTGTTTGTGCCTTGGTGGAAATTTCCTGAGCGAATTACCGGTAGTGTGATGTGCATCGCCACCCAGAGGCCAAGAGCAGAACTACAGCTGAATAATCCTGAAGAAATGCGCTTTACTGGAGAGCAGTGATGACAACTTCAGGTCAATATTTATCCAGTGCGGATGCTGTCAGCTGTGCAGGAAACGGTTTAGCTGCCAAAATATTCCTGCCACGCTATGCTGATTTTTATGATGTGACATCAGTATTTACACTGGCGGTGTTTAAATCCCCTGTACCGCACCCTGCTTTGCTTCTGAAACATCATGCTGCACAAGTCTTGTTCAGTGGTGACTTTCACCCATGTCTGATTGAGAGAATTCAATTTTATTGCTAGGATGCTGAAAGATAAAGACGTAATTATATTGCAAGTCAATTATGAGATGTAGAGCGTGGTGCTTGAGCACCAAGGTCATGGGTTTGATTCCCAGGGAAAGCAAGAACTGAAGAATGTCAGTTCTTAGAATGTCAATGTATTTCTTGAAGGCAAAGTCGCTTTGGATAAAAGCTTTATAACTTGACATATATTGTTCTTATGATATGGGCTTTCCATATGTCTTTCTCTCAATGTCACTGGTCTCCATATTTTGTTCTGTGGGCATACAGGGATTTCTCTTGATGCGTTACTTCCTCCTTGCCTAAACCAGCGGTCTCTGTGTGTGTGTGTGTGTGTATGTGTGTGTGAGAGAGAGAGCGAGAAAGAGTGTGTGTGTGTGTGTGTAGGAGAGAGAGAGTGAGTGTATGTGTGTGTCCGTGTCCGTGTCCGTGTCCTGAGGCCAATGTTTTCAGGCAAACACACAGCTGCTCTCTGACTCACATGCATGTTCTTCTCATCAAAATGTTTAGTAACACAACCTTACATCATCCGTGTCTTCAGCTTCTGGATGAGCATGAAGTCTACAGTTTCTTTGTCATTTTATTTCTCTTTAAGAGTTACAGTAGAAGCACAGCTCTAACACATTATAAGCCGGACGATTCCCTCAGAGATCTGCTGCTCATGCAGGAAAATACAGAACCACATTTATTGACTTCTTTGATCCTTACAGGACCAGTTTAAAATGAGAAGGCAGTATTGGTGCTTTTTGATTGGTCACTTTAGGACTCATGTGTGATTTTAGAACTCAATATCAGCATGTTATACTCCAGGTTTATAAAAAGAGTTATAGTTAATGAATCTGTTAGGGTTTGGATAAACACTATTCATAATAAATGACAACATTAATATCAATGCAAAGTCCCACTGAGGTTTCAAGCACATTTTGCACTGGAGGTGACTGGTGTTTTCAGACCTGTTTGTTTTGTTCTTAAACAGGTATTACAAATGTTACAATTTCTTCTTGGTTTGGTTTTCTTTCACAAGGCAATGTGTTTGATGTGTTTTGGACAATTATCCGTCCATCCAACCAAGTTTCATTTAGGCTTTTAGTTTCATCTTCGCACCAGATTAACCCTTTTTAAGAGGCATTAGCAAAACAAACACTGCTGCTTTTCATGCAACTTGTGTAATTACCCATCATGCATTGTGATACAGCCGGTTCCATCGAATTGCTTTCTCAAAACAAGTGAACGGATACAGATTTCGTTTTCGGGTCAAGACCACTGGGGCTCTTTTTTGTTTGTTTTGTTTATGCAGATCAATTTAGTTAAAAAATACATGAACATTTTTTAAAACCCTATCGTATATCACCAGAACACTTGGAATATAAGTCCATTGTCCATTATATGGACAGTTTTTTTATTTATTCTCCTTTTGTGGTCCATAAAAGAAAGAAGGGCATACAGCATTACAACAACACCAGGGTGAGTAAATGATGACTTTTCGTTTTCATTTTAGGGTGAACTATCCCTTTAGCCTATCTGTATCTTTCCAGGTTGGATTTTCCAGTTATAGCTGCTCGCAACACTTGAAAGCGACATGAATACTGGATGTCTGAGTGTAGGGTGTGTGGACAGTTTACTGTATGTGGGGAACAGCTGGTCTTCATAAGCGGACTTGCTACATAATCTAATACTGCTGTCATTCAGATGAGCACATTCAGCTTTCTCTGGCCAAAACCGTCGGTTGTCAGCATAACACTGTTGAGCAAATATTATGCATGTCCAGAATCAGTCCTCAAATAGCAAGAGGAAACATGCAACGGTGAGAACTCGCAAAGGCAAAAATAGTAAAAGTTGCAGGTTGCAAGGGAAACCTGAATTATATGTGAAAGGTTAAGAGTGCTATGGATATCTGCAACAGTTATTTGTGTGATGAATGTCTGTGTATTTACAGCTAATGATTTGTGAGTGAATGTGTTTACAGGCCATGTATTGGATCCTTTTTAATTATTTTTTTTTATATAATCTGATAATTTTGCAATAAAATATATTTTCTAGTCGATCAAACAGTATGTGAGGTGCTTGCAACGCCAAGGTTATGGGTTCGATTCCCAGGGAAAGCAAGAACTGATTAGAATGTCAATGTGTTTCTTCGCCTTCGTGTTTTTCACGTGTGTGAAGAATTGTATAATCACGTGATATTTCACACATGGCCACGACATTCATATCATATGATAGAACTCATTCTGAACAACTTCTGAACAACCCCTCTGTCAATCCAACTAAATTCAAAAACCTACTTTCGCGAACATGTCCTAGGTTTTTGGCTCATTAAAAAGCTTTCAAACATATGTTTCCATAACATATTACCTGTTTTGGCTGTAAATGGTCCTCTCTCTGTCTCTCTGTGTCTCTGTCTCTCTCTCTCTCTCTCTCTCTCTCTCTCTCTCTCTCTCTGTGTCTATATATCTATCAATCTATCTAACTGGTTTTTCAGGTTTCTTTGTATTTACCTCACAGCTCAACCATGTTTGGGAGTGACTAGCTTCAAGCTGCGACTGGAAATACTCTCATGTGTTGTCAGCAGCAAATATTTTCAGCACATTTTCTTACACACAAAGCTTCACAGTGATGAAGTCAACATAGCTGACGAGTTTCTGTAAATTCACGCATCATGTGTCCTACCGACGTCAAAATGTTGCCTAATACGAAAGAGCGAAGTCTTTGTATATCAAATACAATGTCCAAATCAGAGGCATATCCACCTCTTGTTGAACTTTGACATATTTAATCAACACACAGCTCATTAGACCAATAGTCAGCCTGTCAGTGCAAAGGGTCAAACGAAGTTCAAATGGCTATTTTTAATTAGGAGCCATTGTTATTTTGATTGTTCATTTTGTTGGCCTGGACTTTATGAGTAAAATGTGCATAAGTCACATTCCTCTGATTAACCTTACATCCTCTTGGCTTTGTGTGTGTGTGTGAGTGAGTTTGTGTTTGTGTGTGTGTGTGTGTGAGGGAGTGTGTGTGAATATATATTTATGTATATATATGTGTGTGAGTAAGTGAGTGCAAAAATCACCCACTTCACTTCACGTCATAGCTCCGCCCACACTGCGTTCCTCTATGAAACTGCATTTTTCTAATTGTCAGTTATGCTTCTATATTTGTAAGGCTACAGCTTTCTGACAATCAACAAATATAAAAGTGAAGCGTTTAAATGCTCAAAGCAGACTTTTTTACATTATACGCAGACTAAATCCGACCTGTTTCCTACTATAGCGAAGGCACAGCTTGCGTTTTTTCTGCGGTCGTGCTGACGTTGCCTGGTAACCGTCCCGTAGCGTCTAGTCGTATTATTTATTTATCATTCACAAGCCACGCCCTCTAACTCCCTGATTCGCTAAGATTGACTAACTCCCGCGTCCATCGGCCAATCAACTCTGACCGCTTATTGTACGCCGCGGCGCGTCATTAATATTCATAAGCCACGCCTTCGCTATACTAGGATGTGTAATTCGCTGCGTCTCACTGTCATGCGCGGCGGTGGCACTGCCATGTTGGATCGAAAGCTCGGTGCACAGGAGTTCAGATGAAAGTTTAGAGGCTCAAGACGACATTGGATAACCTATCGAGGATCGGCTATTATATGTGAGACGCGTGAGCTCTCTCAACCCATTCCCGACCGATACACACACAGGTCTGGATATGAAAGGCTCCGGATTTAAGCTGCGATGATCAGAGATCAATGAACGCATATTTTCTGTTTAACACTTCCTGATCACAAGTTCACACCATCGGATTGCCGAAATGAGTGGTTCGACTTCAATCAGGGGTCCTACGAGTCACACTGGCTCGCTTCTTCTCACCCAGCAAGAAAACCAAGTGCTCTTCAACCATCTGGGCAGGAAATGCACCGTAAGTTCTCATGCATATGCTTGATTTCTTTGCCAGGTAGTGTTCAGTCATGATGTTCAGTCTTTATGTTCAGTATTGATGTTCAGTTAAGATTCCATCGGAACGGGTCCGGCAACACTGTAACGTTCTAAAGACACGTTGTGTCCCTTTGATCAGGAAAGTGTCCCAGTGTTTTCCTGCAGTCATTAGTGTTTCTCTGAGTTTCAGGTGATCTTAGGCCTTGTCCTGTTGAGATTGAGACTTTACATAATGGCTTTTCAAACTTTGACCCACGTCCTGATAAATACTTCCCCTAAAGTATAAATCCAAATGTAGTTTATTGAAACTCTGGTTTCTTATATAGTGCCATCATCAGTTTAACTGCATGTTTTTGATATAGGTCATGTCATATTGGCACATTCCTTTGTTTATGACAGATGAAACTCATCACCTGACAGCAGCTCATAAACTCTTCCTCCTTTCCCAATGTAACTCCTGGTTTTAAATTCAGCTCTGTTTGTGCAGTGATGATTAACAATGCTTTCACAACTGTTTCATATGAAGAAAATATAATTGTTGTGTCTGGTTAAACTGTATAGTATAAGAATTGGTTGATCCATTAATTTATAAAGAGCAGATGCTGATATGGCTTATAGAAAATGCAACTTGATGTATGCATTCATGCACATTTTTTAAACTCAAATAAATCTAATCTAGGCCAGTGTCTTCATGCACCCCCCCCACACACATATATGACTACTTGAGATCTATCTATCTATCTATCTATCTATCTATCTATCTATCTATCTATCTATCTATCTATCTATCTAATATATATATATATGTATGTGTGTGTCTATATATATATATATATATATATATATATATATATATATATATATATATATATATATATATATATATATACACTCACACATATCATTGTTTTGCATTGATCTCAAGTTTTGATTCTAACATGTTTTTGTTTAATTATAACTGTTGTTAGTCAGTATGCAGTTGTGTTTTATCTGTCAATGTTTAGTCCAGGTGTAGTTCGGCGTTTCCTCATTCCACTGCATTACCTGTTCTGTTCCTACAAGATTAAACTCATGTTGTACGGAAAACAACAGCTCCTCTTCCCTTTCAATCGAGGGCATCCAGTTTTCCAAAGGGCCATGTTCCCCTGTGTGGAATGGGAACCTGGACTTGCCGCTCGAAACCCACGGTTTGTCTTGCACGGCACGGGTCCTTGAATGCTTCACATTCCTGGCAGCGCTGGACGGTGACAGTGCTGTGCTTATCATGCACTTCCAATTTCAACACACCTATTTATTCATGAGTTTATGTTGTAAGCCTTTTCACATTCGAGCGGCGTGTCGTGGCACGATTGAAGTGGGTGTGATGTCCACATCTCTCCTCTTGAATTGCTCTGAATCACAGAAGCTTGAGCTGAGACTTCAAACTCATCCGTCTTTAGTTCATACTCTGCCAGCTTGTTAGGGAGCTGTGCTCAATGCGCATACACACACTCACTCACTCGATCGGCCCACCCAGAGGATGTGGTGCTGATTTTTCTGCTGTTTTGGCAGCATGTGCTTCTCCTCCTGCATGTGAATGAATGTGGGTGTTGGAGAACCAGTCCTCTCAGGTACTTCCTGCTGGCCAAGTTTCTGAGAGCTGAGGCCAGCAGGAATCTCTCTTATCTCTGTTTGAACGCGTCATGCGTAGAGTCAGGTAATAGAAGGGTCGTAGATGCATTAGGCCTTTTTAATGACAGAACTTTGATCTTTGTTCCCAGTCTTCAGAGGTATTATCATTGCTATGGTTTTAGATGGCCAGTGTTGATCTATAAAGAAGGATCTGGCTGACGGAGGATACAATCATTTTAGACACTTATAGAAGCATATATTTTTCTTGTTTTTTTCTTTCAACTACATGGGACATTAAGTATATGAACCTTTAAAGATCATATAGTTTAGTTTTTTTACTGAATATATCTAATTGCTTAGCCACTTGTAATTTATTATTGGAAAATTATTATTAAAAGGTTGGGCATGCATAATTTTTGCTTTGTAGAATAATAGTAAAGTTTATCCCAACACGTTTCTATAGGGAAAAAACAAAAGGGACAAAAGTGTTCTCATGTTTTTTTTGCTTTATTTATAGTTAAACTTATTAAAAATGTGCATTTAATTTTAGTAAATTTAATTGAAATATTTATTTTTTTATTTTTTGCTTTGCATGTTATTTTTCTTTCTTTAATAATTTTATTTAGAGGGATTGATGGATAGACAGATAAAAAATAATGTTTTTAAAGAAGTCTCTTCTGCTCACCAAGAGTGCATTAATTTAATCAAATACAGTAATTGACACATTACCATTTAAAACAGCTGTTTTCTATTTGAATATATAGTCAAATGTAATTTATTCCTGTAATTAAAGCTGAATTTATTAGATGATAAATACAGTAAAACAGTGTAATATTATATCAATGTAAAACAGCTGTTTTCTATTTGAATATATAGTCATATGTAATTTATTCCTGTAATTAAAGCTGAATTTATTAGATGATAAATACAGTAAAACAGTGTAATATTATATCAATGTAAAACAGCTGTTTTCTATGTGAATATATAGTAAAGTGTAATTTATTCCTGTGATTAAAGCTGAATTTTTTCAGCATCATGACTCCAGTTTTCAGCGTCACATGATCGTTCACAAATCATTCTGATTTGATGCTCAACAAAAATGTATGGTTATGAGAACAGTATTTATTTGAAATATAAATATTTTATGACATTATATAATAGTATAGAAGTCACTTTAATGCCTCCTTGCAGAACAAAAGTTGTATTTCTTTAATGCAAAATAGCAGCATTCACAGCTCTTCACCATACATTCCTCCTCCTGCAATGTAAGTCGCTTTGGATAAAAGCATCTGATAAATGCATGAATGTGATTGTCATCAGTGATGTCATCACAGTGCATGTACATTACATCACCAGATTTCTTCCAGAGGGCATTTCCGTGAACTGCAGCTGATGATGAGAGATTAAACTGCGAGATGTGAAGCGAGAACTCTGTGCTGTTGGTTTGGATGGATGCCTCAGAGTTTGAGTAATGACTCGAATGAACTGATAATGGACGGCAGCTTCATTCAGCCAATGAGAGTGCAGAAGAGCCTCTCTGTGTCCCTATAAACCCTCCTCTGGTTCTTATCGTGTGGTTAATGGGAGCTTTGACCATCTCTCTAACAGTTTGGCGGGTGTTAAGATGTGTTGTGTGGCTGCATTCCAGACCGGGATCCTGTCCGGGCCGTCTGGCTTTGCTAGTCCGCTCTGTGCTTGTGTAAATCATCGAGCCTGAGAATGAATACTGATCATTAATTCCCTAAAGTGGCTGTTTGGCGAGCACGTCTTCTTGGATTTTGCAGTTATTTACTTAAAAGTTCATGATTACATCACTGTATCAAAAGGTTTTTAGGGAGAAATCCTCACTGTTTTTTTTTTTTGACAGTTGGTTCATCTCAGTTTAAACAATTGATTTGTAAGTTCAGGCTTCAAACCTTGTTTTTCCTCTTGGAAAGCAGGATTTTGACTTTCAAAGTTTCCTCCTATGTCCATCCAGATGTTCTGTCAACATTAAACTGAAAAAAAAAAACAGATCATTCTAAAACTGTAATGTTAAACCTGTCAAGAGCTCATTAACAGTTACAAATCAGCATCGACATGGTAAGCAAATAATCTTTGTTTTATTTACAATTGAAAATATGGATTCTCCCTAATAACAAGGTTGTTCACATAATACGCAAAGTAAAATATTTATTAAAAATATTCAACAAATTTGAACCGTTTTATATTAGGTACATTTTTTTAAAACAATGTGCAGTATTTATTTTAAATTGATCTGTGCATGTCATTATTTGTTTTAAATTCACGTTTCTCATAATCTTCCCCTTCCTCTTGCAGCGTCTCTCTTTTCTTCTCTTCTGATGAGGAGGGCAGGGTAACCTGTCAATAGCATGAGATCAGCAAATAGAAAACCACAACCATCCAATCAATTTCTCACAGACAAAATCAAGCCCCGCCCCTACATTTATTCTTGTTTGTGATGCAGTTTCACTTGGATATATGTCACAATAGAGAAGAAAAATGAGTACAACTTCTTGCCGACTTCAACGATCTCATTTGTGTAATATAAAAAAAGCACATCTATGTGTGCATATATATATACCTCTAGATACGAGCATAATCCGTTCCCGAGCGGAGCTTGTAACTCGAATTGCTCGTATCTAGAATCATGGTTTTCCATAAGAAATAATAGAAAACAAATTAATCCATTCCAGATCTGTAGCAGTGGCAAAAAAATATATGTTTTTTATTGGTATAGACACACACACACACACACACACACACACACACAATTATTGTACATGTATACAGTTTAAGGATTCGTGTGATATCAAATCAAGTGTGGTTTTAGATAAGTTTTTACAGGCAGTAGCGACAGGTGTGCAGGAGGGAGGGGGGAGTTGGTACGCAGAGACTTGATTCCGTATCGTACCTTACAGGAACACTACAACTTAAATTAACATAACTTAGCTTATGTATTTTTTTTTTACTTTTCTATTTTATATTATTGTTTTAATTTTTTTCAATTTATATTCTTTACTTTTGATCACTTTTCGTACTTTTTCGTTTAGTAAAAACTGTAATTTTCTTGAATAGCAGGAACAAAGCATTACTGAACTTAGCTTTCGTTTTTTTTAAACTTGTCTATTTTATATTATTATTTTTATTTTTTTCGATTTGTATTCTTTACTTTTGATCACTTTTCTTACCTTTTTTCGCCTGACTACGCTTACTTTCACTTTCACTTGGCGCAGACCTTTTAACGAAATAACTATTGAGCTATCGACATCTGCTTCTCCTTTATCCACAACAACAGAAGCCTCTCCATCTCATCATTTATATGCGAACATAACTTCGATATAATCGTCACACCCTTGATAGCATCCTTCTGCTGTAGGATGGTGCATATCGTAAATGTACTGCGATCATCACGTGGGCACCACGCTCCTATTTACCCACAATTTCATGCTTCATTTCCATGGTCATCATGCGTTTCCTCTACTCACTACCATCCTTATTACTCACTTTCTTATAACTCATCGCAATTATGAAGAATAATACACAAAATAGAGAGAAAATCAGCTACTCGCAGGCGTACAGAACGTGAAGTGAACGTGTGTCGGAATCAGCGTCAGTACACGTGCTTGTATCTCGAATATTTACTCATCTAGAGGCAAAAATCTGCCAGAAGGCTTGTTCGTATATTGGAATACTCGTATGTAGAGACGCTCGTATCTCGAGGTATTACTGTGTGTGTGTGTGTGTGTGTGTGTGTGTGTGTGTGTGTGTGTGTGTGTGTGTGTGTGTGTGTGTGTGTGTGTGTGTATATATATATATAAATAAATGGGCTGTGCTTTTCGCTGAGAGCTGCGACTTCAACTTGAAATGTGTGTAACGAGCCGTGCTCCTCCTCCTCATGATGATTAGTCTGAGACAGTGTCTTCATTCACTGGTTGTGACCGGCAGCTTCGTGAGGAGACTGTGAAAGGCGCTGCGCTCTTTTCACTCGCATCATGAGGTGTCGGGCAGATGAGTGACACTGCAGTATAATCGTGCATTACAGATTAACCACTGTGTCCTCATACTTGGATGTCTGTTTACACCATGAGTTAATGACCTACATAAGCAGGTGTGGGATTTATTTTAAATAAATCATGATTGCAGATTTAGTTTAATTCTTCTGTTTCTCTTTTGTGTCTGCAGAGTTTGAGTGCAGCAGTGGTGCAGGTCTATGGAGCCGACAGGAACTCGTCCTGGGTGAAGAAGGCCTGTGGGGTGGCCTGTCTGGTGAAAGACAACAGTCAGAGATCTTACTTTATCAGGGTGTTTGATATGAAAGTATGTCAGCAGATTTTAATGATTCCTCATAGATCATCTTGCTCTTAATATCTACTAAATGTCGTCTTATTCTCTATGACAGGAGGGAAAAACTGTGTTCGATCAAGAGCTCTACAACAACTTTTCAATAAACTGCTCCAGGCCTTACTTTATCACATTTGCTGGAGACGTAAGTGTTGCACAAACATGTCTTTTGTGTGCGTCTGTCGACTTCACCTAGGCAGACGTAAGGAATGTGCCGTGGCCACAGACGGATAAGGCTGGAGTTAAAGTCTTTGTGAAACTGAAATTGCTTTATTCGTATATATCTATAGACATACTGTGCATGATTTCATCTGTGCATGTGAAAGAAAAAAAAATACTTTAAGCCTTAAAATTATCTTGACTGTTACTCCACACCCTTGTTTCATTTATTATGTGTGGAATCATGAATATGCAAATGAGCCCCGTCTCCACTCATCACACCAGCTTAAAGAGCCACTATAACCATGTTCTTGTTTATCTCGGAGTCAGACAGACGTCTTCTAACAACTAACATCCTTAAAACATCAGTGGAGAAAAGCATAAAGTTCATCATAATATACACAATTCACCCGCTAGAAAAATATCCCGGTATAATTCTCTTGAGACTTTAGTTAATGATATGTTTAAGCCACGCCCCCTCGTAACGTGATTGGTTACAGGTTTGTGACATTAGAAACACTGGCGATTCAAAACCATGTTTTTGAGACGTTCTTTTATTCACAGCAGTTTTAAAGAGATGATTCTCTGTAATGTTGATGACGGATGAGTTTGCACAATAAAAACACAGAGTAGACATATAAACAACATTAAAAACGTGAAATTTCACCACAGGGGGTCTTTAAATCTGGCTAGCAACATGCTAATAATGCTAGCAATGTACTAAATCATATTAGAAACATGTTAGCAACATACAAAAACACTCACTATCTATCCAACTTCTGATTGACTATATTCGTATTCAAACTTGACACTTCAAAAAAAAATAATCTATTTGGATATGGTTTTAATCTATAATGCAGCTTATTACAAAAGTAAAATGAGTTCTTTGTCACACACTTTTGTTGCCGTTCAATATCAGTGCAATCAGCTTTCCTGTTTGAATAACTCCTGAATCATCGTCTTGATTTATGTCTTATTGTCTGTGTGCTGACCAGAAGAGTGTGTATAAAGCATCTTTTATCTGTCTTCGTCCCCCAGACGTGCCAGATCGGTCTGAATTTTGCCAGTGAGGAGGAAGCCAAGAAGTTCAGGTCTTCAGCTAATGAACTTCTGGGTAGAAGAATGAGGAGAACCGGTAAATGCAAACACAACACAGCAGGCTCTGTCTCTCTCACTTGTGTCTCTCTGTTGGAAAAACCATTATCATCTGGATTTCTTCAGTCCCCCCCCCCCTTGTCTACGTCTATCACGCTTTCTGTAACACTATATGCCACGTTCCCAGTTTTCTTCCTAACTAAAGCTACTCGACCAATTTGCGTGTTTCCTCGTGCCTGTTTCTGCCGCGTCCTGCTCTTTGATGTCTGTGGGACACACAGGGGTCTGTTCGTGTCGGTCTGCTTCTGATTAGTCTCCTCTTTAACCACTTCCTCTATGTGTGTGTCGCCTGACTCAGCAACTTCTGCCTGGACAAGGAGAGTCTTTTCCGACAAGATCTCTCGGATCTTGCTTGCTCCACTAAATCTCACCACCTTGTTCTTTCTCTTAAAAACCTCACATTAATTCATGCAGTTGTGAATTTAGTAATAAGTTCTCTTAATTTTGTCTTGCAGAAAAAAGACGTGACCCACCTAATGGTAGGTTGTTTATTAATGAATTACATGAGCGTTAATTCTGTTTAGACTGAACGTTACATGGGACTGACCAGGTTTAAAATGGTTTTTTTATGTCTGCACATTTTTTTATGATTATGTTTATAGTTTATGAACATATGCTGAATAGTCAGACTGAATTAGACATCTCTGTGTCGTATTTCACTGTAAAATCAAAAGGGTAAAAAATAGGAAGTTATATTTTAGTGAAAGAAAATAATGAATGCTTCTAGAACCGTACAAATTTTGTATTGTGACTTTATAATTGCGATCGATAGCACAATATTTTTAAATGCTGCCATTCTGTATAGGAACATTTGAACATATTATTTATTAGAAACACCCCCTAGTGCTGATTGGCTCTCTTTCCCCTCCCCCATCATAAGTGGACACACCTCCTACTGCTGATTGGCTCACTCTCTCCCTCTTATGAGTTGACACACCCCCTGCTACAGATTGGCTCACTCTCTCGCCTCCCCATCATGATTAAACGCATCCCCTTCTGCTGATTGGCTCACTTTCTCCCCTTCCTCATCATGATTGAACACGCCCCCTACTGCTGATTGGCTCACTTTCTCCTCCCCATCATGATTGAACATGCCCTCTACTTCTGATTGGCTCTCTTTCTCCTCCCCCATCATGATTGAACACGCCCCCTACTTCTGATTGGCTCTCTTTCTCCTCCCCCATCATGATTGAACACGCCCCCTACTTCTGATTGGCTCTCTTTCTCCTCCCTCATCATGATTGAACACGCCCCCTACTTCTGATTCACTCTTTCTCCTCCCCATCATGATTGAACACGCCCCCTACTTCTGATTAACTCTTTCTCCTCCCCCATCATGATTGAACACACCCCCTACTTCTGATTGTCTCTCTTTCTCCTCCCCCATCATGATTGAACACGCCCCCTACTTCTGATTGGCTCTTTCTCCTCCCCATCATGATTGAACACGCCCCCTACTTCTGATTGGCTCTTTCTCCTCCCCATCATGATTGAACACGCCCCCTACTTCTGATTAACTCTCTTTCTCCTCCCCCATCATGATTGAACACGCCCCCTACTTCTGATTGTCTCTCTTTCTCCTCCCCCATCATGATTGAACACGCCCCCTACTTCTGATTGGCTCTTTCTCCTCCCCATCATGATTGAACATGCCCTCTACTTCTGATTGGCTCACTTTCTCCCCTTCCTCATCATGAATGGGCAGAAATCCAGCTATACTGGAAAATCCTGCACCTTTGTCAGTACCTTTCTATGTACTGAGCAGTGCTGAAATTTTGAAGTAACGCAATGATGGTATGAGGTTGATGAGATGGATTGTTTTCAGTGAAACCAGTGTTTTGGGTGTGATAAGATGTTGTTGACAGAGTTTCCAAGGTGGGGTATAGAGAGACTGTGGAGGTGATTCATGTGAACCTTCAGAAATCATTCTAATGCGATGATTTGATACTCAAAAAACATTTATTGTTATTGTTATTATCAGAGTTGAAAATGGTGGTCACTGCTTCCTATTTTTGGAAACTGTGGTACACTACCATTCGAATGTTTGGGTTAAGACTCCAAACTTAGCGTAAATTTAAAAAAGAATGAAAGAAATTAATAAATAAATATGGATTCATTAAATTGATCAAAAGATTCATTAAATTGATCAAAAGAGAGTCAACAAACAATCCTGAAAAATAAATTTCATCACGGTTTCCCCAAAAATACGAAGCAACAAAACAATTGTAACATTTTTAATAATAAGAACCATTTTTAAAAATTGAGCATCAATAATAATTGATATTAAGGATCATGTGACACTGAAGACTGAAGTAATGGCTGTTAAAAATTCAGCTTTGCCGTCATAGGAATACATTTTAAAATAGAAAGCCATTATTTGAAATTGTAATAATGTCTCACTGTATATTTGAATAAATGCAGCCTTGGTGAGAATAAGAGGCTTTCATTCAAAAAATGTTTACAAACTTTGGACTGACTGGTGCATATGTGACCTCTGACCTCTGTTTGGACAAGCAACATGAGCTCTGGTGCAACTACTTATATTAGATTTGTAGTTTGAGAGTTGGTGGGCAATGAATTTACCATCCTGTTGACCTATAATTTGATATTTTGATTGAGAAGCAACAGGGATTTTCCCCCTCTATATTTTGTTTAGTCACCTAGTATTGACCCTGTGGCTTGTGTTCTCTGTCTGCATGGAGGGTTTCTCATCATTTCTCAGTGGCACCGTGTCCTCATCATGCTCTGAAGAACCCAGGAGATTTGCTGCAGCTTATTGCTGGCTTTAACGGTTATGTAAAATCCAGCGGTCGTGTATAACTTGCCTGGATTAATAGAGGGCGGGACTGTGATGCACAGCAGCCTTCAAATGCAGGCAGAGAAAAGCGAGAGCAGACACACCTGCTTCCAGTGTTTAGAGATGATGTTCTGCACCACCTTTTTGTCAGCGCCAACTGATGAGATACTAGATGGGGGTTCGGATTTAGGAGGTTGCCTTGCTCCCCTGCAATGCCTCGTACTCCCACAGGACGAGCTGTACGGTCCGTTCTCGGACCCCGCGGCTAACCTGCGACACAGTGAGCGCACCTGTGTGGTGATGGGTAAAATCCTGCTGAACGTTGGTTTAGGGGGTGGAGACATTAGCGGGCGCTATAGCCCTTCGTTTTTACTCCCGTCTGCGTACAGTGTCCGGCGCAAGGAGGCAGGTAGGTTGTGACCTGAAGTTTATCTGAGGACATGATAGAAAGAAGCTTTATTTTTGTCTTAATGCAGTTTCTTATGTTCTGTACATCCGTCACCCCCATTGTTTAAGCATAAATGTGAACTTTTTGTATTGAATTTTGGTAATTGCATTGAAGCAAATGTATTGAACGAAACCATTTTGAAGTAAATTATGGAAAGTAAGTCATTTGGACCCTAAATTGCTAGAAAATCAAAGCCGTATGTTTAACCAAGTTTGACGTCATCACAAAAATTGTGTCCGCTAATAGGATTTCAAGTACCGTTATTATGGTAATGTAATGTTCAGCTTTTGATATGCATGATGGAGAGAAAAAAATGCAGTTTAAAAAAGTGCTACCTGGGCACTAACAGTTAACAGTCTATGAAAAAGAGCATTAACTAAAATGAGTTTGATCGCATGAGTGAATGCATGATTTAAAAATGAGTTTGATTGTGATTGTTTCAGGACCATCACCTTTAGGACCAACGCTTCCAATGGCAACCGTGGACATCAAGAACCCTGAGATCAAAAATCAGCATTATCATAATAACACTCAGAAGAACAACATCAACCTCAACTTGAACAAGAAAGACAAAGCCAAAGGCAAAAACAAGAAGGGTTTATCCAAATCTGATATTGGCACCCCGAGCAATTTCCGGTGAGTTGCGGTCCTGCTTTTATATTCAAACCAACTTGGAATTTATATTAAGATGCGTTTTGGTCGATCGGATCACAAATAGACGAGGGAGACACATTCTCGTTTACACCTGGTGTTTTAATCCGTGTCTCTCGTTCACTTTCCACCAATTCTGAACTGATTTATTCAGGGGAGGGTCTGTGGGCGGGAAAATATACGGGATTTTTTAGATCTTTCAATCGAATGGATGAAATAAGCTCCCATGGTTTACAAATGGATGCGACCGGAAACTATGGAAAAACACTTTTGCTCTAACAGCCGCAAGACCATGAGGGTGAGTGTGTGTTTGAAGTCAGAAATTGAGAGAGAACATTGTGCTTGACATGTTTTTCCTCTTTAAACCAAACTTGGGCTTCTAGCCGATAAAGTTTAAATCATGTCTGGCTAGCGCACATCCCATAATGTTTATGCATTAGGTCAGTAGGTGGAGAGCAGAGGGTCTATAAGTGGCTGTTCGAGTGCATTTGGCCACATGAGTTTCTGCACTATGAAAGCAATGCACTTTTGACTTCTGAAAGTGGTTGAAAGTTTAAAACGCTTTACATCTGTGTTTAGCGTCGTCCATTTGTGATCCGATCAACCACAATGCATCTGAATACCAGGTGTAAACAGGGCCTATGTTGTGATAGGAAGTGTAATCGGATGGACACTTGTGTTTAATCCTGATAATCTGGCGGCTGTATTCCAGGAATCGTATTAAAGAGGGATGAGACCTCCTTAACCATGACCATGTTTATGTTTGATGTCATTTAATCTCTGTTTAAAGCATCTTAAACTGTGTTTTTTTTTCCAGGCACGTTGGGCATGTAGGATGGGATCCCAACACGGGCTTTGATGTGAGTATTTCCTGCATGTTTGCATTTAATATGAAACTCATAAAGCCGTGATGTTCGGCGATGCTTGTCATCTTAAGATGCAGTTGTTTACACAATTTCATCACGGATCAGAGGTCATGGAGGGATATGATTCACAAATGCAAGTCATCTCTTATACAATGTGATTGCAGGGGGTGTATCTTCATAATCCAAAGCAATCATTCTCACAAAAATCAAGGATCATATTTCTGTGCGTATTAGTGTATCTGTGTGCGCTAGTTTTTAATTTTAACTCTCCTGAATGAGAGATTACGTAAAGGGGATTTATTCAGGGTTATGGTGTGATTGCACTATCTGCAGGAGTGCAGGGAAGTTTTTCATTATCAGAGGAAAGAATTATTGACATTAAGCAGCACATTCATCCGTTTCGTGGTTTAAGAGTTTGCAGACATATTGTGCCCCTCCCCAAAGTACATGCACTCTTAATCACAGTGTGAGCAAACAGAGTCACTTTATTTTAAAAGACGTTTGTACAAGCAAAACATTTCACAAAAAGTGAAAAAATAGATTCAAAACACAACGTTTTGAAGGATATACAAAAAAAGTATTTTTAAGGATGTACTGATATGAAAGTTTTGGCCAATACTGATACTGATATCCGACATATTGGCTGGTAAGTCTAAATCTTACATGATTTTTGAGAGCTTGATTATAAAAACAACACCATTCAAAGTCATGTCCCAAGCATGACATGTCCCACGTATATGACACTTGCTCTGCACTGTATTTTCCTGATTCCAATCATAAATTCAAGCCGTTTAAACCCAGAGTGGTGACCTGTCCTCATCTGAAGGAAAATAATCCATTATTTATATTTTCCCAGTTGAATAACCTGGACCCAGACCTAAAGAACCTGTTTGACATGTGTGGCATTTCTGAGGCCGAGCTCAAAGACAAAGAGACGTCTAAGGTCATCTACGACTTCATTGAGAAGAAAGGAGGAGTAGAGGCTGTAAAAGATGAACTTCGACGGCAAGGTGAGTCCGAAAGTTTGGGTGCAGCTCCTAGGTTGTGATATTAGGACCCTGAGGTGGTGTGGTAGGTTACTTGCTCCTTTTCCATGAGTCTGCAGTGATAAAAAGAGCCAGTGTTTTTGCAGTGAGCCTGTCAGAAGACTTTCATCCAAACTACTATAACTGCAAGACTTTTGTGGGCTGAACATGTGTGAGTGTGTGAGAGAGAGAGTGAGTGTGTGTATGAGTGTCTTCCGTCTTGCTCACGGCTCACAGCTGAAAGATCTGCAGTCCAGCTTATTTATCAGAGTCAGCATTTATATTAGCGTCGGTTTGCCGGAATAAGTCCAGCTGTGAGTAGCAGCCAGGATGAACACACTGCATCCTGCGGGAATGCTGCAACAGCTGCTTTTCCCATTTCAAGAACCCTGGAATGACACTTCTATTTCTACTTTGGGTTTACATTGATATTATATTAAACTTTTACTGTATTTATAATCTAATACATTCAGATTTAATAACAGGAATAAATTACACTTTACTTTATATTCACATAGAAAACAGCTGTTTTACATTGATATAATATTACACTGTTTTACACATTTTCAAAAAACAAATCACATTATTTGACATTTAAATTTTAAAACCTTAAGAACAGTCAAACACTCTCCCAGCTAACATTATTTGTTCCCGGGACGTTCTTTATATCTATTTATAGTTTTTGGATAGCAAGGAAAATATTGTTAATGAAAATATAACGTATGGTAATAGTTCCTTTAACATTCCCGTTCCATTCTGTGTATGCTGGGATTCTAAAGATTCTCAGATTGTAAATTGTGTGCTGCTGTAAACAACATCAACAACAGCTCTTAATAGCCGCATGCTTAATAACACCACCTTAACAGCAACTTTATCCTCATTTTAACATGTTTGGGAATTTGTTTTTACATTAATCCAGATCTCTATGTTGCTCTCAAATTACCGGTATATTTACATTTACATTCATGCATTTATCAGGCGTTTTTATTCAAAGTGACTTGCATTGCATTCAAGAAACACATTGACATTCTAATCTCACCAAAATACGTTTGTTCTTTCCGGTAACTCAAACAGGAGAGAGTGGCGCTTGCAATGTCAAGGTCATGTGTTTGATCCCCAGGGAAAGCAAGAACTGATTAGAATGTCAATGTGTTTCTTGAATGCAATGCAAGTTACTTTGGATAAAAGCGTATGATAAATGCATGAATGTAGTCAGTTCCTGCTTTCCCTGGGAATCGAACCCATACCTTGCCGTTGCAAGAGGCAAAATCTACTGTTTGAGCCACAGGAAAGCTATTAACATTTACTGTAACGTTTTCTATACTCTTTCTGCAGCACCTCCACCTCCACCATCCAGAGGAGGACAGGCTCCACCTCCACCTGCTCACAGCTCTGGCCCTCCCCCACCCCCACCCCCCTCCAGAGGCCGAGGAGCACCGCCTCCACCGCCTCCATCCAGAGCGCCCAATGCTGCTCCACCCCCACCTCCACCCTCCCGACCAGGTATGGGTGCACCACCTCCTCCCCCCAGCAGAGGGCCTGGGTCAGCTCCTCCCCCACCTCCAACACCCCAACCTGCCTCCCTGTCTCCATCGGCCCCTCCACCTGGTGGGGCTCCACCTCCTCCGCCGCCGCCTCCTCCGGGACCTCCTCCTCCCATGCCTCCTCCAATGACAGAAGTGGGTTCAGGGGAGCTGCCAGGGGGTAAATCTGCACTCCTGGACCAAATTCGAGGAGGAGCACAGCTGAAGAAGGTGGAACAGAACAACAAGCCGGCCGTGTCCAGTGGCGGCCGCGGCGCGCTCTTAGACCAAATACGACTCGGCGTTCAGCTCAAAAATGTGAGTATAGCAACAAAGAATTTAAGCTGTTATTTTCTTTGCATTTTGTAAATTCTTTTCATTTTTGAACCAATGAAAAAAGACAAACAAATGTTTAAGATCGATAATATTTTATATTATTCAGCAAGAATGTATGGAAGCTTGTTTCCTCCACAGAATAAAAAATAAAAACGTAATTGCAACTTTTTAATCTTATAATTCTGACTTTATTTCTCAGAATTGCATGATATAAACTCTTAGCTGTGAGATAGTCACAGCTATCTTTTAAATCATTTTATTCTGTGGCAGAAACAAGGTTCCATAAGAATGCTTTAAATAAATCAAGTGACCGTAAAATAATTTTAATGCTACTACATTTTTCGATTTCAAGTAAACGCTGTTCTCTTGAACTTTGTTCAAAACATAAACTTTGTTAATGTATCAACTTCCACTAAAGAAATAAGCATCAAATCATCAGAATGATTGGTTTTACTATATATAGATAGACAGATAGAAAACAGCTGTTTTACATTGATATAATATATCACAATAATACTGTACTGTTTTTGATAAGGTAAATGCAGCCTTGGTGAGACTTCTTTCAAAAACATTAATTCCTCATAATAATTAGTCATTCAAATTATGCAGATGCTAATTATATAATATTGGGAAGTTTTCCAGTCCATAAATTACTTGTGGAAAAACTCAAAATACAAAAATGTATTTAAAAAGAGTAAATTAATCAAAATGAACAGTTTATGTAATCAGTGGAATTCCTTACATGTCCAAATGGCCTTTATTTTAGTAATTCTGTTTGTTGCCTCTATTTAAGCTTAACGTCTCCTTATGATTTTCAGGTACCGGAAACTCCGGACTCGGCTCCATCCACTCCGGCCCCGTCAGCCGGGATCGTGGGGGCGCTGATGGAGGTCATGCAGAAGAGGAGCAAAGCAATCCACTCTTCAGGTGCGTCTCATGCCTGAGCTTTATGACCTGTACAGTCAGACTCATTCAGCATTGTTACACACTTAACATTCAATCTATGGTTTTGTAGATGACGACGACAATGATGATGACGAAGAAGATTTTGAGGATGAAGATGAGTGGGATGACTGATGACCAGGGCTGCCCAAAGCAAATCAGACACTACATTGCTCTTGTCTTTCTAAATCTTATAAAATTGTAATGTAAATGGATGACAGATTTGTTTACTTTTTTTGTTTTCCTTCTTTTTTTTTTCTTTTTTTTTATTAATCTGTGCAATACCTCATTTAATCTGTATAGGTTTGTCATGCATCTCCTGTAAAGGTTTCCCCTTCATAGATTAACGTGCAATTTTACATCATCCGTAGAGTCGAAGGTTTTTCGTCATTCACTGAAGGGACGTCAACTCTAAGGAACAAGATGAGCGAGAATTTAATGTTGATATTGTGAAGCAAGAACACTATTTTCATACTTTTCTCTTGCGTAACTTACCTTTTCTTATTCAGAACATAGTTAGCTCTATTATTTTCTTAAGAAACAGAAAAAAGCATATTTAGCCCCATTGCTAATTTGTAAATTTGCTCAGAGTTTGAGTCAGTTTATATTTTTGCACGATCTAAAGGAAAAAGTGAAAAAGTTTGGATGCGACGGTTATGTTTACACATCGTGTGCTACAGCTACTTAACATGAAACACTACCGTTCTTATAAAATATCCTGTTTGCATATGCTAGTTTGCATTTTACTGGCATTACAACAGATTTCACAGGCATGCGTTTAGTTTCTTCCTGTTGGTCATATACGATTCATGTTGGAATTTAATGTTCATGTGTGCCATTTAAAAACAAAAATCGAACCCAGCTGAAACAGACAGTTGGTATGTTCTCAATGTTTGACTAATAACGCACTGTGATGTACTAATTGAAAGAGAAGCTGTGGCTCGCTTGACCGTATCATATAGTTGCGCTGTTTTTAACAGTGTTATAGAGCAATTCAAATTTCCAGTTTTTATCCTTCGTTGAACCAGGGTTGCTTTGCATCGAGACTTGAAACCTTTGAAATGAGGTTGAAAAGGAATTATTAAAATTGTACACTCAAATAAATGTTATTATTTACAAAACCTTTTTGTATTTGGTTGTTTTTAGTCATTTCACTTGCACAGTAAATTTGAATAAAAGATTAAAATCCTTTTTTTCCCGATTATTATTTTTTTAAATACGCAATGATTTATTTTTTTACCCACAGCCTAATATGGTATTTCTGGGCTTTAGCCAGTCAGCTGATCGCATATGACATTTAGTTTGTTCTTTTTTTAGAACACTAAAGTTATTAAGCATACAAATTAACTGAATGATTTCTGTCATACAAAATAGTATTGATTTACTTGAGAATGAGTTCAAATTTTGCGCTAAATCGCTGTATTCAAATGGATTAGTTTTACAATCTCTCAATGAACTTTTTGAAGCGTAAATGTGGTAGTTGCATATCTGTCAATGGAGGGACAGAAATCTCTCAAAAAGATCTTCATTTGTGTTCCAAAGATGAACAAAAGTCTTATGACATGAGTAAATAATGACAGAAATGTCATTTTTGGATGAACTAACCCTTTAACGATTATGTTCCTTTCAAATGCCACTTCTGCTAAAAACATTTCTCTGTTCACAGTGAACAGCTGCAGAGTGGATTTAGTCCTGGGGAACTTTTCCAAGATACACAAACATACAGGGATGTATCTTCATACAACTAACACTCTCCCATTCCAGCAAAGTCATTTTGCCCCTGTGCTTGCTTATGGAAGGCTAATCTTTGCAATAGCTTTGTTAAGCTCTGTGTGGCAGAAATAACGATGCTCGTTATTTTTAATCGATGATTGAATTAATGATTTTTAATCCTTTGAAACAAGTCAAATATTTACATTTATACAGACATGAATCATGTTAAAAGTCATTAACAAGGCTAAGTCGAATTTTCATGAAAGAACAAAAAACAATCACAACAACAGCACAAAATGACTCTACAACTAAGAGTAATAAAAATTAATATCCAGGTCATTCTCAATACAGAAAATAGTGTTATTTTAAACATTAAATATGCTCCGGTTGGGATCAAGTTTACAGAATTGGTGGCATCGTATTGAAACATTTTAATGCAAAGTCACCAAACACCTGCGGTTGTTCCCGAGGGTCTGACAGATTCTGAGAAAAGTGCAAAGATGATGTTCAGGAGGCCTTTAAACCTGCTTTACGGTTCTGTCATCCAGCCTGTTACCGAAGATGCTGAGGAACCTCCACCTGAGAAGAATTCAAAGGTAAGATCCTCGTTTTGCTAAATTTGCACACAGCAAATCACCTTATTTATCATATACAATCAATAATAAAACCAAGACCATTTTTGTTTACGTATAATGTTTTAACTGTCTACTCAAACTATTTTCATTTTCCACAGCACCAAGGCATCTGCCTTATCAAGACGGGCGAGATGCTTTCTATTCATAGCAGCAGTAAGTGTGAGGAATTTGTGTGGTCAGGACGCCTTGTCTGAGGATAACACAGAATTTTCCACTGCCACATGAACAGAAGCTGGAGTTGATGTCAAATTGTTTTCACCACATTTATTCTTCTGTCATCGTTAGGGTCGTAACCATAGGTCCCCCACAATATTTAGAAATGTCCAAACTGTCCCCTCAATATTTAATATTCTTGTTGCTCGGCTGCACTCCATTGCCTACCACTGTTTTTGTTAGGATGATAATACGTTTTAAAAGCTATATTTTTAGGCTGAGGCAGTCTAACAGCACTCAATGTCTAAATGATTGAGGTGACCAATTAGGCTTACAAAAGAAGAACTACTTTTATCATCCTTTTCCTTATTCTCTCAAAACACCCATAAAGACTTTGGTTCCCCCAATGTTTAGTTACAGTCAATGTCATGAATCTAATATATATTGGATTGTGACATGTCACCTGTTATATGTAGGTGTGTCAACAATGACAGATATGATCGCAACAGTTATTTGTGCTTAAACAGGGGCTTATTTGGGTTTTTATTTTATTTTAAACAAGATCTTTGTATTTGGCATAACTGCCTGGATGGAGTATATGGAGTATAAATCAGTCATTTGAGGTTCTATTTCATGTTGCCAAGAAGACAAGAAAGAAAGTCCAAAAGTGAGCAAGTACGTTTTTAGACACCCAGGGACAGCAAGAACTGATTAGAACGTCAATGTGTTTCTTGAAGGCAATGCAAATTGCTTTGGATAAAAGCGTCTGCCAGATGCATAAATGTAAAATGTTCGATACTCACCCTTCTGAGATTCCTGATGCTACTGCCTCTGATGGCGTCCATAAGTTGATCATGAGCGCAGCGTTGAGGTGTGGAAGGTCTGGAGTTCTCTCTGTCATTGATGGGTCTCAATGCATTCTTCAATTCCTTTAATATGCTGTTAGTCTCTGTTTGCTTTGCAGACCCTTTTTTGCCCTTTTTGGACTTGGATTTGGTGGTCCCATGCTGCTGTTTTTTGGAGGTGTCCTCTTGCCGCTTGATGACCTCTGCGATCATTCTGGAGGGAGTCTTCTTTTCTGTGATGGAGGCTTTGGGTGGAGGAGGAGGAGGAGGAGGTGGTGGTGGGGGAGGTGGTGGTGGAGTAGGAGCAGGGGGGGCGTTCTTCTTTGCCATGTCAATGTGTGGGAGCTTTGGAGATGACCATGGTGAACTCCTAGGGGATCCGTATGGAGAAGAGCTCTTTTGAAGGGAGGCCGTTCTTGGGTTTGTGGGTGTCGCTGCACCTCCTTGCTGTTGACGCAGCTCCTGCATTCTCTTCTGTCTTTGGAGGTCTTGGTTGCGGGTGAGAATGGTCGTCATGCTTATACGAGGGCCTGGAAGGTCAAACTGATATCCCAACTTTAACAGTGTGGTATTCTCCCTCAGTAACTTTACAATCTCCATTTCTACCTGACCTCCACAGATGTGCCGTTGGTTGTGAAATCGCATTTCCGTAAGAGTTCTGTTTCGGGTAAGGGCTTGCACCAATGCCAGGATACCCCTCCCAGTAATAAAATTGGACTCAATGTTAAGATTTGTGATGTTGCAGTTTTCTCTCAGCATCTTGGCAATGGCAAAAGCCACCTGGTCATCCGCATGTGTGTTGGCAAGACTAAAGTTTCTTACGTGTGTGTTAGAACGCAAGGCCTCTGCAAATCGGATAAGAGTGTCTTGGGAGATATTATCAATGTTGTTGAGGTTGACTTCGGTAGTATCTGGGTCATGGTTGAGAATCTTTTCCAGAACCTCATCCACCACAGTGGGGTTTCCGGACATGCGACTTGGCTCCTGAACTTGGACCTTTGGTTTGCCCATCAGTGGAGAGTGTCGTCTTACAGGCTCTGCTATTTTGTGATTGGACTGACCATTGAAAGACCAACCCTGCTGAGATTGAGCAGTACAATCTAGTGACCGTGCCATTTTAGGACTGTTGTCTTCTGTTTCTTCTTCTTCCTCTTCTTCTTCTTCTTCCGCCGCCTCCTCTTCTTCCTCCACCTCCTCCTCTTCTTCTGTCACTGGTTCATCCGATTCACTTTCTTCTTCTTCCTGTTCTTCTTCAAGGTCTTCTTCAGCGTTCTGGTATTTCTGTGCATCTTTCTCATTTTCTTCAGCCTCGTCTTTTTCATCCCCAGATTCTTCAGTGTCACTCTCAGTTATTCCTTCCTCCTCTTCTCTGCCGTCGTCTTCTTTCTGGAATTGTTAAATTCAATGTTAGAAAAGTATTGGTGCTATTGGTCCTGGAGCAATTTTAAGCTCTGGAATCCCAGCCTTATGGTGACCTTTCAAATAATTCCTTTTCCCAGATAATAAAGGCATGTAGTACATTATTTGGATATTTTATCAAATGTTAGCCAAAAGGCAACTGGTATTCAACAACAATTCAAGTTCGTATTAATTGAATATAACATCTTTTAGTTTCAACCAACACTCTCAGAAAAAAAGCACAAATTAGTGTTACAAGGGATACTTGTCACGTTGTAAGCAACTTTTTTTTCCCTAAAGGGTAAAGATTAGGGTTCTAGTTGTACCATAATATAGTAGGGTTGTAACAGTACATGTATTCGTCCTGAACGGTCACAATTTGGTGCATACAGTCAGATGAAAAATGTAAATGCGCCAAACTCGTTTCAAAACATGAACCCAACCCGAGGTACGTACCAAACAATGACTTCTGTGTACCATTACATCCCTATATTGTAGTTCATTTTACTGCCTTACAGGTGCATATTACTACACTAGGTACCAATTTGTACCCTTCAGGGATAAATAAGGTACAAAATGTGTACCTTTGAGGTTTAATCCCCCATTGACATGTTGTCGCACCCCTGGTTAGTGCTTGAGGTTGTGGATCACTGACCTGTCCAGGGCTCGTGGAACCGATTCTTTCCTCCTCCAACAGTTTTCGCGTCTCATTTTCCCAGTATTTCATCAGAGCTTCCCTGCTGAACGTTCCAGTGGGAGTCTTTTCTGTCTGATCTCTCTGTCGCAGTCCGATGGGAAGATTGTCGTCTGGGTCAATATCAGCCAACTCCTTCTCCAGCTCCTGGAGTTCCTCAGCAGTCAACGAGGCCAACAACTCGTCTTCATCTAAATCCTCGTACTTACTCAGTTCCCGTCGGTAGCCAAATGTACTCATGGTTTTAGTGAAAGTCCTGGTTATTTCTCAGTATTGGTACATCAGATCTTTTGAGTGATCTGGGATCTTATGAGTGGTGCGATTGAGAGTGAGCACTGGTGGGCAGCTGGAGGGGGTCTTAAGAGTAGGATCAGAGAGACGCAGTACAAAGCCCCAGCCCATGATGTCGTTGCTTTTTTGGGAGGTAGGAGTCAATCAGACAGAGCTGCAAAAAGCATGTGAGCTCACATGCCACAGTGAGGCAAATGCTGAATGTATTGTTCATGTCCAAAATAAGCAGACAGACTCTGAGATCGCTTAGATAGAAATGGTAATGTCCTTATAATAGCAAGTCGTCTTTACCAGCATAATTGAATTTGAAACACTTAAATGAGTAAAAACTATTCTATATGGCTCTCTTTATTGTGTATTTACTGGTGCATGAAATGAAATCACAATTAATGTTAGTATCACTCCACAAAACATCTTTAATAGCTAAATTATGCTAATTTTGAGCTTTAAAAGGTACAATTTAGTGTTGTTGACATCAAGAGTATCCTCAGCTTAGAATTGGACCACCCAGAATACTGTTAAATGTTTTTAGTTTTTTCATATGCGGCAAAAATACCACATCAAGCTAAAGTAACACGTCACAGGCTAATAGTGAGGGGCAGATTATCCCAAGAACTGTTATCAGCCTGGCATGAACCATTGTGAGGATTTTAAAAATCCTCTTCTCTCTTAGCCTTTTACTGGTTTGGTCTCGCTTTTGATGTCATAATCAGGATTTAAAATTTGCTTTATTATTGCATTCTTCAAAGTATACGTCATAGAATCAAATCCCCAGCTTGCCTAAAAAGTAGTGAATCCAAAAAGAGGCTAAAGGTTAATATGGTGCAGATATAAATGGATTTCAAAGGCCATAAGCCCTGTGTGTGTGTGTAATGATCAGATTTGCCCCTTAGGATCCAAACAACCACGAAAGGGTAGATCTGTGTTTATGACAGGAACACGATGTCCGCTGTATCTCTTGAGCCGCCGACTGGTGTTGACAGAGTAGGAATGTTGTTGCTCTGATAACAAGGGTCTCTGACAATACCAGCTTCCGCAAAATCCTCCGTTTTGTTGGATTAGGGCCAGTATGAATGATGTTGAAATTTAAAATGTATGCAAAATTGTTCTGGTTTAAAATGTAATGCAATTTTTAGCATGAGATAAAAGTAACCGTCAAACTGTTTCCAGAATAAATCTTTTCCAGAGTGATGTAGGCTATTTAAAGTCCCACTGAAATGCCTTGAAACGCTCAGCATTATTCAGTGTGTTGATGTGATTTCAACTGAAACAGAAAGTGAGGGCGGGGCATATCCAGAAGATCCTCCCCTTAAAAAAATATCCAATAGTGTTTAATTTCTTTCACAACTCAGAGCCGTTGAGCTTGATAAAGTCACAGTTTCCTCCTGATCTCTAAACGTTTCTCCTCTAATCTCCTGCATATCTCTTTAAAACATCATTCTGTGCAGAACTCAATGAAGGTGCTTATAATGTAGGGGGCGGGGCTTCAGATTCTAGAGAGTGTTTGATTGGACAGAAAATCTAATGAGAAGTTGAAGTGATGTCATCAAAATCATTGATCCATATTGGTGAAAGTGAGAGCCTGTACGTTTTGAATGCTTATATTTTCTCAATAGGAATTTTGTCATTGTTTTGTAGCGAACAAGCTTAGTAAGACTAACATTCATACTAAAAGCTGAAAAACGTAACTTTCATGGGGACTTCATATTAGCATATATTTACTCACTGCAGGCTATTTAAAGTAAATCATATCCAGGTCAAGTTTCACACCAAAATCAAAAACAAAGACGCATATTTTGCACCAGGCCATAAATAATTAATTGTAAAAATCAAACCTTCTCATTACTATATTTATTTATTCATTTATTATGGTTTCAGGGTGAAATTTGACCTTGTGAATATGTTTTGTGAGCATTAACTAATGAAAAGGATTTAATCACAATGGCATTGTTTTGAAAAAAACTGACAAATAAAACAAATTGGAATAAAATACATGTAGATACATATATATCTAGTGTTCATCCATTCGACCATAGACATCATATTCTTTGTAGAGCAGGAAGTTCTTCAGCATCGGGGGGAAAGGAATGGTGCTCATAAACTCTGGGTCATTCAGTCTTCTCAGTGTCATATGTTTCCTGATAACCAACCTGGCCTGGTGTTTCAGAGGCTGTGGGTTCCCTAGCACCAAACAGACATTAAGAAATAGCTATTTTTTGTTTCATACAGGTTTGGAACGACATGATTTCTGAACAGAAGTGTCTTACTGAGGATGTCACAGATGTTGGGCCACTCCTCTTGTCTCTCCAGAATGCGTGTCAGTTTGGAGCAGATGTGCACGTGACTCACATAATCCAGGAGCGTTCGCACCACCTTCCCAGCCAAGTGCGCCATCCACGACACATTAATGAACTCGCAAAACTTGAAAACACACAACAGAGTGCAAGGTTAGGTCACATGTAAATATAGACATTGGACATTGGGAGAATTCACTAGAGACGAAGTGCAAGCTCTTGTTGCATTGTTGCAGTGATCTCAATAGCATGCATTAATGCACATCTCTTTAAAACAACAGAACATTAATTAGCAACAATTCACTCTATGATATGCAGAAGCCCTAAGAGACCATGCATTATTCTTGTTTTCTTGTGATCACAACTTTACATAACAAAATGTGGTTATAACTGCAGTAAAGTTGGTTTATGTTCTAGACCAGTGTTTTTCAACCTTTTTTGAGCCAAGGTACATTTTTTCACAAGGCACACCACCAACCGAAAATGTAAAAAAAATGAAACTTTGTAGCCTATATTAACAATATATAGTCATTCTTATCAAAGTGTATTGAATGGGTATCAAATAACAACAAAGAATATAAAGTATTTTAGGATTAATTTGTTTAAAAAAAAAGTTTTTAGACCAATTAGTTGAAATTGAATCATTTTCCACGGCACACGTGACGATCTCTCATGGCACACTAGTGTTCCACGGCACAGTGGTTGAAAAACACTGTTCTAGACATTCATTAAACGTTCTTTCCTTCAACATTTAATGACATTTCATGAATTTATGATGATTGGGAGGCTTATAACGAATTCTAAACTGTGATATTAATGTCACCCACAACAGGGAGCCTTATATAGCATCAGAATGATTATGCTATATATTGTAATTTCTGCAAAAAAAGATGGACTTTGCCATTGGTGTTTGGGGGTCAGAATTATCATTTATGTGCATCTGAACGAGATACACCATGAACTGCGAGTTGTGATTGATTAGTGATTGATGTCAGTTGATTTAGAAGAAAACATGTGCTGTCTAATGAATGTACAATATCAAAACAACCTTAGTTCAAATTAAATGAGAAAATATAATATATAATATATCCTCCTGAACATCATAAATTCATTAAATTTTGGTAAAGTTTGGTCATATTTGTGTCCACCATGATTTAATGTTGAAGAAGATCGAATGTCTAATGAAAATCTAATATTAAACAACTTTATCGCAGTTAAAATTGCATTTTGTTTCTATCAAGATCACGAGAAAACAGGTATTGTTATGTGGGGATCAAGAGAAAATTGAGTCAGTTAGATCACCCAAATTGAAAATGATCCCATAATTTACTCTCCCTCAAGCCATCGTATGTGTATATAACGTACTTCTTTCAGCCAAACACCTATTTTTCTTACAAAAACGCATGGCTTTGCTTCAGAAGGTATTTTATTAACCCCTGGAGCTGTATGGATTACTTCTATGATGGATGAGCTTTTTGGCCTTTAAAATATAATGTACCATTCACTCTCATTGTAAAGCTGGGATGAGCCAGATATATTTTTAAATATAACTCTGATTGTGTTTGGCTCAATGAAGTCATATGCACCTAGAATAGCTTGAGGGTGAGCAAATTATGGGATAATTTAACATTTGGTGCGAACTATCCCTTTAAGCTGGTTTTCAAGTGGTTACTGAGTAATACGCAGGGTTTGGTTCATGCATAAGTGGAGCAATTGTTTAGTGAATTCAGCCCATTGGTTTCCAGACACCACAAACGATGCTTACGGTCACTTTGTCTGGATTGATTTTGATTTGGCATGACTGGCTATGAAACTCTCTCCATGTGTATGTCGCTACAGGGTTGTCATGATAACACTCAAAACAGCTTTCTGCACGGTATCCATTGTTAAGGAGCAGACGCAGCATCATTTCATCCTTGAGGCAGTACTGCAGTGCCGTGGGAAATGCGGTGTCACTGATGACAGAGAAGACGCAGTTGACGTCCGCCCCATGGGCGAGAAGCAGCCGCACCAACTCGTATTTCCCAGCTCTGACCGCCACCAAGAGGCAGCGCAGAGGGTCTAGGTCCGGTTTTGCTCCTGCTTTCAGAAGCATCTCAGTGCAGGTGACGTCTCCATTGCAGATGGCGAAGTACAGCGGGGTTTTCCTCATGTCACCGTAGTTTTCGGAAATATGGCAGCCCAAGATTGGGTTGACGTCAAAGCCTTTTTCGATGAGCAGCTCGAGGCAGTCAGCGTGACCTCCGTCTGCCGCAGAATGAACTGGACTCATACCAGACAGACGGATGGCCCTCTTAGTGGTGATGGGAATGAAGGTCCTCAAGGCCCTGTCAGTTTAAAAAGAGACACGCAATCTTTTATCATGGCAGAGATGTTGGTGTAGTTTGTGAGGTTGATTTGGCATGCTCTCACAGGTAGTGCCCTTCGTAGGCTGCGCGGTGGATTGGCAGTTGACTGCAAAGGCTGGCCACATTAGGACTGGCACCATGTTGTAAGAGTAGACTAATGCAGTCCAGGTTCCCAGAGCCTGCAGCGTCATATAACACACTGTCTCCGTTTGAAGCTTGTGCGCTGGCGTCGCCCCCTAGAGGTGAAGCATTACATTTTTGGGGGTAGCTTTCCTGAAGCTCAATCAAGGTCATTGGTTCAATTCTCAGGGAAAGCAAGAACTGATTAGAATGTCAATCTGTTTCTTGAATGCAATGCAAGTCGCTTTGGATAAAAGGGATAAATGATAAATTTATGCATTTATCACTTTGGATAAAAGTGATAAATGCATGAATGTAAATGTAAAATCTGCATTATTAAGTAGGGCTTTTAAGTGACTTTTATAAATGAACATTTGAAAAAAAACATTACTGATGTGCATCTTGAAACAAAACAATGACAATGACATTTTAAGTTTTATTATTGCTTTCAGGAAAACAGCTCAAGCATGCATTTTTATCTGGCACTAACTTAAACCTTGTCTGTGGAACCGGAGAATTAAGGTTTTTTTATGTTTTAATATTGCAAAACAAACAAAAAAAGTATTCATAAAAATATTTTTTTTACTGGGGTTCAAGACTTAGTGAAATATTATTGTGGCCCAGTAAAACGTCACTTATAAATTAATCTTTCAAAAAATCATGTTGTGTTTTTTTCTGTCCACTGTTTGGAATCAGAACCAGCAATCCCCGATTCATCAATGAATCACTCTTTTGAATTATTCAGTGTCTGAATGAATGTTCTTGCCAAATGAATTAGTTCACTCATACACTGATAATCTATATTTAAATATAGTGAACCAAAATGTTACAATTTTTAGCTATTAGCTAAACAAACTAATTTACTGAGTGAATCAACATTATTGTTGAATTTGATTACTAGGGAAATTATAATTCCCTGCAAGATTCAAGTATTTGTCTGTCACCTGTAGGTAACATTTAACAGTAATTGTTCAGCGACGGATGTAGAGTTGATTCCTGGTCAGACTGTGCTTAAGCCTGACTCACCATGTTCGATGAGGATTGCCAGTATTTCTGGATGGCCGTACTCTGCTGCGATGCCCAGCGGTGTGACCCCGTGCCCATCTCGTCCCGTCACCTTCCCGCCGTGTCTCAGTAACAGCATCAGGATATCCACACAGCCCACCTTAGCGGCCTCATGTGTGGCCGTCCACTTCCTCAAACACACCTGCTCCACAAAGGCGCCTCCCATTATAAGTGCATGAACCATATCGTAAGAGTTTGACCTCACAGCTGCAAAGGATATAAATTAGGATATTAGTTATATTTCACCTCAGATTATGTCAGAATATTGGAATCATTTTATATACTGTAATAAAATACATATACCACACACACAAATATTATTTTAAATACATATTTATGTGTGTGTGTATACAATTGTATTTGTGTGTATACATATGTATATGTGTTTCTACATTTATTCTATATAGCAAATAGACTATATATAGACTTATATATAATAAATAAATAATTATTTAATGTTTATTTGTTTATTTTATGTTTTAGGATTTTTTTTCATTGGATTGACATTATTTTTGAGCTGATTAAACATTTATCCTAAATCTAATTTGCTTACTGTAATTTATAAACATACATACACATTTAAAACGCAATAAAACGTCTAAAACGTTTAATTAATTACAATTTATTGAATAGATTTGGGGTGAAATTTAAAGTTTTTACATTTCTTCACCTGGTAATTAATTTAGTCTAAAATAAATCTGCTTAACTTCTTATTAGAGACAAGATTAATTTCTCTTTTGTGTTATGTTGTTACCCAGGAGGAGGGGAGTCTCATTCCTGCTGTTCATGTTGTGTGGAGATGCTCCGTGTTGGAGAAGAACCTTCACGTTCTCCACATGTCCCGCTCGAGAAGCCAGAGTCAGAGCAGTGTCTCCATCGGCAGTCATCTCCTCCATGCTCAGCTCATAGGATGCTGTACAAGACGAAAAATCCCCGGTATACATACCGCAGCATTATTTGCTTATCGAACTAATTGACACTCATTTGTTTAACACAGGCACGTTGCATCACCTCACCCAGGAGGACGATATCTAGCACACGGGCATCTGGCTGGACAGACGCTCTGTGCATCGGAAGCCAACCTCTGCTGTCTCTTTCCCCATAGGCAGCGCTGTACTTATGCAGTTTCCTTAGTGTCAACACATCACCTGGATAATATTACAGCACATTCAGAAAATCAAGCCATTGCCTAATCAGAGCATTGATATTTAAAAGTGCACACGGCTGATGTACCTTGATCTATAGCAGATAAAATGTTGAGGTTTTCATCACTGGCTGTTTCTAAAGAGCTGCATGAAACAATGAAACATGTTTCAAATATGCTTGAAATAAATAATTGCTAAGCATAGAACATGTTTGTGCATACCGTACCTTAGCGGTTCATTGAAAATGGTGAAACTGCAATCATCTTGGAGGCTCATTTGAATCGCATACTCAATAAGTTGATCTTCATCCAGTTGTTCCACATAATCCATCGTGTTTCGGAGATCAGACACGCAAACGAAACTCCAACCCAAAGAGAACTTCAGGTCTTCAGACGAATTATGAAAATATAAAATTCTGCTTTGCTTTGGGTGTAACTCTATCCTGAAAGTTTTTGATAACCTATCAGAAGAAATGCCATGCACCACCCAGCGCTGCAAAACACAGACTGAGTTTGTTATTGCATGTCCTGAAGGATATATTTAGTCCTGACCCGCTTTCTCTAGACACTTTGAGAATGCGGGTCACTTTGACACGATTAGGCAAGAGGGTTTGAGTTCTCTCACGTGCAGAGGCCCACAAACACACACAGTGTTTGCTCTTGAAACCTAAACAGAAGACATTAAAAACGGCACAAGTCTGATATGTGGTGGGTTTGATTTTGCAGGTTTTCTCAATTCTCAATCTCTCTATGCATTGTATTTTGGCCTGAGCTCAACACTCTGTAATCATATTAGACATTCAACAACTAGAACCACACATAGAGTGCAACACTCAGAGCCCTGAGTTTTGCGAGACATGTGCATCCTGTCTTTTGCAGACATGAGTTTCTCAGCTGAAAACCATCATACAGATACAAATAATGGTGTATAATCATACAGTTGAATTATATTTTGATACTTATTATTCATACAATAAAAACTCCAACAATATAAATGCACAAATGCACATCCTGGATGAGGATTATTTTGTTATATTTAGCTTTTATATTTGTGTTATGTAATGTCAGGCAACTGTTGCTGTTATCATGTTCAGTCTTTGAATGAAGTCTTGGAACCAAACTAATTTGTTTGATTTGTTATTGTTCATGTGTGTTAATAGTTAACTAGCAACTAGCAGGTTAATTAGCAGGTGACCGAAGAAATTCCACTTCTCCCTGAAACGCCATCTAAGTCTAAGTCCAAGCAACGCAGGAGATAGAGATTCAACGATCATCCTCGCACAGATCACTGAACTTTCTCTGTGGGTGCAGAACAGATCAGATGCATTGGAAAAATTGGATGCATTATAAAATAAGGTTAAGGAAATTTAATTCAAAATGAGTCTATTCAACCAAACCATTTCTAAACAAAAAGCAAAAGTGATGTTGAAATTATATGTTCTTTCTGCGGAAATTATACTGAAAACATTAAGCATTTGTTTTGGTCCACAGATACACAGTGATTCTGGAAAGATGTTAAGAGATTACTGATACTGATAATACTTTTCTCTTATCCTATAAGAATGTGATTATAGGTTATTGCATCAAGGACCATTACTTCATTATCAATTTAATAAAAGTTTTAAAATAAAAAATAAAAATGTGTATGCCAATTTTATAATGTGATGTCAAAATCTAAAAAGAACAAAGCCATCAAAACAACTGAAATAATCTAATAATTTGACATTTTCCTATATATATATATATATATATATATATATATATGTATTGATATATATATATATATATATATATATATATATATAGAGATATATTTTTCCCCTCTTCTTCATTTCCCCTTTATTTTTTGTATTCTCTGTTGTATTGCACATGCTGTTTATTAATAATGAATGATTGTTAATAATGATAAAAAATTGTGGAAAACTAAAAGTTATGAGAGAGAGAGAGAGAGAGAGAGAGAGAGAGAGAGAGAGAGAGAGAGAGAGAGAGAGAGAGAGCAAGTGTGTGTGTGTGTGTGTGAATTTTGAATTATATACTGTGGGATTGCTAATAACTTGCAAATAAGTTACATTTTGAATGGACAGTCTCAAAACTGTATAATGCATGCATTACTCCAGCATGATCTAATATATGAAAAACAGCCCAAATTCTTTTCGCCCGTCAATTTCTGTAAAATAAAGATTTTTCCTAAATACCACGTCTAACATTCAGAACTACAAAGTATGAGAGGTCTTTTCCGTCACACAAATCTCTCCGTGCGAAATCAAAGAAACAGAATAGTTCCTAGTTTCCATTTTGAGTTTTGAGTTAATAAAACAATATGCAGAGTTCTACTATTTTAAGTTATGTATTTAATGTAGACAATGTGCAGTTAGTCATTTAAGTAGATGGGTTAACTAATAATGAGTTATTCTGCGGTGGAAAAGATGTACCATTATATAGACAAGAACAAATAACCTGTAGTCAAACACAAAAGTCTGGAATTATTGCAAAAGCGGAAACAAGAGTCTCTGAAGAAGCCGCTGATGGTTGTGCAACGGCTGTCTGACAGTCCAAGCCCCAAAAAACTCTCTTCCGACCCCACCTACACCCGGACTCGGCAGGACGAACTTGCTTCTATTACTCTGAGACTTCTTCATTAATATTTCGTGCTTGCTTCAGCGCATCTGTGCTGTACATACTCCTGTTATTATCATCTGTTTCATGTTTCTGGAGTGTTTTAAGAATGAGTGACTCAGAAGACATTTATGAGATGGACTCAGAGCCCGAGGAGGGAGAGCTGGAGATGCGCTTCATCTCTGTTGGTGAGTTCCGCAGCTTTACTGAAGATTATCGCACATTCAGAGGGAAACTCCCGGCAAATAAAAAATAACTTCGGCGAACGTTTTGCCAACGTTCCACTTAAGTTATGAAAACGTTACCGTTTAAATGTTTTTAAAACTGTGTTAAGATAACGTTCCATTTTAGATTTCGTCAAACGTTCTGGGAATGTTACATTAGAATGTTCTCTGAACCTTCGGAAACAACTTGTAACATTATTTTTTTTAAATGTTTCGTGGGAAATGAACGTTCTGCGAAGGTCACTGGGTGAACGTTTGTTCAAAAGCTCGTTCTCTAAAGTTCGTGGCGTGTATGTGAGTTTAGTTTGTGTTTGTGTGCAGGTGTGGTGAGCTACAAACACGCTTCACAAGTCATATTCACAGCTGAAAACTCATAAATAATGTGCTCAAACTCGTTCAGCTCCACGGAATACAGACTAAAATCATAATGACTTCAACACATTTGCATGTCAAACGCAAAACTGATCAAAACGACAGAACCAGAAAGACGAGTTACACACCGCCATCCTCTTCATGCTCGTTTCAACTCTCTCTTCATTAGTTTTTATGCTAAATAACTGCATTCGTGTGTTTTATGTGTTGTGTGTGTACAATAATGCCCCGTTATGTCAGTCCCTTTGCCCTACTTTTGATTCTGTTTCATCTCACCGTTAGAACTGCACAAACATGCTATAAACTATATTATAAGTTTTACAAATCCAGGTACTCTGATGAATGAAGTATGGAGATATTGTTTACACACTGTTTCAGTTCACCAGCTGGAATAGGTTATTGTATGGAGGCGTTATTGAGTTTTCCTTGTGCTGGCTGTTTTCTGGCCGTTGCTATGGACATTTTCCACCCAGTCAAGCAACATCTGATTTGAGCTCATTTTTCCCACTATGCTTTGCTCTCTGGTTGGTTTGTTCTGGTTGGGATTTCCCTTCACTGTGAGTAAACATTAAATCAGAGAATTCCAAAGTAGTTTAGTAGTTTAGTTTGATTGGTTTCAGACATAATAATGTTTTATACGATGCCTGTTGCATGCATCATGTCGATCAGACATTCATTTGAGTATGTAACTGTGTTATTACTTATCATCAACGAGGGCTGCGTGTTCATATCTGACCACAGGAAGTTGCGTTCCCCTGTTGAATGTTTCCTTAAATATTTTTGTATTATGCTTTTCCCAGATTATTCTGAACAGGTGCCAACACTCAAATCCAGACCGGATGGTGAAGCTGTGCCAACAGTGAAACGGGTTCGCTCCCTTTTCTCTTCACCTTCATAAAGACAACACTATGAGAATTTTATTTGACAAACACATACACGTATTCTACAAATCTTACTGTTTATTAGTGAAGCATTTAATGCAATTAATTCAGTTGTTCAAAGCTAAAGGATTTGTTGTTTGCAGGTTGATTTCAATGGTAACTCAGACTCACTGTTTTTCAACGATGGAAAGAGAAGAATTGACTTTGTTTTGGTCTATGAGGACGAGTCTAAAAATGGATCAGCGAAAAAAGCCTCCGTTTATCGAAGAAAAGTAAGTCACATGAACACTTAAACTCCCTTCCTCTTCTAAAAATAACCTTAATGCCTAAAATCCCAATGAGACGGAAGTATCAATAGATATTTTCTTCCGTTTTGTGACATACATCCAGATATAACACATTATTGGAAAAAATTGTGAACCGGAACTTGGTTCTATGCATCGTTTGTTTTATGGGATGTTGAGATGTGGGCGTATATTTTCATTTCATGCCAACTTTAAACTCTAAATGAGTTTGAAACTTGTCGCATATTTTGTGAGATTCACACACATCCAGATCCTAAAAACCTTAATCTCTAAACCTAACATCCAACTGCAACATCCATCTTTCTTAAGCGAGTTTTATCTTTCTCTTTTCTCATTTATTCTATAGCGAAGACGAAGAGAGGTTTTTGAAGGAAGCCTGATGGATTTCGGCCTGGAACTCGAGGCGACACAATCCGTAAGTTTTAATCCGTAACTCTTCCTGTAAAGATGTTTTTCTCCCAGAAGCATCAGAGCCCAGTTCCTCTTTTGACATTCTTGTAAATTCCTGCTTCATGTATGCTGGTTTTATATCAGTTCCACCAGTAAATATGAACTTCTCAGGAAGGATACAGCGAGTCTTGTCTCAACCTGTCCTGCATGAATGCTATTGTTACTGGCGAGCTTCCTGTAGTGCTGATGCGAGAGTTTCCTCTCTGGCTGTGTTTTGCAGGTGATCGATGATAAACTTTTTTATGTGAAAGTACACATGCCTTTTGATACGCTGTGTTCATACGCCGAAATCCTGCATATCAAACTGCCCATCCAGCCCAATGATCTGGCCAAGCAATCATCCGCGTACAACTGCTTCACAAAGTACTTCTACCCCAGCGAGGACGTCATTGCCAAGGAGATGGACTTCTTCACGGCCTCCTTCAAAAAGGATCAGCTGAACCATTTTTACGTGAAGGACCAAGAGAAGTTCTTCACGCCAGCCATGAGGAGCAGAATGGTGCGTTGAACGTCTTAAGAGTCACTCGCACTTTACCTTCACCTGTCTCTTACTGATATGCAGTCGGTTACAGGCGTACTACGTCCTCAACCGAGCGCCGTATGATGTCAAAGGAGACATGAAGAAGTTCGGCTTCTCCAAACTGCTGAACGGAGGCGTGTACAAAGACGCTTATCCCTTACATGATGTAAGTAAAATATCACCATACTTTCCCCAGTCATAGTTAGGGTTATTATCGTTTACTAACACTTTGCTAATTTAAACAAAATAAGAAATAAATATATCATGAAAAACGTAAACTAATGTTGTATGTTTGTGCAAAAAAAAATACTAACTGTAGTTAATTCAAAATAAAAATAAATGAAACCGAAATAGTTATTTTAAAAAAACTCAAAAGTATATAACTATGAAAGTAAGAAAGATAATTCAGAATATTAATAAAAACATATATGCATATAAATAATAATTCTATAATAATATTATGTATAATTATATTTTAAATGCATATAAATAAATAATACAGTTTGACAGAAACTGTAAAAAAAGGCCTGTGTGCAGAAAAGCTGTGTAATAATAAATAAATAATAAAATGTATAAATTAAGTAGGTAATATATCTAACAGTGCAGTATTATAGTAGTGAGTTACAAAACACACTTTATTTTAGGATCATGTATTTACATTGTACTTACTCAAATAAGTACAGAGTAACATTAACTTACTATAGAGCTACGGTTAGGGTGTGGGTTGTACTTGTAATTACTCATAATTTACTGTTATTACTATACATATAGTAAAGTGTAACTACATCGTGTTATGATAAAGTTAACTGAAAAGAGTTGTTTAAACTGGATGTAGTTTGTAACTGCATCCAGAGTAACTGAGGTTATGCTAATGTGCTTTTTGCTGGTGTTTTTGTGATTTATGTGACAGTGCAGATTTAATGTGAAATCTAAAGAGCCCAACTGCCCAAATGAACGATTTCTTCTTTACAACGAGTGGGCGCATCCTAAGAGCTTCTACAAGATGCAGCCGCTGGATCTCATCAGGTGCGTTTGTGACAGAACGCTGTTGAATTCATGAGTCTGGTTTCTGATTTCCCCTTCAGATGGATCAGACTGTTGACCGAGTCAAGTCACATTTATTTATATATTTGCTTTATATAACACAGATTGTTTCATATTAATGTTCAGTAGTTCTTCAATTATAAAACGAAAACAATTTTATCTGTAAAGTAGCTCTGAATGATAATTAATCAGCTCAGTTTAGTTAATTGACAGTTAATTGGTTATGAATCAAACTCAGTTCAAGTATAAAGCAGCTCTATAGAAGACAATAGTGCCATTATTCAGCTCAATTCAGTCCAATATTGATTCAGTTCAATTCAATAAGAATGCTAAGTTCATCAGTAATGAACAACTTTGATTCATCTATAAGCGGCTCTACTGAAGACGGATCAGTTTAGCTAATATGCACCTGAACTTGCTTTCAGGAAGTATTTTGGCGAGAAGATTGGCATTTATTTTGCCTGGTTGGGTTTCTACACCGTCATGTTGTCCATCGCTGCTGCCGTCGGCCTCGGCTGTTTCATATATGGATACTCAACCAGAGAGAGCAGCACATGGAGGTACAGCACTCGCATGTCATGATGGTTATGCTCTGGTACCATTCACAATACTTGTAATGTACTTTGACTGATTGTAAGTGTGTTTGGGCAGCAAGGAGGTGTGCGACCCTCTGATTGGTGGACAAATCGTCATGTGCCCGCAGTGTGATAAGAACTGTCCGTACTGGAGACTGAACGCCACGTGTGAGTCCTCTAAAGTGAGTAGTCAAATAAAATCCTGCAGGGATTTTAGGACTTCCGTTTCTATTATTCTGTAGTCAATAGCCATGTTTCCACCCAAAGCTGCTAGAATCTAAATATTGCATAAAATCTCTGAAAAATAAATTACAAATGAATAAATTACATGTTGCTATAGTGCAGCTCCATCTGGAGGATTTGGGGATTTCGTGTCTGATCTAGGATTTAACCTCTTGTGTTTGTTCTGAAACTGATCATGGGTTTCCTCCACAGAGGCTGTGTGTGTTTGATAACTATGGGACATTAGTGTTTGCTGTTTTCATGTCTGCATGGGGTGAGTGATGTTACACACAGGTCACATGATCTCGTGCACATTTGAATCCTAATCCTGATGTCATTATGCTTAAATCTTTGATTACTCAACATTGCAACAATGCTTTTGGATCAACATTTGCTCAGCTTATTCTGGCCGAGAACCAGCATGCAACTTGATTAGTCATTTTTTTGGCAACACTTTACAGAAAGGTTCAGTTTATTAACATTTGTTAATGTATTACTAATTGGACCTTATTGTAAAGTGTTGCAATTTTTGTAATGCAAGATTTTGGTGCATTGCATAAATATGCTTGGAGATTGCTGTTTTGACAAAGCACTTGCCGTTTTTTTTAATATAATATGAGTTTTATCTTTCACAGTGACTCTGTTTTTGGAGTTTTGGAAACGATACCAGGCCGAGCTAGAGCATGATTGGGACACGGTGGAGTTTCTTCAGCAAGAGGAACAGCCGCGACCCGAATACGAGGCCAAATGTGTCTATGACAGAGTGAACCCTGTTACGCAGGTGCAAGTTTCACTGGATGCAGTGGATGGATTCATTGTTTAAGTGTTTGACTTCAACAGAAAGCACAAAAGCACATTAAATATGCAATGTGCCTTTTGTGTTTGTTTTATACAGAAAAACGAGAAGGTCCCATATACAGCCTGTGGGAAGTGCATGAGACTGTCATGTGGCGTCAGCACAGTGTTATTCTGGGTAATATTCCACTTTCAGTCTCATCATATATTTCAATTTAGTTCAATGTTGATCCAGTTTAGTTCATTATGAACCAAACTCGGTTCAACTATAAAGCAGCTCTACAGAAAACAATGGTGTCATTATTCAGCTCAATTCAGTTTAATGTTGATTCAGTTTAGTTCAATAAAAATGCAAAGTTCTTAAATCATGAAAAAAGTTCAGTTTAGCTAAAAGCAGCTCCACTGTGTCATTCAGTTCAGTGTCATAAAGTCTAGTCTAATAACTGTTCTTGGCCATATTGTGCATCCCTTGCATTCACATTACGCATGTAAAATGTTTTTTAAAAGTCATTTCATGTTGCATTTTCTGTTCATCTATTGCTTTTGTATCATCTCATGTAGATTATGTTGATTATAGCATCAGTGATCGGGGTGATTTTGTATCGCTTGGCGATGTTTATCACTTTCTCTACGAATCTGCGCTTGGATTTGAAGAATCACACAGAGCTAGAGCCGTTTAAAGAGTATGTCACCCCTCAAATGGCCACTTCCATCTCCGCCTCCATCATCAACTTCATCATCATCATGATTCTCAACAACTTCTACGAAAAAGTGGCCATCTGGATCACAGATTTCGGTATGTCACCAGCTGTAGGCTGACAAACCCTTGTGAACTAAAATAAACCCTTCTTCGTAGCATTAACATTAATTGACTGCATTAGTTATTTTAGTTCCATACCGAGTAAAAGTGTTTAGTAGATTGTTAAGTAAAAATGTGGCTCATTCTGTCTCCATCAGAGCTGCCACGGACCAAAACGGAATACGAGAACAGCCTGACACTGAAGATGTTCCTCTTTCAGTTTGTGAACTATTACTCGTCCTGTTTCTACATCGCTTTCTTCAAAGGAAAGATCGTGGGCTATCCGGGAAATCCCGTGTACTGGTTTGGGATGTTCCGCAATGAGGAGGTGAGACATTTCTGTGAGATGAAGAGGAACTACAGGCAAAAAAAAACTGTGATTATTATCAGAAGTTCTGATTATAAAGTCTGCATGCCAGTATCAGTAGTTTCTACTCTAGTCTATTATTCTGATATCAACTATTTCAGATTTACCCATTTATCAACTATGGAAGCCCCTTCCTGCCATAAGCAACAACAAAAAAATCATGCTAAATCATATTTATAAGATGAAAAGTCAAAACTATTACTTAAAAAGTCATAATTATGACATACTGATTACTAAGCTGAAATTCTGAATTGAAATTCTAACTTAAAAGGTAAAAATTCATGATTGTGACATAGTTAATATATATTATGTCTTTTTAATCTCATAATTATGACAGAGGATATGTCATTATGACTTAGTATATAATGTTATGTTAATCTCAGAAACAACCTGCATCAACTGATATGCCGCTATATTCCTTAAATGCAAGGATACAATACATGTGTGAAGTTTGCTACAAGTCTTTATGTCATATAACATGAACCAATATTGCGTTCAGTGTGATCCTGGCGGCTGCCTGACTGAGCTGACCACACAGCTGTCAATCATCATGACCGGAAAGGCCGTCTGGAACAACATACAGGAAGTCCTTCTGCCGTGAGTTTCACACCGTGAATGAGACCGACTGTGTCAGGGTATGTGGGTGGAGGGAGGAGACGAGGACCCAAGATGCACAGGATGGGGTTTTATTTAATAAAATAAATCAAAAACTTTAACAAAAACTACCCCGAGGGGGAACATGACATGACCGACTTGACTTGATTTGTGTAGTAGACTAGAATCTGCACAGGACAGCAAACACAAGGGGAATAAATAATGACACACAAGGGGGGTAATAAATGGAGAACAGGTGTGGCAAATCAAACAATAATGAGGGAACAATAGAGGCAGAGTTACACAATCACACGACACAAACACGCAGCCAATGCGAATGCACAAAAGCCACGTATCCACACAAAACAAGTTGTGCACAACACAGCACTAGATAAAACATGATGTAAACATGAACCACGTACTAAACAACACAACCAGACAAGAGCGCATGCAGCCCAAGTGATGTCGAAACTGAACGCACTCACAAAACATAGAGCACACATAGAGCATGAGTTTCACAAAACACACTCGAGTCAAACGCAGTTTAGACGTTTGATTTGCCCCACCTGTTCTTCATCTATTACCCACCTTGTGTATGACTATTTATTCCCCTTGTGTTTTCTGTCCTGTGCTGGTTTGTCATTGTTTTCTGTCTTGTTTCTAGTCTAGTACCCAAATCAAGAACAAAAGACAAACACACAAAGCATTGGTGTCCGAACCCGAAACACAAAACAGAAACAGGACTAGAATCAGGATCGAACACCACACCCCATACACAAGACAAAGAATGTGGACAAGAACGCTCACACAAAGCACAAGACAATACGGTAGCATCAGAGCTCTGCCACAACACCAATAAATGACTAGACCAAATGTGGCAGAACCCTGACATACTGTCTGCAGAGCTCAACTCGTTTCAAATAAAAGAGCACATTATAAACATTAATATCATGATAACTTTGGCTTGACTTGAATTGTGATGATCATTTGCACTGGTTATTAAGATAAAAAAAAACACAGGAATTAATAAACACCCATGTTTCTAGGTGGGTGAAGAATCTGATATTTCGTCATTGCACCCAGGTGGGTTCAGAGAAGGTGATTCCTCGTTGGGAACAGGACTATCAACTCCAGCCAATGGGAAAGCTTGGCCTGTTTTATGAATACTTAGAGATGGGTGAGATGCATTTCAATCATTCAATCAGCTGTGAGTTCTTGAACACTGTTGTCTGAATGTGTTTTTTTATCTGTTGCATTCCCTCAGTGATCCAGTTTGGTTTTGTGACTCTGTTCGTGGCGTCTTTCCCATTGGCTCCTCTCCTGGCGCTGATCAACAATCTGTTTGAAATCCGTGTGGACGCCTGGAAATTCACCACTCAGTTCCGGCGGATAGTTCCGGAAAAGGCCCAGGACATTGGAGCATGGCAGCCCATCCTACAAGGAGTGGCAATTCTAGCAGTAGCCACAAATGTGGGTTGAAAATATTTTAATCAATTCTCATTTTAATTGAACCCACATCAATTCTTTAAGGGGTAGTTCACCCAAAAAAAATTTATTTGCTCACCCTTGTCGCATAAATTTTTTCAGATAAAGACAAAAAATATGTCCAAGGGGCATACATAATAAATTAAATAACCCATAAATAATTAATAAAAACGGGCCCAAGACTGAGCTTTGGGGAACACCAGTGGTAACAATAAAGAACATTTCAGATTACTTTAAAGAAAAATTACACAAAGAAATACAATTTTTTTGCACATATACATAAAAACTCAATGAGTTGGAAGAAATATAGAAGGATTTGTGCTTTGTTACTTTTGATAAAACTAAGTTTGAGCTTCGTGGCACGGTCATTTCTTCCACTTTAATAAAACAAGTTGTTATGATGTCCGCCATTTAGGTTCTTTTTATATATATATATATATATATATATATAAATGAATTGAATTAGAAACAATTATATGGCAAAAAAAATTTATTATTATATTACATTACATTTTATTAAAATATTTTATCTGTTTGTTTGTGATAAACTTCCAACTGAATCGTTCAATATGAGTCATGATCAGAATTTAGTCAAATCACAAGCTTGTGAATCGAAATCAAATCTTTCAGAATTTGTTTTTGCAGCTTGTTGTGTGATTCATGTCATCTTCACTCACTGTCTGCGTCTGTGGGTGTTTTCCCCTCCAGGCTGCCATTATTGCCTTCACTTCAGACATGATTCCTCGACTGGTCTATTACTGGGCGTTTTCTACAAGCCCTTATTCACATGGATCAAGCCACACCATGGAGGGTTTCATCAACAGCTCGCTGTCTGTATTCAACATTTCAGACTTTACCAGCATTAGCAAACCTAGTGATGAAATCACACCACACTGGCTCAACATCACCACATGCCGGTGAGTTTATAAAACATAATGTGTGTGTGTGTGTGTGTGTGTGTGTGTGTGTGTGTGAGAGAGAGAGAGAGAGTGCGTGTGTGTGTGTGTGTGTGTGTTTGAGTGAGTGAGTAAGAGAATGTGTGTGTGTGAGAGTGAGAGAGAGAGAGAGTGTGTGTGTTTGTGTGAATGAGAGAATATGTGTATGTGTGAGAGAGAGTGTGTTTTTGTGTGTGAGAGAGAGAGTGTGTGTGTGTGTGTGTGTGTGTGTGTGTGTGTGTGTGTGTGTGTGTGTGTGTGTGTGTGTGTGTGTGTGTGTGTGTGTGTGTGTGTGTGTGTGTGTGTGTGTGTGTGTGTGTGTGTGTGTGTGTGTGTGTGTGTGTGTGTGTGTGTGTGTGAGTGACAGTGTATCTGTGTGTGTGAGAGAGACTATGTGTGTATGAGTGAGAGAGTGTGTGTGTCGTTGAGTGAGAGTGTGTGTTTGTGTGAGTGAGAGTGTGTGTGTGCAAGAGAGTTAGTGTGTGTGTTTGTGTAAGTGAGAGAGTGTGTGTATGTTACGTGTGTGTGTGTGTGTGTGTGTGTGTGTGAGTGTGAGAGAGAGAGAGAGAGTGTGTGTGTGTGTGTGTGTGTGTGATTGAGTGAGTGTGTGTGTGTGATATACAAATAACATTAGTAAACTGTATTGGTTAAACTAGTTGAACTAACAATGAAAAATACTTATAAAGCATTTAAAAGTCTTAATGTTAATTCCAGCATTTAATATATCATTACAGTCAAAAGTAGCTTCTGTTAATATTATTTAATGAACCAATTTGACCAAAGATTGAGCAAAACATTTGTTGCATGATTTATTATTGTTAGTTAATGCACAACAAATGTTAACATGTAATATCATATTGTGAAGCGTTAACAATATTTTTTTTTTATTAAAGATTTTACAAAACAGTATTGTTGTATAACGAGCAGTTGATTTCATGCACACTGACAGATCATATTATGTTTTCAGGTATCGGGATTTCAGGTATCCTCCCGGTCATTATAATCAATATCAGTTCAGCATGTATTATTGGCACGTCATTGCTGCCAAACTGGCTTTTATGATTGTGGTTGAGGTATGTGACACACCTAATGAAAAAACATTCATTTGTGTTTGTGCTTTTAAGGTTATAAATATACTGTTTTGTTCTCCTCTCAGCACATCGTTTATTTCACAAAGTTCATGCTTTCCTACGCTATACCGGATGTGCCGGAAGCGCTGAAAGAGCAGATCAAACGGGAGCGTTACCTGACGCAGGTCATCCTGCATGAGACCAACATCAAACAGTTTAAGGAGCGCATGAAGCCTGTCACTGAGAAGCTGCAGAACCAGGTGGAAGAGCCGGAGTTGGAGTTAGATTTGAATTTGGATGTGGTGCTGTGAGCCTTACAGTTGCCGTCCTCATTCCCTGTGACCCATGTGTCTTAAACCTCAAACAAACAAGGTCAAAAATGTTTGCATAGTCATTTTCATAGTGCCGGATGCTGGGTGAAAATATGCCTTGAAAAGGATTCAGTCCACATCTTAAAACCACTAGTGTTAATCTCTTCAGAAATTACTTTTTGCCTCGTGAGATATGTCTCAGTTTGTCGCAGACAACTGGCAAAATTCAGTAGTTTAATTTTGACAATCCATGCAATGCATATTGTTACAGATGTTACTGACATATTATGTATTATGAAAACAAGTTTGTGATCTTTATCACTTCTTAATGTGGTATAAAACAATCAAAGATTATTTTAAAAGGATTCAAATGACTGCTGACAAATCAAGTTTTTTATGTGAGGTTTTTACATAAAATAAAATAAACAGAGCACTTAATGCTTTTTTAAATATACTAATACTAACAAAAAATGCCTTATTGTTACCATGGTAATACCATGTTTTTGAATATGTTACGTCCTTTTGTACTTTGGACTGCTATTTGAGTATGGTGTTTATACGAGATGTTTATTATGATAATATCAGAATCATACATGAGACTGTGAGCATAAGATGCCATAAGTTAACTTTTTTTATTATTGTTGTTGTTGTTTTAGCCAAGCTAAAATTTCAATCATGCTCTGTATGTTTGTGAATCTTTCCTTGGTTGTTTGTTTTTTACAATATGATGTTTACAGATATAATTATATTGACAATAGCATTTTTTAATAAAAACATAAATTGTTAATGTTGTACAAGGTTGATCTTTTACACCATTTTATTTAAATAGTTTGCTAATTAGTATCCACTCACACAATCAATTTAAATGACAATATAATAATGAAACTACAGTGGATACCGTCTGATGGTAGTTAAAGGGACAGTGCACCCAAAAATGAAATTTTTGTCATTATTTTGTCATTATAGGTCCGGAACAACTTGAGAGTGAGTAAATGAAAGACAAAAATGACTTGAGAGACTAAATGAAGCACAACTTTCCGCTCTAGGCAATTTTATTTCTGTGTCCCGACGCCGCGGTGACGTCCTCACTGTGCGCCGCAGCAGCTCTAGGAATCCACATGTGTCGCGTTGTGTTTTATCATCATAAATCTGTACAAATCAATAATGAGCTCTCAGATCACTTGTGTTGCATGGGTGAAGCGGGGAGTCGCTAAAGAAACGCCTGATAAAGTGAGTCTGTCACGATACCGCATGTTTCTGCACATCGCACACGTGTTCTTTGGGTTTTAACTCGAATAAATTCATCATCACAGGTCGAGTTGAGCAAAGAAGAGCTGCAACGGATCATATCCGAGGCTAAAGAGGAGTTAGGGTGAGTTTTACTCGCTCAGAACATTACATTACCGACCCTACGTTACTTTTGAAAGCTGGTTATCAGGGAATAACAATAACAATATATCCAATATTAAGCATGTCAAGTAAAATAGCCTAGAGTGTCTACAAGTGGATTATTTGATGTGTGTCTGTGTGTGTTTTGTCCAGGGATCACAATGAGGATGAGGAAGAGGAGGTTGATGAAGGTGTGGTTAGTGGTCTGGATGCCAGTGAAGAGGCATCAGCAGTTCCGACTGCAAGTGAAGGAATAAAAGAGGAGGAAGATGTGGAGGAGGGAGAGGATGAGCTTGCAGAGTACGGACTGGACAAATATGATGAAGAAGACATCGGTATGTAAAGAGAGCATGTTATTCTTTCACTAAACGTTATGGAAACTTCTAGGGGAGAATTACGATCCCATGAAGCATAGCGAATGACAATATATTCTGTTTATTGCAAACAGTAGGTTGGTTTTTCAACGGGAATTCTGCTGGTTATCATGATTATTTTAGAAATCAGTTTAAATGCTGCTTCTTGGTGGCTTCAGCAGAACCATGAGCCATCGATTATCAATCTTGGTGATCAGAGAAGGTAAAAATCGTTTCCCCTATGGAGAAATGGCGTTTTATATGATTTCTTCTCTTATGCAGCTGCATCAAATCTTGGAGACAGTCTGGCAGGACTGACGGTGTTTGGCACCAATGAAGAAGATCCGTACATCACCATCAAAGACACTGTGAGGAAACACAAACAAACTCAAATTAAAGAATGTCACTTTTCTGGAATTCTGCATTCTGTCCGTTCCATTGATATGATTGATCATTGTTGTCATGTGAGAGTGTGTGTGTGAGCGAGTGAGTGTGAGTGTGCCCGTTAGAGAGTGTGTGTTTGTGTCTGACCTGCGCTGTGTTTTGTAGGATCAGTACGAGAGGGATGATTTTCAGATTAAACCCTCTGATAATCTGATTCTGTCTGGACGAGCGGAGAAAGATTGCTGTAACCTGGATATTTATGGTGAATGGCAACTTTCTCACACTCTTCTACTGTTTTAGGATTGTTTGCCATTTAAATTTTTTTTTTATATATACATTTTTGCACTTCCCGTTTTCCTTTTTATTTTAAGTGTTTGTCATTTTTATTAGATTTTTTTTTTAATGTTGATATATTCAGCTTATAATAATTATGACATTAATCGTCATACTAAATGGAAATGAGAAATGTTTCTATGTTTAATTTTTATTAATTAGTCAATTTACTTTTATAATTTCTTTTTTATTAATCAATTTGATTATTTGTTATTTGATCTATATTAATTTAGAAGAGTGTGTACAAATGTATTTTAAAGTTTTTATTAATACATTTAAAAGTTATTAACATTTTTATGCATTATTTAGGGCTCAAGGTAAACTAAATGAGAAATATTTATTTAGTATTTAATTGTGTTGTTTTGTAAACAGTGTTTTTTTTTTTAAGTCAACATTTATTTTATAGCAAGTAAATATAATATTTGTCTGATTTAGTTACAATTAACCATAATTAACCCTGAAGCCTTTGTATGTTAGTTTTTTTTATTTTGTGTGTTTTACATTTTTAAATGTGTGTGTGTGTGTGTGTGTTTAGTGTATAACTCCGAGGAAAACTCTCTATATGTGCATCATGATATCCTGCTGCCAGCGTATCCGCTGTGTGTGGAGTGGCTGAACTTTGACCCCAGCCCAGAGGAGGGACAAGGTGAATATGTTAATATTTAGTATTTTTAGGGTTGAAGGATGGTTTGGTGATGTGAGTGTAGGATAACGTGTGTGTTATTCTCCAGGGAATTATGGTGCGGTGGGAAACATGACGCCTGTGATTGACGTCTGGGATCTGGACGTGGTTGACTGTTTGGAACCGGCTTTTTCACTCGGCAGCAAGACGAAGAAAAAGAAGAAAGCAAAGAAGGTGATGATCAATCATGATGAACTGCATACTATTACTGCAATAACCAGTTGCCAACCGGTTAAAATAATTTATTTATTGAAGTCGAGTTAGAAACTCTGAATTGTATTGCTTTTTTGTATTACAATGTCGTACAAAACTTAAAAAAACTGAGGGAGCTGTTATTATTAAAGTCAGAAGTTGCACTTATCTTTTCTTCCCTATTGAAATGGCTTCAGGAACAAGAACAGATGTGGGGGGGGCTTGATTGTTTCTGTGGGGATTTGATTGTTTGTGGTTTGCTATTGGCTGATCTCATGTGATTGACAGGTTATTGCCCCGCCCTCGGGTAAAAAATAATGATGTGCATGGATAAATCATTTACAGTAAATACTACAATGTTCCAAAAAAATAAGAATTGTCCGTTCTGTTTTCATGGTCCATTTTTCATGCTATTTATGTATTCAATGTTCCACTGTGATGATCCATTTTTGGGGGGATTTTTCCCAGGCGGCTGAGCCCATCGACGGCCACTCGGATGCTGTGCTGGATCTGTCCTGGAACAGAGTGGTCAGGTGAGACGTCTGAGCTTTTCTGAACCCCGGCTGCTTTTCTTCATGCCATTGTCTGTGACTCATGGAGTGATTTTGGTGCAGGAATGTTCTAGCGAGTGCGTCTGCAGATGAGACTGTGATCCTATGGGATCTGGAGAAGGGAAAACCAGCAGCGACCCTCACGAAACACACGGATAAGGTACAAACACACCAGGGCTGATGCACACTACTGTTCAAAAGTGTTTGAAGGTCTCTTCTGCTCATCAAGTCTGCGTTTATTAGTTCAAAAACAGTGTAATGTTATATCATATATTTCTATGTGAATATATAGTAAAGTGTCATTTATTCCTGTGATTAAAGCTGAATTTTCAGTATCATTACGGTACTCGTCTTCAGTGTCACATGATCTTCACTAATCATTCTGATATGATGATTTGATGCTCAACAAACATTTATGATTATTATCAAGAGTGTTTCCTCTCATCTGTCGCAGGTTCAGACGTTGAAGTTTCACCCATTTGAGGCTCAAACTCTCATCAGTGGATCGTACGACAAGTAGGTCATGATGTCACCGGGGTAGGAAATTACTTGACTAATCAGAGCGCAGCATGACTGAGCCTGACCAATCAGAGCATTGTGTGTCACAGGTCAGCGATCCTGTACGACTGCCGCAGTCCGAACGACAGCCATCGGATCTGGCGCTTCAGCGGGCAGGTGGAGCGAGTCATTTGGGATCATTTCTCTCCGTGCCACTTCCTGGTGAGCAGCCATAGCGTTTAATGTGAGGGATGTTTAATGTGAACTTCGATCTGGAGTCAGGTGTGATGTGTGTTGCAGGCGAGTACAGAGGACGGCTTCATTTATTGTTTAGACGCCCGCTCGGATAAACCCGTGTTCACGCTGAGAGCTCACGACGGAGAAGTTTCAGGTCTGTACATCCGATGACTAAAACCACGCCTGAAATAAACCTTAATGTAAGACGCCTTGTGGGAAGACTTTAACCACAATTAAAAAAACAATAACAGTATATCAGTTACACTACAAAAGCTCAAATATTAATTATCTTAATTATTATTAAATATAATAAAATTACTGAAATAAAATAAACTCTTTTCATAGTAATACTAAAAATGTTATTATTTAAAATGGGAAACACTAAAACATTCAAATTAAAATAAAAAACAATATATAAAAATAAAACCTATTCAAATAATTAAATAAAAATGTAGACTTAAAAAAACTTAATAATTAAAAATGGGGGGGGGGATACTAAAACATTAAAATGAAAACAAATATATACTAATAGAACCTATTCATTATATTAATTAAAACTATTTTATTATTATATTAATAGAACTATAATAGTACATCAATACTAAAATGACACTCAGATCAGGGTTATAGTTCACTAAAATAAGCTAATAAAAATGAAGAATAAATACTAAAACATTTAAAATGAAACAGAAAATATAAGACTAAAACCTTTTCAAAATATTTTAAAAACTGAAATAAAGGTTAATCCATATAGACAGGAAAATAAAACCTATTCAAAATATTAATAAAATCTATAGTATTATTATATTTGTAATATATTTTATTGATTAATATTAATAAAACTAATAGGATGTCAATTAACTGAAATTAAATATAACATTTTAATTTTTTTAAAAACATTTATTATTTTCGTTTAGTTTAAATTGATATACAAAAAAGACAACCAATTGATTTAAACTTTAACTAAAATTAATATAACTTGATTATTAAAAAAATCAAACTCTCAGTATGACCCTGTTGCCATAGGAATGGACCTGAGCAGTCAGATCCGCGGCTGTCTGGTCACGTCTTCAGCGGACAAACACGTGAAGATCTGGGACATTCTAGGAGACAAACCCAGCCTGATCCACACCAGAGACATGAAAATGGTGGAGTATCTGTGTGTCGCGAGTGCCAGGAGTAAGTGAAGACCGGCTGTAACCGACTCTCTCTCTCTCTGTCAGGGCGTGCTGTTCTGCGGCTCCTGTTGTCCCGATCTTCCCTTCGTCTATGCGTTCGGAGGACAGAGGGACGGGATGCGTGTCTGGGACATCAGCGACGTTGCTGCTGGTATGAATCTCTAGCCCATAGGCTTTTCTTCATGCACTGCCTGTCTGTTGCTCACTGGAATCTTTTTGTTTTCTTCTTTTTTCTCCAGTCGCGCAGGTTTTCGGCGGCCGAGAGCGTTTGGTGGCTAATACAGCGTCCGGCAGTGACATGGAAGTCTCATGAAGACCAACATAATCAGAGGCTGAATCAGGGAATTATGGATCATTGCTTCAAACTGTCAATATTTATGCCATATATATATCAGATCTTTGCTGTTTGATACCGGACAGACTGGGTTTTATCTTTAATATAAGCTTGCAGATTTAACTTTCTTTTCATGTTTCTTCTTTTTAGGAAGTGTATGAATAATTTGTAATACTGATTTCCCATTTTTTGGGATTATGACATTGCATTTGTTATTAGAATAACAATTAATAAAAGCGTCCAGTCAGAGAGAACTATCTGTCTTTGTGTTTCTGTCAGCTTTTAACAAGCTCTGAACATCAAATGTTTTGATGCTTTCAGAAATTAATAGCTATTGAGATGAAATGATGATGAACGAATGATGAATTGTCTCTCTGGCGGTGGGTTTGCTGTCCTCCGCTGTTACTGTAGCTGGATGTTTTCCCCCTTTAAAATAATTGTTCATAAAAATTATCCAGAAATTACTGTCATGTAAATATTAGATTAATAAGATTTTTCTGCATTCCTGGTTTTTAAAATAAATGTTTCCACACCAGTGGAAAGAACTGGAAATCTTTTCTCTTGTAATTTATTGGTAATACTATTCTCACAACAAATCTATCTATCCATCCATTATCTGTCTATCTGTATGACTGTCTATCCATCCATCAATCTACCGGATGTGAACGACAACCAACGCGGATGGTTTCCTAACCGAAGGAATATTTGCGTAGCACATTTCATTATTTTCGCTAGGAGGCGCTCTAACGTTCAAATGACTGAATTCTATGTTTAACTTTATTCAAATATCAGGGCATATTTTGAAACGATAGAATAAAATAGCAAAATGTAGAACTTCTAGACAATTTTGGATTGTAACCACAAAACTAAACGATACATTAATTAATACAGTCCGCAAACGTCACAGAAGCGTCATGTCCCTCCCGCTTCAGGTTCCGTGTTGAAATTAATTTCTCTTCCAGCGATTTAGTTCCGCGAGAGGAAAGCATGGCGTCGGGTCACATCAGTCGGGTCGCAAACCTGTTTAACCGCGTTTACATTAGCAGAAACCTTAAACATTTCAGAGGTGAGCCCTCTCCTAAAGAAAAACTATTATATTCCGTTTATAATCAAGCTGAAGTGTAGCTACAGTAAACGCTGCCACCACAGTCACAGGAAAGGACAGAATTGGACTATAAACTACAGCACTGTCACATTTACAAACCGTTATAATGAGAGATTTTGTGCTGTTTTATTACGTGCGCGCGCGCGCGTGTGTGTGTGAGAGAGAGAGAGAGTGTGCAATCAATTCAGATGTTATAAGAAAAGCATTAAATGCACTGTTTTTCTTTGTAAGCAGGAATCTTTCTGTCATCTCACAGCAACGCTTCAGTTAGAGGTCCATCCATTGAACACAACAGGTCAGATTTTATTATTTAACCTTAGGGGAAACCTTAGGGAAATTCTTCATAAATGCATATTTAATGTTTCAACTATGATATATATTTTGATGCATTTGCAGTTATTGTACATCAGGATTCGTCTGTATCACAAAGTGTTGATGTGTTCCACATTATGAGGGGTTCACCTGCTAAAATGTGTTATTTTCTGTTTCAGTAATGTGGAAATCGCAGTGACGTCAGATGGAAACACAATAGTGTGTTACCATCCCGCAGGAGACGTGCCGTACGAGCTCACACAGGTGCAAACTCATTCCAGTCCTCATGCATGTGCAGAAGGACAGCTGAAACCTTTGTGATGTTTGTGTGTTTATTGCAGCCGATTGCCAGACCCGACACCATCAGCGATCAGCCAGAGACTCACGATCAGGTGCTGAAAGCCAGACTCGGCAAAGAGGTTTTAAATAACAAACGGGCGCCGACCATTGAGGAACTGAGCAAGATGTTCCACACCACCAAACACCGCTGGTACCCCGTCGGACAGTGAGTTTGATGCAAAAATAACTCAGTTGTTCAAAATCTCAAACAGTAGAGTGTGACGCTTGCAACACCAAGGTCATGGGTTCGATTCCCAGGGAAAGCAAGAACTGATTAGAATGTCAATGGGTTTCTTGAATGCAATGCAAGTCGCTTTGGATAAAAGCATCTGACAAATGCACAAATTTAAATGTACAATAATTCTGAATGTTTAAAACATCCTGTTTTTTAAAGGAATGTTTTTCCTTGAGGGGAACATTTCATTATTTCGCAAGCATCAAAAAGACAAAGCAAATTCACTCTGTGCTCCTATATTTTACATTTATGCATTTATCAGATGCTTTTATCTAAAGCAAATTGTATTGCATTCAAAAAACACATTGACATTCTAATCAGTTCTTGCTTTCCCAGGGAATCAAACCCATGACCATGGCGTTGCAAGCTCCACACTCTACTGTTAGAGATACAGGAAAGCTGCTCTTGACTGAATAACCTTTGTAGTTTTACTGAGAATCAATAAAGTGAAGACGTGCAGTGCAGTGTTGTCTTTTTCCATATTCATTTACTTGAATGCTACTTTTAAACAGATGTATCCAACGTAAACTTGAAGCACCGTTTATGTAATTTGGATCTTTATTCTTATTATATTTGTGACCTTTCCTGTGTCTCAAACAGTAGAGTGTGGCATTTGCAACACCGAGGTCATGTGTTTGATTCCCAGGGAAAACATGAACTGATTATAATGTCAATGTTTCTTAAATGCAATGCAAGCCACTTTGGATAAAAGCGTCTGATAAATGCTTATGTTTTCTCTCTCAGGTATCACACCAGACGCAGAAACCGAAATCCTCCCAAAGACCGATAGTTCTGTATGGTTTTCTCTGATGTTTTCTGCTGCACATCAAATAAACCCTTCCTTCAGCTGTTGCTGCGGTGTGTGTTGTGTGTTGTTTATTTATGGTAACCTTTAACCCTCACCGATCCACTACTAGTGGGACACTTGGTGCTCTTTTGTTGTTTGTTTGTTTTTATATCAGATATAAAACTCAAAATTACAAGAACTCAAATCTGGGATAAAAAATTACAAACTCAAAATTCATCCTGAGAAATTGGATGTTGTGTTACCATCCAAACGACACTCTAAATTGTTTTATCGGACTCCTCTAGTGCAGGGTTTCTCAACCTTTTGCCTATTGCGACCCACTTTTTTTTTGTATGACAGTCCTACGACCCACTAAGGCTAGAAATAAATAAATAAAAATAGTAAATAATAAGTAATGAAAAATAATGAAATAATTTGTTAGACCTATACTGTGTGTGCTCATAATTAAATTCACAAAACACTTTTTCAAAAATTAGGCAGACTATGAAACGAACTGATTTATTTATTTTCACTCACGTTCACACACGTTAATGTGACATTTGAGACTGCCGCTCTGAAACGATGATATCCAGACGCGGTGGAATTGGGGAAAGGGCCACTCGTAGTGTCGCACTCAAACTAGAAGTTGTCAGTCTATTCCTGCTTTTTTGTTTTCGTTGCAGTCACCGTCGAAAATCCCGACTCGCAAAGATAGGTAGTGCTAAATGGCAGAAGAAACTTTGTTGCACGACCTGCGCGTTCGAAGCTGTCGTGAGTGACACAATACTGCTTTGCTGTCTAAGTACATCGCGCTTTCGCACAAAGTAATCCACAGGTTTACCGACACATGTTGGATGTTTAGTCTGAAGGTGACGTTTTGATGGCTTCATGGACTCCTTTGCTAAGACCTCACCACACTCAACGCATTGTGGTTTTTCGTCCGACGTAGTAAATCCATATTTAATATACAGTGAGCCCTCGCTACTTCGCGGTTCGACCATCGCGGATTCACGACTTCGCGGACTTTTTTCATTACGTATGTATATATTATAAAAGAAATATATCGCTGATTTTCCGGAAATTTCGAAAATAGACGCGATATATGAACATTAAAATCAGCTTGCCTGGGTGGGTCTGGGCCCCCTCATTTACATGTTCGGCCCCCTCATATTTTCAATTGTTTAAAATCGCAACTGTGAAAACGGAATTAAAAGCACATATCGCCCTCTGCACAAAACGATCGCAACGCACCCCCAAACTCAACATTGGCGCGCTGCGCGGTGCATTATAACTAGTTCTGACAGAGTGGTTAAGGCGCTAGACTAGAAATCCATTGGGGTTTCCCAGCACAGGTTCGAATCCTGCCGACTATGTTATGCTCGCCCACCACCCCTGTCAACAATCTCGCGCAGTTTTGCCCCTCATTTTAAGATGGGCCCCTTCAAAAAAAAAAATCTGGCTACTCACCTGGAACACAGTAAAACTCTCGCGACCCCCTCTGTAATGTTCCGCGACCCACTAGGGGGTCGCGACCCCCTGGTTGAGAAACAGTGCTCTAGTGGACGGAGTCAGTTTCATATATTATAAAATGTAATTGATCTGCACTCTTTTACTAATTTTGACGAAACGTATATCGTCAGAAAGTCTCAAGGTTTTGTAATAGAAGGGTATTTGGATAGAAATGTATTAATTTGTTACAGGAAAACTCATCAAAACAAAATTGACTGGAATGTGTGCGACACCTGGTGGATATTTTTTGTAAAGCAGCGAAACAAAATGCAGTTTTGTGAAATTAACTTCTAATTTGGAACACAACTTGATTAGACATGGCTTTGATATTATAATGATTTTAGAGTAAAATTATTTTCTTAAATATTTTATACAAAATAAACAATATTTAGTGTGGTACATTTGATCTAGAGAAAATTTAAACTTCTATAACTTTTGCATACTTTGATTTTTTTAATGTGCTTTCATTTCAGCAATAATCTGTGGACTGTTTTCTTTAAAACAAATGTATGTCTTTATTCCAAAACAGGAATTACAACAAAACCCCCACCCCCAAAAAATCCTTCCTCTATTCTCCAGGATAATACTAGTATGTGTAATGTTTGAAACTTTGTATTGTAAGCACTTTTAAACACATTGTTTGCAAAGACAAAATAAATGTAAAAATAATTTAGAAAAACGTCAGAGAGATCAATTATTTCGGCAAGACAATTTTATTTATGTAATTCACAGTGCTTTAAATAAGCACTTTTGCAGAATCAAAATAATAGAACGGGAACAGTAATAGAAAATAAAATTAACAATAAAAATTCAAACAGATGTATTAAATTCTGAAAAAAACTGGGAGGAATGTATCATGCGTGTGTAAAAATTTACATAATTCGAAATGCAAACACTGACGACGCGAATTTCCCCAGAAAACATCATTACCCATAATGCCGTATGGAGGAGCGGCTGATGACGTCTTTACCGGAAGACTCGCGCGCATGCGCTGTCAACCTCGACGCGAGGGAGTAGGGAGCGGGCCACGGCGCAAACCGCATTAATTAAACAAGATGGCTGGATTGCCCCGCAGGATTATTAAGGTACATCTCCCACCGTGTTTCTCTAGCGCGTTCCGTTACGGTGTTTGTGCTGGAAAAGAGATGCATTATAAACGCGGGAAGCGGCACGTGCTGCTGCTGATGGCCGGGCGCGCGCTGCGTCAGGGAGGCTCCCGCGCTCTCACTGTTTAAAACATAAAATACGCGAAAATAACACGCATTAAAAGCAGAGCAGCAGATGTTGATTGCGTGGGGTATATGTGGTTTGTTAAGGAACAGGGATGGGATTCTGGGTGTGTTTAAATCCTCCGCGTGACACATGAACGTGTTTACAGACGCAGAGCTCAAGCACTGCAGTGTGAGTGACAGACAGACAGAGAGAGAGAGTGTGTTACTTGTGCCTCTGAATATTTGAAGCCGTATTCTGTGTTTTTACATCTACATTTGGAGCTTTGGCAGATGCTTTTATCATATCTGTTCATGCATTCCCTGGGAAAGGAACCCATGACTGTGCATGTGTCCTTTTAGGAGACGCAGCGCTTATTGGCCGAGCCTGTGCCTGGGATCAAAGCGGAACCTGATGAGGGGAACGCTCGCTATTTCCATGTGGTCATCGCTGGTCCGCAGGATTCGCCCTTTGAGGGTGGGACATTCAAACTGGAGCTATTCCTCCCAGAGGAATATCCCATGGCTGCTCCGAAGGTCCGCTTCATGACCAAAATCTACCACCCCAATGTGGACAAACTGGGGAGGATCTGTCTGGACATCCTGAAAGGTGTTTCATCTGGAGCTTCAGCTGATTTTAGCTAGTTAACCCTGTAAAGGGTTATCAGACATAAGAGTCTGAAAAAATAATATTTTTTGAAATAGAAGAGTTTAAGTCTTTAAGTGTTTTGTATCATATTTGGTAGATCAGGGCTCAAATAGTCTGATATAGTGAAAATATGGAGGGAAAAGCAGCTCAGTTTTATTCAGAGGTCAAATTGAGCAAAAAATATGCAATTTGCTGCAGATGAAGAAAAATTCTGATGTTTGTCATGTAAATCAATGAGATCCTTATAATGGATGTTTGCATAAAATGCATTAAATCTACCTAAAATATGTCTCTTTATAATGCCTAGTTTTATCATTTTAAAACATAAAATGCAATGCAATAAACCTTAATCAAAAGCCTTATCATCATTTTTGATACTCTGTGGTGATTTTTCTAAAAAGCTAACCTAAGTTGCTTGATAAAAATCAAATTCCACAGCAAAAATCTGAAAGAGGATACAATCATTATCTAAATTTAATTGCTAAATAGTCTAATCGCTCAATCTGACGACAGAAGGACTGGAGCAGATTGTGTGCAGCAAATTTGGATTCTGTTGATGATTCAGAGGCCTGTTTGCATGGCTAGTGTCCTCTTCACCACCTCCTCCTCCTCTTCTCTTGTAGATAAGTGGTCTCCGGCTCTCCAGATCCGTACAGTGCTGCTCTCCATACAGGCTCTTCTAAGCGCTCCGAACCCTGATGATCCGTTGGCCAATGATGTCGCTGAGCAGTGGAAGAGCAATGAGGCTCAAGCCATTGAAACAGGTCTGCAGAATCTCTCTCATCTCGCTGTATAACTTCTGTGCTGCCTTGGTACATATAGTTTGCTAGAAAATGGGACAAACCTCACAAAAACACGTTCTGCATGCATTTCAGCCAGAAAAAATATTGAATCCCTTTTTTTTAGAATTATTAAAGTTTATTGGTCATATTTTACTTGTAGGGTTTTGTGAGCTGCACCCAAATAAAGTCAGTATTATTGCTGTTCTTTAGTGTGTTTGAGCTATTCAGGATTGTAAGTTTATTGATGTGGTAAAAGAAAACACATTGCCAAAGTATTGGTTTCATTCAATCACAAACGTATGCAATTTAATGTTCTAATAACGTTCCGTTTACATTAGGAAAATGTTATTTCTGAATGTTTTCTGACTGTCGAATGTAGAAAAACCGTCGTTTTCTTGGTTGTACAAACGAAAAGAATTTCAATTTGATCTTTTTGCAAACGTTTGTGCATTATACAGTAATACCTTGGTTTATGAGTTTAATTCGTTCCAATAGCGAACTCGTACACCAAAACAATTTTCCCCATAAGAATGCACTAAAAATCAATCTATTTGTTCTACATGACCATAAATGCCCATTTTTAAATATTTTTTTGGTTTTACCCTATTCATTGCAGTTAAAATTATAACCATTAAGATCTCATTAAAACACTAATTAATAATTGACAAACTCTAAAAATACTTGACAATTTACTGTAATGTAATTCAGCTTTGAGCAGCGTGTGTGGAGGAGACGAGAGGAGGGGGGAGTGGGAAAGCATGGATTCAAGTGCAAATGAGTGACTTTATTATAATAGTAAAGAAACAAACGAAGTAATAATCCAGAGTGAGGGAATTTTTCTCATACACCGATACAATGCTCGTACACCGATTTGACCCTCCATGCTTGTACACCGATTTGCTCGTATATTAAGTCGCTCGTAAACCGAGGTATTACTGTATGTGCATGTGTGTATGAATATACATGTATATGTATATGTGTGTTTTATATATATAGATATTAAAAAGTGCAGAAATATTTTTTGTTATTTCTATGTTATTGAAATATAACATTGAAATATTTTCTCTCTTAAAGCCCGAACATGGACCAGGCTTTACGCCGGCAACAACATTGAAGTTTAGAAGAAGGAAAAGGTGGCATCAAGTGAGAGAAGTGGAACAATCTCCTCCTGTCTTCTTTTGCATTTAAAGGACACTTTCTCAGACAAATTAAAACCGCAAACGAAAAAATCCCGATTGAAAAGCATCTGCTGGGTGAGTGTGCGTCGTGTTCCTGGTTCGGCTCAGAGCTCATGTTCACTCCGCTATATGATCTCCGCTTCTGAGTTCGGCCAGGAATTGATGCGGCCCGGCTTCCCTCGCGCGGTCATTACACTGGACCCTGTCAGAATGGGAAGCTCAGTGTCTATTACAGTGGATGTCACTGGATCCTAGTGGATGGTTCATTTTTGTTAGTTCATTTTTGTTACGGGGATGTTAACATGGGTTGCATTCATGCTGCTTCTTGGTCAGGGACAAAATGATGTGATTTTTTTTTTTTTAATAACCTTTTCCTTCCTGTGAAACGTCATTTAAAAGCATGCATTGATCCCGTCTAAATCATGGCCTATCTGACAGAATTTGACAGAGTCTGTATTCCAAACGAAACTTGTGTGACTGTGCGTGTAATGGTTTGTGTTTAGGCTGGAGTGGAGTATATGTATGGCTTGTCTGGGAAAATTAAATCTGTAAATGTTCTGTTTTAGTAAAACTATTTTTTGTTATGTTATTTGGTTTGCTCTCTTCATTACTGAGTTTTTTTTTTACAGGTTCTAATCTGATTGGTGTTGAAACCTGGTTCTGTCACATCATTAAAAGGATAAAAGGGTCATTCTGAATTTATTTCTCACAATTCCAAGTTTAACACACAATTGTTTAGACATTAAGTCAGAAATGCAGTTAGAATTGCAATATAGAAAAAGTCTGAATTGTAAGAAATGATTTTAAAGGGAAAACATTAGAATCTCAAGTTATAAACAAAAATAAAAAGTCCAAATTTGGAGTTATTGAAAAAATTGTGATACAAAAAAATCAGAATTGCAAGATAACTTTAAAATTGCAAATTATAAAATAAAAAAGGTAATTGCAGCTCTGTTGGGGAATTTTTTTCTTTATCTATAAAAGTTTATATCGCCAATTTTATAATTCAAAATTCTTAATTTGTTCTCGCAATTGTGAGTTTCTTACAATTTTGACTTTTTTTTTTAACTCGCAATTGCAAGATTCTGACCTTTTTTCTCTCCAAACTTTAAGATATAAACTTGCAATTGTGAGTTAAAAACACTAAATTCCTAGATATAAAGTTGCAAATTACCTTTTTTATTTTTCTGTGGTGGAAACAAGCTTCTATAATTGGTCAGACATCTTTACATTTCTAGTCAATGCAGTTTGTATGAAACTAATTTTAGTAAGCCTATAATTTGTGTATACTAAATTATGGGCTTAATATATTTTGTTTCATACAAACTGCATTTCCTCCAGTAGATATGAATCAGTTCTTAAGTCCAGTTATATAAAGAAAGTTCTGTCTGGTAATGATGTGCTAAAATGAGACTTTAAATCCCAGATTTTCCGTGCTGTCTCAGACTTCTATATCTGAATCTGTGACCTCTGGATTTCTGTATCAAGTTCTCTGAGACCTGTAGGACGGCAAGTTTGTCGGATCTCTCATCTTGGTTCTAGTGAACGACAGGTTATATAACTGTCTCAGTGGTGCAGAGCAGCTGTGGCTGCAGTTGAAGTTATTTCTGCAAGGGTACATTTCTCCGTCCTGTATGTTTGTGTCTGTCTTCAGGCCGTTTATAGGCAATCAAAACAGCTTGTTTCTGTCTTCTCATATTTAATGAGCCGTTTGTTATGTCTGCAGTGTCCGAATGGCTACCATTACAGGGTTTCTAAAGACCTTGAGAGTATAACTTGAGTGTTTGTGTTCGGTCACAAATAGAACTGATTACTATTTACTCTTTTAGTGTGTTTGAGCGCTGACAGGTGAGTATTTCTGACCAGTAAACCTGCTTGAGACGGGAGTTCATTTCTGATTCCACAAAAACAACTTTATTTGGGAGAGACAGTAACTCTCGTTGCAGCTGTGAGAATAAAGTCAGAATAGCCATATGTAAATTTGGAATTCCAAATAAAAGTCGGAATTATAAGAAGAAAAGTCAGAATCGCAAGATATAAATTCGATATTCCAAGAAAAATAATCAGAATTGTAAGAAAAAAAGTCAGAATCGCAAGATATGAACTTGGAATTCCAAGGAAAAAAAATCAGAATTGCAAGATATAAATTCAGAATTCCAAGGAAAAAAAATCAGAATTGTAAGATTTAAACTTGGAATTCCAAGAAAAAGTCGGAATTGCAAGATTTAAACTTGGAATTCCAAGAAAAAGTCAGAATTGCGAGATATAAATCCGGAATTCCACGAAAAAGTCAGAATCACAAGATATAAATTCGATATTCCAAGAAAAATAATCAGAATTGTAAGAAAAAAATGTCAGAATTGCAAGATATAAACTCACAGTTACAAGAAAAAAGTCAGAATCACAAGATATAAATTCAGAATTGCAAAATATAAACTAGGAATTCCAAGAAAAAGTCAGAATTGCAAGATATAAATTCACAATTGCAAGAAAACAAGTCAGAATAGGAAGATTTAAACAAAAAGGTTCACAATTGTGAGTAAAAAGTTGGAATTGCAAGATTTGTAATGGTGTGAAAAGCAGTGTGTGAATCGCTTTATTGCAGTAGAGCATAACTTGTGTTTGTGTAGAACTGATTACTATTTACCATTTAGTGTGTTTGAGCGCTGACAGGTATTTCTGACCATAAACCTGTTTGAGAGTTCATTTCTGATTCCACAATGGCTCTTGTAATGGAGTAAATGTGAATGAAAGTCACGTTCAGTGAGTGTGTGGCAGATGTTGCTCTGATCAGATCCATGTAATCTCATTAAGCCCGTGAACAGATTCACACTTCTCTGTTGATCTGTTGAGCTGAAAGCTGATGGCAAATGTTTATTTCCATTATGCTGCTGTCTGATTAACGAGCTTAATGAGTTTGAGGTTCTACGTCATCCCAAGATAGTTTCTTCACTGACCAGATGCCTGTAACTCTCTCTTTAAAAGCATGACGTCTGCAGGTTAGTTAGTAAATCTTCCTTGTCAACTTTTACTTTGACTTTTGGTGTATAACTTGTGCTTCGGACGTTTTCACATTGAATCTTTATTTGTAATATCTCAAAAAGATTCATGTTAACCTTCTACAAGTACAAATGACATCATAAGGACCTTAATGAAATATGTTGTTCTCAGAACGTTTTCTCAGCGTTATGAAAACGTTAAAGTAAAAAATAACATTCCAAGAACATAATGAGAATCAACTATTGTTGATGTTATAACAATATTCTCTAAATGTCATTTAAATAACTTTTTATCTTATCTTTTGCAAAACATTAGCTGTAGCTCTGTATCTCAAGTATTTGGTTTTGAGTCAAATGTCCAATTACTAATGATTTTAAGATTAACCCACCTTGGAAAGAGTGTTTATCACTGAAGGTGCCTATAGTTTCACTCAAATCTGTTTCTTCAACTGTTTCTTCATGTTTGCACGCTGGTTGCAAAGAAAATGTTGCTCAAGTCTTTCCTTGTCAAAGGTAAACAATGCCATCATTCATAATTTAATCAGATCGGTGTCTGTATGCCAAAGTCCAGTGCTCACCAACAGCACTACAACAAAGTGAAGTTTACGAAAAACATGGTATTACCATGGTACTTTTTAATTATTTATTAATTTAAATCTTTTTTTACATTGACTGCATTAATACACTGATGGTTGGGAATGGTGTACAGTATTAGTTTAATATTATTTTCTGCGTTTATTAAATATTTTATTTTATTTTGTTGTAACAGACGTGACCATTTAAACTGATTTGTTTGTATATCCTACTACGACGAAGGCACTGCTCATGTATATTAATGACTTGGGGTGACGTCATGGCGTTGCCGTCCAATGTTGAGCGCTGTTGATTAATGTATGCTGACGTTGCCGGTTAACCTTCCAATGTTAACGGTTTAACTCATGAATATTAACAACCAGCCCGTAACCATACTAACGCTAATAATTCGCGCCCGGCCCACCGCACACGGATATATACCGGGGAAAGACGAGGTATTTCGCCCGGGGAATGAGTAGCGGAATGCAGAGTTGGAGTTAAACAACAGGATAAACGCGGAGGAATGCTTTAAATAGGGTTTAAAACCGCCGTACTGGTCTGCCTCTCGCTGTGACTCACGGAGCTCGGGCCGTTCGTTTCACGGATTCATCGACCGGAGGACCGACAGATTCCAGCATGAAGTTCAAACCGAACCAGACGCGCACGTATGACCGGGAGGGATTCAAGCGGCGGGCGGCGTGTCTGTGCTTCAGGAACGAGCGGGAGGATGAGGTACGGAGAACTATCGTAAATCAGCAATCCGTGAATCCCAGGATACATCACAACATACAGCGATATTACGCGTGTGCGCGCGCGCGTGTCTATATGTGTATACAGTGTATATATATACACACACACACACACACATATATATATATATGTGTGTGTTTGTGTACTGTAAACATCAGGTGTTGTGTGATGTCATCTAGTGCAGAGCAGGGGTCCCAGATAACCAGGGGCCCCATCCTAAAATTTAAAGTGATCGTCTTTCATAAACACCCAATATTTACACTGAAACCGTTTCTGTTCTATTCCGTATTAGCTATTTATTGTTTTGTACTCGCTGTGATTATGTGTTGGGAAATGCATTATTAGTTTATTTAATTTTAAACAAATATTTGTTTATGTTAACTAAAATGTATTTTTATAATAATTTTTAATCTAATAAAGCAGCTAAATATATATATATATATATATATATATATATATATATATATAAATAATACATTTAAATCACACTTGTGTTCATTTATTTTATTTACTGAATTATTTTAATCTTATTATTTGTTTATTTCTACATTTTTAAAACCGTTTTTCTTTGGACTTTTCCACAGAATTGCCTGATCTGTTTCATGATGGATGGATATGAATAATCGCATTTAATATAAAACTTTGTTTATATAATGTGTGTGTGTGTGTGTGTACATACTTATGTTATAGACAGACTATGTTAGTTGTTAAAATCAAGATAAATTTGGCAGCACTGCTTGATGTATTTAATTTTGATTTTATTATTCCCTCTTGGAAAGTAGGAGTGCATCACACAAACAGATATTGCACTACGCTGTGATGTTTGCATCTGGGAGTGATCTGAGATCAGTTTGTCTCTGTCAAGTGTTCTTATAAATTGATGTTTGTGCAGCATGAGAGCGTTCAGATCCCAGTGTAATCCAAAGCACATCTGCTTATTTAATTCTGTAATCTCTGTCACACAACGCTCCAGTGAGCCTAACTAGTCGAGTTAACCTGTTTCAAGTGCATTAGAAAACCGGACTAAACCTTTAGTTTCCATCCATCCACTCATCCATCACACACGCGTCTGCTTCACTCCGGCCGTCCCTGTGACTTGTCGGGTCGCCTGTGACTTAAAGGCACTTCAGAATGTCCGTCTCCAGGCGTCCGTAGTTCAGTTATGCAATAAAAGCACGTCAGACTGCAGCTTTCTGAAACTCCCCCCTGTTTCTGCATTTGTGCAACTGCACACGGTTAGTCTACATCCAAGAAAGGACTGTCCTGAAGAGATGTGCAGATATTTGGTATATGACACTTTAGAAGAGTTTTGTATGATTTTCTCGTATTAAAGATTTGTTGCGATTTCAGAGAGCAAATTTACATTCATGCATTTGTCAGATGCTTTTATCCAAAGTGACTTGCATTGCATTCAAGAAACACATTGATATTCTTATCAGTTCTTGCTTTGCCTGGGAATCGAACCCATGACCTTGATGTTGCAAGCACTATCTACTGTTTGAGACGCAGGAAAGCTGATGTTTCGGATTTGCTTTGAAACACTAGTACATTTTACAAATAAGAAGCACTTTAAGAAAGTAGAAAGACTATAATCTTTCTTACTTCAGAAAGTTGTCCTGTACAGTACGATATTTGTGTTTAATGTGATGCATGAATACAAGCAATAAAAGGTTTTAATTATCTTGTAGGTGAGCAGTAAAGTCTTGAGTGAGTGCATCTATAAACCTGCAGGTATACGAGTGTTAGTTTTGTGTCAGAGCTTTCAGTCGGAGTTGTTTGGGATTGCTGGTGTAAATCTGGGGTTTCTGCATCACCTCTCACTGTTCGCTCATGCCCGCTGATCTCAGAGCAGCTCCACAAACACTCTCAGCACCATGTGCCAACCACCGGCTGATCCGCAGTCAGTGCATGTCTGTGTGAGCAAGGGGGAAATGGCTGCCCTTTGTGTCGGAGTGAAAGAGGGCAGAGGATCAGTCAAAATCCCTCCCATTCAGCACAGACTCACTGCGGCCATCAGCGACGGGAAGACCTGCGACACACTTCCATTCGTCCCACAATGCATTCCTATATAAAGCAGGAGCGGTGTCACTGTCTTCCTCCATTTAGCACCATGTGCATGTGTTTATGATTGAAACAGCCCTGTTTTCCTAGAACCCGGCTTACTGTAAACCTACAGTACTCTTCCAGTAAGTGACACGCTACTGCTAAAATACTCACATGCATGCTTTTTTTCAACCAACCACTGCAATCACTTCACTGCAGTCACCTGACTTTTTATGAAGGGATGCTGCTGATAGATTTATCTTTATTTTCTTATAGTCAACTAAATTAAAACTAGAAGCATAAATACTTTTGTTATTTAAAATAAAATCTTTTTAATTTTATTTCAGCTAGTTGCTATGGACTCTTTTCTCATTTTCATTTAGTTTTATCTGCATGCACTAATAAAGCTAAAACTGAAATAAAAATTAACAGAAGTTGTATTTTTATTTTATTAACCAAAAAACTATAATAAAATAGCATGGTCTAAAACGACAATAGCTTCATCTAATAAAATGACAAATAAAAAATGGGGGAAAAAACTTCAAAATGTCTCAAATTTCAGTGAAAATGGCAAATATAAAAAAAAACACTGAATGTTCTGTATTGATAAGCTGTGATAGCATGGCACTGGTGTGTTTGAGGTCGTGGTGTTCGGCTGCAGTGACGTCGGGTGAAAGCGTAATCCTATCTGTCCCGATGAAAAGAACCGTAGTTTTGTTTGTTTATGCATTAAACTCTGAATCAATACAAGATTCAATGAAACCCCTGATGATTCATGTTTTACACCCACTTTGTTTTGATCCCAATCGTCATCGATGCGTCACTGAACCTCTTCATCTTCACACGATTGGCATTTTATTACAGGAATAAATGGATTTTGTCCATCAGGAGTTAATGGATCATAAATCATAGTCATGGAGACTTTGATGATGCATTTTCATAAATTAACATCATACAATATTTATATTTATTTTGAAATAAAACCAGTGTAGATTTGTAACTATACTTTGTGTTATATTAACGGTTTCTAATTCAACGGCTGAGAGATTTGACTTGATTTGATGCATTTCTCTCTTTTGACCTTCATAATCAATCTCTCATAATCTTCATAATCAATTTTTTTCCTGTTTTAGAAAGTTATAATATGCCGATGTGAATTTTTCTTTTTGTTTTGGTATTTTACAAATATAGAAGTGATTTTGACTTCATGTTGACTTAAAGATTTTTAAGAGGTGAAGAATGAATAAGCCAGTAATGAGAATTTGAAACTTTTCTTTTTTGTCATTATGCAATTCTTAATTATGTACTTATTCTCATGACTAGGTGTTATACATTATAAATTTAATGCAAAATATAATCTAATTTTACACCACTGCCTAGATTAACTTGTTTGTTTATGTGGTAAACCATCATGCCATCAGTAAAAGAAACTCCTCTCAGTTATATTGCTGATTACTGTACATTGTTCTTGTTATTTTGGGGTCAAAGGTGATGTGGACATGTTTTCAGCAGGCTGGCATTATGGGACGGTAAATTACTGGTTGTGTTTGAGTTATTCTCAAACCTGTTTGTACAAGAGGTTTCATTGTCATCCTAAAGTGGTACTGTACTTCATCAGAGAGACAGGAACACACAGGTCGCTGTGGTTTTGTTGATTGAGTGCTTGAGAACGAGCTCTTTTGTTCCTTATTAAGCTGATGGTCATGTGACTGACCCTGGGAAACAACAACTATCATGTTTCAAGAAAACAACTGTGTTTTAGACGCTGCATGCAAAGAGAAGAGCTCTGAACACACAACCTTAAGATGCCACACGTGAAATCAAAGCTTTCTTTTGTCGATTCTGTGACACAGGGTCAAGCCGGGCCTCTTTGAGGAGTAAAAATAACCTCAGTCTGGCCCAGAGCATGCCAGGTGACAACAAGTGTCATGAACCTGTCAGACGCACGTGAACCCGCTGTGCCACCATCATCAATCCCACAATCCTCTTAGTACAGGAGATGCCTGAGGGCCAGGATTAGCCAATCAGAAAGCAGGATTCATCCATCTGTCAGAAGTCACTCACTTCAGGGTTATTATTAACTATTAAAAACATTTTTTTATTTTGTAAAAAATCAGCAATAATTGAACCCTAATCCACACTTTAAAAAGATACAAATATTTTATTTTTATTTTTCCCACACATTATTTGTAATATATAGGTTAAAATATTATTTTATGAGTTTTTGTGACAATTTGGAAAACTTATTAAAGAGATTTTTTTTTTTTACAATGTTCATTAAAATGAAGCTGAAATAATACAGTATGTGAAAGACTAAATGTTGTCTTTTGAGTTTGAAGCACTACAATTACTAACTGGAAATGAAGGAAAACTGAAACAAAAACAAATTAAATGGAAATGGTAATATTTAAAAGAGCAAAAACTAATATTTATAATAATTTAATAAACTATAAGAAAGTAAAATAATAATATTGACATTTCAACACTCGTATTAATACATATTGTGCCACCCCACAAACAAAGAAACGCAAACCTGGACTTATTTTAATCAGCATCTGTTGCCTGAGACCGAACCTGTTCTGCCCTGTTTCCCGCAGGTCCTGCTGGTCAGCAGCAGCCGGAACCCGGATCAGTGGATCGTTCCCGGTGGAGGAATGGAGCCGGAGGAGGAGCCCTGTGGAGCTGCGGTTCGGGAGGTGTTTGAGGAGGTGCGACAACACATCAATGTCTTATTACATCATATGACACTATTGTGAATTATGTTCATTTTCAGTGAGGTGAAGAATTAGATGAAGGATTGTTGTGGATTTGACTCTTTCTCCCTCAGGCTGGTGTGAAGGGTAAATTAGGACGTTTGCTCGGCGTGTTTGAGGTAAGGCTCTTCTTCCTCTTCTGATTGCTCAGTTTGGACTCCTGAGTGAATGTGTCATGAGATGAAGTGATTACAGTCCCTCATACTGACATGGTTTATTCTTAAACAACAGCAGAACCAGGACAGGAAACACCGGACGTACGTGTATGTGCTGACGGTCACCGAGACACTGGATGACTGGGAGGACTCTGTCAATATTGGTGAGCTTGTGTGCAATTTCTGTTATGGATTTGGCAGGTATTTGACCCTCGGGGGTCAGCTATTTCCTGACTGCACATATATTGCTTTCTCTCTCTCTTTCTCTCACACAGACACGCACAGACACGCACAGATGCTTGTTGTCTGTCTGTTTCATATTCCATTTAGAATTTTAAATTACATTGTTTTATTTTATTTAGTATGTTTTTATTATATTTCATGTAATTTAGTAAACCTCTCAAATTCTTATGATTATTTAATAATATAGTCTACACATGACTATATGTTGTATTTTATTTCACTTAGTTTAAACACAAATGATTTAAGAACGTTCCAAACGGAAGCAAGTTTTTGTGCAAGACTATTTAACACAAATTTCACCCATTTTTCAGAACGCTACCCAAGAAACTGTTTATTTCCCGTTTTAAAAGCAAAACATCCACATTAAAATGTGTCCTGAGGCGGTTGGAGCCCACAGTACGTTTGTAATGGTAATGTTTGACCTGCAGGCCGTAAGCGGGAGTGGTTTCCTGTGGACGAGGCCATCGAGGTTCTGCAGAGCCACAAGCCGGTTCACGCAGAGTACCTGAGACGCCTTCGGATCAGCCGCCCATCCACCACCAACAGCAACCTGCTCTTACCACAGACATCCCCCAGCAGCCTCACACTGGCGTCGGCCGCCCGCAGATAGGACACACACACACACACACACACACCAGCACACCTCCGTCTACACGAAACCAACATTTCCCTGGAGACACTGCAGCTCTCTGGCACCTGAGGGACAAACCAAAGTCCTGTTACTGAGGCTGTGAGGGATTTTTAGTGAAGAATGCCTTAATTTTTTTAAGTTGATTTTTGGAAACTGTTACTGATTGGTTTTAGTTTCTTATTGACCAGTTACATGGAAGTGCACTTCCATTTTTCCCTCCAGAGCTGGGAGTATTTGGGTCGTGACGTAGGGAATGTCAGTGTCATTCCATGCGGCTTCAGTGTTTTACCTCTATGAATTCACTCTGTTAGCGCCATCACGACCCTTTCAGACGAGCCCTTTAAACCTTTCACTGCTGCTCCCGACTGGATTCCCGAAAGCATCGGAGAGTCCGCTTGATGAGATGTTGGGGTAACGAGTTATGAGCGGGAGGGTCGTAATCTGAGCACGGTTACTCATTTTATGCTTTCATTTAAAAGAAAAAAGTTTGTAAATATACTAAAAGACTAAAATATCATGGTTTTTAACTAAAATGCAAATGCATTAATCTTTTTTGCTCTTAACTCTTTCTATAAGGTCTTTCCTTCGGTGACTTTGAACAGAACTGTGAATTTTGTCAGCAAAAGAAAGAAAGGTTGATGGTAAACCTCACGGAAACGGGTCATGTTTCACTACAAGATCAAAACATGCTTTGCTTAAAGGAAATAAAAGCCTATTTTAATGACACTTTCTTCTCTCAAACAAAACAGATCTCATTATTATAGTGCAAAACAAAGATATATATAAATTATATTGCATTTATACATTGTTTTATTTATTGTAAATCTTATCTAATTTAAAAAGTTTTATTTCAGTATTTGTTTACAGTAATAAGAATCTTACATGAATCACCATTAAAAATGGAAAGTAACAGATTACAGGATAATATAAATGTCATTAAAATAGGCTTAATTTCCTTTATGCTAATATATATTTACAGTATAATAAAAAGAGGAAAGTGACCTGTACATGTGTTTTGAGATGAATTTTTGGCACCAGCAAAGCCTTGAATATCTGTCAGATCTGAGGATTGGGTGCCTTCTCCTCCTTTAGAACTTAAACAATATATTGTACTGTCTATGTTTTGTTTTTTCACACTGATAAACATTTGTTGATAGATGCTGCTCTGAATGAATGTTCCTGTTGTGTGAGTGGACTGATTTCAGATCAGAGTGAGATCTTCTCTGCTGTTATCTCACACACACACACGCACACATACACATTTATTCATACACGCACACACAAAACACACTCTCTGAAACTGAACACATCACTCCTTCTCATGTTTAGGTTCTGAGAGGTAAGACATCATCTGACCGTGTGTGTGAGAGAGAGAGAGTGTGTGATGAAGAACCCAAGAATCGTTAAGCGATTGTACAAATAACACTTGTCTTTAGATTACACTGAGATGTGAAGTGTCAAACTAATTTAAAAACAGCTAAATAAATGTACATTTCCTAAAAATATGGACTATGTCCTTTAGTAAAAAAAAAATCAGGAGTGTTATGAAGTTATTTGCCACACAAAATGTACAGTCTAATATTCTGGGTATTCACAATTAATCCTGACACTTTGTGAGCCGTAAACTGCATAAGGCCTGCATAAGAGTGTTTTGGGAGATTTACAAGATTTGTAAGTCAGACTAACTGTCTTTTACCTGTTCTGAGATGCCAACAGGTGCAGTTTCTGAACGTTTACTGTAATCTGATGTACAGATGTTCATAATGGATATTTTTATTTGTCAATAAAGATTGTACCACATTACAAGGAATAAATGTGAATTGATTGTCAGAAATACCTGAAGATTATGAGAGATAAATAACACTACTAGCACTATTCTTAATTAGTCTGTCATCTTAATTTCTAATGGATGGATGGATCGATGGACGGATAGATGGCCAAACAGATAGATATAGATAGACAAACAGATATACAGTCTCATATTAGACTGTCGTTACAAAAGACGTTTGTTCTGCTTAAAAAATATTAATTTATTCATTAGTTTTATATTATTACCATTAAGTTGTATAATGACGGGAATTTTGGTTTGAGCGTTGAATTCCTGTAACTTGTTTCTTTTTAGCGGAACTAGATGTCATCAGGCGGCGGCGCGCCGGAAGGCTGAGAGTGTAACACGGTTTCCCCGCAGACGCAGCTGTGCGCGGCCCATGTGGATCTGTAGACACGAACAGCAGCGGAACAACATCCTAATCAAACCTGTCGTTCAAGCTGACACGAGCTCCATAATCCGTCTGAGTCCGACCGGGGGAAGATGCTGAAGGAGGCGGTAGACGGGCAGCTTACAGCGGTTTATAACGCCGCCGCCGGTGAGTGTGACAGTAATAACGCGACACACAGAGAGATATGAATGAGTGTTTGTGAGAAAGAGAGATTGCGCGCGCGCGCGCGAGTGAGTGTGTGTGAGAGAAAGTGTGTTTGTGAAAGAGAGTGAGTGTGTGAGAATGAGTGTATGTTTGAGTGAGAGTGAGAGAAAGTGTGTTTGTGAGTGAGAGTGAGTGTGTGTGTGTGTGTGTGTGTGTGTGTGTGTGTGTGTGTGTGTGTGTGAGAGAGAGAAAGTGTTTGTGAAAGAGAGAGAGTGTGTGTGGAGATGATGGGTTTAGACTGAAATGAATCTGTTGGAAACAAGTATTTTACTGTTTCTGTCACCAAAGGATCCTTGCATTTCTTGTAGATTGCTCTAACAAAATAAAGTGCGTTTGTCTCAAACTCTCACATAATCTGCAAGCTAATCTTGCTTTGGAAAATGTAACGTTTGCTATTCAGAGAAATGTAGATGTTTATTAAGATGGAAAGTACTACGAATGTTAAAGGGCGGTGAACTAATTCTGTGACTTATTATTTCTGTGTGTGCTAAAATAAAAATCTTAAATACAATTATTTTAACAGTATAAAATATGTATGCTTAGGAAAGTTTTAATTGTTTGGTATTTCTTTGCTGTTTTTTTGGATAGTATAATAAGATGGAATCAAATCAAAATAAATGACCTTCAATAACCTGTGGAATAGTTTTACTGTATGAGTTTATGAATTGTGTGTTGTGGTTCAGTCTCAGTGCAGGTTCAGGTGGAGCCTGTGGGTCGCTGGTTTGAGGCGTTTCTGAAGCGCAGAAGTAGAAATGTGTCAGCCTCATTTCAAGAGCTGGAGGAAGAGGAGGAGCTTTCTGAGGAAGAGGAGGATGAGGAGCTTCAGCTGGAGGAGTATCCAATGCTAAAGACACTGGACCCCAAAGACTGGAAGGTGTGTGTGTGTGTGTGTGTGAGAGAGAGAGAGAGAGAGAGAGAGTGTGTGTCTGTGTGAACTCAATGCATTGACACTGGTCTGTTGATGTTCCAGAACCAGGATCATTATGCTGTTTTAGGTCTCGCACACGTTCGGTATAAAGCGACCCAGAAACAGATCAAAGCTGCTCGTGAGTGATTCTGTCCTCTACCTCATTAAAGAAAATAATGCAGGATGTTTAGCAACTAACATTCTGTTCTCTTGCCTAGATAAAGCCATGGTCCTCAAACATCACCCGGACAAACGGAAAGCAGCAGGAGAGCAGATTGTGGAGGGGGATAATGATTATTTCACTTGCATAACAAAAGGTTTGACTTCATTCCTTTATCGGAAGTGAAATTAATGTTGTTTGTGTTTGAAAATCTTAAGAGGACATATTATGCTGTTTCACAAACTCTTCCTGTTGTGTTAGTCTCTACTAGAACAGGTTTTCCTGCTTGAATATCGATTATTTTCCCCATATTCTCATTGTTGCGGCTCGTCTCTTCCCAGTCTGTCAGAAACGCTCTGTTTAGTTCCTGTCTCTATGAAGCCCCTCCTTCTGAAAGCACACTGTGCTCTGATTGGTCGGCTGGATCAGCGTTTTGTGATTGGTCGAGAGCTTCCAATGTGTTTGGGAAATGTCCTGCCCATTTCAACATACGACTAACTCAAGCTCCGCCCTTTTCTTCTGTGTATGAATTATTATAATGAGGAATATTGTGAGTGTTTGTTTCCAGGAGATACTCAAGACTCAATGGAGGCGTTTCAGGAGTTCAGAAACATTGACAATGATATAGAGAAGAACTGCAGCTTTTTCATGATCAAACAGCAACATTACACTAAAGAGAGATGAACATGGGGAAAATAATAATTAATATCCTTTATATCTCTTAAATATCCTTTAAATGCTTTTTCTGATTGATCATTGTGTTTGTATGCAGCAATAGAGATCCTGTCGGATCCAGTGAAGCGGAGAGCGTTTGATAGTGTTGATCCAACATTTGACAATGCGGCTCCTTCCAAGGCAGAAGGCAAAGAAAACTTTTTTAAGGTGTTTGCGCCGGTGTTTGAGAGGAACGCCAGGTAAACAGGAATCACCAGAGATTTTTATGACGCGTTCAGTGCACAGAAATCACACTGCCGTTTTTCTTCCAGGTGGTCTGTGAAAAAACACGTGCCGAGTCTGGGAAACATGGAAGCATCTTTTGAAGACGTAGATAATTTTTATTCCTTTTGGTATGTGCTATAACTCGCAGATTTTGAGCCAGAATGATTGCCTGAGGTTAAAAAAGTAATATTAACCTTTTTTCATGTCTGAAGGTACAACTTTGACTCGTGGAGAGAATTTTCATATCTAGATGAGGAGGAAAAGGAAAAAGCTGAATGGTAAACAATATAAGAAAACATGGAAACCTTCATCACTGGAAATAAAATGTTCTTAAATTGAAATAAAACGACATTTATTAAAAGCTGAATTACAGTCTAGTTGGTCTGTTTGTGCTTTGTCTTGTTTTTCTGTGTTTCTGCATCCAGTCGAGACGAGAGAAGGTGGATTGAGAAACAGAACAGAGCCTCTCGCGCTCAGAGGAAGAAGGAAGAGATGAACAGAATACGGACACTTGTTGGTGAGAATCAGCTCTGTCGGAAGCTCTTAGTGCGTGTGTGTGTGTGTGTGTGTGTGTGTGTGTGAGAGAGAGAGAGTGTTTGTGCGTGTGTGAGAGGGCGAGAGAGCGTGCGTGCGTGAGAGTGCGCGCTTGTGCCTGTTAGTGAGTGTATTAACGTACGTGTGTGTGTGTGTTGCAGACACCGCCTACAACTGCGACCCACGAATCAAGAAATTCAAAGAGGAGGAGAAAGCCAGGAAAGAGTCAGAGAAGAAGGCCAAAGCTGAGGCTAAGAAACGGGAGCAGGAGGAGAAGGAGCAGGTCAGTGCCGCTAAACACTTCCTGTGACTCACGCTTTATTATTTACTTCAGCCGCGGTGCTTTAAGTACTGCGCTTTGCTGTTGCTGTTATTAACCACACACATTTTGCACATCGCCAATTTGTACTTCACTTCTCCAGGTTTCAGTTTGATAAATATATAATTATTAATTTGTATGTATAAATACATACACTGTGGGTACGGAAAATATTCAGACCCCCTTCAATTTTTCACTCTGTTATTTTGCAGCCATTTGCTAAAATCTTTTAAGTTCTTTTTTTCCTCAATGTACACACAGCAGCCCATATTGACAGAAAAAGACAGAATTGTTGACATTTTTACAGATTTGTTAAAAAGAAAAACTGAAATAAGTATTCAGAGCCTTTGCTGTCACGCTCATATATTTAACTGATCTTCTGATCATCCTTGAGATGGCTCTGCACCTTCATTTGAGTCCAGCTGTGTTTGATTATACTGATTGGACTTGATTCAGAAAGCCACACACTTGTCTATATAAGACCTTCCAGCTCACAGTGCATGTCAGAGCAAATGAGAATCATGAGGTCAAAGGAACTGCCTGAACAGCTTTGTGAGACAGAATTGTGGCAAGGCACAGATCTGGCCAACGTTAGAAAAATGTCTGCTGCATTTAAGGTTCCTAAGAGCACAGTGGCCTCCATAATCCTTAAATGGAAGAACTTTGGCACGACCAGAACCCTTCTTACAGCTGGCCGTCGGTCAAACTGAGCAATCGGGGGAGAAGAGCTTTGGTGAGAGAGGTAAAGAAAAACCCAAAGATCACTGTGGCTGAGTCTGATGAGACCAAGATAGAACTTTTTGGCCTTAATTCTAAGCAGTATGTGTGGAGAGAACCAGGCACTGCTACAAGCATCAGCTGTGGGTGTTTTTCAGCTGCAGGACGATTGGTTGTAATCGAGGGAAAGATGAATGTGGCCAAGTACAGGGATATCTTGGAAGAAACCCTTCTCCAGATTGCATAGGACCTCAGACTGGGCCGAAGGTTTACCTTCCAACAAGACAATGACCCTAAGCACAAAGCTAAAATAATGGAGAGACCTAAAAATGGCTGTACACCAACATTTGCCATCCAACCTGAGAGATCCGGAGTGGAATGGCAGAGGATCCCCAAATCCAGGCATGAAAAACTTGTTGCATCTTTCCCAAAAAGACTCATGGCTGTATTAGAGCAAAAGGTGCTTCTACTAAACACAGAGCAAAGTGTCTGAATACTTAAAAACATGAGCTATTTCAGTTTTTCTTTTCTTTTTTTAAATCTGAAAAAATGTCAACAATTATGTTTTTCTGTCAATATGTGGTGCTGTGTGTACATTGAGGGAAAAAAATGAAATGATTTTAGCAAATGCCTACAATATAATAGAATGAAAAATTTAAGGGGGCATGAATACTTTCTGTACCCATTGTATGTGTGTGTATATGTATGTATCTGTGTGTAATATATATATTATAAATATATACATTCATATATGTGAAACTGATTGATAACCATGTGATTTTCTTTTTCTGTCAATAGTAATAGCAAGTTTTCTGTTTATTTTGAGTTAATATATTGTTCAACAGTTGTTGTTCATACTATGTACTTGCCGTAGTATTTACAATAAGTAGGTATTAATAAATGCACTAAACCTGAACCCATGTGAAGGTCTGGGATGTTGCTTTTCACTTCCACAAATGTGTGTTTGCCATCAGCAACCCTGATGTCTAAATCCTTGCTCATAGTTGTTGCTGTAATGCCATATTTGCCAATGTGTGTGTGTCTAGGCGCGGCGGGCCGAGGAGGCGGCGGTACGGATGCTGCGGGAGAAAGAGGAGGAGGCGGCGCGACAGGCGGCACAGCAGGCCAAGAAAGAGAAAGAAGCGCAGAAGAAAGCCATCAAGAAAGAGCGGCAGAAGCTCAGGAACACCTGCAAGGCATCCAACCTTCCCTGCTTCCTACAAACCTTCCCTGCGTCTCTGTGACGCTTTACCTTCATCTTTCGCTCTCTCTGTTTCTCTCAGACACAAAACTACTTCACCGATAATGAAGCCGACAGCGTCAGGATGATGGAGGAGGTGGAGAAGCTCTGCGACCGGTTAGAACTTACCAGGTGAGGGAGTCGTGGCACCAAAACTGCTTGTGTGTGTGTGTAGAGATCAACCGATATTGATTTCTTTTATTACCGATAATAATTATTTACTTGTTTATGAGCCCAATAACTGATATTCAGAATCAATATTTATGACTGGTTTATTTCCGTTTTTTATTATAACAGCACTGAACAATCTGTTTTTTTTAACGCTTTAAAAATGTCATTTCTGCAATAAATAGTCTGAAAGAGTGAAAAATACACTGACTGTCTCCTAAAGTGAGTTTGTCTCTATTTTTAGCTGTTGTTAAATAGTTTAAGTTGTTTTTATCTTTGAACACTTTGACTCCTCTCAGATTTAATGTCTGTTTTGTGCGCAACTCTCAAAACACCCACAGGACGGCGCCATTATCCATTTTCTTCATATGTATGATTGAATTGATATTACAAAACTGATACCAGTTATCAAAGGAGATATCAGTGAAACTGATATTGGTCGATCTCCGTTGGAAAGCTTTTAAGTATAATGTAATTTAAGACCTGTTAGGTTCTTGTCTTGCGTGTTCTATTATCACAATGTTGGAGAATTGAGTTTTTGTGTTTCATTTGTAGTTTGCAGACTCTGAATGAAGCTTTGTCTTCTGGGAATAAAGAACAGAGTAAAGCGGCTCTGGAGAAACAGGTGAGAGACCAAAAATAACCCTGTTCACTTCAGCCGTGCTGTTTTTGTTTGGGATTTGGAAGATTTTTAATGTTTGAAAGGGTCTCTTCTGTTCACCAAAACTGCATTTATTAATCATAAATACAGTAAAACAGTGTAATATTATATCAATGTAAAACAGTTGTTTAAAAGCTGACTATATATAGTAAAGTGTACTTTATTCCTGTGATTAAAGCTGAATTTATTAGATCATAAATACAGTAAAATAGTGTAATGTTATATCAATGTAAAACAGCTGTTTTCTATGTGAATATATAGTAAAGTGTCATTTATTCCTGTGATTAAAGCTGTATTTTCAGCATCATTACTCCAGTCTTCAGTGTCACATGATCTTCACTAATTATTCACTAATCAAACATTTATGATTATCAGTGTTGAAAACGGTTGAGCTGATTCAGTTTTGAGTTTTTAACTTTTTTAATAGGATGTTAAAAAGAACCACATTTATAAATATAATTACTGTTAATAATAATTTGTATTATTATTAAGAGTAAAATTGAAATTAATACTATTATAATATCTGAAAAACACTTTAACAATATCAAGAAAGACAGATATAATCAAGTTTAACCAAGAAATTTATGAAAGTTGTTATAGTATTATTAACAATAATCCAATTACAATCTTAATCAGATAAAATCTGTAACACCTATTCTTAATATATTTGTGGAAATTGATATATCTATATCTTTCCTGTGTCTCAAACAGTAGAGATTGGCGCTTGCAACACAAAGGTCATGGGTTTGATTCCCAGGGAAAGCAAGAACTGATTAGAATGTCAATGTGTTTCTTGAATGCAGTGCAAGTCGCTTTGGATAAAAGAGTCTGACAAATGCTGAAATGTAAATATTTATGTAAACGCTACTGTGTGTGTGTGTGTGCAGGTGCAGGAGGTGAATGTTCAGATGCAGAAGGAGAAGGAGGCAGAGATCCAGGCTCAGCAGGCGGCGCGCGGCGCTGAACACTCCAGCGGAGGAGGAGGAGTGAATAACAGAGGCTGGAACGAAGAAGATCTCCAGCTGCTCATCAAAGCAGTCAACCTCTTTCCCGCCGGAACCAATGCCAGGTGAGTCTCTGTGGAAACCTGCTGCATCTCATGTTGTACGGATGATCCTGATGTTACTGACTGAGGTGTGCTGTGATCGGTTAGGTGGGAGGTGATCGCCAACTACATGAACCTGCACTCCAACAGCGGAGTGAAGAGAAACGCCAAAGACGTCATTAACAAAGCAAAAACACTGCAGAAACTTGGTAGGTAACGTGCTTGTTTTTGTTTAATGGGAAGTGTGTTTAAAGGTAATTTACCCTTTTACAGTCTTGATGTTATTATCTCCGCTAGAGCAGCTTTTCCTGCTTGAATGTTGATTATTTTCCCAATGTTCTCATTGTTGCGGCTTCTCTTCCCAGTCGGAAACACTCTGTTTAGTTCCTGTCTCTATGAAGCCCCTCCTTCTGAAAAGCACACTGTGCTCTGATTGGTCTGCGTGTTGTGATTGGTTGAGAGCTTCCAATGTGTTTGGGAAATGCCCTGCTCTTTCTACACACCCCTAACTAACTCAAGCCCCGCCCCTTTTTTCTGCATATAAATTGAGGAATATTGTGAGTGTTTGTTCCTGGAAGAAATTCAAGATTCAATGGAGGCGTTTCAGGAGTTCAGAAACACTGACTCTGATATAAAGAACTGCAGCTTTTTCATGAACAAACAGCAACATCACACACTAAAGAGAGACGAACATAATTGATTCCTTTGCATTTTTGGCAGATCCTCACCAGAAAGATGAGATTAACCGAAAGGCCTTTGAGAAGTTCAAGAAGGAGCATTCAGCCGTTCCTCCGACTGTAGACAACGCTGTGCCGTCAGAGCGATTTGATGGTGAGTCTCCACAGTAAAACATGCTGTGAAAGCTTCACTGGTACAATATAAACACTTCTCCTGTTTCCTCCAGCTGTGAGCACTGAATCCAACCCTGCTCCCTGGACCACAGAGGAGCAGAAGCTTCTGGAACAGGCTCTGAAAACCTACCCGGTCAACACACCGGAGCGCTGGGAGAAGATCTCCGAGGCCGTGCCCGGACGCTCAAAGAAAGACTGCATGAAGAGATACAAAGTGAGCAGCTCCTTTTAATCTTATGATGGAATGTTTGTGTTCTTTAACGGGATTGTGCAACACAACCTGATAATTGTTTGCATTCATGAAACATTGACATTATAATCAGTTCTTGCTTTCCCTGGGAATTGAACCCATGACCTTGACGTTGCAAGCGCCACACTCAGTTTGAACTACAGGAAAGTAAAGCATGACTACTTAGCTAGGTGTTTTTACAAATAGCAAAAAGAAATTAGCAATAAGGTTAGAATTAGAATAAGGTGCGAAGTAATTAATGTTAACTTTTTAATAAGTACTACTATGATATATTATGATCTATTTTAATAGAGCAAGTCAAGCATTGTTACACATATAATAAAAGCAATAGTGATGAATTAGAATAAAAGTGCCAAGTAATAAAATAAAAATTTTAAAATGAGAAGTATTTAGTAAACCATTAAAGGCTATTTTAAAAATGTTTTTTACTATTAATAAAACAATTACTAATTGGTAATAAATATTTTATTATGTAACGATCAGTTTGCGTTAGAATAATTTTTAAAGTGTTTTACAGAGCAGCAATAATGCAAATATAATCTGAATGTTTGTGTTTCTGCAGGAGCTGGTGGAGATGATTAAGGCTAAGAAAGCCGCACAGGAACAGGTTTCTGCTAAAAACAAAAAATGACAAACATGCCACAACGAAAGAAAACACACACACACACAACGTGGTCTTTTAACTTTATTGTGTTTGTTCTTTATTTTATAATAAAATAAACATGGAAAAAGCACGTGATAAGCTCTTGTTTTTGTGACTTTAATATGCAGATGCTCCTCAATCCTCAGGATCTTAACCAGTGCATATCCCTGCGGATCTGGTTATAGTCTGGAAGCTGCTCGATCGGACCTGCAAACGTCAACAGTCACTATCATTTAGAGAGCAGTGTTTCTCAACCCTGGACGTCTCTCTCACCGGTCAGGTTTAGTCATTTACCCTCCGTTTCACAGACAAGGTTTAAATTTAGTCCCAGACTAAAATGCGTGTTTGAGCTGAAAGCAGATCTTAGTGGCATTGCCATTGACTCAAGATGCACATCAGTATTGGCATGTTTACAAAAGCTACTTAATTGTTCTGATTTAACTAATCCTGGATTAATCTAAGCCCTGTCTGTGAAACCAGGCCTTAAGGTTATGAAAAATTAGTGTTTTGTTTCACAGACAGGGCTTAGATTAACCCAGGCTTAGTTCAATCAGAACATTTAAGTAGCTTCTGTAAACATGCAATTAATTATGTGCATCTTGAGACAAAACCATGGCACTGACATTTTAAGATGAGTTAGTCTCAGACTAAAATGCATGTTTGAGTTGTTTTAACTGAAAGCATAAGCCTTGTGTGTGTTAAACCAGGGGTCAGTCAGTTACATTAAAAGGGTAGATTAGTCTAATTTAAATCCCAGAAGTAAAACTGGTTAGTGCTAACTAATATCTAATAGGTATGTGTTGAATATTAACAAGTATGAATTAAGACAGACTAGTCCACTTTAATACTCTGAGGATAAGAAATCTCTGAAGTTTCCAACAGTTAAATTGACAAAGATGAAAAACGCTCAAGATGTTCTATCCTGATTATATCCTCTGGATGCTCAATATTGATCAGGTGCATGTGTTTTAAACGGATAATTGCAAAGTTAATCGCTGTTTTAATGTATCCTCAACACTGTTGTGATTTATCAAAATAGCGTAGAATCTAAAGTTCTAGCATGTTTTTCTTAGTCACTAAAACCCACAGCTTCACTACTGGTAGAGAGACACAACCAGGTAGAATTAATTCACATGCAATCACTCTTTTCACTGTTTTCACATAAAAGTAATCTTTACTGCTACTTTATCTGTATCTCATTTAGAACGAGCAGAAATCTGAGAGAAATATAACAAGACAAAAGAACTTCAGGATCCCACTGTTAAGTTAAATACACCTTTTAATTTGTTTCTCCATCTTTGTGGGCCCATGTACTTTGTTTACTATCTGCATTTTTGTAGAAAAACTGAATTATTGCCAAAAGTTAAACCTACAAGTCATGGTTTTCAATTTTATCACACCAACAAGATTTTTTGGGTTTAACAAGGGTTTATAATCGAAGTCAGATGAACTGTATATAGTCAGGATGAGTCTGATATGGGATGCAGCCTCTGTGTTTATGCAACCGGCCCCTGGAGTCTTTACTAAAGAGCTGATGAGTTAAATCAGGTGTTTAATTAGGGATCAGGGTTGGGAAAGTATAAAATGTGATAGTACTCACCAACAGCTGCTATAGCAGGAGCTTTATTATAGATGTATTTCATACACACATCCTTGATGGTTGTGGCGTCTATGGCCTGAGGACACAAGCATTGAGAGAAAGTGTGGTCACACTTTTTGGTTAGTTTGGTCTGGACTAAAAATAATTTATTTGTCCTAGTCCAAAACATTGCATTTTTTCACTGAACCAAAAGCACAGGGATTTTTCAGATGATGTGTAATAGCGCCCCCTATTGTATAACATGGAAAAATCCATTAATGGCATGGAAAGCGTTCATTGTCAATCATGTTCTGAGCCACATGTTCCCAGGAATCATAGCATCACTTGTTTATTTACTCACGTCTACTCTGGCCTCCAGCTCGTGCAGAGGAATCCTGCGACTGTAACACAGCATCTGCCGCCCGATGTCCTCACATATGGGTGTGGATCCTAGCCAAGACACATACTCTTGAACAAAATCTCTTCTCTGATGAAAAGGGCGGGGCAACTTATCACTCACATGATCAACCATCCAATCAAATCCTCAAACAAAGTCAAGCCCCGCCCTACATTTGTTCTTGTTTACTCAGTGTTTCAATAGCAAGGAAAATACAAGTGCAACATCCATTTCATGACTTGCATGTTTGTTGATGATTTACGTAACCCTGCACTTACCATCCAAATGAAGCAGCATGTTTGTCTTCAGTAGGTTTTTAGCTCGGTTCACTTCGTTTTCAGTCACACTCGTACACAGAGACATCCTAAAGCAAACCGTACGTTAATGACTCATTAACAGCTCAAAGGAACAGGGGAGTCAAACCAAACCCTCACCATTCCAGCTGAGTGAAGCGCATCATCTCGTTGACGGTCCCAGGCTCACACACCATATAAAGCCCCCACAGACCTGTATCTGTGTAGCAGGTGTTGAATGACTGGAAACTGTGGCACAAGTTGCCCTGACATGCCATCTGTGCCAGTTTACTGGACAGGTTCTATGGGAGAACTCGCCATGGTTAGGTGACTTTCAAGTGTTTTCAGTGTGTAGAGAGTTTAGCAAGAGCATCTCACCATCCCACCACCAAGGGACCGATCCCAGTTCCCAATGAGCGTATTGGCCACCATTAGAGGAATAGTGTCTGGGTGTGACCAGCCGACAGCCTCCACGGCGATGGCTATATGAGCCAGAGGCATCTTATCATCTCGGACACGAATCTGAGGAATTAAGAGCAGAACACAAAGGTAAGTCATTTAAAGAGGACCTATTCTGCCCTTTTACAGTTTTTGTTGTTTTTGTCTTCACTAGATCAGGTTTTGCTGCTTGAATGTTGATTATTTTCCTCATATTCTCATTGTTGGATCTCGTCTCTTCCCAGTCTGTCAAAAACGCTCCGTTTAATTCCTGTCTCTATGAAGCCCCTCTGTCTGAAAAGCACAATGTGCTCTGATTGGTCGGCTGGATTGGTGTGTTGTGATTGATCAAGGGCTTCCAGTAAGTTGGGAAATGCCCCGCCCCTTTCAACACAATTAACTATTATTATGAGGAATATTGTGAGTGTTTGTTCCGGAAGAAACTCAAGACTCAATGGAGGCGTTTCAGGTGTTCAGAAACACTGACACTGATATGGAGAAGAACTGCAGCTTTTTCATGAACAAACAGCAACAATCACACACTAAAGAGAGACGAACACAGGGAAAATAATAGGTGCACTCAAATCATCATCTCTCCAGCTGTAAAAAAAAATGTCTGGAAAAAAAAAAGTTTACAGTAATACACTTGCATTAGAAATCTATAGCAAGTGCATCACTGTCAAGATAATTCTGACAGAATGAGGAATTAATCCAAATTATTTTCCACCAATTTATGGGATGTCACATAGTTAAATCATAATTCTGCTAGAGTAAATAATGATGTAATGCTGTGTTTACCTCACTCCCGGTGAAGTGGCAGGGCAGTAACGTCTCTCCGCTGTATCTGGCCGGCAGCTTTCCAAAATGAAATTTGGCCAAATCGATTAGCTCATTATGTGACACTCCTTAAAGACAAAAAACAAACAAACACTGGTTTATTAAAGTGATAGTTCACCCACAAACTAAATGTATCTCGTGTCGCTCAAAACCCGTAAGACCTTCAACTGTAAAGTGGGTTTTGGTGTGTGTGTGTGGAAGCAGGTTGAAACACTGGAGTCACATGGTGCATTTTAACAATGTCTTTACTATCTTCCCGTGCCTTGAAAGTGGTAATGCGGTCTATGGGGGCTAGAAAGCTCTTGGATTTCATCACAAATATCTTTGTGTTCTGAAGATGAATGAAGGTATTACGGGTTTGGAACGACATAAGGGTGAGTAATTAAAGAAATTTCATTTTTGGGTGAACTAACCCATTAATGGTCAAATTCTGAGCCAGTAACGGATGTTAACCTTTAAGTCAAAGGAAGTGATGCGGAGATACAGTGGCTGCAGCCCAAATCACATACTTCCCTACTATAAAGTAGGTGAAAAACAGTTTGCAACAAAAGTAGCATGTCTGAATTCATAGAACTCATAAAACAGCAGGGGAAAAGTATGATGGACACTTTAATATCCTGTAAGGCCACAGGAGAGGATTTACGAATGATAGTGAAGCGACTGGTTGGCGAATGTAGCGCTTCCAGATTACATTCACACTATACAGAACATTTTTTAGTGCTCATACAGTGCACACTTATTCACAAGAAGTACCTATTCAATAGAGTATGTGATTTCGGACACAGCCACTGTCTCGGTTGCTTACATTATCTATGTAAAGCTGCTTTGAAACAATCTGTACTATAAAAAGTGACTTGACTTTACCTCCGGCAGCAGCTAATACAATTCGAGGCCCCCTGTAGTGTGTTGTAATGTATTCAACCAGATCCCCTCGATTTATACTTCTGCAAAAGATCAAAATACAGGAACAGCAGATTTTTCATGCTGCTTTAAGGCAAGACGCTACAGTCAAAACCACTGTTTTTCCATTCACTGGTCAATTGTGGGATTTTTGCTTCCATAACATGAATGTTATGAATTAGTCTGAACTAGTGGAAAGAAAACATCCAAAATACACATTCAAATGTTTATTTTATTGCACTTTTATCTATTTGTGTCTATAGATTTCATATCTTTAAAGACCGTGAGGGTTTATTTATTTATACAGACTTTACGGTTTTATTCTTATCTGTATTCTGAAGGTTTTTACAGAAATGTTTGTTCACCTGATTTATATAACATTTTGTACTAGAATCAGTGAAAATGTGTTTTCTTAATTGCAGGTGTAAACTAGAGATGCATACTTGATGTTCTCCGTAGGGCCGAGGATGGTTCTCCCGAGAGGCGTTTCCTGATAGGCCGTGGCGTGCAGGTAATCAAACACCACTTCCTGTAGGTTGGTCTCCACTTCCTGCATCTCTCGGAGAATCACTCCACGCTCTCGCTCGATCTCCGCTTCTCCCAAAGTGCTGTTCTGAATGATGTCAGCCAGGATTTCCACCGCTGGGAACAGAGACTGATTTATAGCTTACCCACAATGCTGTTCTGCCTGTCCCAACGGCCTGGTGTGTGTGTGTTTACCTCGGGGCAGATCTTTGGAGAAAGCTTTAGCGTAGTACACCGTCTGCTCTCGGGAGGTGTAAGCATTCAGATGAGCGCCCATGTTCTCAATCTCCAGTTCCAGGTCGAGCTGTGACCTCTTCCTGGTTCCCTGAAACAATTTGATGATTTCTAAATCAAATTGTTATAATATTTAGACACCGAAAATGTTGCAATTCATCATTTCTCCTACCTTAAACGCCATATGCTCCAGGAAGTGGGCCGTACCATTATTGCTCTCGTTTTCATATCGGCTCCCAGCATCAATCCACAGACCAACCTGGATCATGGGATAAAAATTTAGGTATTTTGATTATTCAGCATTTACTTGAGACTTGTTTTTTTAAACCTACATACATAGTTATATTTAGCTGTTCAAACCCTGTTGTTAGCATCTCCAAGGATCAGCAGTGTCTCCTAAAAGTGATGGGCAGACCAAACCATAAGCCTGTCGCTCAAAAACAGTAGAGCATTGGCGCTTGCAACGCCAAAGTCATGGGTTCGATTATCAGGGAAAGCAAGAACTAATTAGAATGTCAATGTGTTTCTTGAATGCAATGCAAATCACTTTGGGTAAAAGCGTCTGATAAATGCATGAACGTAAACGTAAAAGATGTGACGCTACTATGATCTGCAACAAATTCATTACATTTTCTCTCATTACATCATTTGGATCTATCGGTATTGTTTCAGATAAAGGCGTCCCTCCCACAAATAAGGACGACACCACATGTCCCAGTCTGATAACTTTGTTTAAAAAAAAAACAAACACCCAAATAAAATTACCTTCACAATTTTACTGTTTGATAATGAAGTTCATCATTCACCTGGCTGAGATGAAAATCTCAAGCTCTGTTAGATGTGATGATGAGCTCACCGTGCACGTAGACAGGCCGGAGTCCTCGGATGCCACCCGGAGTCCGGTGTCAAGGGTCGTGACCTTTGTCTCAGGTACATTTAAAACCACATGACTGAGCGCCTGAGTGGAGCCACTCTGAAACACAGACAGCACTTTAAACAATGTTATATACCGATGACTTACTAAGATAAATACAATAAAAACGGATTTGAGTAAATAGAAAATTAAATGTTTGAGAAAAAGCGTTTGTTTTTACGAGGTACGTTTGCGACCAGCGTCCATCTCAATACGTCCAGCATGTATTTTTAGTGATTTACATGACTTCATTTTCACACTTTTGGCTTGTTAAATGATATTAATGTTGTGTTTGTAATCTCTCACCCTCTTAGTGGCTCTTGTGTTTAATAAACTCTTTAAAAAGAGTCTCCCCGCTGCGCCGAGACGGTGCATGGACGCCGCCATGATGTCTGAGTGACGCGATGGAAAAGACGAGCTCTGATTGGACGGAAGAATACTAACGTCATGCGTTATTCAAAACTGCTGAATCACACACGACTGATCATGATAATAATTATATAATAATTTATAATTATATACATATAATTTTGATTATTAAAATAATTATAAAATAATAATTTAATAATCAATATCCATCGCCTCCCCCTGGGGAATTCTATGCAATCTTCTATTGCATCAAGATGTCATGTTTTTCTAGATAACCACCTGCTTCTCCACTGACTCAATTAGGGTCTCTCCTCAGCATCACTCCATCCAGTACATTACCAGTACATTTCTTGGAGATCTGACCAGGATTTGAACCAGCAACATCTAAAACCATAAGGCAGCACTCATACCAGTGAGCCACATATCTCTTGTCTCTTTATATGCTGGAACTGCATGTGATTTTACAACAAAACAGTTAAAGTTCCACACATTATCTCAACATCCTGAGGCCATGCTTTTGACCAGTTCGCCAACCATCTGGTTGAGCATATCTTTATTTTTTACACCTGCTGGTGTTTAAATGCAATGACACCAGCCAAAGGAACCCTAGGACCGGACCAAAATTTGAACACGGATCTGGAAGAACACTGAACACATTGACATGGATTGACCTCTCCAAAAAATTCAGGCCAGTGCCTAATGATCTGAATCTTCAGGCAAACACTGATCACTGTAATAAGATCCTAACAAGATTAACACGGCTTTACAAACTGATTCAGCCAAACACTGTTAATGACTCTGATCTGCTGCTTTTTCTGCAATGAGTGGATGCAAAAGTGCAATGACTCAAAGTTTGATCTGAGGAAATTCACAAATGCTCATCATTACATTTATAATGCGCGCATACATTTCCTCGTGTGTGACTTAATTTTGCGCACACACACACACACACACACACACACAAAACAAATACAATTAGCAGCTTCGAAACTTTTACAACCGTTCATTGAGGTTTTAAATATGCAACTAAAAAATTCAGCAAACATGTTTTAGAAACATGAGAAATGTAGAAAAAGCTTAAAAGTTCAATTTTTATTTAAAAATCCAAATGACAAATTAGGATTTACAGACAATCAATGCAGAGATTATTAGCTGACACTTTCCAGCAGTATTAAAAAGTTATTTTCTGGCAATATTAATACTAAAAAATAAAAACAAAACATGTAAAAATGAGGTAGCAGGTACATAAAAAGACCAGCGTACATTAAAATACTTGCGTAGCTTTGCTGTTCAAGCCAAGACAGCTTTTACTGTAATTCAAACTTGTTTGTACAATAAGTACATTTGTCTGAAATATATTAACTTTATGGCAGTTTTATACAATAGACACAATATAAATCCGTATTCACTGCAAACACAAACAGTATTCTAACCCCTCTAATTAGGCAAGTATTGACCCCTGGTGACCTCTACCGGAATATCATGCTATTTTCTCTTATATTATATCTCAGCACTTGGATCTAAATTGACAACCATTCAAAAGTAGTTGTGCATTCTGCCTAAATAAATTGTTCACAAATAACAAATCTATATGTATTTACATTCTGAAGTGTTTTAATGGATGTTTTTAATTTCAAAGATTAATATTTTACAAGTTTGCCTCACAACAGCCTGAATGTTTTAAATATTCATCAGAAATTCTTTAATAATTTGCTAGTTCTAAATGGTATTAATAAACTCTTACCTTTTAATTACTCTCGTTTTTCAAAAGTCATAAATCTTCACAAATGTGACTTTTCCTTAAAAAGACGAGCTCTTATTGCTTGGAAAAACGTATGCGTTATTTATTTTTTGCAATTTTTTATTTAGTGGAAAAGAAAACTGTTGAATTAAGAAGCTCTTTATGACCAGCAGACAGATTTAATCAGAACCATTTGCTCATGAAATAATTTCAGCAGGATAAATGGAGTCACAAGAACAAATTAAGCTGGATTTGAGGCTTTAGATGTTGTATGTGCAGGAAAACATGCAACAAATGACCACAATTCAATCTGCAATGAATAACAAGCCCTTCCTACAACATGTTTTATTGGTTAAGCACAGAGAAAACTTATTTCAAAACAAACAGCATTACTCCATAATCCTGTCAAAGAGAAAACCTCATTAAATATACAAAAAAACAACTTACCCAGGCCCTGTCTGTTAATTGCAGAAAAGAGCAGATTGATGGATGCTGAACACATACTGTTATCAGATAGAAAACAATGCCAGAGTCACATAATAAAGACGTGCGATGGGAAACAGTGGGAATGAAATCAGAATCATTCTTCAGTCCAGAAACAAACTGTACATTTAACAACAGATCTCCTGAAACTGATGGAGGAGGAGTATAAAATCCCTGCTGTGAACAGACGATATAGTCCATGTGTGTGTGTTTGAGTCAGTGTCAGGACTCTGGGGGCGACGGCTGACTTGGGGCGCCGCTGCGTGTGCGCAGCTGGGATTGGGCAATGTCTGCTAGAGCTGACTGGATCTTCTCCAGAAGCATGTCTCCTCTGTAAACCACCTCCTCCAGGCGGGCCGCAGCTTCCTGGTTCTCCTCTTCCAACTGCCTCAGACTGGCCGCCTGGGAAATAAGAGCAAGGAGAGGGAAAATGCATAAGATTAGATTCTCTATTGGTCTTGAAACAAATAATACAGTTTAGTACAGAGACAGAAGCGCAAAGCAGCATATATAGGAAAAGTGCATCATTTGTTCATTTTTCAACACAAAATAATATTTTGTACCATAGTTTCAAGACAGCACGAATGAGGTTTCGTAAAGTCAGAATATATGCTCAAAAAATCATGATATTGTAAAGTAGTTTTTGATTTGATTTCATGAGCTGCAAAGCACAGTTCATTGCCTTAAGTACATTTAATAATAAGTTATGAAGTCAGAGTTTGTAATATTCTGATTGATCTTTGGTCAATTTGGTTTGTGGGATGCACATCCAGGGCACAAAGCTCCCTTTCCACCACATCCCAAAGACGCTCTATTGGGTTGAGATCTGGTGACTGTGGGGCCATTTTAGTGCAGTGAACTCATTGTCATGTTCAAAAAAACAATTTGAAATGATTCGAGCTTTGTGGCATGGTGCATTATTCTGCAGGAAGTAGCATCAGAGGAGGGGTACATGGTGGTCATAAAGGGATGGACATGATCAAAAACAATGCTCAGGTAGGCCGTGGCATTTAAACGATGCCCAATTGGCACTAAGGGGCCTAAAGTGTGGCAAGAAAACATCCCCCACACCATTACACCACCACCACCAGCCTGCACAGTGGTAACAAGACATGATGGATCCATGTTCTCATTCTGTTTATGCAAAAATCTGACTCTACCATCTGAATGTCACAACAGAAATCAAGACTTATCAGACCAGGCAACATTTTTCCAGTCTTTAAATCTCCAATTTTGGTGTGCTCGTTAAAAAGCAGCATAAACGCACCTGCAGTGCAGCCGTTGATTCTTCACTCGGCAGAGAGTCGATCAGCACATCAACGTCTTTTGCTGTTCTTGCGATCAGTGCGGCAAACAGCTGAGCGTATTCTATAACAACATGATAACATGTCAACAACACAAAAAAAACAACTAAACAACAACATAAGATATTTCGCCTAGGGAACTCGACACTGAAAACACGACTACACAAGTCGACTACACAAGAAAAATAATACACACGATTTTATATTTCACATAACTCTTAATTTTACATTTAAATTTTTTATAAAACATTAAATTAAGACATCTGGGGGGAAAAATATGAGCAGAAACAAAATCTTTACCATTCATGCATTTGTCAGACGCTTTTATCCAAAGTAACTTGCATTGCATTCAAGAAACACATTGAAATTCTAATCAGTTCTTGTTTTCCCTGGGGATCGAACCTATGAGCTTGATGTTGCAAGCGCTATTTTCTACTGTTTGAGACACAGGAAATATTTGTGCACCTTCTGTGGGGTTGGAGGGCTGGTCTTTGTTGATGGCGGTCTGGATGTTGCTGAATGAGGCCGGTGGTGCGCACTGTTGCAGGACGCCGATCGCATTACAGAACTGATCGGCCAGCTGAAACACATCACATTTATATTTTTACATTCATACATTTATCAGACACTTTTATCAAAAGTGACTTGCATTGTATTCAAGAAACACATTGGTATTCTAATCAGTTCTCGTTTTCCCTGGGAATCGAACCCATAACCTTGATGCTGCAAGTGCCACACTCTACTGTTTGAGCTGCAGGAAAGCAATAACATCAAAGCAATAACTCAAACACACAGCCCAATATGACAAAATACCTATGCCATCGATTTACTGGAGAATTGTCTTCGCAACACGATAAAACATGAGGAACATTTTTTAACATTTTTTCATATTTTATAACACCTCATTAGTTAATGCATTAACTAAACTAACATTAACAATGAACAACAAACCATTTTTGCAATCTTTGGTTATGTTAGTTAATAAATATACAAACTGTTCATTAAGTCACATTAGTTTAGATCCACTAAATAATATTATCAGATATGTTTAATTTTAATAATGTGTATCAGGAAATATTGGAATTACCATTAACTAATTCTGATGAAAATATACTTTAAATTTTTTTTTCATTGTTAGTTCATAAAGTTACTGAATGTAACTTTTGCTAATTATTTTTAAACAAATAAATACATGTTGTAAATTATTGTAAGTGTCACCATGCTTTTTTTTATATATATATACAGTGGCTGTGTCCGAAATCACATACTCTATTGAGTAGGTACTTCTTGTGAATAAGTGTGCATTGTATGAGCACTAAAAAATGTTCTGTATAGTGTGAATGCAACAATTTGGTAAGTCAAAAATAAATAAAAATAAGAACTAAGTAATTGCATATTATAAAGAGACTGTATACAAGGAAAATTACTTTTATATTATTAATATAGAAATAAATAGTGTATCAAGGTTGTATTTAATTCAAAATTAATTTAGAAAAATTGTGTTTTAATCCAATTTATTGTGTTTATAACAGCTAGTACTTCATGCATATTATTCCCCATTAAAACACACTTTAAAATAACATCTACTAATTAAAGCATGTGCTTCTTTTTGCACAAATTACTGATCAAACTTGAATTGTTATTCATTCACACGTGAATGCAACGCTAAAACCTCACTTAACATCACCTCTCACTCATAACATGACTTCATGAACCAGACTAGCTAGCGAATGCGATTTGACGTTATTTTCCGTCTTCTACAACCATAAATCACGAATTAAAACGATAAAATCATCTTACGGAGTTCACAGCATCCTGAAGCTGCGTTAACCGGTCCGCCATGTTGGCTCTCTTTCCTCTTCCGGTCCAGTTCAAAGTGAGATCACGTGACACAAAGTAGTCGCGCACGCGCACAACAGCGCTACTTTTTTTCCACTCAAAAGTTGTTGAGCGGAAACGGAGGAGAAACGCGAGCAGCAATATGAGTCCCTGCTGATAATGTGTGTTTATGTCATGCATTGATCCCTGAAAATGCCAGTGAGGAGAGAGTGTTTGGTTTGGCTGGTCTTGTGGTGTGTCGGGCGCGCGCAGGACGAGAGTGAGTAAACAAACATTACACATCTTTATCATAATCACAAATGAGAATCTGTAATGTGCATCAACTGCTCTACACGCACTCATAATAAAACCACACAAACACACCTAGTATACATGCATTTCAAAGCAGTTTTATAGAAAATGTATGTATTTATATGATATTTTACAGGTTATTATGTCCATGCAATACTCAAATTTCATAAATATACTGTCTTAAGCTCATACAAATCATGAATATATTATTTTAGGCAGAAATAATGAGCTCGTTGAAGTTTAACATTTTTTTGTGGACATAATGGTACAATATATATAAAATATGGCAAGTGGTGCGTGAAATCTGACATTTGATGTAATAGACAGGGACATTTATTGTAAATCTAAGCGTAATATTAAGAAAAAGACTTGAGATATGATTGTAATCACTTCAAAAAAGACAGCAACAAGTACAGCTCAAGTCTGTCATATAGACCACATAAAACTATAATGAGAACATTATATTTATGTGTTTGGGAAATGGCTTTTGTTTTTGTAATCAGGATCTCAATAATTATATACAAATCTGGATTTAGATTTATCGAGAATATGGAGGTCAAACTCGAGGAACTGATCAAAATTGTTCAAGTTGATGTAGATGCTGATATTTAATGGCCAAAAAGTATTCCAGGTATAAATCTTGAGATCTTTATAACCATAAGATAGTAGATACTGGCATAAAATGCAAATACGTATCAGTCATCACTCTATATCTGCTAATAATATGCCTTATTATATATATATATATATATATATATATATATTTATTATTATTATATGCCTTATTATCAGTTTTGTGATCAAAGCTCTGTAGTTTAATACAATGATGATTGACAGATGAACAAAGAAACAAATAATCCTTCTTCAAAATCCTGATGATCATGTTTGAAACTCGAAGATTTTTCACAAAAAAGATGTATGAATAATCAAGTAAACCAAATATTTAATTTTGAAATATTACCAACAATATGAAAATTATTCTTAAATGTACTTTATAAAAATCAGTAAGGACTCACAAGAAGCACAAGCTGAAGATTTCCTTTTGTACAATTATACTAAAAGATTGTACCGGTGTTGCGTTTTCCTTCAGGCTTTTTTCCCCTTTTAATAAACTACATTCCTGCTTACGGTGCATCGACAACAATGAAACAGAGCAACAATCCATGAGATGTGATTTAGAAACTATTTCTACATTCCTGAGAGAGAGAAACGGATAGAGAGAGTTAGAGACTGATTATTCCAGAGCAGTGAAGTGATTTCTGTCTTCAAGATCTCCGCAGAGCTCAAAGCACATTATTTGCAGACATTAAAACTGCTAAAAGATGTAGAATACACTTTAGAGAACGCATTTTAGCGGCTTCCTACCTCTATTCTGCCTGTAAAGGTGCTTTGGTTTTCTGCAGGTATGAGTCATTGTGAAATTGTTACATGATTCTCGGGTAAGATTTCACACTTAGGCAGGAAGTCAGAGCTTCTTACTTCACAAATCACATAAACTGTCAAAAGCCACTTCCTCATATGATTGGAAGAGAATGAGTTGTATATCTAGTAAGAAATGTCATAAATGAACTGGGTTTCTGTGCAAAAACATCCCTTTTTTATTTATATATTATTTTAGAATATTTCACAGATAACATCAATACTTTAAACAGTAGAAACTGTATGAAAAAAGTGAAATTTACAGGGATGTTTTTTCTTTTGCCCCAGTATATAATGCTTCTTGCACAGAGAAATTAATAGAGGGGAAATTAATCAGATTTTCTTTCTTTTTTTTTCATAATTGTAATTGAGTCACAGTGTATGTGTGTGTGTATATATATATATATATATAATTTTTTTTTTTTTTTTTTACCTTTTATAATAATGTTAACATTTTACATTCAAGCATTTATTAGACGCTTTTATCCAAAGTGACTTGCATTGCATTCAAGAAACACATTGACATTCTAATCAGTTCTTGCTTTCCCTGAGAATCGAACCCATGACCTTGATGTTGCAAGCGCCAGCCTCTACTGTTTGAGCTACAGAAAAGCTGGTAAAAACTGAGACCGATAAGAATGTATTCTTGCGTGTTTTGCAGACCGTGTGGTGTTTTCTTTGGGAACCTTCCAAAATGTGAGTGTCCCAGTGAACGGGACGGTTCAAGCTGTTGTTTCCCGGATTCCCACTGACGTTTCCTTCATAACGCTGCAGTTTCACACACAACACCACAATGTTACACTCTCGTATACACGGGTAAGTTATTACACACACACAGAGCACTGACATACACGAGTACAAAGTATACACACACACACACAGAGTCCTGACATACACAAGGAAGAAACACACACCACACTGACATACAGGAGTACGAAATACACACACACAAAGCACTGACTTACACCAGGAAGAAACGCACACACACCACTGACATACATGAGTACGAAATGCGCACACACACACACACACACACAGAGCACTGACATACACAAGGAAGAAATACACATATACAACACTGACCCAGCAAGACTGAGCAAGACATCATGTGAGAGTTTAATCACAAGCTCTGATCTCAACTCTCTCTCTCTCTCACACACACACACACACACACACACACACACCGCCATGCATTCTATTCATAATGCCAGTAATCATGCAGCTGTACTGCACTGAGCACAAGTTCAGACATGTGCTTACAGTCAACATGAAATGTTGTTTAAAGAGTACATAAATATTTGTGTGTTTTTGGGGTATTGGTCAGGTCCCTCTTTATGGATTCTCGGTCACAGCAGTAGATGCTGGACTGTTGTCCACCCTGATACCAACACAAACCACTCTCTCCTGGTTCCTGAAGACACCAAACGGGAGTCTGGAGGACGCCGCAGGAGTCGGTGTGATTCTGCCGTACACCAGCACTGGTTAGAGAACCAACGCTTTACCTGCGCGCCACAAACACACACACTCTCATTTACAGACTATTGACTAGAATAGAGGTTATTCAGCGTGTATGTGAAATATTTTGTTGTGTGCAGATCCCGTTCCAGGAGCTTGTAATCAGGAATTTGCGCTGGACATTGATCCAAATATCTACCTGCTATACAACTTGTTTGTGACCACGATCACATTTGCACCTGCTAACATCGGATATGAAAGGTGAGAGAAATGTAATGAAGTCATGAACGTATGTGCATCAAAGATTCTCATAAATGCATGTTGCTATTGTCCACTGCATTGCAAAAAAAATGAACAAATGTATTATACGGTGTAAAGTTCATTACACAAATATACACATAAGTAAATGCACAGTAATTTGCATTTGCACTACCCATCGAACACGTATATGACAAATATAACAAAGCCGTATATAACAAAGCCGTTTGGTTTGTTATATCTGAGAGCTCTCAAGATGAAAGCATCACATTTGTGTCAAAGCCTCGGGATCTATGGAAGACCATTTGTGCCACGTACAGTTACAACTTCTACTGTACGTGATCTCTCAGCTTTAAGCCTCTATCACAGGAGAGCAACTGCCGTAATAATTAAGACAAGCGTCTTATCATAGGATAAGCATGCGACAGTCTCATTAATTATTTTGAGACAGGAATCATTGATGTGCTATAATGTGAAAGAACTTCACATTCTGATGGTTTTAAAACCAGGAGATGAAAATAGTGGAGAAAAAAACTCAAAACTACATTAAACAATTAAATTTAAAAAGTTAGTCAATGGATGCTGTGATGTGCAAAACAAACAAACTGTAACTCTGTTACAGTCGGCATTAAACTGAAATCTTTTCTTTTCTATTGTGACGTATATTTGAGTGAAACGGCATCGCAAACAAGAACAAATGTTGGGCGGGGCTTGATTTTGTCTGATTTGGTCGCCCTGCCCTCATCGTCAGAGAAGAGAAAGATGCGGCAAGATACTGGGAAATTATTTTGATTAAACATTACAAGAAGTTACAAAAAAAAAAAAGTGCACAAATAAATAATTTAATTTCAACACTGCAATGTTCTCTTTTTTTCAGAGGTGAAAATCCCCCCGCGTGTGACATGGACATGGGTGCCAACACTCGTTGGCGTCTGGTTTATGACGTATATCAGTACTTCCTGCCGGAAGGCGATCTGTCGGAGCAGAGTCTGATTAGGAGCATAGAGAGAGTCGGCAATGTGCAGAACCTACAGGATAACAGCAGAAAAGTGTGTGAAATCTCTTACAACTTTCTGGTATCTGTTAAGTCATTTTAGTGCGTTTTCATATCTGGAGCGTTAGTTTCAGAACCCAGTGCATTTGTTTTGTTTATTCATACATGCCAGTCACGCTCATCAACTGTTTTCAACATTGATAAATGTTTGTTGAGCAGCAAATCATCATATCAGAGTGGTTTGTGGAGATCATGTGACACTGAAGACTGGAGTAATGATGCTGAAAATACAGCTTTAATAACCGGAATAAATGACACTTTACTAGATATTCACATAGAAAACAGCTGTTTTACATTGATATAATATTACACTGTTTTTCTGTATTTATGATTAATAAATTCAGCTTTAATCACAGGAATAAATTACACTTTACTATATATATATATATATATATATATATATATATATATATATATATATATATATATATATATATATATATATATATATATATATATATATATATATATATAATGCTCTGTGAACTAAGATGAATATGAATAACTGCTGTAAAATGTATTCTTTTGTTATAATTTCATGTTAGTTTCATCGTGTAACTAATGAGGAGTGTTTCTGATTGGTTTATTCCTGACTCTTCTCTTTCAGGTGGTGTCTTTATCCTCTCACGACCGGACGCAGTTCTCCTTCAACTCTTTGCCGGGTCAGGGAGTGATTTTCTCTGTGGTTGTGAGAGATCCACTACTCAATACCTCGTCCTCCTACATCCCCGTTCACACCTACGCCTGCAGCTTCAACTCCACGCTGGACGGATGCACAGATTTAGGTCAGAAAACAAACCACTTCTTGCGAAGATTCGCTCTGCATCATTTTATTCATAAATTTAGACATTCATTTAATATGTTAAGCTCCTTCAGTTCTTTAGTTTATAGTTTTCTGTGACGGGTCTATGCTATGACTGGGCATTTAAATGTGTTTTCATTTATTTTGGGGTACAATATTTTTTTTTTTCCTCGCTATATATTGAATATTTGAAAGTCAGTCAGTTGTTTTTTAAATGTGCTACAAAAAAGGTTGATTGATTGATGATATCATATTGTGAATGTATTGAAAGAGAGAAGAGCTCAAAACTGCTTTCTCTCTCGCTTTGGCAGGGAAAGTTTCCACTAAAGTGTTTTTCACTTTGATTGGTTTGGCTGGGCTGTTTGTGTGTTTTGTGGGCCATCGCTTCTTCAAATGTGGTAAGTGATATTTTTCTTTCCTTTTTTAGAAACACATCTTGTTACTTCTATTAATATCCATTGACCTACTAGATATTATTATTATTATATAAGTATTTTAGGTCTGGGAAAGTCTTGGCCTCACAAATTAATAATTAATTCCCACGACTTACTAATACATCAGCGTATTATCACAGTATAAACATTTTACCAGAATCCGTTTACTAAATCAAGGGAACAAATTATTATATTGTGCACATTTTAGAAAAATGGGACCGAATTCTTAATTCATGGCCATGAGATGTTATATATATATATATTTTGTCTGGATGTCATGAAATAAAAATAAAAAAAACAATAGACTTTTTTTTTTTTTAATTAAAAAATTAAAAATGTATATAAAAATAATGGCACTAAAACAACAGTGATTGAGATAGATGAAAATTGGTGCATGTAACCATTAAAAATGTGATTTCTGTGGCTTTTCAGAGCTGTTCTGCATGGGCTTCGGGTTTGTGGCGTTTCTCTTCTTCATCCTGATCACCAGAACCACAACGCTGAAATACGACAGTGAGTCTATTCACATGGACTGAAGACTGACATTAGTGTCTGTCCGAACCTTTATTAAGAGGTTTCTGATCATCTCTTTGATCTGTGCTCATATTCAGTGTTTCATGTCATTCTGGATGATTTGCAGTGAGTAATGATACAGATCTATAAATAGTGTCTGATTTTTTTTCCAGTGTTTTTCAAGCGTTAATGACTGAAATTGGCTAGACAAACTGTGTCGGCCTGCAGTGAGTGTCATTAGCCGTCACAAGCTCCTGTTACTAAGGATTGAGGTTATTGTTCTGAAGATTATAGCCATCATGTGCGGTGGATTTCAGCTGGAGCTGTGAAACCAGTCTGTCTCTATCAGATGCATTGCATGCGAAGGCTGTAGAGCTGTTTGTGTTTGCAGGATAGGTATTGCTGAAATGAGGAAGAAATTTTTTTTTTAAATGATTTTTGATTCTCTGAGATTCTTGTAAGTTAAGTTTGTTCTTAGTCAAGTCAAGAGTCTATTGTTTTTTCATGCATTTCTACCAATGCATGTCTTCTTTCAGATTACTGGATACACATTTAAAGTCGTCATGAAATCAAAATCATGGAACATGTAATCCATGCGAGTTAATAAAAAGTTTGCCATGGTAATATTTACCGTAATCAAAATCTGCTTCTCTAATGACGTCAGTTTGACCACTTGGGTTAAATATCCTTTTAAGCTTTACCCTCCAGCCATCAGTCTGCTGTGAGCGAGGGATGGAGAGGAGGTGTGCTAAAGTAAAACACCGCCCTCTGTTCAATATTCCCTTCCACATGGAAATGCATCAGCACTGAAGTAAAGTCAATGCAACTTCCGCTTCTTGGAGACTTTGTGTTTTATTTTATTAATTTATTTTATTAGTTGCGAGTCAGAAATCTCCACTTCAGCTGCTTTACGTACACCAAACTTAACAGCTTTATTCCTATTTTTATTCTGAAGGTTATTCAGGGTTTTGTTTGTATGATATTCACCTGAATATATGCATCATTTTTTTTATTTTTTTTTAACAGTTAACAAGATCTTCATGGATGAATAAAAAGAGATCAAATATGTCAATGTATTGAAACTATAATTTTTAACTTTATACATTGTTCAGATTTCTATTATGGAAATATAGGCAAATTCGACAAAGCCTCATTTGCATATTTAAATAGAGAAAAACTATCATCTTAGGCCACGTCCACATGAAGCCGGTGCATTCCCTATCCGATCATAAACACGGCGTCGGCGCAAGAAATATCACTGTCCAAAGTTTTGTCTGTGTTGAAAGTAACTGTTGAAATGATGGTTAAATCAATGAGTTGATGTTTGATTGTGTTCACCTGTAGCTTATGTAGCGCGCACGTGTCTGACGCGTCACACTTGATAATACTCAATATGGGCCTAGATATCAGAAGAAGGGCACGGCTTCTGGAGAGAGGATGGCAACAAAGTAGGCGAATAACCACTGCAAAAGTCTTTTGAAATTTTATATTAAAAGTCAATTAATTATTATTGCAATATATTAAAAACACATTTATATACATACAAATCAAAGAAGAAATAAAACTTAAAGAACCCAAACAGTATCAGTCAGAATATATATACAACTAATGACAAAAAACAGTCAATAAAACAAAACAACACATTCAACAGAAGATAGGAATAGAAATCACTCTCAATTACAATTCAATTACTCCACAGAATTAATCAGTCCCTCAAAATAACGGTTATTTCGTTGTGAATCAACCGTCCAAGGTTCAATGAGTCGATTCGTTCAAGTCCGTGAACTAAATGATTCGATTCACTGTCCAGCTCAAAATCAGTCTTTCCTTGGGGTTCAAAAAAAATCGGAGAAAGGGAAAAATAAAGAAATCCCAACGGGTCCGAGTCCTGCTCTTCCTAAAGGGAAAAGAAACCTCTCCTACCCGTTTTGTCGAACTCAAATGCACAGTTCATAAATGAATCGGTTCCGGGTGGCTCGCCGTATTCATATGCTCAGTTGCATCTCCTGAGGTAAATCTCACAAAAAAACCCAGCCTTACAGAAACAAAAGGCAGAAATAATAATCAATACACATTTTCAATTAACATTTTACCAAAACGACGTTTAAATAACATTAACTGAACATTACAACACTTATTGAACACACAAAAAATTCATCACTAACTCATTAACAACATCACGACTCCCATTATGCACATGACACATAAACACCACACACACATATATCAATCTGAAAAACACTAGCATATTTACTAGTTTACTAATCACTCACCAAGGTAATCACACATATTCTATTCAGAATCACTCTTGATGAATCCACATTGGCTTCTATTTTTAGATGTCCGCCTCGTCTTTCTCTCACTCCGCTAATAGCTCTCTCAAACTATCGCATCCACTCAGAATCAATATCACTATGAAATTCAGTCATTTATCGAAGTTTGTTTGCTATTTTCTGGGTTTAAACTTCGCTCCTCACAGCTGCTTCCTCTGACTCACGCTCCCGCTCTCTATCTCCCCTCAACTGACAGCTGTGCCCGCGGAACCCGGGTGCGCTGCTCTCATTGGCTCTTAGAAGTGTCTGTCACTGCAGCACAATCAGCGATTGGCTGAAACTCCTTTTCTTCAGAAAATGTACTCCCGTTTGTCCTTTTACCGGTAACCTAGGTTACCTGGGTTACACTCTCCCCGCTTTGAAGATATGCAGGTCCCGCTGCATCCCTTAGGCTGCAAAGTCACTGCAGATGGACATCCACTATACATTTCTAGAGAGGTATTCCCAGGAGAATCAGACTCCTCCAAAGATGCAGTAAAAGCTGTACTGAGCCCTTGCAACAATGACTGCACAACTAGAGAAAGGGGATTACCCAGCCTAGGATACTGCAACCTTTTTGGTGGTTCACGGTGTCTTTGTGAACGTCTAGGGATATCTTCCAGGTTCTGGCTAGTTTCTACTGAGCTGTCCAGCAGACTTCTTGAATTAGTAGTCAGATCCCTTGACAAGGTACTATCTCTTCCGATCACTGAATCTGTAGTCCTAGGCGAGGTTTCATCCAGCCCACGCCTCAGCTGTTCAACTCCTTCAAGCATGGTACTCAACACGTCCGTTCCTGTAGGGTCCGTCGGTTGTGAGTTTCCTTCCACATCTCCAGTATCAGGTAGGTCAGGTAAGTTTTCTTGTGTCTTTGCTGAAGACTGGTGTCTGGTGTTTGCACTAATCACAGTCCTTGTTTCAGGAGAGATCTCTTCTGCCACTACACCTCCTGCCTGCTCCATCGATCTGGAATCGGGGAGGATTCTACTTTCGACACTTGGCAGGTATCCCGGTGCATAACAATTTGTAGAGTAATCCTCAGAGTCAGAATCCTCTGTCTCACTTCCAGACTCTCCTGTTCCAGGATTGGCACGAGTTCTAGGGCCACGAAGTCTCTTAGGCTTAACTGGTTCTTCAAAGTTGCTCTCTCTCAAGAATCCACAAGGCAGTAACAAGTCACGATGCAACGTGCGAAGGGGCCCATCCTTGCTCTCTGGCCGAACAGTGTAAACTGGTAAGCCATTGGCCTTCCTGACTACAACGTAGACCTCTTGTTCCCACTTATCCGCCAGCTTATGCTTCCCTCTCAGCCTGACATTCTTCACAAGAACACGGTCACCAACTTCGAGGAATGAAGCAACCACTCGCTCATCATATCTTCGCTTGTTGCGCCCTGCTACTTTTGCAGAATTCTCCCTTGCTACTCTGTAGCTTTCCTCCAGGCGATCCTTCAAGTTCTTCACGTAACTCAAGTGAGATTGGGATGACCTGTCTACAGGCAAGCCAAGGGCTAGATCTATGGGTAATCGCGGCTGCCTTCCAAACATCAACTCATATGGTGAAAATCCTGTCGAGTCATTTCGGGTGCAATTGTATGCGTGGACTAACGGCTTCACAAAGTCCTTCCAGCAGGCCTTTCCTTTATCATCCAGGGTACCCAACATTTGAAGCAGTGTCCTGTTAAAACGTTCCACAGGGTTTCCCCGAGGGTGATAAGGTGTTGTTCTCACTTTACGGATTCCTGCAATGGTGCAGAGCTCTTTAATGAGTTTTGACTCAAAATCAGGTCCCTGGTCACTGTGGAGTTTCTCTGGAAATCCGTAATGAACGAAGAAGTTGTCCCACAAACATTTAGCTACAGTTTGAGCCTTCTGGTTTCTGGTAGGTACCGCTACTGCGTACCGGGTGAAATGATCGGTTATCACTAAAATATCCTTTGTGTTACTCCGATCAGGCTCAAGTGACAGAAAGTCCATGCAGACAAGCTCAAGGGGTCTGCTTGTCACTATGTTCACTAGGGGAGCAGCTCGCTCAGGAGGGGTCTTTCGTCTTACACAGCGCTCACAAGTTTTTATTTTTTTCTCAACAGCAGTCGCCATCTTTGGCCAATAGAACCTAGTTCTGACAAGATCCTGAGTCCTTTCGATTCCTAAGTGGCCCATGTCATTGTGCAAGCTTGTCAAAGCTGTCTCCCGGAGATCTGCAGGTAATGCTAACTGATGCAGCGTACCTCCTTGACTTTGCTTTCTTCTAAATAGTACCCCGTTCTTGAGCTCCAACCTATTCCACTCTCTCAGCCATAAGGCTACTTCCAAGGACTCTACTCTGCCATCAGGTTTCCTTCCAGACTCTAAGTACTTGATGACTTTGCTAAGCTCTGGATCAGTCCTTTGACGTTTCTTCAGATCTTCCTCAGACAATCGGGGAAGAACTGGAAGACCATGATCATCCTCTTGCTGGAAACCTTGAGGTACCGCACTAGCACTGATGGACAATGACTCGAACACGGTGGGTTGGGAGAATGACTGGTTGAGGGTGTCACAGCTCTGATAAACTTGATGTCTCTCGCAGAGAGCTTCCACTGCTGCTGGCAAGATTGTCTGCTGCTCTGAGTCCGCCAAATGATGAAGGGTGAACTGCTTGATCCTTTCACACTCCTTCTGGGACAAAAAGTCTTCCATGGGCTTTTCATGAGGACGTCTTGAGAGCCCATCTGCATCCAGGTTTTGCTTGCCCGCTCGATACTGAATCTTGAAATTGAATGTTGACAGGCTGGATAGCCATCTATAGCTAGTGGCATCAAGTTTTGCAGATGTCAGAATATAGGTGAGTGGGTTGCTGTCTGTCAATACAGTGAACTCTCCTCCATACAGGTAGTCGCTGAATTTGGCTGTGACCGCCCACTTAAGCGCCAGGAACTCCAGCTTGTGTGCAGGATATTTAGTTTCGCTTTTGGTTAGTCCCCTGCTTGCAAAGGCAATTGCTCTCATTCGTCCCTCCTGCTCTTGATAAAGGGCAGCCCCAAGTCCAGTAGTACTCGCGTCCGTTGTCAGCACGTAGGGAATGCTGGGGTCGGCGAATCCAAGGACTGGAGCTGAAGTCAGCTTCTCTATGATGGTATTGAACGCTTGCTGGCATTCCCGGGTCCACCGGTCTCCGAATTGTTCTTTGGGGTCCCGATATTCCATAGTTTTCTTCAGGGCATGTCTCTGATTTTTCTGTAAGGGGGGATAACCGACAGTAAGGTCGTTAAGAGGTCTTGTGATCTTAGAGAAATCTTGGACAAACCTCCTGTAGTACCCAGCAAACCCAAGAAAAGATTTGAGCTCTTTAAGATTTCTGGGCCTTGGCCAGGTCTTGAGGGCCTCCGTTTTTGCCGGATCAGTCTCGACTCCATCCTGAGAAACTATATGGCCAAGGTATCGAACCGATGTTTGAAAAAACTTGCACTTTGTAGGAGACAATTTCAATCCATATTCTCTCAGCCGTTTCAAGACTTGCAAGAGTCGGGCTTCATGTTCCTCTAATGTCTTGGAGAAGATTATGAGGTCGTCGATGAAAACTAGTACTTCTCTTCTATTCAGATCCCCCATGCACCTTTCCATGAGTCGTTGAAATGTACTCGGTGCGTTGGTGACTCCTTGGGGCATCCGATTGAACTCCCAAAACCCCAAAGGACACACAAATGCAGTTTTCTGTTTGTCTGCCTCTTCCATTTCAATTTGATAAAAGCCTGACTTCAGGTCGAGGACTGAAAACCATTTGGAACCCGTTAGAACTGAGAAGGCTTCCTCCAGATTTGGCAAAGCATAGGCATCCTTTATAGTTTGGGAATTCAACTTTCTGAAGTCAATACACAAGCGCACCTCATTATTCTTCTTTCTCACTACTACTATGGGGGAAGCAAATGGGGACTCTGATTCTCTGATGATACCTGCATCAAGAAGCTCTTTGAGGTGCTTTCTCACTGCGTCTGTATCCTGTGGGTGGATAGGCCTGGCCCGGTGCTTGAAAGGTGTGTTATCACTGAGGTTGATGTGATGTTTTACTTTATCTGTGTGGCCGTAATCCAAATCATGCAGCGCAAACACATCAGGCATGGAGTTAACTAAGTCCATTATCCTCCTCTTCCACTCACATGATAAAGGGGAATCGCCGAAGTCAGGAACAATCTCAGCTTGCGAAGAGTTCACATCTTTGCGCTCAGAAGCACTTGTGGTGTTTCCTCCCTCAATCACACATTGGACTGCATGCACTTCAGCCAGGATTGCTTTTGGAGAGATTATTAAATCCGATAGGGTCTCGTTCTTCAGCACTATTGGTATCTGGACATTGCGCTTTGGAGGTAAGGAATGTAGGCAACTAGCCAACAGCAATCCAGCAGGCAAGGGAGATGACGTTGACGGCTCTACTGTTACCCAAGCCTCTGATGGCGGCCCAATGATGTTAACATATCCATCAAGGACTATGGTACTTCCGGCTGCCACTACTTCAGGCATGTCTCCCTTCACTTTTACTTGGCCCAAGACATTTGCCCTGGCTCGTTGTCTCCTAGCTTCCAATACTCTTATCACAGCTTGATATCCATAGTGATGCGACTTAACTCTGGGCATTGTCCCTTGCACATGTTCAGCATACAAGACATCTAAGGTATTGGTGCCAACGAGGATTTGGGGCACATGTGTCAAGTCTGGGACCACTAAAGCCAATGTCGGGATTTCAGCTTCTGTTCCTAAGAGCTCCTGTGGGAACTTCAGGGTTAACTCAACATATCCCAGGTAGGGAACAGCCTGTCCATTCGCTCCTTCAACTTCCAACAGGTGATTCAATGGCTTCATAGGATGTTGTGACAAATGGCTGTTATAAAAGGACAAGGGAATTGTAGTAACCTGGGATCCTGTATCTAATAGGCAGTTCACTTCCTCTCCTTCGACTTTGATTCTGGCAGTACATTTCAGTCCTACTAATCCAGCTGGCAGCTCCAAAGGGTTTCTAATGCTGGTACTCTTGTCTGGCATTCGTTGATGTCTAGGGCTTTGATTCTTCTCAGTCCCCCTCCGCCCTGCAATAGAGACTGACTTCAATTTAAAGGCACCGCAGAGGTTTCATTTTGGAGATCCCACTCAGCTTGCCTTTCCCTCAGCTTTTGCCTCTTTTCTTCAACTCTAGCCGAGTTTGGGGGATTATCACACCTGAGAGCTATATGTCCATCGTCTCCACAACGGAAGCAATACCACGGCCTAGGACGGTTGATCCATGGCTCTGCATACTTCAGCTTCCCATTTCCCCCTCTACTGGCTTCCTTGGCATCATATTTACTCTGATAATCTCTCGCGCGAGAGGGTCTTTCAGTATAGCTCGCCTGCACTCCACAAGCAGCAACTTGGACCTTAAGCTCAGCTATCTGCCCCTTCAGTTTCTGAAGCTCACTTGTCTCAGTTCGCTCTCTTATTTCCTGATCAGCCACTGTTTTGACAGCTGCAATTTGGCTTTGAAGGGCTGCAATCTCTCTCTTCAGGGTACCAACTTCAAGTGTTTCAGGGCATGGCGCTATACTTCTCTGCTTAGAGGCTCTCTGCTTGGGAATGGCTAAGGAAGGATTGTTCGCAGTTTCCTCCTCCAACACGCTACAACAATAAGCAGACTGTTGGTGTGTGGCTGTCCGTAATTTGTGGGAGACTGATGGATACTTGTTCATCCCCAAATGCTTTCTCATCCTCTCCTCCTTTGATGCTTGCTTGTCCTCAGCTGTGCGGAGGAGTATTGCTAATTCGGCAAAGGGTGGTGGTTCATTCTTTTTCTTTTCAAGTTGCAAGTCAGCTATCAGTGCGTTGTCCCAGCAGCCTCGGCAGAACTGCCTCAACAAACAACGGTCTCGTTCCTTCTCTGCCACTCCGCCTCGCCTGATGGTAGCACTCAGGATTATGTGCAACCTGTGGAGATAGGTGAATGACTTTTCACCAGGGTTCTGCAGGGTGCTTATAAATTTCGCAAGCAATTCATCGCCATCCTCCACTGACCCATAAACAGACTCTAACAGCCTAAGACACTCTGATGATGGAGTGCTCGGATTCACATACTTGATGATGTCCGAGGCAGGTGGTAATAAGCTGTCCATAATTTTCCGCGTCTTATTTGATTCAGGAAGGGATGGATCATTTAGCAGGTAATCAACACTCGCCCGCCAGGTGTCAAAGTCAGGTTCGTTGGTGGGGCGGGGGCTCCTCCCAGAGAAAGCTTTAAGGCGAAATCCTACACTGTGCTGGGATATAGAGTCACTCGTCTTCACAATGTGTTCCATCACCACTCTCTGAATGCCAGGAGGATGCATAGCAGTTATAGGAAGTTTCACAGATATAGTCTCAGCAGAACTGACATCAGGGTCACTTAAACAATCAGGTGAGGCTACGTTCATACTTGTCTTGACTGGGTTTTCAGGTTCTCTTCTCATTACAAGAGGTGACTTACACCCTTCCATCCACTGAGGAGTGCTAATCGCACATGTCAAGATGTTTGACTCCAAAGGGTGATGCTCTAGTCCATTCTCTAATCTTGGTGAAGCATTCTCCAGGGTTCTCACTCCACTCATCTTCATCAATTCTCGTTGGAGCACATCTTGTAGAGATTCTCCATTGGCACTTGCTATGGCTTGCAACTTTTCCAAGCACTCTGCAGTAGCGGTGCGGGCAGTGGGGTTGTAAACACTACTCAGGGTGCGCACACGAAACACAGTGTCTGCATCAATGGGGCTAACTATTGTTAATGGCAGCAGAAGTTTAAGGTTGCTCATGGCGGAGTTGTGTGAAAACTCAACTATTGCACTGCGATGGAACTCTGATTGCGGATCATCAATTAGTAAGTTACGTCGTATGGAGCCGAACTTTGAAAGGTATATTTCTAATACTTGATCCAATTCAGTCAGTGTGATACCACTGGCAATCACCGCATTTGACACATTAACACTCTCTCGCTCCACAACATCCATGTCTGTTACTGTGCGTGCTTATTTCAAGAATTATTCACCACAATTGCCGGTACCACCTCTCTCCTGGCTGGCTCGCCAAAGTTTGTAGCGCGCACGTGTCTGACGCGTCACACTTGATAATACTCAATATGGGCCTAGATATCAGAAGAAGGGCACGGCTTCTGGAGAGAGGATGGCAACAAAGTAGGCGAATAACCACTGCAAAAGTCTTTTGAAATTTTATATTAAAAGTCAATTAATTATTATTGCAATATATTAAAAACACATTTATATACATACAAATCAAAGAAGAAATAAAACTTAAAGAACCCAAACAGTATCAGTCAGAATATATATACAACTAATGACAAAAAACAGTCAATAAAACAAAACAACACATTCAACAGAAGATAGGAATAGAAATCACTCTCAATTACAATTCAATTACTCCACAGAATTAATCAGTCCCTCAAAATAACGGTTATTTCGTTGTGAATCAACCGTCCAAGGTTCAATGAGTCGATTCGTTCAAGTCCGTGAACTAAATGATTCGATTCACTGTCCAGCTCAAAATCAGTCTTTCCTTGGGGTTCAAAAAAAATCGGAGAAAGGGAAAAATAAAGAAATCCCAACGGGTCCGAGTCCTGCTCTTCCTAAAGGGAAAAGAAACCTCTCCTACCCGTTTTGTCGAACTCAAATGCACAGTTCATAAATGAATCGGTTCCGGGTGGCTCGCCGTATTCATATGCTCAGTTGCATCTCCTGAGGTAAATCTCACAAAAAAACCCAGCCTTACAGAAACAAAAGGCAGAAATAATAATCAATACACATTTTCAATTAACATTTTACCAAAACGACGTTTAAATAACATTAACTGAACATTACAACACTTATTGAACACACAAAAAATTCATCACTAACTCATTAACAACATCACGACTCCCATTATGCACATGACACATAAACACCACACACACATATATCAATCTGAAAAACACTAGCATATTTACTAGTTTACTAATCACTCACCAAGGTAATCACACATATTCTATTCAGAATCACTCTTGATGAATCCACATTGGCTTCTATTTTTAGATGTCCGCCTCGTCTTTCTCTCACTCCGCTAATAGCTCTCTCAAACTATCGCATCCACTCAGAATCAATATCACTATGAAATTCAGTCATTTATCGAAGTTTGTTTGCTATTTTCTGGGTTTAAACTTCGCTCCTCACAGCTGCTTCCTCTGACTCACGCTCCCGCTCTCTATCTCCCCTCAACTGACAGCTGTGCCCGCGGAACCCGGGTGCGCTGCTCTCATTGGCTCTTAGAAGTGTCTGTCACTGCAGCACAATCAGCGATTGGCTGAAACTCCTTTTCTTCAGAAAATGTACTCCCGTTTGTCCTTTTACCGGTAACCTAGGTTACCTGGGTTACACTTATTTAACACTGAGTGTCTCTCCCAGTCCGATTGGCTGTGACAGCGATGGTGGGCGTGGTCGGGGGCGTGGCCCTGGTGATGAGCTGGTGGCGGTTCGGTTCTGTCATGGCCTGCGTGTTGGTGATCGGACTCATTCTTGGATTCCTCCTCTCTTCTATCGCCTTTTTTACTCCACTTGGTAAGAAATCATGTCAAAATACAAATTTATCCGGTCTCATTCAATTCAAGTTGATAATCCCTCTTTAGTTTTTATTTAAGTTTTAATTTAGTTTGTTTGTTATTTTGAATGAGCTTTTTTTTTATTATTCAATTTTTATTATTTAATTATTCTTTTTGTCATTTTATTCGTTTTTGTTTTTTATTATAAATAATTCTATTTAGGACTAATTTGTTTCAGTTTTTGTTGTATTTAAAAAAAAATCCATTTAAAAAATGTTAGTTAGTGCTAAATGTTAGTTTACAATTATTTCCATTTATTGTTTAATTTTCATGTAGTTTAAGTTTATAAAACAGCATTTTTTATTTTTTTAGATTTATTCCAGTTGACGTAAATGAACAATAATAAACACTTTAAACATACATTTATCGTCCAAAATAAGCACATTACGATACCACAACCAAACAACAAAATGCAAATACTTGTGTGAGTTTGTAAGTGACAGATGTAAGTTATGCTGTGGGGAAAACGTGAATTGTGTTTTAAACGGCATGTGCATGTCTAAGATAGAAAATATGAAGCTTGTCTCATGTTTAGAATGACTTGGGTTGTACACTTTTCCTGCAGCAGCTTAAACTTAAATATGTTGTCAAATATTAGCTGTTTATTCATTTTTACTTCATGGATTAGTTGTTTAATGTCACTCTCTCTTCCCTTCCAGGTGATCTTCCTCTGTTCCACAATGATGCTGTGTTCTGGGTGGTGTTTGCTTGCATAATGGTGGTTGTTCCTTTGTTTTTCATCCGGTGGCCTAGAGAGGTGACAATTGATTTTGAAACGGTCTCTTTTACTAATCAAGGCTTAGATCAAATACTGTCTTAGATCATTTATTTGATCCAAAATACAGTAAAATCAGTGTGTAACAAGGTTCTGAGGTCATGGAAGAAGACGACAGGGGTCGGCGTCGCTGAGGCTCGTAAATCTTTATTGTGGCTCAACAAACTCAAAATAAACAAACAAAACGTTCACCGTGCGGCAGTTTCCCTTCGGCAGTTTCGGTTTCACTTTGGCATTTCATGCGTGCCTCTCCGAGCCTTAGTCCCGGTCTCTCTCTCCTGCGGGGTTTTATCCGGTCTCTCCAGGCCAGTTACTGCAATTAGACACGTGTTTATGATTTTGCACTTGACCTACTTATGCACCTCTCGTCTCCTGTCTCTCTCTCCCGCTGCAGCCAGCGCTGAACCACGCCCCCCTCGCCACACAGTGATATTGTGAAGTACTATTATAATTTAAAAGCCGTTTTCTGTTCGAATAATACACGTTTGTTGAGCAGCAAATCATATCAGAATGGTTTGTGAAGATCATGTGATGCTGAACACTGGAGTAATGATGCTGAAAATTCAGCTTTATTAACAGGAATAAATGACACTTTATTATATATTCACATAGAAAACAGCTGTTTTACATTGATATAATATTACACTATATTTATGATATAATAAATAAACATGTTTACCTGTGTGTTTTAGGGTAATATAGTTGCATGTGGAGTGGTTGGTGGATATACAGTTGTCCTGGCCGTCAACGCCTACACCTACACCAGTCTGTCCTACATCACGCTGGACGTCCTGAAACGCTTACTCAACAACAACTTCAGCCGAGTGTTTATCTCTGTGCCGCTGCAGGATGTTGGTAGGTCACTCAAAACACACTGATGTCATTTTAAAGTTAATGTACATTTATAACACTATACTCTCAATATATACCTCACAACGGCTGAGGAAGTGACGGCAAATTTGAAATCTTTCTCTCTTCTGACCAACCAATCAATCTATAATTTAGATCTGCGTGAGAATGGTTGTGATTATTAGTTTACAAGTTGCCTTTATTTCTACAGCTCTTTACAAAACCAATTGTTTCAAAGCAGCTTCATGGTGCTAAACAGGAAAATGTTTATGTGGAGAAGCTCTAAAAACATATTTTCGTCTCAATTCAGTTGAATGTTGATTCAGTTTAGTTATAACTGTGTAAAGTTTTTCAATTATGAAAAGCTAAGTCATTAATTTCTAAAATCACTTACGATAATTCCAAAATATGTTAATGTTTTTCAATTAAAACAACAAAAATGACTTGCGTAAGAGCATTTATTCAGCAGTCACAATCGCAAACAAAATAGTCAAGACTCATGGATAGATCGCAAACATTGCAATCTTCTGAAGTGTAGTTGTTTAAATGGTCAAGAGACGCTTAAATCGTGACGTGATTAATCTTGCATTTCTACTCTCTACTTTTTCTCTTTTGGGACGTTATGCACATGTGGTTAAAACAACCCAACTTGGGTCATTTTTGGGTCATCACTAGGTTGTTTTGGGTTAAATGTTTCATACGAGTCTCATTTACCTCAACTATTGGTTAAAAGTTACTTTTTTGCTGGGCTAAAATGAACCCAATGTAGTTTGGAAATCTCACACAGAATTAAGTTACACGCACAACGGTAATAATTTATAGAGCAAGAACACCCAGAAAACTGTATAGGACGACAACTCAACAGTCATGAGTTCAACAAAATAGCCTTGTAGTTTAATATTTAATAACGTTTAAGAACAAATTTGACCATTTGTTTTGTCTTTGATCAGTTCTTGCTTTCCCTAGGAATCGAACCCATCACCTTGCAAGTGCCACTCTCTACTGTTTGAGATGCATAAAATCCACTGTCATGGATTTGTTTCGTTTGCTATTGGAGCAAATGGGAATACAGATTGTACAGATTGTTGTAGTTTCCATTCACCACTAGGAGTTTGTCATCTCTGGTGTTTCTCCAGATTTCATCCTGATCACCGTGTGGGTGGTTCTGGGGGTTTCGGGGATCGTCGTGCAGCTGTATCGGGAGAAGCCGCGGCCGTTTTTCCCTCCGAGTCCGTACGTGATGTGGAAGCAAGAACGAGAGCGCCGGAAAACCAATGTTCTGGATCCCAGCCACCACAAGCCGTCTTTGTCCGCCCGAATCCTCGAAAGCATACGCCAACTCACACGGCACACAGAACCGGCCGGCGAAACCACACCTCTTCTTCTTTAACCCCTGACCTTTGACTTGACGTCAGTTCACTGTTAGTCCTTCCAGGTGCTTGAACTCATGGGAACGGTTACATTAGGATTGAGCTCGATTTTTAAGAGCCTGACGACTCACACACACACACAGCACTAATGGTGTGTGTTTGATCCTATTGCTGTTCTCTGACCAGATTTAGTAATGTTAAGCAATTGACCTCTACTATATACAGCAGCTGCCATGGCCTGATTTTAGATGCATTTTAGCAGCTTAGAGGAAACATTACACTTGGTGCCACCTGCTCAGTGGAGATTTTTTTTTTTAAACATTTATTTTTTACTGTGTCTAGTTAGTATAGGGTCTCAAGGTGCCTGTCCGAATAAGTAAGGATTTTTAAAGACATGCAGTTTTTTTTTTCACGTTCACGACTAAATTGGATGTGTAATATTCTGCGATTGCAAGCCGAATGAACAGGTATTTATTAGTAGCCACTGATGTTTGTGTGGGTCTCATATCCTCACGGAGGTATGGAGCTGATAATGAGCTTATTTTGACTGAGTTACTGTTGGAATATGACTGCTGCACTCTATAACGTGGATTTTAAACGCAGATTCATTTGAGTATATTGAGAATCTGTGGCGTTTAAAGGTTTACGTTGTTTCAGTCCGCCGAGATGCTCTTTATCTGTGCTTTATAACTGAATATTTAGCTCTTATAGAGACACAAAACCAAGTTCAATGTTTTCTCTAATTTTGCAATTCATGGGCTGAGCGTATGTATTAATTTCTGGTTTCCTCTCAGGGTTTCTTCGTGTGATCTTTGTGTCTCTCACAGAAGCAAACTAACCATCTAATTTTTCTAAAGCATTTAAAGAATGCAGTAAAGACTTTACATGTTGAAACTGTTTTTAAGTCGTAGAAGTATGTATTATTTCTGTTTTGTATAAAAGTGTCTAATATAATTAAATGTTTAATAAAGTTATAATTTGTACCAATCTATATTATATTGTTTTCTATTCCAAGAATCAGTGATATTATTTTAGTATTATTGAGACTATTAGAGTGTTTAACATTTATGGTACGTTTACACGACCATGTATTAAAAACGGACAAGTTTTTTATTTGAGGTAGTTAATACCGTATTTTTCGCTGCATAAGACGCACTTTTTCTTCCCCAAAACTGAGGGGGAAAAGTTGGTGCGTCCTATCCACCGAATATAAAGAATCCGTGGAGCGCGGCCACAGCCGTAGCCGTGGAGATGACGAGTGGGGGGCAATGGTGGACTTTTACAGTGATGACTGTGGCGAGGGGGGCGTGATTCAGCAAGGTCTGCAGCGGGAGAGAGAGTCGGGAGACGAGCCGTGCGTAAGAGAGAAGTGAAACCAAACTAAGAGTGAAACGAAACCGAGAGAAAGAGGCGTGACTCACAGAGAGTGACTGGTTGCTCACAAAAGCTAAGCGGGGCTGAGAGTGGTTATTTTCCTGGATGGGAGACTGACCTGATTTCTGCTGGAAGTGGTGTTAGGAGGCCAGCAAGGGGTGCTCACCCTCTGGTCTATGTGAGTCCTACCGCCCCAGTATAGTGACGGGGACACTGTACTGATATGAGCACCGTCTTTCGGATGAGACGTTAAAACCGAGGTCCTGACTCTCTGTGGTCATTAAAAATCCCATATTTGTCCATCATGGCTTCCTAACCATCCCCTTTTTCTGATTGGCTGCATCATCACTCTGTCTCCTCTCCTAGTAGTGTGGTGTGTGGTGCTAGTATATAGCTAGTGTGTGGTGAGCGTTCTGGCGCATTATAGCTGCCATCGCATCATCCAGGTGGATGCTGCACTCTAGTGGCGGTTGAGGAGATTCCCCCATCCATGTAAGCGCTTTGAGATACTTTGATAAAAAGCGCTATATAAATGTAATTAATTTATTTATTTAAGGGTGAGCGCCGAACGCGCATGTTTTGGTTGTTGGTTGTTGTTGACCCTGCCTCCTCATTAACATGCGCTGCATCGAGGTGAACGCACTTCCTTGAGCATATTCGCCTACAAACCAACTTGTACGCTTGCATAAATAAGCAGAAAATGAAATTATATTACAGTTATAATGAATTGTAGTAGGCCTATGGGTTTACCAGGGGGAGTCAGATTTTCACAGCAGAAAAATACACCTGTGAAAATCTCACTCCCCCTCACTAACTCTGGTTTAAAAGCTCACAGACGTACCATAGTTATTTTATTATCTCATTATGGTATGGGCATTCTTTGCTTAAAAGCATTTGGTTGTAACAATTATAGTATGGGTTTACCAGGGGGAGTCAGATTTTCACACCATATTTATCTTATATCATCATATGGTGAGTCTGTGAGCTTTTAAACCAGAGTTAGTGAGGGGAGTGAGATCAGGTCTATTTTTCTGCTGCAGAAAAATCTCGATGTTAGTGAGGGGAGTCAGATTTGTGTACAACACCCCACTTACCGGTTTACACACAAATTATTGGAGTTCGAATAAAAACATTACAGCCTTATTTTTGTTACTTTCACTGTTTACTGATTTTACTGACTGTTAATGAGAGTAAAGATAGTTCTTAATGTTACATGGTTGGCATAAAATTTTTTATGTTTTTTGTGCTGTTAACTTTATACAGTTGATATAAAATATTTTACTACAGTATAGATTTTAGAGGAGATTTTCCTCCTTTAAAATTGGGTGCATCTTATGTTCCGGAGCGTCTTAAATGGCGAAAAAAATATGGTAATTGCCGCTGTCACTTTAAGAAACACTGCGCCTCCATTTGCGGTTTTGTAGTTTAGAGACGATAACAGTATTGTATATTTTCAAAAACCGTATTAAATATTTTCAGTAACAATATTTTTTCAAAATCCTGCACTTTGAAACAGACAAAATGAACATCTAAAATGCTGTTTAAACGGACCCCAAAGTCTCTATCCACATTTGTTTAAGAATAAACAATGGTCACTTGTGACACTTATATGCCATAATTTGGCATATAAATAACACTTTTTAAATAGTAACAGTGTTTATTACAAATAAATTACTAAATGGTAAAAGTTAATAAATGTAATGGGGGGGGGGGGGGGGAAAGCGTTGCATTTACACACATACTTCCTGCGCCGCATAATGTGACGTCATTGTGAGTGAAACATTAAATGAGAAATGTCAAACAGAAAATTATTTTTAACCATCTGAAATTAATTGATTGTTAAAAGAAGAGTTTGTAGCTGTGGTAGTGTAGGTTTATTCGTATTTTTAATTAGCTTTTAATGTTAACTATTTAGCTATGCACTTGTCATTTTATTAGTTTTTTTTCATATATTGCAATTATTTGTTTTTTTAGTTCATAATTTTAGTACTTAATCTTAAACTTTTATTTATATAAACTTAAGTATAAAATTCCAAATCACAGCAACATTTCTAAAATTCATTTGTTTTATGTTTTTTGACTAATTTCTATTTTATTTTAGCTTTATTTCAGTTAAGCATTTTTAGGTTTTAGTCAACGGTCAAGCCACTGGTTTGCAGTGGAGGAAAACACTGTGGTGGAATACCGGTAAGTTGTTATATTTTTAGACTAACGTGTCTTTGGAATTACATGCATTATTTATAAACACTAAATTACTGATGGTGGAAATCCTGAATGAAATCAGCCAACGAAAGCACTGGTTCAAATGGTTTTAATCACTTTCAATGCTGCTTCCACTCAAACTCACATAAAATACTGTTACAAACACAACGAGCAAAAATAAAAATGGCACATTGTGACTTTCCCTTGTGAATGTCCCACGTTCAGGTAAAGATATTCACAATATGCCTATCGGTCATTCCACAAATGATTCTTTTCATACGGCTGAATCAGTCAATTTGGTCATTGGACTTTTCCAGACTGAAGCCATGATGATAAAGAGATGGAAAAGTATTTGAATCCCAGTGTTTGGCCCTTCCTGCAAAACCCCTCATGAGGTCATCATGACCCCTACATGGAGGATTGTGAGATTTGTAGGGCAGTTCTGAATGATGGTTTGTAATCTCGGAGTCTATGAAGGCCTTTAGCTCTTCCTCAGACTGACATCTGTGCTGGTGAGCAGCGGCGACAGAGACGTGCTGTCAGATGTGTCGTCCCTCTTCAGCACCAGAAACGCCTCACGGCTAATTCCCAGCAGCTCTCGCAGACCTCTATTCTCCAGCTGCACACAACAAACCATTATATCACAACTCCATTAGAAGGGTTCAGTAATCAGCGGCATGACGATATACATAATCACGCAAAGTAACTGATTATATGCAATCTGCATTATATAATCAGAATTTAAAAATTAGATGCTTGTAATTTCATTATATTCTTTTAAAATACTTTTATACTGAATGTTTAGATTGATTACATATTCACACAATGGCAGTAAATAATGTTTTTGTCAGCTGAACCTCTTAAAATATTTACTTGACTAATATTTAACACCACATTCACAGTTATGATATTGATTAATGGTCACATGACATGCAGGTAAACAAATACTTTTGCAAATACAAATAAATTGAGAATTTCAAAATAAAAAACATTTTAATTTAAACTTTATTATTAATAATTAGTTAATTATTATTTGTGTCATTGTAATATTATTGTATCTCAAGTGTAGAGTGTAGTGCTTGCAACGTCAAGGTTGTGGGTTCGATTGTCAGGGAAAGCAAAAACTGATTAGAATGTCAATGTGTTTCTTGAATGTAATGCAAGTCACTTTGGATAAAAGTGTCTGATAAATGCATGAATGTAAATGTAAATATTGTGACTCAGTGCGCCTCACCTCCAGACGTTTGATTCTTTCCTCATCCTCACACAGTCGCCCTTCATCCACCTCGATAGCTTTCCTCATCACCGTTGCCATTTCATTTATTTTTTCAATGTGCGCTTGCATCTCCTGCAACATGAACACGTTAAGTAAATGCCTGTTTGAACAGCAGCATTAGGGTAAATCTCAGAAGCCACGTGCGGGACTGACGTTAGTATGCTGTTCTCTGAGTTGGGTGACTATAGTAGGATCATCTCTCTTGCTAGCCATCAGAAGGCGAAACACCTGCTCTCTGTATTTGCTCATGATCAGTTCCAGCGCGGATTGATGCTCCTCCAGAGATGTGCGCAGCTCTGCCGAGAAAGACCAGAGGGTTTAGATATAAAATGCTTTCCTGTAGCTCAAACAGAAGAGAGTGGCACTTGCGACACCAAGGTCATGGGTTCGATTCCCAGGGAAAGTAAGAACTGATTAGAATATCAATGTGTTTCTTGAATGCAATGCAAGTCGCTTTGGATAAAAGCATGAATGTAAAACATGACATTTAAGATGCAAACCCTCCAAACACACACCTTTGTTTTCATGCTGTAGTTCCCGTATCTGCCGGTTTTCCTGCTGGATTCCCATGACCAGAGTAGAGCGGGGCCGATGTCTCGCCACCTGGTTTAACACCTCGATCTCTTCCTGATACTAGGAGAACAAGCAGGATGAGGATGAGACTTGATTTTATTCATTGAGCAGACCGAGAACAAGCACGGATACCTGCTTCATGGCCTCCACTCTCTTATTCAGCAGTGTGGTTTGCTCAATCAGGATCTCAGCAGCGTTATCATGATCTCTGAGTCTCTCTACCAGTGATTTGGCATCGGACAGCACCTTCTCAAGAGTGCAGGTCATTCCTGAAGACCAAAAAACTCACTCAGACCATCATGATCACATTAACACAAACATGAACGACAGATACTCTACATATGACCAGATAAGTGAAACACTCATTTGTAGCCATTATTGTGTCCTATATAAAGGTTTCGTGTCTTGATTTCAGAAGTTTCAATGTTTTGGTAGTAGCCTAGCATTAGCTAGTTACCAATATAAACCCACTATTGTTATAATAAAACGCTGGATCGTGTACATCAACACTGACCTGGAGTCAGAAAGACCTTTTAATTTATTGAAATTAGCAAAAGTGCCGAGATTAATTTTAAAACGAATGTAAAATGTATCTTACCTTTTCGACAGCAACGGCTCGGTCAAAACACTTCCTGTTGCCGCGGCCGTTACGTCACGCTGAAGGGCTTCTGGGAGTTGTATGCGCCGTTTTTTTTTTTAAACGCCTCAAAAATTCCAGGTAATCAAAATAAAATAATAATAACCTTTTTTTTATTATTTAAAATAAATAATCAAAATAGATGAATCTATGATCCTCTTCTTGGACTGTAATACTAGTTTTGGATATAAGTGATAACACATTAAAATGAAGTATCCTTCTTGGGAAGTTTAAAATAATGTCAATTGCACCTTCATTTATTTTTTTCTTTAAAGACTTGAAAATATTTTATGACTCATTGAATTAAATTACTAAAAATAAGAAGTATATAAAAACATATACTAAAAAAAGTAATTTACAGAATGCAGTGTTTTACCTTGTATGATTTAAGATATGTCCCCAGTTTCTTTCTGTTTATTTTTTGTCTGACTTTTGTTTGTTACACTACAATTTTCCTAAAAGTTTAATAAAAAAAATAATAATAAAAACTTACTAACATATATATATATAGATAGATAGATAGATAGATAGATAGATATAGATATGTAGTTTTATTTTTTTACAATATGTGTTATGCTAGTAATTTTTTTTAAAATAATAGCGAGTATGTCATGTTAATATAATGTTAATGTATATATATAAAATAATAGTGAACGTTATGTTAATTTCTTACGTTGAGTCCGTTGAAAGAAGTCCTGCCCACCTGCTTTCGTGACCCCGCCCCCTTTCCATTGATTTTTTTTTAATGTGCCCTCTGATTGGCCGCTTTGAACCGCGAATCCCTCTCAACTGAACATTCCAAAGCGCGTGGAGAAAAACCTACCGAGCTTCAGCTGATGCGCGTCCACGTACACATCCATGCGCGCGCACTTCAATCAAACTGCATAAAACTCAGCCGACTGAAGAGAAACAACTAATTACTGAGACTAAACTAACAAATTCAACCCTGGTGAGTTAATGCATGTTCTTTCAACCCAAACCCTAGAAACCAACCCTGAGTAAGAGAGAGGAGGAGGGTGGGGGGATTTGAGTTTGTTTATCTGAAGATTATGTGCTTGTTTTAACAGGATTTCCCCAGAAAAGGAAATAAAATGTCAACAAACCAGACTTAAGTGATAAAAGACGGTCTCTTGTGTTTATTTTTAGCTGTTATACTGAAAGTTGAGGATTCCTAGGAAGGAAGTTGCATGACTTTTCCATAGAAAATCACCAACATTTAACAATACAACCCGCATATTTGAGATTAAGATCATAATATCTTTATGGTTTGAGTCAATATGATTTGTCTCTTTGTGTGTCAGTGATGAATGACGTGTTTCTACAGGAACACTGAAATTGCCCGTACATGAGTACTGTATTATAGTTTGTATGGCAAGCCACTTTAACCTTTAAACAATCCCAGGGTATGAATATGGTACTTGATATCAATAATGACGTCATCACTCACAGAAGTACAAACTCTTGATATCAGAACTAGTAAAAACTATAATTCTTGAATTATATATTCTATTCTATAATTTACTTTAATTAAATAACTTATTTTGTGTATCAGAAATACATTTCTTGTAAAAAATCATTCATTTTTGATATCAATCATTTGTTACTAGTAAAAATATAAATTCCTGATTTCAATGATTAAATTGTCAGTATTTGAAATGTTAAATCTTGATATCTGTAAACGTATTTCAACGTTCTTAATCTTAATGTGTTTCTAATTTCTGAGAGAAATTTCAAAAATCTAATATAAACTTCTTATGATTAACAATCCCATTCATGATATCAGAAATTAACTTTGTTACTAGTGACAATCAAATTATGCACATCAAAAATGAAAAATTGTACTTATAGCAGTTAAATAATAATAATTCATTACATTTATATAGTGCTTTATCAAAGTCTCTCAAAGCGCTTACATGAAAGGGGGAATCTCCTCAACCACTACTAATCAAGAATAGACATTTGCATTAAACACGCAATTATTGATATCAAAACTAAGTTTACTTCTACGAATTGTATTTCTTATATGTGAAACTGGAATTTCAACTATCAAGAATTGATTTCTTAATAATCAACAATTGAATTTGAATGGCAGCCAATGCTGAGATTTAACTACCGGTAGTGAAAATAATTACAGAAATCAAGAATTGTAATTTTTACTATGGTAGTTGAAATTGAACTGTTATCGTAATGTAACAGATCAGTCTACAGTCATAAATTAAGCATTTAAATTAAAGGGTTACTGAGCTGTTCACACTGTCATATAATTTTTTTTGTAATGATTTACTATTTTACTAGTTGAAATTAAACTGTTGATATCAGGAATTCCTATTTCTGCGATTGATGATGTCATTGTTGATGTCAAGAATTCCTATTTCTGTGATTGATGCCAAGAATTAAAATTTTTACTAGTTGAAATTAAATTTTTGATATCAAGAATTAACATTTTTACCAATTGAAATTAAATTGTTGATATCAAGAATTATTTGTGTGATTAACGTCATTATTGATATCAAGAAATAAAATTGTTACTAGTTGAAATTAAATTGTTGATATCAAGAATTATTATTTCTGTGATTGACGTCATTATTGATATCAAGAAATACAATTTTTACTAGTTTAAATTAAATTGTTGATATCAAGAATTCCTAATTCTGCTATTGATGATGTCATTGTTAATGTCAAGAATAAACATTTTTACTAGTTTAAATTAAATTGTTGATATCAAGAATTAACACTTTTGTTTGTTGAAATTAAATTGTTGATGTATTAATATCCTGGGAATGATTAAAAGGGAAAATGACTTGCCATAGGAAGATATAATTCTCAGATATGAGCAATTTTAATGATAAATGAATGTTTAACCTGTTTGGACAATCATCAGCCTGCGAATGCTTAAAAGTGAAAACGGCCTGCCATATACTATTCATCTCTTCAATTGTGTGGATTAAAATAGGAGAAACTGCAGGTGTTTCCTGATGGGAACTACAACCATAAAGATTTCAGCATGTCCTTGAGCTCTGGCAGGGAATTCTGTTTATCACCAAAGACTTTCTCAGTCTCGCTGAAGTGCTGTTAACAGATTGAGTGTGCCAGAAAAACATTTCAGGAAGCTGAATTATTCTTTTGTGCTATGTTGTGAATAAGTTTATTTATGAAGTCCCTTAAGCAGCTTACAATGACATTGCTCATAGTTTAAAACCATATCTGTGAAAGTCCAGTGCTGGGCATTGACACAAGTTTCACAATTCGGTGTGATGTTGATTATTTTGGTCCTATAGAATCCCAGTTGATGCATAACTGTTATAATTAAGTGATTTTTCAGCTACTTGTGTTTAAATGACACATAAGGATGTTTTTATTTTAATGGTATAATAATAATAATAATATTGTTACATTTTTAATAATTAGACATTTTTAATGGTGGCTGTCATTAAAGGGCCAGTCACACAGCCGATCACGTTTGTGCGTGCTTGTGCGTCGAGAAATTGACCAAAGTATTCCACGAACATTCGACGCACGCCCGACGCATGATTCACTGACGGAGCGTGTCCAAACATGCACGCTTCGCGGACGTTCCACGAACAAGCACTTTCAGAATCCACATTGTCAGTGGATGTCAGTGGAATGAACGTGATACGTGCGCGGTTCATGAGTGATATGAAGGTGGGGCGTCAGTGGACGGACGTGGACGTGCGCGGTTTCGTACCAGTTCTGACGCATAAGCACTGATGGCTGACGCGTGTCCCGCACATAGTCACGCATACTCTATGCATAAACTACGCACGCCGACTCATGAATAAGCACACCGACACACAGTTGTGCGTCGGGAAATTTTTGAACCGTTCAAAACTAAAAATCACGCACAAACCGCCTTCGACACACATCCACTTACAATCACTAATGGTCCACGTTCGTTCCACTGACAAATTACGCATACGACGCATGCTCCGCACAGAAACGAAAATCTGTGTATAATTCGTGCGTGATTCATGCGTTTTCGCTGTGTGACTGGCCCTTAAAAACATGATACATTTATTTAAACATACCTTAAATATTGAAGAGACATGTTAAGTAGAAATACAATGAATATGTATTTTGAACTGATTAGAATATCAATGTGCTTTTTGAATGCAATGCAAGTCGCTTTGGATAAAAGCGTCTGATAAATGCAGAAATATACATTTTGCATATATTTATCAAAATGGTCCTCTAATTTTCTAGCTTGACTGGTAAGTTTTTGGGCAATAAATTGATTTTCTGAGGTAAATTAAATATTACATTTGACATTAATGTACACATGATATTGTTTACAAGCTGTTTTATTGGCGTCTCTCTGCGGCTGAAACGATGAGCAATTACATATTTAGAGACCTGATACAGATTTCAGTAAGTTGTACAGTATCTTTCAACGCCTTCTGACTTTGATGCATGTTTATTTAGTGCTATAACTTGTAGTAAAGAGGAGATGAGATCTGCCACACCACATTAAAGTGTGCCAAAGCGCTATTTATTGTTTGAATTTCTTAAAATTGACAATTTTATATCTGAGTAACAAAGCTTTATTATTATTCATTATTCATATTTATCAAATGCTTTTATTCATTGCATTGCATTCAAGAAACACATTGACATTCTAATCAGTTCTTGCTTTCCGTGGGAATCGAACCCACAACCTTGCCACCTCTACTGTTTGAACTACAGGAAAGTTATTGGATGGGCAGCAGGTTACAAAGTTTTGCTCATTCATCAACTGAAAAAAGCATAGACTGAAATTGATTGATTCTTGGAATTTAAATCAATATTTAAGTTAAGAAAAAAAATATATATATTTTTTATCCATCCCTACATAATACATGAGTAAATATCAGGTTAAAAAGTATCTATTTCCACAATTTAGTTTGCATCTCATTTCACATTTATTAAGTTGTTTTGTATAAAAAAAACATGATTTTTAATGGTTATCTCCCACCCTGCTCTCAAGATTATCAGTGTTGGCCATTGATTAGCCCATATTATTCAAATATTAATAAAGAAAACATTTAAAATGGGTTTTGTTTGGTACTTATGTAATGGTTTAAGACTTGTATCAATTGTTTACTGAATGTGTCCACAATATGAGCTTATCTTTCCTGGTTTGATTCCCAGGGAAAGAAAGAACTCATCAGAATGGCAATGTGTTTCTTGAATGCAATGCAAATCGCTTTGGATAAAAGCGTCAGATAAATGCAGAAATGTGAATTTAAATTATGCTTTAATGTTAAAGTCAAGAGACCGTTTTCTTCTGTATCATTACATTCATCCTAGCATAACGAACATCGTCTGTTGTTTTTGGGTCAGAATTCTAAAAAAAAGATTAATTGAAAGGATGAATTGTTCGCAATTTGAGCCATAATATGCTTTTGAATTTTCATTTCATGCCACCTTTATTTCTGTGTTTGTGGTTATGTGTGAACTAATCCGCCCCAAAAACACCCCATTTTCTGCAACTTTACTAACCATCTGTCTTATACGTGTCATCAGGGGGTTCTTGAGCTTGAGTGGGGGGGGAAATCCTGAAATAAATGAATGCTGGGATTAATTTCCCATGATCTCTGGTGCACATGCTGGTCATTGTTATGAATCTTGGATTAGTGTTTGTGTATTAATGACCCAGCAGATGATTAATGGGACGGGGTGCAGCAGGCCCTCTGTTTTAGCTGGTGACTGCTTAATTGTTAGTGTCTTATTACATGTCATTGCATCACCACAACAATGGCTTTTGTTTGCATTATGCCTTAGAGTATCACCATTGGTTTTCAAGTGCCTGTTTCCTTGCTAACTGACTTCTTTAAGGAGTCGCCTTTACTAGTTATAAACTCCTATATTGGTCATCAGCTACCCTGCGCTCAAGATAATTTCAACATCAGGTATTAAAAACCAACATTGTTATACCACTAGTCTGGACAGTTTAGATCGGCTTGCAATTCGGGATCTTTTATTTCTGAATCATTGTGATGAGGTCATTATGTTGATCCGACACTCGGCTTTGTTTTGGTCAAAAATTCTGCTTTTTGTAATTGTAGAAGCATGAGAAAGTAGTTTTTCAATAGGGATTACACTTATGACTCAGAAGCCTGTCATCTCAATTATTTAACCCCTGTCTTGGTGACCAAATGGTTGTGTCTCAACCTAGTGATTTGGCTAATTAAACAGTATTTTGGTTAATTGTAAGCATGTTCGAACTTCACGTCCATTGGAATTGACTGCATCTGACGGTGTCTAGTTTCAAGGTCATTGGTTTGATTCTCAGGGAAAGCAAGAACTGATTAGAATGTCAATGTGTTTCTTGAATCCAATTCAAGTCACTTTGGATGACGGTGTCTGACAAATGCATAAATGTAAACATAGACTGAATTGGTCTCACTGATCGCTTATAGAACGTGTTTTGCTGTTCATTTGGAGTTATTTTCCCCAAATCCTGACCCTTCTTTTATAATCCTGCTGAGGTGTGCATGGTTTTAGACTGATCCGGAGCTTGTATAAGGTGTATTAGAGAGGTTTAATGTGGTTTATGGAGGATGGGCTTCTTACCCATGGTTTATCAGACGCCCATCCTCTCCGGGACCAATAATTGTGTGTGTGAGTGAGTGTGTTGAGAGGCCTGCCTACTAATAAAAGCCACTGACAGGCCAATTAAGATCACAACCAAAGCCACAAAAGAGCTGGCTTTGATTGATGGGTGGCTTTTCTGGGACCCATGTGTGAGCCACTGGTGCACGTATACAAACAAACACGCATGTGCCTCGTGTCTGCTCGCGTCCAGAGGGAGGAGGACCAGCAGGCCAACGGGGATGCGTCTGGAAGCGTGATCCTCTTACGTGATTATGTGATGACCTGAAGAACCATGTGGACACCCCAGCCCTCGCTCCCTTTGTGTCGTTGCGTTTAATTAAAGCCACAAATCGACTGTAACTCACACAGACGTTCATTATAGTGGGATTACAACGTTACAACTCTTTGTGTTCCGCCCAGCCTCATTTCTGCAGTAAAAGTCACCGTCTTTATTTTGACCTGTTTTTTTGGGTGTGTCTTTTTTATCAGTACGCCGTTTATACAAGCTAATCATCTGATTATTCATGTTTTTATCTGTCTGAGATTTGGACTGAAAGTAAAACAAAAATAGAATTCTGTCATCATTGTTTTGAACATAAATTAATGAATTTAATTTTGATGCATTTTCCCCCCCAAAAAAACACAAAAGTGCTTAATAAACCCAATCCAGACACGTGTACTTCATACGTGAGGCCGTACAACGGTTCATTTTAAATCTGTCCCAATTTGCATTTTTCAGATGCTTTTGTTCTAGTAGAAGTTTGACTTATATTTGTAATTTTTTTCGTTTGAGAATCTGTTCAATTTGGTATTCTTTTATTTATAGGCTTTAGGCTGAAACTTTAATTAGTTGTCTTAAAAGAATAGTTCAAAAATTAGAATCCTACCATGTTTTCTTTGGAAAGGAATCTTGTTTCAAATGTTTTACATTGTTACAATTTTTTAGAATCCACACAGTTAATTTTACATCATCATTTGTTGTGATGCTTTGAAGTCGAGCCGCTGTTAGTCACCATCTACTTTTTTCTAAGTGTCTGCATGTCTGAAAAAGATAATTGCATGTTTTTGAACAACACAAGAGTGAGTAAAAGATGACAGATTTTTAAATTTCAGGGAGGAACTGCTCTTTTCCTTTAAAGAGACGCTGTGGATTTTAGAAACAAGTTCTGTTGTAAATAACCACCAAGCGTCAGACGCGTGTCCGTTAGTGACGGACTCTTTCCACCGTCCGTTTTGCTCTGACAGAGGAATGTGGCCCTTGAGACCCGGAGCCACAATGCCACCCACTTCATAAGCCACCGCCATCAATTCTGGGTTTGTGTGTCCTCCGCTGTTTCTCATCTCCTCCGCTGCGTGACATTTTGTGGGCTTGAAGTGCACAGAAGACGGACTTGATTCCAGCCCTCATGCTGTTCCTCCAGTAATTAACTCTCGTTCTCTCGCTCTCTGTGGGATTTTGTGTCTGGGCCGAAGAGAGAAAGCGATTGTTTATTCTCTTGGTGCCCTTCACAAAAACGTTGAGATTCTTTTGTGTGCTGTCATGGAGGAGTTTGTTGTGAAGGACTGTGCACTTTGTGAGTGAGCGAACCTTGGACTGCGTGTGTTTGATGGAGGGGGTTGAACAATAGAGCCATTGTAAATGATTGGATGGGGGTTTGCTGAGCAGCTTCATTAGTCAATCTCGGTTTCCTCCTCCCTCCGTCTCTCTCTCTCTCTCTCTCTCTCTCTCGCGCGCGCGCTCGCTCATATCCTCTGTCAGTGAGTAGTTGCAGGAGTGTGTGTTGGGATTTACTGTGTTCAGGTGTGTCAGGTGGACTGGATTCTTCTGAGTGTGTTTCTCAGGTGAGCGTCTCGCTGTGATCTGATGGAGGTTTTGGGATTCACTTCAGTGAGTGTGTGTGTGTGTGTTTAGTGAAAGGAGGCATTTGCTTTGTTTCCTCAGCTGTGCTTATGTTGGCTGAACTGTCTTTATCTTTTTGTGTCTCTTCTTTCTATCCTTGTCTTTCTCTCTGGTACTTGGTTACAGTGATTAGGTTGTTTACTCATTCTTTATTTGGTTTTGTTTTTTGGGGGGATTATTAAAAATTATTTTAACAAGACGCTGCAGGCGAATAGTCATCCTATGATGGGACGTACAGAGTTTAAGACGAGTAAACTGAAGTGTGTTTACAGGAAATAACTGGCGCGTCTGAGCTGGTCTGTCTGTTTCTAACGCTTTCTGTCCGTCTCTCTTTCAGAATGTGGACGTGAATCTTTCTTGTAATTAATGATGGCAGTTCGGGCTGGTGTGCAGGTAAAATTTCTATGCCTTTTTAAGTTTTATTTATGTGCTTTTAGGAAGCACACAAACTGTGGAAATCCTTCATCTCAACAGACAGTTTTTATGTGTCATGAGCCACTTGAAAATTTACATCCATTGTTTTTCACATGCTTTTTTCATGCGTTTGTTTTCTACAATCCTGAGTAGCATTCAGCATCTTTAATCATATCTGATATCATAATTTGAAACACACCAGATCTTGAACACACCAGACCGGCAGAAGGAGTGTTTGCATTGAGTTAACGAGCAAAGAAAGGTGTCCGACAGCAAAGATTAACATTCGGTATAACTTTAGCAGAGCAGAGCTGAGCTGACTGTAATCTGCTATGGAATTGCAATCTTGGATGTCTTATATAATATGAACAAACAACCCTACATGCAAACCCTTTCCTGTTTAATTAGTCAGGCTTTGTGCACGAGAAACGCTCCATATGTGTGTTAGTAGGAGCCTGAAGCTCTTGTTCGCTCTTCCTCTGGGGAGTTTAATGCATGCGTGGGAACGGCAAGATTCATAGCAGTGAGGGGTGAGGGCGCTTATGGGATTTCTCTTGGAGTGTCCTCCTTCTATTTTTAAAATGTGCTTCATTTTTCAGTCATTCCCAGGATTTTAGGCTGTTTTAAAGATCTGGTCTTCCTGAGTATTTGGTGACTGATCCTGTGTGGATGTTTGTGTGTTTGTTTCAAACAGATGTTCTGCATTAGTCGCTAAGGGGCCGCATTAATGCGAGACAGAAATGAGATGTTGTAAATGGTTTTTGCTGAAGCATCACTATTAGAGTTGCTCATCGTCATGGTCAAGTCTATGTGTGTGTGCAGCACAAATAAAGCCTGTGTTTTGTCTAATGATGCATCAAAAAACAAGACCGAAAACTCAAAAATGAACAAATGAAAATGTACACAAGGTAGTTTTCATATAAACTTTTTAATGATACTAACAAGCTGTGGACATTTGAATGGCTTTTCTGAGGTAAATGTAACATTGATCACAAGCTGTTTTAATGACGTCATGTCGTATGTGATTGACGACATGAGACGTGATGCACTTCACTAGGTTTTACTGTATTTTTCCACATATACTCTGTTGATTTTGTGCTGTAACTAGTAGTAAAGAGGACGAGTGATCATTTCTCATCGTGGATTCTGCGGTCTGTTATGCCACATTAAACTGCGTCAGCCACATTTGTTTGAATTACATTATAAAATTGATCGAAACTGAAAGCTCAGAGTTTGATTTATAGCAAAAGTAACATTATTGGATGACAGACGCACAACAAGTAATGTTTTATTCGAGAGAAAAGAACAGACTGAAAGTTCATCAAAATGAAGATAAAAAATTGGAAATCGATTTGATCATCCTATCACTAGTGTCTCTTCAGCTGACGAGTTTACATGATGTTTATCTAAATTAACTGCATGAAATGGACCTCAGTTATTTCCATCCAATGTTGGAAATTTAACTTATGAGCAAAATTGGAATATAAATATAATTTGTAAGTTGTTTCCATCCCATATTTATCAAGGATTATAAATTATTTGCACACAGACACAACGCAACAAGCATGCCGTCACGTAATCTTGCCTTCAGATGTTTGGGAACGCAATCTGTGAGATGCTTTTGGAAGGTCATTTTACTAAACTATTTTGAAGACAGACTCTAAATCAGGCATTTCAGAACAACTAAACAAACATCTAAGATACTGTGCAATGAAAATAATATGCGGGTTAGTCCAGTTATTAAATCCACATCTTCTTATCGGATAAAAACGTTTCCATCCAGTTGTTTGTTTTTATGCAATATCCTAAAATTTGCATAGAAATAAGTGAATGGAAACAGTCAAAACACAACTACCTAAGCGCTTCTTAAATGCTATGGTTTCAGTCAATGATTTTCATTCCCTTTTTTTTTTTTTTTTGGGTTCTACGTGCATCACTAGTTTTATCCAAATGTTATTATGCTGAAACTTTCCTCCTTGTGTACGCTTGTTATTTGATTAGTCACGCTTGTAAGCTTCACTTTAATGTCTGTCCTGATTTCAGCAGGGTCACCCTCTTTCCGGAGAGAGGCAGAGGAAGCGTGGAGTGTGTGTGAAGGGTCATTGTGTCCCTGAGACACAGTTTTGTGTGCGTGTTCGTTCTTGGTAGAGTGTGTTTCTCTGTGTGAGCTCTTCCTTTTTCTGTCTCAGGCGTGGTTCGGCGAGAAGTTTGATGTCCCGTTACAGACCCCTCGCAGCCTGCGGTCTCCTCGTCCCGGCCCCGGTTTAGCTGATGTACTCCAGTATGACCAGTGGTTGGCCGTGCGGCACGAAGCGACGCTGGTGCCCATGCAGGAGGATCTCGCCATCTGGCTCAGCGGCATGCTGGGTAAAATAAGACCTCTCAATGCATGAAAGTCAAGACAATTTTATCCAAAGCAACTTGTATTGCATTCAAGAAACGCATTGAAATTCTAATCAGTTCTTGCTTTCCCTGGGAATCAAACCCATGACCTTGGCGTTGCAAGTGCCACACTCTACAGTTTAAGATACAGGAAAGCTTACTGCCATTATTAGTCTAAACGTCTTTTCTTTTGTCAAATAACTGAAACCTAAAGCCCCATACATCAAGTAAAGAAGTGTGGGAAACGACGTTCACTCGCGTATAATCGTGACATACGACCCCCGAAACAAGAACTCAATCTCTCAGTCTTTGTAGAATAATAGAGGGTGTTTCCCGTAACTGTCTGTCTACATGCTCTGTCACCCAGAAAAGCTTGTTCACCCATAAACCTATTGCTTTATTTATTAGGTTAAGTCCTTGTAATCCTATAGTCCTCTTTCAGTGAGGAATTTGAAAAAAATACTAAAAATCGTATCCATTTTCCAATTACTGTTTGGCAAATACCCTGTCATAAGTGTGAATTTTATTTGTTAAATATTGATTTCTGACCAGCAAACGATGGTTAAATTGATGGTTATTTTTGCTGGTACCTTTTTTTAATTATTATTAGCAAGTACATTTTTCTGTTTGGTTTGATTCTGTCATCAGTTTCTCACCTTCATGTCATTCCAAACCCATAAGTCTTCCTTCGAAACACAAATTAAGATATTTTAATGAAATCTAAGAGATTTCTGTCCCTCAATTAACAGCTAGGCAAATTTGACGCTTCAAAACATTCATAAAGATTGTAAAATTTATTAATTGAGTGGTTTAGTCCAAATTTTCTGGAGAAGCAATCTATGTTTCGAAGATGAACGAAAGTCTTGCATGTTTTGAATGACACGAGTGAGTAATTGATGGCAACTATTACATTTTGGGGTGAACTATCCCTTTAAGAATTGGAAGTGGGACTTTTATGTTGACAGCAATGACAACATGAACTTCTTTTCTCCTTCTTTATTGTCTTTGTTTAACAGTTCTACCTAATAACTGAAACGGAAAGCAAATGCTGGAATGTCGAAAATTATTTATTACATTTGCGCATTTGGCAAATGCTTTTATCTAAAGGGACTTGCATTGCATTCAAGAAACGCATTGACATTCTAATCAGTTGTTGCTTTCCCTGGGATTCAAACCCAAGACCTTGGTGTTGCAAGCGCCACCTCTACTGTTTGAGCTACAGGAAAGCTATTTATTTCTAATTTAGTAAATATCATGATATAAAATGAGTTGTAGAAATTTACTATCAAATTAAATTATGTGATTATCATATTGGCCTACATCAGCTTTATTTTGTAAATTAACCATCAAAAAGTCTATATTGGTCATCCACTAGTTTAGTAACGGCCATGATGATCATACTCAAGTTGATGTGGAAACGGAGATATTTGTTTTTACAGATGAGCAGGTGAAAGCCGAACTCTTCATGGAGGAGCTAGACAACGGCGTCAAACTGTGTCGCCTGGTTGGGATTCTTCAGAGTAAAATCCCACAGGATTCAGAAACACGGGTGTGTAAGGAACGTGTAGTGCAGTTTGTGTAACTTCAGAACTGTTTGGTTGTAATTCCCGTCTCTGGTTCTTTAACAGCTGCTCTCAAAGAAAATTCAGTTCAAGAAAAACGCCTCCCCTGGATCGTTTTTCGCCCGGGACAACACAGCGAATTTCCTGTCCTGGTGTCGTCATGTAGGAGTGGATGAGACGTATCTGTTTGAGTCTGAGGGTTTGGGTAAGAAAACCTGTTTGAAAACTTTAGACCAGGTGCAACTTAAAAATTTGACAAGTAAAACTGAAAAAGTGAAATTCTCTTCAGATTGCAGTGCAATAAATAAATGTGTATATTCAATGTGCATCATTTTAGATTTCAATCCATTCATATAAGCTCATTTTATAAATATTGTTTAACTGAAACCTGTTTAAACGCCATGTTCATGACTAAAAAATATGCATTACTTCAGTTTTTGAACCATTAGTTGTATATATAATGCATTGTTTCTGATAATGCACCTTATTATGTATTGTATAAAAAGTATAATGCATTAAAACTCATGACAAACAACCAATTTCAGATCTAACAAGGAATCTGCAGAGAGCACAATGCATTTTAACTTTGGTTACAATTATTTATTAAAATATATAATGCATTATAACATACATTATACCATTCAATATAATATGTATAAAGCATATTTCAAAACAACCAAGTGCTGTAGAGAAAAGAATAAAACTAAGAAGTACAACAACAAAAATCAAAGCTTGCAATGGTGTTGCAAGCGCCACTCTCTACTGTAAAAATCGAGCCAATCACGCTTTGCTATTGCAGGTCCAAAATCTGCTATAAAAACAATTATTTTCTTTCCTGCATTTGGTTGTAAATCATTGAATATGAATATCATGAGATTGAACTGTGTTGAGTGTTTGCCAGCGTCCGTCAGTCTCTCGCTGTAGTTCATTAGAACAGGACTTTAATCATGTTGGCTAAATGAATGTTTAAACCGAGTCCTGCGGTCTGTCCTGTCTTTCTCTGAGCCGTTTAACGGATCGTAATCGTTTCAGAGGATCTGCGGCCCCGAACGTCCTCCGTAAATCCCCCATCATAATGAGTGTGAGGGATCTGGGGTGTAAATCATTAACCTGATGGCCCTGAGACTTTGTGTCCTGATGGTGCAAGTTACTTGTCCATGTGTCACTGTGCATTATGGGATGGGAACAGACCGAACTCTGTGTACTTGACTAGTTATGATTGGCTTTGCATGAGAAATGAGTAACGTTTACTGTTGGGTTGCAGGGTCTTTGCTTTAAAAAAAAATTTTTTATAAGCTCTGAAAGTATGATTTTTTTTTATGTTGTGTTTTTTAAAATTTCGTGATATGACAACTTTAGACAAGATGCAACAGGCAAAACTTCTATAACTTCTATAACTAGTGGAAAGAAAACATGCAAAATACACAATTATGTGTTTATTTTATTAAACTTTATCTACTTGCATTTCAGTGCGTCTTTAAATGCTGTTTTGTGTCAGAGATCTTCGCTTTAGCAGTTTTACATACGCCAAATTAACCGATTTATTCTCATCTATTTCTATTTCATTTGATATAATTTTATTCCTAAAAACATGGCGAAAAAAATATTTAGACGGTTGACATTTTTATTTTGCAATATCAGTCAACAAAATAAAACAAGCCTTTATTTAATGGTCTGTTCTGGAAATGTATGCAAATTATTTCAAATGAGATGATGCCTCATTTGCATATTTACTATTTTACTTTGTTTGATAAAAGGAATGGGTACATTTTAATTAATTTAAAGAAAATAACTAAAATAAGTAATGTAATGAGTAATAATGCATTTTGATTACCACCATTTTTGGTGATACATTTTTATTAAATCTTAATGCATAAATTAAAATTCAATACGGAATTTCTGGGGGGAAACATGCGTTTTATAGGACACTATTTTATTAAGTTATTAAATTTTACATTTTATGAATTTAATTGATTAGACATGCTTTTTGATTCTTATAATTTAAAGACAAGAAAAACACCAAATAAAAAAAATAGAATTTGGTAAAAAAAAAAAAACTTGTAATTTCATAGATCAGCATCCTATGATACATGATGATTATTTTTATATGAATTTCAGTAAATAAAAATTAAGCTGAAAATTAGTGCATTTTATTCATTAAATAAATCCTGATATGTATATTTATATATAGCATTTCGAAGAACTTATAATGTAAATCAATTGTTTCAATGTACTGCGATTTAATCAACTTTGGAAAGTATGGCGAAATCTGATCATTAAAATGGGACCTTTTGACCTGCGGTGTCTTTGAAGTAAACTGACTTCTCTTTTTCTCTCTTTCTCTCTCTTTCCCTCTATCTCTCTTGCTCTGTGTCCCTCTGTCTGTCTCTCTCTCTCTCAGTTCTGCATAAAGACCCTCGGCAGGTGTGTCTGTGTCTGCTGGAGATCGGTCGAATCGTCTCCAGGTGAGTCAAGCGGCTCGTATGATGATCCCACAGGTGACAGATTGTGCTTTGGGGTCAGATGTCTGGGGCTTTGGGGTCAGAGGTCGGGTGCTTAGTAATTGGGTCGGGCAAATTTTCATGGATTGTACAGGATTTAAGTGGATTGGGTTCAGTGCTTGTATTTTGTGTCCTAGATATATCTAGTGAATATAAATTATTTCTAGAATAACACATAACAGTAACACTTTATTTTAAGGTGACGTAGTTACTGAAGTTACATGCACTTGCTATAGTAAGAACAGTAAATGATGCATAAATACAAGCAACTAAACCAAACCTTAACCCTATAGGAAGTACATGTAGTTAATTAATGTTACTCCATACTTGTTTAATTACACTGATACAAGGACACCTTAAAGTAAACCTGTGAAAAAAACTGTGATTCAGGTATGGGGTGGAGCCTCCGGTTCTGGTGAAACTGGAGAAGGAAATTGAACTGCAGGAAAGTCTGATGATGACAGATCATGGTTCTCCGGTGAAGACGTTCACCGTGTGCTGTCAACACGGAGCGCTTTACCACGCCGTGAGTATCACACACTTACATCACCTTTAGTCTTTTTATAGTTGGTATGCTGTGCATAAAATGGCAGATTTCCCTTAGCATGCTTTATTAATAGATAATACCTAGAAAATATGCAGAATACAGTGTTTGTGATAGTTTTCTGCAATGCAATGCAACTTGACCTCTCAATTACAATGTAAAGATTTGACTGTAAGTGATAAAAAACATATGGCTTCTATTTTACCCCAAAAATTGTATTAAGACATAAATGTAAAAATTTGCTAAAATGTTATTAATATTAAATGTATTATTGCATTCTGTTCCAAATTTTATTATAATGTTTTCTGTGGAAAATAATTACCCATTTTCAAAGTTTAATTGTACGTTAACTAAAAATATTTTAAAAATACATAACTTAAAATAAATATTAACTAAAGATATTACAAATAATAATTTTATTTAAGCTAGTTTGTTAGCTATCTTTCATTATTTGCTTAGTTTAAGTGCTAAAATAACTTGATTAAAAACTTTGAATAAAATAATAAAAGTGTGAAATACAGCAAAATTACTCAAATTTGAACTCAAAATATATGTAATTAACAGTATCAACAAACTGTAATAGCATATCCATTATGGTGGAATATGGATTAATTTGAACTTCTGCTTGTGATTTGTTAGATGAGGCGTTTGGCGTCTCCAGTTATCACGCATCTTCTGTTGAGTTTATTATTGCTTGTTGAGTGTGTAAAGCAGCAGCTGTTGTTTAGAGACTTCATGTTTCCCCTAAATGCTAACAAATTCACTGTCTCTGTGCCAAATAAACCAGCGGGACGCTCTCGGCTCTGAAGTCATGCACTATCTGCAAACTAGCTGTTATTTTGCTATCTTGCAAATGGGTGAATGTTTATTGCACACCTAAACTTTGTTCTGTAGGATCGAGCGGACCAGGACGACCCTCCCTGTAACTGCTCGCAGAAGTTTTCCATTGAGTATCTGTCTGAGGGACGATACAGACTCGGAGACAAGATCCTGTTCATCAGGGTAAGAGCTTTCAGGGGCCGTTTAACAAACTTTAAAGAGAGAGAGAGAGAGAGAGACTGAAGGAGAGAGAGAGAAAAAGAAGGTGAGAGAGACAGACAGACAGAGGAAGACAGAAAAAGGAGAGAGAGAGAGGGACAGAGACAGACAGCGAGAGGGAGAGAGGATGGATGCTGCATGACATCTTGCTTTCTGATAAATCGTTAAACTAGATGCAACTGATTTGTGTATTTAATTCAGTGTAGCAAATTCATTAGGTTCTTTACTCATTAATATATAAATATAATTAATATCCTTCGCTCTGTTAGATGCTGCATGGGAAGCACGTGATGGTGCGAGTCGGTGGAGGTTGGGACACTCTGAAAGGGTTCCTGCTGAAATACGACCCAGACCGCGTGCTGCAGTTCACGACTCTAGAGCAGAAGATTCTAGCCTATCAGAAGGGCTCGTCCGGCCCAAGCCCCGCCCTCAGCACACAGCCGCCCACGATGGACCCCATCGCAGCTGTGAACCTCCTCCCACAGGCGTCCTCTTCATCATCCTCATCATCAACAGCCTCCACGACGTCTGCGTCCAAACCCAACACGCCTACACCACGGTATCAATCGCCCGCATCCACGCCCTCCATGCCTCGCAAGGCTGCTGCACCCAAGAAGATTTTCCACACACCCACTGCTTCCCCAAAAACCACCCCTCTGTCATCACCCATCCCGAAAAGAACCCCACTTTCCCAGTCAACTTCTCAGAAAGTCCCTGTCTCCAAGACCAAACTGCGTCCGCGTGCATCTCCATCTCAGCCTCGCAGTCCCGTCTGCCCCGAGCCCACCTGCAAACTCCCAAAACCTTCAGCGCCATCCGCAAAGAAACCTCCTCCCGGACCCTCCCGACTCGCCCAGAGACGCCCTCCTTCCCCGGCACTAGATTCCAGAAAGGGACGTCCAAACGACCCCAAACAGGCACTTCCTGTCATAAAACCCTGCAAGAGTAAATCTGCAGAGCAGAGCGCGGCCGGCAACGTTAAAACAACTCACAGGAAACCTTTGGTCAGCAGTAACTCGCCCGCCGTGAGCAACAGTGCCAAACCGGCCCCCCTGAGCACTTCCCAAAAATATACAGCACGAACTAAAGCCAGCAGACGCGATGAGCCCTACTTTGAGATGAACAATAAGAGAAGGGTAAAGAGCTGAGGATGCTGGGATAGGTGCTATCTTTTCTCTTCTGCGTTCACCAGATGCAGTCAGATATCATATTTAATTTGATTGGAATGAAAACGAGTGTGTGCAGATTTAAAGTGTTTTGAGATTTTGAGTGTTTCTAGTGATGGAAAACATGACAACGAGACTTAATACTGTATAACCTGCACTTCTGTCTTAAACAGCCTCGTTTTCATTCACATGAAAATCGAATATGCCATAACCTTTTTTTGTTATCATTTCATCAGTCACAACATTGGCCTTATGCTTTCATTTGTGCCATACTAAAAATCGCCTTGGATACATTTTACTTTTTTTTATTATTCTTTTGCTACTGTAATTATCATTATTTTAGCGAAGAGGTTATGGATTAAGTTTAAGTCTGTTTAAAATAATGCACTATAACTCATATTTGTGTTTAATATCTGTTACTCTTCAGTCAGTTTATATGATCTGATTTGACTCCCGATTGTGTCATATGTGGATCCACGGATTAATACCGTAGATCATTTATTTGTTGTATGTTAATGTTTTCCTTCTGTGCTAATATCCAGCAGATGTGTGTGTGTGTGCGTGTGAGAGAGAGAGAGGGAGGGAGAGTGTGTGTGTGAGTGACTGAGTGAGATTGTGTGTGTCATATATGATGTGCTGTGGGCATTCAGATCACATGATACTGTTTCGAGTTCATTTCTTGGAAATCCATGACAGCCCATAATATACAGAAGCTCCTCTCTATGGCAACCAAAGCGAAATTCATGTTTCAGTCTCAAATTGCATCTCTTTTAGAGCACATTTTAAACTCATTTTTAGAGTATTAGGGTTTGTGTGCCTTAAGTTTGTGTTTGTTGGAATATATTGGTGTGGTTTATTATCAGACGCCCATGAACAACGTACATGTGGATGAATTTGTATGTTTTTAAGTTGGTCAATCAGCCAGCTGTTATTATATGAAGTTCTACCTCCTTTACGACACTCAAATACTACTGATGCCCACAAACACCCGAGCGTTTATTTTATCACACTGTCCAGGACAATACTACATATTTTTCAGTTTATTCAAGAATAATCGTGGTCTATTCAGAAAGGTTTTATTATAAAATATTAATTTTTATGTGTAATGGTTAATGTTTTGGGATATGGTTCTTTTAATTGTATTTGTGTGAGAAATTCTTTCAGCACTTTAAGAAAGCGTTTGTTTTGAATGTAGTTTGTGCTCAAATAAAGCTGTATTCGGTGTAAATTCCTGTGTTTGTGGCCCTACTTGAACATCGACTAATTAAATCAGAAAAAACAGTAAGTATCTCTTCTTTCTTTTCCTTGTCTTCCTTAAGTCTTAATCCTTGTACAGGAATTGGGTAAATATCAGGGTAATATTACAGCGAATATATATATATATATATATATATATATATATATAAAACCTTTATTCTGTGGCTTAAACAAGTTTTTTTTTTTGCTAGCGACATGCTAGTTCATGTTACCGGTAAATCCTGCTAGCGACATGCTAGTATGTTAAATCTTGTTAGCGTTAAATCTTGCTAGAGACATACTAGTTCATGGTAATTCATGCTAACATGTTAAATCCTGCTAGTAACATAGTAGTATATGCTCTATGCAAACTAGAGTACAACAGAGATCCAAGTTTTGTCACTGCAAGCACCACTCACAATTTCTTCAGGAAATGTACATTGATTGAATGACTACGAGATGGGCACATACACACAATTTTAAAATCCCCTTCAGTGAAAATGGGTTTTACTGCATCAGCATCCTTCTCTTCGGTCATAATCTGTTTAACCTCTTAAGGCTGTAACTCTATGTAATTCATCCTGATTTAATGAGATTATAGCAGTTGATGTGTGTGAAAGTGCTGCATCCTGGAGGCTGAAAACACAAACTGCAAGCTGAGGGTTCAACTTCCTGCATTTAATACTTAAGACAAATATTGTGTGACAGATTAAATTTGCATTGCACTTTTTTCTCTCTCACTGTAAATGTATTTATTTAAATTAAACATGTATTTTACATGGTTTAATAAACTGTATTTTTTAGTTTTTTAATATAATCATGTTTTGCACTTGTTTTATTTATTTTTATCAAATGTGTTTATTGCATTTAAATCTAATTATTTTAATTATATCAAATGTTTTATGTAGTTATTCTTTTTTATTTTATTGTAGTCAAATATATTCATTTGTTTTATTAAATTATATCTTTCAATCAACTAATGTATTCGTTTATTATTCAAATATTTATTTTATTTTAATCAAATTTAGCTCGCTTAATTTTATTTTTACTTTTTTTCACTGCTTTTCTCAGAACTTTTCCATAAACTCCCATGTTTGAAACTCCTTTGCTAAAAGAATAAATGCAATTGAGGCCTCAAACGTCATTATTAACGTTTTATATATACATATATTGTTAATAACATTATTAACATGCATTAATGAATACAGATTTTTCTCTCTCGATGTTTAAACACAAGAAGGCGCACTTTCACAAATCATATGAACCTGCAGATCTTCTTTTCCCCTCTAAACCTTCACATGCTGCTTCATATCTGAGTTTAGCCAGTTTAATTCTGTTTTATTCGCGCATCCTTCAGATAGTAAACAGATTAGGTGGGCAATCTGGTTCAGTGGTTTATATCTAATAATTTACTCTGGTCATGCAGGGATTTTCAGTTTTCATATGTACAGAATCCCAGTTCAATTTTTATGTCTATGCATTTCAAAATGCAATGGTTGAATGACTTTTCCAGACTTTATAAGCTTTTAGAAATCATTATTATGATATTGCATTCACAAAATTACAATTTCTAACCTGTGCAATACTGGTCTGACTATTAGATTATCATATTTAGCCATTTGCACCACAATCCCTATATTTTTGGATTTCCATCACCGATACAATAAATGCATGGCTCGGCAATATGTACAAATAAACCCAGATGCATTTTCTAACAGATACAAGCACGCAACATAAAAAAGAAAGATTACTAATAAATAAACACAAACCAGGTTACAGTTCTAACCAATCAGAACATTAAACAGTCAAAATGTATTTAAGAATCTAGATTAAATGACTCCACGTGAGGTGTATGGCGTGTTATTTAAAATATGATATCTGATCTAGCTGGTTAAATATGTGGCTTCGCTCGCGCAGCGTCAAATCCGGAGCGCGCGCGGACATTATTCTCCACTCTGTCGCGCGACCGGCTCAACATATCAGCACGCGCGACTCGAAATATCGTCAGAAATTTCAAATTCCGCTTTATTCCGATTTTTCTCATCGCATGCATTGACAAAATGGGGTCTTTCGCGTCGAGCTCCGCCATTTTGTAGCAGAGTAGCAGCGCGAGGGGTGCGTGTAATGGTTGAATCGAGTCACCCCGTGTCGTTTATATCCGCCCGACGGTGATCGCAAGGGACCGGGAGCAAATGACCAACCGTCCGCCGCAACGAAGCGCAGATTGTGCTTTAACTGCAGACACCACGGTGCGACTTAAGCTATTAATGTGCATTTCTGAGCAGGGCCAGATATGCGATGTTTTCTTACAGACTGAAAGGCTTTTACTCATGCATTTCAAAAGTTATTTTGTGAATTATATATATATATATATATATATATATATATATATATATATATATATATATATAGTTCTGCAACTTTGGCAACAATTTTTCCATTGTGCTTTGGAATTTATATATATATATATATATATATATATATATATATATATATATAATTTAATATATATTATATAATTTTAAAGTTGTAGAGTTGGAATATCGCAATAAAAAATGTGCAAATAATGCACCATAGAAAATTACCTTTTTTGTTGAGCTTTTTCTTGATGGTTTTAACTATTTTGTATCTTAGTGTGTGTGTTTTGTACATCAGTATATTTTTATTGTGTAAGCTGCTTTAAAGGCACTATATCAAATAAAGTTTATTATTATTATTATATCTGTAATGGAAGTTGCTGCAATAACAGAAGCCACTGTGCCAACATAATGCAGACGAAACACAATAAATGTCATGCTATCTTCTCATCCTGATAATTATCATTGCATCTTTCTTGCATCCTTCAAAAAAAAAATTACACAGTTCATGTGCACTTTAAGACTGTAAGAGCATTTTTCTGTTTCCATCCAATGTTTTGTATGCAATATTCTAACATTTGCATTGGATGAAAACAGCTAACGGAAGTTATCATAAAACTTTCCTGTGTGTCAAACAGTAGAGAGTGGTGCTTGCAACCTCAAGGGTGCGACTCCCAGGGAAAGCAAGAACTGATTAGAATGTCAATAGTTTCTTGAATGCAATGCAGGTCGCTTTGGATAAAAATGTATGATAAATGCATGAATATAAATCTGTGTTTGTATATATAAATATATATATGTGTGTGTGTGTAAATGCAATTGTTTTGAAAAGTTAAAAATTAGTGATGCTAATAGATGCTTCGGATGTGATCGTAAACCAAGCTTTCCTGTACCTCAAACAGTAGAGAGTGGCATTTGCAACACCAAGGTCATGGGTTCGATTCCCAATTAAAGCAAAACTGATTAAAATGTCAATGTTTCTTGAATGCAATGCAAGTCGCTTTGGATAAAAGAATCTGCCAAATGCATAAATGTAAAAAAAAAAAAGACATGGCAACCCAAACGACACACGTCTGAGTTTGAAAAGCATTTAAACACTTTCTGACTATCTTTTATTGTTTTTATGATGGTAGTGTAAACTGACAGTTCCCTTCCCCCCACAAACGCTTAAAGCTGGTTTGCGTTTTTAACGCTCTAATGGAGTTCGGAGACTCTCCCTTTTCCTCGGCGAGCTCCGTCTATTGTTCGCGAGCGGCGCTGTGGCGGCGGCTGTAATACAGGCGCTCGCCTGCTGGGGGCGCCGCGGAGCCGCGCGGCCTCGGGTCTTTTTGTCTGAACTGGATCCCGCTGCCGCTTCACAGTGTGCGCGATTAAACCGGAGCCGCGTCCGTCCCGCACTGTCAAAAAAAAATCCCACTCTAAAGCGCAGCCGGTACCGTTGTTTCCCGGTGCAGCCATGAGCGGCGGCGCGCTGCTGTCGGGCTGAGCGCGCGCTCGCGGTGTCGGGCTGCCGTTGGAGCGGGTCTCTCTCTCTCTCTCTCTCTCTCATCCTCCGTCATTTCTTTAACTTTTTAAAAACACGCAGCCGCGCCGGACCGGAGCATGGGATACCCGGACTCTTAAGAACCGAATCAAAGACAGAATTTCAGCGAATCGATGGCGAACTCGACGGGGAAAAGCGTCCCGGAGCAGCGGAGGAAAGGACAGGCTTTCCTGGACGAGCTGCGGCAGTTTCACCACAGCAGAGGGTGAGCGGGAACGCGCTTATTTCACGCGAGTGACCCGCCGGGGTCCGGATGGGTCACCGGTGCTGATCCGCCTGTTTCTCTCCACAGATCTCCGTTTAGGAAGGTTCCCGTGGTGGGGGGCAAGGAGCTGGACCTCGGTGCTCTCTATGTGAGAGTGGTGTCTTTAGGAGGCTTCGCGAAGGTAACTTCCTCACACACTCTCACACACACACTAAACTCAACATTTCTCATCGCACACACACTTCTCCAGCTGGACTCCCCGGCCCGGTTCGGCGGTCACCCGAGCATCGGCCTGTGTGTATGAGTGAGTGGGTGAGTGTGTGTGTGTTGGCGCACAGTCACACACTAACTCACACACTTTCAGTTGAATACCACTGGGTTTTACTTGCATCGGGAGTCCCGAACCCCGTCCGGACCGCCGTGTGCAGCAGCGGGTCGCTCCTCCCGTCCGACCGGGCTCTGTGAGACTGTAGGCCGCGCGAAGGCCCGCGTGCCCGCGCTGGAAACACACCCGCGCGCTGAGCGGCCCGGATCCGTGATCCCGTCGCGGGGGTTCGGACGGGTTCGCCTCTCAGTGCCCTGCGTTTCGGTTCCTCATCGGATTAATCATTTCATAGGGGAAAGTGTAAGTTAGCCGGAGTGCTAATGGGAGTTAGCATACACACACACACGCACATCTCTCTCTCTGTCTCACATACACACACGGTCGTGTATCTGAACCGAACCTCTGTCTCACCCATCCCATCTCCCTTACAGGTGTCCGACAAGAACCAGTGGGCCGAACTGGGCGAGGATTTCAATTTCCCCAGGAGTTGCTCGAATGCTGCTTTTGTTTTGAAACAGTACTACCTTCGGTGAGTGTGTGTGTGTCTCTGATCAACTCCTGCACATGTGCTCAGTGTTTACACACGCTCCTCTGCCCGGTTCCGACTCACAAGCCCGAGTTTAAGCTGATCGCACCCGGACACCTTAGTGTTTTCATCACACTCTTCCTAATGCATCATTAAATAACCAAATCAGTGAGTTTTGCACTCGCTTTTGAGGATGTTTCTGTCTTGCATGGGCCCATTTTTGCTTGTTTTTAAGTTTGTTTGCTTTTTATTCGAGTTTCACAACATGCACGTGCTGATTCCTGTGTGTTTGAAACAAATTAATGACTTTACGTTAGGTTTGCATCATTTTTCTGCCTCTGCTGTTTCTCTAAAAAGTCCTAACGCAACATTACTTGTGTTTTAGCATATGGGGGGGATTTAAGCAGGGAGATGCATTGTCACTTTTGCAGGGATGCATCTGCCTATAGCAGTGTTTTTGTATTTGAGAGGCAGGATTTTATGCATTGAAGTTCAGTATTTGAATAGATTTTACATCATGCATTTATGATTCCTGTGTGTTTGAATGAGATATTTCTTACTTGCAATCTAAACCTGGATGCTTTGCTGTCGCACATGATTCTTTTGGACTTGTATTCGGGTCACTTTTAAGGATGCATCCGTCACTTTTGCATGTGTGTTTTTTGTTTTGGAGGCAAGGTTTTGTGGTTTGATAAGAGTTTGACAAGACGTTTCACAACATGCGTGGACTGATTGTTTTGTATCTGTGTTGGTGTGTTCAGACTTTAACTGTCGCTGTACGTTGAAGAACTTGCGTTGTTTTCTAGGTTGTTTGTTATCTGCGTGGTTAATGGTGTTTTTACGACATGCACACCCTTGATTCGTGTGTAAACAACCAGAGATGCTGGCAGCTGTTGCACATGCAAAATCTCTCTGTTCTTGTGTATTTGTAGCGTCAGTGTCGTCTGCTTTACTGGCTGCTGGTTTTCCACGTGCATCTCTCTGTAGTTTAGTAGGTTGTGGAGGGAGGGGGGGGGCAGACTTGGCAGCCGGGAGCGTTTAGGCTGTGTGGGCCGTGAGGAGACGTACACCTGCCATGCAACAGACTAAACGTAATTATCATTCTGCAAAGTCTCCTTTACCGTCTTCACAGGCATTGCAAGATGATCCGACGGGATGCAAACTGCTTTCTCCATGTGGACAGAATTGTGTATTTTCGTCATCTCTGGCGTTTTTTTTATTGGTTGCATCAAGTCACGCATGGATTTATTAGACATGCTCTCCTTTGGTTTTATTTTCATATTTTAAAGGAGCTCAGTTCTGATCCTGGAGAAGAGGTTCGTGTGTCTGTCTCTTAGGGAGTTTGTGTGGAAGCGGATCTAAAGCTTTTAGGAGTTCAGACACTCATGATTGTTCAGAGGAAATCCAATACCTATGATGGGGAATCTTGAAACATCAAGTGAGTGAAAATCCGTACGGAGTGGAACAAAGTATCCCTGTTTATGCCTTCGTAAACACTGAAAATTGTAGCGTGATTTGAGCCCTGCAGGTGTTTTGATTGGATCAGGATGCTGGAATGTCTTAATTACAGATGTAATTTACAAAGACCTTTCCCAGAACCGTTCAAGGTTTATCTCAAAACCATGGGAGCGTCCCACACACATCCCATGAGGGGGAAAAGTCATCCAGGCTATTCTGCATCCACTCTGTCGGATGTCACTTCTCTCGCTCCACACCGAATGAGAAATCCTCGCTTTTGTTTGTTTTTCCTCAAAGATTTTCACTTGCGCTCTCTTGATGGATTGTATTAGTACAGGTGTCTCTGTTAGGAAAGCGTTGTCGTCTAACTCTGAAAACAGGGATCCGCTGGTGTGTTTTTACCATCGTCATGAGAAAGGGCTGACTAGGGATTTGAACTCGGGTCTTTGGGTTCATGATGTGATGAAATGACTCATTTAAATGTGGCATCTGGATTCAGGCGCTCCGTCTGCCAATTAAAGACGGGAGAGCAACTAAACGACACACGGCAGTGTCTTAGTAATTGGCAAAGAGTGCATTTTAAAGGACAGGGCAGCTTTATTTATCCTTATGCTCGACGTGTATGAGGTTTCGTTGTTCGGTCCAATCATTTGTTACTCGGGAGTCATTTTAGCAAATCAATTGATTCAGTTCATGCTTGTTTGCAAAAAGTATTCATTAAGTTTTCCCAGAAACATTTTGCATGAGTCTTTATGCTTTAATGTTGCGCACATTTTACTCAAAGTTCTCCCTCATAGACAAGTGATTTATAAATGTGTTGTGAATGTTGTTTTGCGGATTATGCATCTCTTACTCTTAATATAACATGCAGATGAACCAATGCATAGTTTAATTCCTCTCTTCATGCACTAGTGAAGTTGTTGCTATCAGAAGTGTTGTCAATTGTTTCTCATATTTCCACTGAAGTTGCATGTAAATATGAAACCTCATGTTATGATATGATTTTTAATATGTTCTAGTTTATTAAATATCCTGCATTTTTTAGTTTTTAGCTGCTGCACTGCATAAACTACGAACTATCTTATATATTCCTGAGTCTCTAACAGTAGAGAGTGGTGCTTGCAACGTCAAGGTCATGGGTTTGATTCCCAGGGAAAGCAAGAACTGATTAGAATGTCAATGTGTTTCTTGAATGCAGTGCAAGTCACTTCGGATAAAAGCGTCTGATAAATGCATGAATGTAAATATTTACAAATATATTAGTTGTATAATTGCATGCCTGTTGTCTCTAGTCCAGTTTAATGTTCTCAGACACAACGTATATTCATTCAGCAACTTCTGCAGGTGAAACTTGACCGTTTCCCACTGTTTCCAGTAGGTGGCAGTAAATCACTGGCCCCGGGGCCGAGCATTTGAGCAGATCCTGATTTACATGTGTGGTTTAGACAGCAAAAACTAAGTCTGCCTTATTGCTTTTCAGGTTTGTGAATGAAAAAGAGATTTCTGAAATCAGGGCTGCTCTTTTCCAACACGCATGTTTGTGATTATCAAGTGCTACTAAAAATCTTAATTAGCTGGTTCAGGTGTATTTGATTAGGGTTGGAGCTAAACTTTACTGGAGGGTAGAGGAAGAAAATTGTACAGGATAGGCGAGATGCTTTCAGAAGGTCCAGCGTCTGGAGAAACACCCAAACAATCATCAGCGTCTGCGGCAGTTATTCATTAATTCATTAATTTCTCAATGGCCAATATTGTTATATGGTTATATATATTTGCAGTTGGTAAAAAATGTAACGCTGATGTACAAATAAAATGTTTGTGACTTTCTTCTGTGGAATGTCAAAAGTTTTTTTTTGAATGTTGAGAATCAAATAATTTCAGTTCCCATTGACTTTCATTTGTATGGACAAAAAATGCAAGTGAAGTCAGTGGGAAACGAAACTGTTTGGTTACCAACATTGCTCAAAATATCATTTGTGTTCGACAGAAAAAAGTAAATCATACTAAGTCATACATAAGGGCAAGAAAATAATAACAATTCTAATTTTTTGGTGGAATTTTTTTTTCTATGGCATCTTGTTAGTTTGTTTATTTATTTATATATATATTATAGACATATGTGAAGATACGTATCTATGTATTTTAACTGTAGGATTCGTGATAGTTTTATCCAAGACTTAATGTAAATATAGCATATTTTGTACAATTCACTCAAAAAGTTACATTGTCGTCATGTTCTTACTCTCATGTTTCAAACCTATAAGATTTTCGTTCAACTTTCAAACACAAATGAAGATTTTTTTTTTTATCTGTCGCTCTATTTAAAGTCCTTTCCTCTAAAGCAGTGATCCCCAACCCCCGGTCCGCGGACGAAGTTGTACCGGCCTGTGGATCTAATTCGCTGTGTCGCTGCCGCTTTGGCGTTGAGGAGGTGTGTTTAAACAATCTTGCACGTACCCATCATCCATCTCGCGCCCACACCCCCTCCGCGGAAAAATTATCACACGTTTACCGGTCCGCGGCACAAAAAAGGTTGGGGACCACTGCTCTAAATCTTAAAAGTCCCCAAAAAACTTCATAAAGGCATCGTAAAAATAATCAGACGAGTGACTGTTGGCTCCAAATCCAAGTCTTCTGCAGAGACACGGTGGTTTTATATGTTGAACAGATACACAGCAACACGCATACTGTAGTAAAACAACGGTAAATTAATGCAAAAACAACATGAGGGTGTTTACAGTTTAGAAAGTCATTTTGAGATGCTTTTATCATGATAGATGGCACTGACCATCTGAAGTCCACGCAATGGCACGCCACGCCACCATTAAAATTACCATATCGCAGTTAGTTTTAGTATTTTAATTATTCAAAGATGGTTTATTCTTAAATGCACAGTGCATTAATCACGGGAGAGTCTGTGTAAAGAATGGTCCAAAGAAAGGTCCAAAGAATGGTTTCAGTGATGTTACTACATTAAACTACTGTATATAATGTATAATAATGCAATGAGGGAGTATTTGTGGGTCTTGATGATGATCTACTTTTTTTTTTTTTAATGGATTTGCCAGACGCTTTTATCCAAAGCGACTTACATTGCATTCAAGATAAACTAATCGGTTCTTGCTTTCCCTGTAAAATCTAACCCATGACCTTGGCGTTGCAAGCGCCACTCGACTGTTTGAGACACAGAAAAGCGCTGATGATGATAATATTATTTCAGTAGTTCAGTATCACGATTCGAATCATGTCAAGTGTGTTGTTACACCCCTAATACATGTATGTATGTATGTGTGTGTGTGTTTGTCAATTTAAAGAAATGTCTTGAATATCAGCAATCACTAATTAAAATCGTAATTCACAATCCTGTGTGTGTCCAGGACAGTGTTTTCTAGTGTTTATGGTTAGCAGACGTATCTATTTATAGTGTTTGTATTGTAGCACGTGGGAGGTGTGTGTGTGTGCTGGAAAAGTGAAAGCTCATTCAGTCGAGGGAACCACTCATGAGTCACACTCAAACATGCGGAGCTGGACTGTGAATATTACTATTAGACACAATACAGTTTGATCTCTGGAATAAACCGCTTGTGCTTTTCTAAACGGGAGATATGGTCATGGTGTGTGTGTGATGATGTTTTGTTCGAGTCTTTTTAAAATGTGATCATACATTTGATGTTTTTATCCAAAGCGACTTGCATTGCATTCAAGAAACACATTGACATTCTAATCAGTTCTTGCTTTCCCTGGGAGTCAAACCCATGAACTTGACGTTGCATGTGCCACTCTCTACTGTTAGAGACACAGGAAAAGGTTGTTAGAATGGAAATTGTGTATTTGCATATTCTTTTTGCATTTGACTGGCTGATTAATCGGTCATTGTCTTTGCCGACGACTGAACACACTTTCAAATGAGATACTGTGCAAAAAGTTCTTAGCGTCTTATTTGATATCATTAAATTCTGCACTAATATAAAAAAAAAAAAAAATATATATATATATATATATATATATATATATACATACATATGTAGTTATTGCATTGACTATCAGCTCACTAAATCTCTTTTATTATCACTCAAAAAAACGTACCAACAAAAACACGTTTTTGTCCTTAGTTTGTGAGGGATGAAGGTTCAGAGCAATATTTCTGTTTGTGTGGATTTTGCACGGTTGAAGTAAATGACGTTCACACATGCAATCCGTTTCACAAAACATCCTCTCAAATGTTTACAATACTGTTATAACCACTCAGCTTTTTAAACTGTGTTTACTGGTCAGCAAATAAAGGTCTGGATGTTAAAGTCTTCATGTGTTTTGAATTTCTCCCGGATCTTTAATGTATATATGTCTGTCGTTCCGTGAGTTGATTGTCTTTTTCCACTCTCTCTGCAGTTATTTGGAGAAGTATGAAAAGGTGCATCACTTTGGAGAGGAAGATGAAGAGGAGCAGCCGGGGAATCCTAAACATTTGCTTCCAATTGGTGCAATACCCACATCATACAACTACCAGCAACACACTGTATCAGGTACAGATGAGCCCGTCTGCTTCTGAGGCTTGTCACTCTCTCTCACACAAACACTCACTCTCTGTCTCTCACTCACTCACACAAAGATTTAGTGTGTACTGGTGCTGCACCTGTAAAAACTCTGAATGAAACCAGTCATTTCAGACAGACTGAGGATATTTCCCTTTATATGAGGTTTGGTATGAGTTGTACATTTTTTCTTGTCCTTTTTCAAATGTTCTATTCTTCCATTCCCTTTAATAAGCGCCCTTTACCGAGAATAGGCATTAGTTTCTGTGGCCCGAACTGTTTGCATGTTCTTGTACATCTTGAAAGAGGGGGGCGTCTTAAAGTCAGAACAAAATGGTACTTGGCACAAAAAAACCATCTGATTGTTTGTTTTATGCATTCAATTGTTTGCCATTTGTGAACGCAGAATGAATTGCATTGAAAACGAGTTAAGAAAAAATCTACATGAAATTACTGGGAAAATATAAAAGATTTCATAGTGCATTCTTGTTTAAATAATGTGTTGTAAATTCAATTGAAAAGGCATCCAGTTTGAGTTCATTAAGCCGTTTAAACAGAATCCAGCAAAACAAACACTGAAAATGTTTTTTGGGGGGGGGGGGGGGGAATGAAAGCTAGTAGGGCCCAAGCAAACACCTAACTTTCATATGCAGATGAAATGAGAAGTTTATATCTGTGTTCTAAATCTTGTTTTGCATGAATCTGAGAACCGTCTCTCTTTATTTTAACAGACTATCTCCGCCAAAGCTATGGGCTGTCGACGGATTTCGTCCCTCCATCCGATTACAACAAACTGGTGCTGTCTCTCCTGTCTGGGCTCCCGAACGAGGTTGACTTTGCCATTAACGTGTGTACGCTGCTGTCCAACGAGAGCAAGCATGCCATGCAGCTGGAGAAAGAGCCCAAACTCGTCACGCTGCTGCTGGCGCACGCCGGAGTCTTCGACGACTGTACGTTTGCCTCTCCATCTACATTCATGCATTGCGTTCAAGAAACACATTGACATTCTAATCAGTTCTTACTTTCCCTGGGAATCAAACCCATGACCTTGGCGTTGCAAGCACCACACTACTGTTCGAGATCCAGAAAAGCCTTTATTCTTACTAGAGTGTTTGTGGTGGCAAGTGTGTGTTAACATTTATCTTTTGTGTGTCTTTCAGCATTAGGCAGCTTTTCCGCTGTATTTGGGATAGACTGGCAGGAGAAAACATCACGAGACTTTGTGAGGGTAAGAAGATCAGTGCATATTGATTGACTTATTTTAACAGTGCTCTTCTTGTGCTCTTAACTGTCCTGTCTTCACAGTTTTGGAAAGATGTCATTGAGGACAATGAAGTTAAAGATCTCATCTCAGACAAGAGCTGCACGCCCCAAAGTATGTGTGTGTTTGTGTGTGGGACACTCGTTTCCTTTGATGTGGTGGCGTAGTTTCACTTTGATTCTTCGAGATGCTTTGCTTCACGCTAGTGTTTCTTTCAGATGGATCTGAGACGAGGAGCGTCTGCACGTCTCTCTTTCACCCGGCACGGAGCGTCGGCATCGGAGACATCGAGGGCCAGCGGGTGTTGCAGGTGGCGATGATTCTGAGGAACTTGTCCTTCGAGGAGGCCAACATCAAACTCCTGGCAGCTAATCGCACATGTCTGCGCTTCCTCTTGCTGTGTGCGCACTGCTCCTTCATCCAGCTACGGCAGCTGGGCCTCGACACGCTCGGCAACGTCGCCGGAGAGGTTCGCTTTTACAGTCTACAAGATCCATCCTTGAGTGTTTTTGTTGGTCAACCTGGAAGTTTGTTTCACACTGGATCCCCTAATGACTTTTTCTCTTTGACTTTCCAAATAATAAGCACTTTTACACAAGCACTGATACAATCACTCAAAAATATAAATGCAAATAAACAACTGTTTACGAGACTGTAGGTGCGTCCCAACCAGTAGTGTGTTTATTGTGTCATTTAAGACACGTTTTTTTTTTCAGATTATTCTTTGTAATTGTATCAAAACTCAGTCATTATTGCATGCGACTAAAAATTGTATTTGTTATGTGCGACATGATGTTGAATAAGCAAAATTGAGTCAAAGTTTGGCATATATTTCCTCCTGCATTACACAGCATCGCTCTCTATCTGGATGAGCTTAAATCCGGAGTATATCACACATGTGCACTTCAGTTAGCCAACCTAACACTGGTTAAAACACGCCGGGCACATTTAACATTTAGGATGATGGAACCGAAATTGCTAAAATGCTCTTTTCTAGGTTTTGGCCTACAAAAATGTCATGCCCCAATTGACTCCATGTGGTTCTGACAGCTGATCTTTTCTTAAACATGCCTGTTTGCTCCTTTTTTTAAGCTTCAGTTGGATCCAGTTGATTTCCGAACAACGCATCTGATGTTTCACACCATCACAAAATGTTTGTTGTCAAGGGATCGTTTTCTCAAAATGAGAGGTAAGTCAGTCTCTTTTGGGGGAGATGTTTGTTTAGTGAAAGCTTGCGGAGATGCTAAATATTATTCCATTGCGTCCTGCAGCCATGGAAATCTTGGGGAGCCTGAGCAAAGTGGAGGATAACGGCGTCTTGATCTGCGAGTATGTGGATCAGGAGTCGTACCGGGAAGTCATTGCCCTCCTGACGCTGCCGGACATCATGCTGGTCATCTCCGCTCTGGAGGTTTTGTACCAGCTGGCCGAACTCGGGGAGATCACGTGCTCCAAAATCTCCTCCGTGGATAGAAGCATAGGTATCAATTTGAGAAATGCATTCGGCATCGAAATACAGAACCGTTTTATTTTTGCCCAAAACCCAAAATGTTTATTTAGTAATCAAGTACATTTTCATTCATGCTTTTATCCAAAGCGACTTGCATTGCGAACCCATGACCTTGGTGTTGTACGCGCCACTCTCTACTGTTTGAGATATAGGAAAACCTTTTAATAATCTAAATTCTATTCTATTTAAGTTCCCAGTTCATTTAATTATCAACATCCAAATAAATACATTTAAATTGCAAAAAAAAATTGAATGATTTTCTAAAGAGTTTCTACTCAAACCTTTGCTGTAATACTTTGTGACAGGTTTATTCCAAAATACATTAAATTGTGAGGACATCACTAAAAGTTTGACTGAAATATAATTAATATGTAATATATTGCATTTGCTTAGCAAAATTATCCTCTTTGTACTTTTTTTTTTTTTTGTGTACATTGATGGTTTTCAGAGGTGAATCTAACGTTGCATGGCATATTTATAACAAGCCGTTTTGTTAATGTCTTATATATTTCAGTAAGTTTTATGGTTCATTTAAACATGCCTTTTATTTTTCAATCGTGTTAATTTTGTGCTTTTAACTGGTAGTAGAGAGGAAGAGATGATTGGTTCATGTGTCCCATGAAAACGTTAGAATTTCATTATAAAATTGTTCATTTGAAAGCTGAGACTTATTCAGATATTGCAATATATTAGATGACGGGCATTGCAAATAAAGTTCAGCGACTAAAATAACCATCTAGGGATTTTAGAAACAATTTCTGATCATCAAAATGAGAATCAATTAAAAATGTGAAGTCGATATCAATCTAGCCAGAAGTAGACACCTTTTTTTTTTTTTTTGGTCATTGCAGAAATTGATGCATAACTCACCATGATGACAGTGAACTGACTAGTTTGTTTTGATGTGTGTCAGATCTTCTAGTACGGTTGGTGTCGGTGGACCTGCACACGTTCGGACCCGACGCTCTGACGGCAGTCAAGCTCATCGAGCATCAAGCCTCCAGCTGTCAGGTGTCAGAGGTTCGACCGCAGCTGGTAGAACATGTTCCCCCTCCTACGCAAGGCACTCCTGGCGCTGGTAAGCAGCACTTGTGATTTCTCAAAAAGAATCACAAGCCCTTTTGGTGGCACGTTATTTTAAGGTGATGTAGTTACATTGCGCTTACTCAAATAAGTACTGAGTAACATTAACTACGTCTACATTCATGCATTTTATCAGACACTTTTATCCAAAGCAACTTGCATTGCATTCAAGAAACACATTGATATTCTAATCCAGGGGTCTCAAACTCAAATGAGCTGGGGGCCACAGATGGCAGAGTTTGGGTGAGGCAGGGCCGCATCAAGTATTACACAAAAAAAATTTTTTTTCTCAAACGTCATTATTGACAGTTCTTTGACATAAATGGGTTCTTCTGAATATGAACTGTCTTGAACATAAACAGAGTATTGAAGAACATGAACGGTTCTTCTGAATATGACTTGTCGTCTTGCTGCCAGAGACCTGCAGCGCTTCCTCTCACACAGCTGAGCCACATTTGGCTTGAGAGAGGAAACAGTTGAGACTCTCAGTATAGCTTGAAGATGATCGTCAGTAAGTAGACCTGGACTTGCACTTACTGAAGATCAAGGTTGATAAAAACTTTCTCATTATTTTGAGAAACTTTCTCATTTTTTCCAGATACTAAGTCATTATTATGAGAGAATTTCTCATTTTAAGATACTAATTCATTGAGAATCTTTCTCATTTTTTCCAGATACAAAGTCATTATGAGAAACCCTCTCATTATTATGACTTAATTATTGTTATGACTATGACCGACATTATTATGACTTTCCTGATGACATGAACATCGTAGCATTTGTATATTGTAGAAAATACGGAGATAGGCGACTGCTACCAGGCTGTTAATTATCAGCTGGGACTGTGGGACACCTTTATTTATTATATACAAACAATGGAATGCAGCCATGGAGGCGTTATTTACTGGATTTTATTTTCTATATTAACCCCATGGGTTCATCGGGACAACCTAGCCAACACCGATGTCCTGTTGACTATGTAACCGGGGTGGGTAACAGAGGCCCCTGATGGGTCAAGACAGACTCTGAAGCGGGATGGCGGCTGGGATCTGGCTGAGTGTCCCAGCGGAGCTCCAATCCCCTCGGTGACACTGTCAATGGAGCATCGTGTTGGTCGTTAATTTGCAGATTCGTCGTGATAACGTGTCATCCGCATGGATAGTGGCGATCATATCGCTATCAACTTTTTAGTACAACTTTTAGGTAAATCAGCCCATTTCAAATGATGGAAAAACAAAATACAATCCGTATGACGCTAAATCCAATTACAGTAACACTGAGCCGATAACAGTAACACTGACTTTGTCAAGCTCAAAGTCAAACATGCTCAATTTGAAACACAATAAGTAGTAATAATTCTATGACGGCTTTGACAAATGTGAAGTTACACGGGCAGCTCCATAGTTGTGAAATGTTTCTCTGTTTGCATCAAGCCCGGCTGATTCCCCGCCCCCGGGAGTCATATACTCCACTGTGATTGGTTGGTTTGTACAGCTCCAGCTTGCACGAAACGGGAACCTTCTGCACCCAATGTGGTTAAGCGCTATTCATTCAAAACTCGCAGGCCGCACTTACATTAAACTTTCATATCGTTTTGCGGGCCGCAGTTGGCCCGTGGGCTGCATGTTTGAAACCCCTGTTCTAATCAGTTCTTGCTTTCCCTGGGAATCGAACCCATGACCTTGGTGCTGCATTGCGCCACTCTCTACTGTTTGAGACACGGGAAAGCGGAAAACATGCAGAAGTATTTGATAATGCGTCATCATTATCAAATACCTCTGCTTTTACAGTCCACACAGTGGAAAATATTTTTGTCTACTTGGGAAAGCATTTAAAAACTGTTTCCGCGGGGCAAAAATGAGTGTGGACAGGCTGAAACGGAGAGAAAAAGATGCGTTTTCAAACAAAAACGTGTGTTTTGTGTGCACAAGGCTTTAAGATCATTTGAAAATGTCCCACAAAAATGGGTTAGTTGAAATTTTAAATGATTGAGGAATACAGTGAGCAGGAGTTTGTAGTTAGTGTTCACGTTGTGTTTGTGTTTATTGGGTTGCAGTGAACAGGGCAGCCGTACAGTCAACGCCTCCGCCTGGGATTATGGAAGTAGATGGAGAGAAATTCACAAATCAGTGGTAAGACTCCACGTCTCTCGTTCATGCATCTTTAAAATCCGTTAAACGTTCTGGTGTTTTATGAATGCTTTCTTCTCTCGGTAGGCTAAATGCTCATTTCGAGGTTCATCCGGACGGGTCGGTCTCTCGCTCTGAGATGTACTCTGAATATCTGGCGACTTGCAGCAAGATTTCCAGGGGTGGTGTGCTGACATCCAACAACTTCTACAAATGCCTGAGGTGGGATTAATGAGTGGATGCTGTGATTCTGCACCAAATGGTACACGATGACCTCGAATGGAAAATGAACGCTGTCCTTATGTTTTTCTCAGGACGCTGTTTCCGAATCACACGGTGAAGCGTGTTGAGGACACACGGCTAAGTGGGCAGGCTCAAATACATGTGGTTGGTGTGCGAAAGAGGCAGATTCCTCTTCCCGTCCAGCTTTATTATCAGCAACAGCAGCAACAGGCCAGTCCTGCACCAGTTCCTAAACATGAAGCCCCTTCAGAAACCCCTCAGGCCCAGTCAGGTAGATATACCGTTTTACTATTAGCTAACTGGATTAATTTACAGCAAAAGCGACTTGCATTGCATTCAAGAAACACATTGACATTCTAATCAGTTCTTGCTTTCCTTGGGAGTTGAACCCATGACCTTGGCGTTGCATGTACCACTCTCTACTGTTTGACACAGGTTAAAATGTTATAGTGGGTTGTTTGGCAACAGACGGCAAATCATAAATCGCCTTAGTTCAAAACGCATTAAATGTTCATGAATGGTCATTGAAACTTTTTTTTACATTAATATTAACATAGTGCCTTTTGAAATCTTGTTTTAATTTTTCTTATATTTTAGTAATAAAAAAAATTGAATTCATAAAACTTTAACAGTTCATTCATATTTAATGTGTTATTTTTTTTGTTTTTGTTTTAAATTTTTCTGGATTCGGTTTTGATTTTAATTCAAATCTATCCAAAGTGGATAATCGAATGATAAATGTGTAACTTTAATCTTTTAAAATTTTTAGCAAGTGCTACACAACAGGTTTGTGGTTTAAATCAAAACCTGGATGAAAATGTGTAGTTATACAGTAAATTCCACTTTTATTACTGGGTTCTGTAATTGTCTGTTTTCTGGATCGCTGAAAAAAGGGCCCTAGAAAATGGTCTTTAATCACACATTTAATGCCAGTGATACAGGGATTATTATTTAGGGTTAGGTTGTAAGAATGACATTTTGTAATTACACACAATTGTAAGAATGAAACGAAGTCCTTTTAGTGTTGAATATGATGAGCCAATTGCATCTTGTTTGTTTCTGCAGCGCTGCCCCCTGGTGTGGGCGGGCATCTCGTCCGAGCACCAGCACCAAGCCTTACTGCCGGCCAGGCAGCACCACAGGTGGCCTTCACCATGCACGGATCGTCACACGCCAATGCTCCCAGTGCTCCTGCGCCAGCCCCGACTGTTCCTCGACTCCCAATGAACCCGCCAGGACAAGCAGCACTTCCCCCTTGCACTCCGGCCACCGCCCCAGTTCCCATACGACCCAATGACATCCTCAAAACGGCCATGATCCAGAGCTCCATCCCCACGGCATCTGCAGTTCCCAACCACAGCGGCTGCCCTACCCAGCAGCCCTTGCTCCATCACGCCCCTCTCACTCTGATCCAGCAGGGGCCGGCGCCCCAGGGACATGTATTTACAGGTCGAGTTCAAGGAGTTTGTACTTCGGTGGCCCAGCAACGCTCCCAAGAGGCCGTGGTGCTCGCACCGCCTCAATATGTGAGTGCGCCATGCACTTCCTTAATGGCAGGAGGGCAGGTTGTCACTGTTGCAGGTGTGACTAGCACTCGCGTTGCATTTCAAAACATCGCCCCCAAACCAGCACCTCAAGCGCAGTCGCCACAACCTCAACAGCAAACACAACAGCAAAGCCTAGTCATCGTCAGTCCCAATCAACAACCCAACACCGCATTTGCCCCAGCCATTCATCAAATCGTACTAACCAACCCTAGTCCTCAGACCATCCAGCCGCAGCCCATGGTGTCTCCCACTTCTCCAAACACACCGGTCCCCAACCCTGCTCCGACCCAGCCACACACAGTCAGCCAGATGCTGTCCGTCAAGCGGCAGTTTCAGCAGACACCGCCCGCTCCTCCACCCCCGGCCCAACCTACCTCCACAGAATCCAGTCTGATCAAACAATTACTACTTCCGAAACGTGGTCCTTCCACCCCTGGCGGAAAACTCATTCTCCCCGCTCCGCAAGTTCCCACTCCGGCGAGCACCAGGGCGCCCAGTCCACAAGTTGTGTACCAGGTGACCAACAGCGGTGCAGTGCCACCTCAACCGCAGTTGAACGTGCAGCTTATGCAGAGTCCTGGCACCGTTCCCATCTCCATCCTACCAGGCCAGATCATTTCCACCTCCACCCCTGGCACGCTCCTGCAGGCTGCACCCAGTAACCAAGTTACCTTCACTGTTGTGCCAAACTCTGGCTTCCCCGGCCAGGGAGCACAGACCCCGCCCACAATCGGCTTGCAGTTGACTCCACCTCTGCCAATTGCAGGAGCCACGCCCATTCCACCTTTCCGAGGTGACAAAATCATCTGCCAAAAGGAGGAGGAGGCCAAGGATGCCACAGGACTGCACGTGCATGAACGCAAAATCGAGGTCATGGAGAACAACTCTGTCGCCGACGGTTCGGCTAAAGCCAGCAACGGGGAATCGGCAGAGGTGGATGGACCGAAGCTGCTCAACGGGAGGAAATTTGACTCAAGTCTACCTCCATACCACTCAGGGAACAGCCAAGCAGAGGCTGTGCAGGCGCCGAACGGCCCTGCAACACAGGGCGGCAGCGAAGGCTCTACAAAGCAGACGCCCTGCGACCCTAAAAGGCTAATGGTGAACGGGGTGTGTGACTTTGAGCGATTGGACGCTGGTTCCCATCCGAGCAAAAACATTCCAAATCATAAGGCTTCCAAACACATGGGGAACGGTGAGGTGTTGTCGCCTCATGGGGCTTTCGGACTCACGGACTCTCTTGCTGCTCCTCAGCAGGACACTGCCAAAGCAGAGCAGGCAGAACGCCTGGCCAACGGGCCCAGCCACGGTGCCGAGATATCCAACGGCCCAAACTCAGAGACATTGGGCACGAGGCAACAGCACCCACCTCATAACCACTCCCCACCTCCGCCCGTTTCCGAGCCGCCTCCGGCTAATGGCACCATGGAGAGTCGGCCGCTGAAGAGACCGCTGGAGGACGGGGATCGAGGTACCTCCGGAATTCCCACAAAAATGGGTGTACGGATAGTGACCATCAGCGACCCAAACAATGCTGGCAACAGCGCCACCATGGTGGCCGTGCCGGCGGGCGCAGACCCAAGCACAGTAGCAAAAGTAGCAATAGAGAATGCAGCACAGCAGAGACCAAGTGTGCCCTCGCCGCTTCCTGAAACCAATGCTCAGGTAATGTAGTTCTGCGTCTTCTGGCTTTATCCAGTGTTCATGTGTGCATGTTTAAATAACATTGCAGTACAAAACAATTGTCTTTATGTGCTCTTAAGTTGAATGTTTTGCCCTATTCACCTGTAGTGTCTGGCCTGAACAGAAACAGAAGTTGTTGTTGGTTTATTTTTCCATGTGGTTTGAACAGACGTCAACTTCCCAGTTGGGATATTAGGGTGAATCTCATGAAAATTGCTGTAATGGCAGTTGCAGGAGAAACGGCCTCTCATGCAACCGATCTTAATTTATTTTCCAATCTTATTTTTATTTTTTGTTTTTTGAACTGAGATGTGACCCGTATGTCCTTTTCTCTTCTTTTCATTGCACATGATGTATAACTCCTGCACACTCCTGAACTTGCATCATTATGAAATTTTACTAGCAACCTTTCAGTCTATCGACCTTCAAGTCAAGTGAAAGTGTCAGCAAATTTCAAAACACCCGTTACAGTCGATTAAAAAGAAAGCGCTTCATTATACATCCAAAAGAAGTGCCCAGTTTTTGTGGCGAGTTCATATTGAACTTTTATACGACGCATGTGTGAATAATTCAGTGTTCAGGTGAATAATTCAAGGCACTATATTTTCTATTTCTTGCAATGAAATGTATTGCAATTACATTTATGCATTTATCATACGCTTTTATCCATACGCATTTAAGAAACATATTGACATTCTAATCAGTTCCTGCTTTCCCTGGGAATTGAACCCATGACCTTGGTGTTGCAAGCCATTCAAAAAATTTGCATTAAGAAAATAAGAGCAATAACACGAAGTAAAACATGCAAATTTACACCGTGCTTGTCTATTATTTTTATAATTATGTGCCATAGTTGATGTATTCAGAATGTATTATTAATTTTATATGAACTTGTTAACATTCATCTGTGCAGCAGCCAATGTCAGTTCAGACTCCGCCTCCAGTGGATCCGACTGCACCGGGAGCCAATCAGAGCTCTCCAGCTCCCGCCCTCTCTCCGGATCAAGCTCGCAAACCTGGACAGAACTTTAAATGTCTGTGGCAAGCATGCAAACGGTAGGAACACGAGATGTGCTGTTGTTTAATAGATGCTGTTCTTGCCGAGGATGGTTAATGGTGACTAACACTTGTGTAACGGGATGCGTTTCAGGTGGTTTGACACGCCGTCGCAGGTGTTTTACCATGCAGCTACCCATCATGGCAGTAAAGATGTGTACCCAGGGCAGTGCCAGTGGGAGGGCTGTGAACCGTTTCCTCGACAGAGACTATCCTTCATCACACACCTGCAGGCAAGATCCGGTCTTTCTCTTTTTATTGATGTAGTGATAGTGACATCTGTTTCTGCTGACTGGTCAAACATATGGAATATTTAAGAGACTTGAAAGAAGTCTGTTCTGCTCAGCAAGGCTGGGTTTATTTGATCAAAAACAATGAAATGTTGTTTCAATGTAAAACAGCTGTTTTCTATGTGAATATATAGTAAAGTGTAATTTATTCCTGTGATTAAAGCTGAATTTATTAGATCATAAATACAGTAAAACAGTGTAATATTATATCAATGTAAAACAGCTGTTTTCTATGTGAATATATGGTAAAGTGTCATTTATTTCTGTGATTAAAGCTGTATTTTCAGCATCATTACTCCAGTCTTCAGTGTCACATGATATAATGATTTGCTGCTCAACAAACATTTGATTATCAGTCTTGAAAACCGTTGAGCTCCTTCCTAATTTTGTGGAAACCATGATACACTATGAACGTTTAATGTAGGATTTAAGGAAAAAAAGCAAAGATGCATTACATTTATTATGATTTGCATTTCAAATAAATGCTTTTTTTATGCCATCAAAGAATCCGGAGTCATATGGAATAAAACTGATGCTGAGTTTCCACAAAAATATGAAGCACGCAACCGTTAATGGTTAATTTTCAACCCTGATAATAATCGTTACTATTGCTTGAGCAGCAAATCATCATATTAGAAAGATTTGTGAAGGATTTTTAAATGAATTCAAAAAGAAAAGTTATTTTTAATTGTACTATTTCACAATATCACCGTCTTTTTGATCAAACAAATTGGTGAGCATAAGAGACTTCTTTTTAACTTTTTCCAGTAGTGTATGTGTGCGTTTTCCTAATCCCAGTTTGTTTTGCAGGATAAGCACTGCTCGAGGGAAGCTCTCACAGCCGCGCTCAAACTGGAGGAGCAAACGCAAGGCAGCAACCCCAACACTTCCAAGTGCGTACGGCTCCTTTAGCTCTTCTCGCTTCCGGTTGTAGATGATTGTGATGGACATGTTGTGTGTGTATGTGCAGGTCTCCTCCAGCGGCGGTCAGCAGTCCTCCACCTCCTCCCAGACCGCAGAAAGCCCTCGTCAACCACCCCAGTGCAGCGCTGATGGCTTTACGCCGGGGCTCGAGGAACCTCGTGTTCAGGGACTTCACGGTGAGTAAACGACCTTTGAGACGCGTGAACACAGGAGCTGCAGGTGCCATGATGTGTGTTTGTGTTCTCCGTTCAGGACGATAAAGAGGGACCAATGACCAAACACATCAGACTAACTGCTGCCTTAACGTTAAAGAGCATCGCCAAGTACTCGGACTGTGGGCGGAAGTAAGTCAAACATTTGCTTTTTAGACGCGTTGCGTAAAGTCTAAAATGGACATGTTATTTATTCCCGTGATCAAAGCTGAATTTATTTGATAATATATGTCAATGTGCATCTAATGAGTGTGTGTTTGTGTTCAGGCTGGTGAGGCGGCATGAGAATCATCTGTGTGTGCTGGCGCTGAGCACTATGGAGGTCTCCACCACGCTCGCTAAATGCCTTTATGAACTCACGCGCTCTCTGCAGGCCTGAGCTCAGCTCAACCCAAAAACCTTCGGAAGCAGACCACAACAATCCGGTTTCCCCATTCTGCTGCCACACAGGTCGCCAGCGTCGTTGGGTCACGGGCGATACCTCTCGTCTCCTCCCTAAACCTCTCTCCCTCTCCATTCCACCGACCCCCAGTCCCTCTCCCCCCACCCCCCTCCCCTCACAAACTGCCACGGGTCTTCCACCAGCCACTCAGAAACCAGCGCCCATTTCACTCTTCTAACCGCCTCTTCACGCCTGGCCCAACGAGCACATTTTTATAGTCCCGGACGAGCGCCTCTGATTGGGCGAGGGGATTCTGTGGGCGGGGCAAGTGGACAACGGGGCGGGGCGGCGGAGGTGTGGCTAGATTCTTTTTCTTTATAACTTGATAGCTTGGTTTTCTTACTTGAGCCGATTATATTTTCACTTATTTATTATTGAAATAAATACCAATATGAGTAAATGAAAAAAAAAAAAGTGTAAATATTTGTGAATAGATATAAAGTTAAATCACCCTCCTTCATGCCGCTGCTGCCCACTGGTATCAGAAGCATTAAGTTAGTAGGTTCACACTCACTCTTTTTTTATTTCAACCCCTGGTTACTCGTTTGAGATGTGATTCTGTACTCAGCAGTGGATGAATGTACTTAAACCCTGTAAATATTCTGCGACGGTACTGATGCTGTAAAGTTTTGGGAGGGCTGGCGGAGGGCTGCAAGTTTTTCTTTGTGCAACTGTGATTTTGTTTTGTTTTTTTCCTCCCCTTTTTTGTACTATTATAACTTGTAGAACTCATTTTGCTGGCTGAAAGAGTATGAAATAATATATCATATGTCATTTTGTAGAAGAGACAAAAAACAAATATTGAAGGTATTCCCCTCACCTGTATTCACTGTAACCGTCAGAGTACGAGCCACCGCCCGTACGTGATTCTTTTTGTATTTGTAAATTGGTTTAAATACATGGAGTTTTATACAGGTTTTCTCCTGTGTTCTTTGCTTTCTGTGCAGGTATGATATTTTCCTCCAGACCTTTTTTCTATCTTAATATAGTGTGGGATTTTATTGTACTATTTTGCGTTTTCTTTTTCGTTTTCATCCATTCTTACGACCACGCCACATTCCGGCTCCCGGACCCCAGGCTGTCCTCTCTGCTGTGTGTTGTGTAACATTTATTACTGCCTGTTGTGTTAGCATCCCAGCGGGGTCGTGACCCCGAACCCCCACCCCTCCCTCACCATTTCTGCAGTGTCTGTAGGGTGTGCGATGATGATACATATATCTAACAGTCTGATATAGATTGGCTTCATTTACTTTGGTGACTGTTTATAGTTTTTAAATAAAAGACTGAACATTTTTGACATCCTCTTGACATGCCTTTTTTTCTTCACTCCCCCTAAATCATTGTTTCAGGTGTTTGATCCTCAGCTAAACTGAGCCTGTTTTACCTGTGGGGAAATTCAGGTGAAATAAAGCAGTGCACAAAAAAATCATTGAAAAATATTTTTTTCTGCCTTGCTGTCATATTGATTAGCTAGTTGATTGTTTTTCTGTTTTGTCTTTTACTTGTGAGAATAAAGTTTATGGGATGTTCCTCTGAATCATAAACCAGTTCATGTGAGGCTCAGACAAGTGACCGGATTCACTGACGTGATGGGAAAAATCTAAGGTATCAACAAATCTGACCTTTTCAAAGTGACAATTGAATAATTATTACCTACATTACAATTATTATCATGCATTTGAGCTGAGTCTTGTGTGTTTGAGCGGAGAGAAAGTAGAAAGTCAAAACTCATTACATTAGTTCATTATTGCGGAAGGAAAGAGACACGAGTCTGGGAAACACGTAAGTTTTAAGAGATGATGTTCAAACGAAAGACCAGATATTAAAACTTCTGCTTAGTCGCTTGACACGGTGAGTAAAAAAAAAAAAAACGTGCGCTTGGGTTAGAAAAAATTACCACGCTGCTGCACAATAATAATTAATAAATTTTAATCGATAGAAAAACATGTAGTGCACGGTTTTCCGTAAAAGTAACATTGATGTAATTCACGCATTTCACCACAGGAGGGCGTTCAATACCTTAATATTTCACAAAACGTACTTTGTTATATATGTAATTGCTACACATGCTCATAAACATTTTTTTAATATATATTACGTAATTGCAAAATTATTTAATACAAGGTTTTACTTTGGCTCGAGATATAAATTGCGTTCATGTAATTCCTACAAATTGCCACGAGAGGGCGTTCAGGATCAGGTTTTTAAAATGTGTTTCTCAAATACGAACATATTTCTGTGAAACAAAATAAGTAATATGTCAGGTGTCGTATTACCTCACAGGGTCATTAACAATTTAATAATTCATTTTAAGTCAGTGCAAGATAACTTAGTGCAAGGTTTGCTGCTGAAATAAGTTGTAGATTACAATTCACACAGTTTACCACAGGAGGGCGATAAAGAGCGTTTCCTTACAAAAAAAATATTTTAACAGTACCTTTATTATTATATTATAAAATATAGTTTGTATGTGCTTTTCGTATGGTATTTGTAAATATACCTCCTGTTCTTGAGGTAATAATAATAATAATAATAATTTTTAATTTCGATTATTGTAGAACGAGTGTAATTTACACACGTGGCCACAGGAGGGCGTCAGGATCGGGTTTTTAAAATTATAGTGTATTACTGATAAAAGAATATGTTTCAATTAAGCAAAATAAGTAATATGTCAGGTCTCTTATTACCTCACAGGGTCATTAAAAATGTCATAATTAAAATTAAGTCAATGCACAATAATTTAGTGCAAGGTTTGCTGCTGAAATAAGTTGGAGATTGTAACTCCCACAGTTGACCACAGGAGAGCGATAAAGGGCGTTTTCCTTTAAAATATATTTTAACATTAGATTTTATTATAAAAAATAGTTTGTATGTGCTTTTCGTATGGTTTTTGTACACCACCTGCTCTATAGATAATAAAAATACTACTACTACTAATAATAGTAATAATTAACTGTAATTCACGCAGTTCTCGAATGAATCTCGTTAAGTTACAGGTGTAAATATATGTTTCTACTGAACAAGGGCGGTAATTTGACAGCTGTTTTGCTGATTCACAATGTAATGAATAATTTATTAAATACCAAATAAATTTTATTTAATGTAATGCATGACTTTGTCTGCATAACTGTACTTAGTTAATAAACAGTAGTGCAACTCACACAATTAACACACGGTAAAGTTCAATTGACTTACCTTAAAAAAATTATTTATTTGAACAAAAAATTCTGTTAGCCAGATGTTTTGTGAGCAGACAAGACATTCAGTAAGTTATTAAATAATTTTGAATCAATGTAAGAAAATTAATGGAATTAATTTTACTAGGGATATAGCCATATAAGAAAATTAGAGTGACGTAATTCACAGACCTGTGTTTTTAAATGTAAATTACAGATTTAAGAAAATATTTCTACTAAACAAAAAATGTACTTTGACAGATGTTTGTGATAATGAACAATTTATTCAATAATATTAAATCAAGGTCACTTTGTGCTCTTGTTGAGTTCCAACATTGATTGTTCCTCTTGTTATCATCTTATTCAGTTGTTCATTTGAAGTACGCGTTTTAAACATATGGATTTCTTTTTCAATAATATTTTGGATTCTGCACAGAATAATTAATAATTTATCAAATTAATCTGAATCGATGCAAAATGTGGGTTTAAAGGTTTAAATGTGAATTGAGTTATTGATTTAGAAATAAATGTGTTATTTGTGTCATTCCTGCAGTTAATCCGCAGTTCACAAAATTCACCACAGGGTGGCGTTTGCAGATTTAAGATCGATACGACATTGTAATTCACAAAATTCACCACTTGGGGGCGTATATATTTCGCTTACTCGTCATTCAAATTTTTTATTTTTATTACATATATTTATCTAATTTTATTTGAATTACTATTCATTTATATGTTTATTCACAAAATGCTTTAGATGCTTTACATAATAAACAAGACAATCTGTGGTCAGACTGTCTCTCTTTGCCACAGAGAATCCTGGTTCAAATCTCACCGTTGTGGTGAAGAAACGGTTTAGTTGGATTGATCAGTTAAACTCACACCTTCATGTGGAGAATCCTGGTTCTCTTTTTGGTAAAGATGCTTGAGTTTCACTGGCTTTGTCTAAATAACAAAAGAAAGTGCGGAGTGGTTTGAGTGTCACTGCTTGACATAGAGGATCTTTTCTGCTGTTCCTCATGAAAGGAGTTGATTATTTTCATTGGTTCTGAATGATTAAGATGAAAAACAACTGAAAAAACCTGAAGAGGAGAAGCTCCAGTGGATCAGTGGTACAAGCTTTGCTTCTTCACATGGAGAATCCTGATTTGACTCTCATGCCTGTGGTAGAAAGACATTTTACTTTAGCTGGATTTGACTAATTAAAAAAGACATGCTCCCCCTAGAAGGTGGTTCTGGAAGTGCCGGTGGTTCAGTGCTCTGAGTGTCGCTGCTGAATGTGAAGAATCTGGTTTTGACTCTCATGAAAGGAGTTCTTTATTTTATTTGTTTTGAATGATTAAGAAAAACTCCTCCCAAAACGATGTGCTCTGATGAAGGTCTTATGTTGCTACTTCAAGTGCAGAATCCTGATTCGAACCTTTCTTTTGCGGTGGGAAATGCCATAGTTTTAATGGCTTGAATGACCGATTAAGAAAAAACTCCTTCCAGACAGAAACACTCAAGGGCAGATGTTCCAATGGCTCAGTGGTCAGTGTGTAAAGCTGTCATGTGGAGAGTTTGTCTCACTCTTTGTGGACAAAAGCTTTAGTGTCTTTGGTTTTAACCAATTAAAGAAGACATGCTCCCAAAAAAACAGTGTTGAGGGTGGAAGTTCCAGTGGCTCAGTGTTTGAGCATGTCCACTCCTGTCAGGAGGATCCCGGTTTGAGTCTCACACTTTGTTGCGAAAATCTTTAGTTAGTCTAGGTTTGTCCCAAAAATAAAGACATGCTTCCCCTCAAAACACAGGTGATTGTGGAAGTGCCAGTGGCTCGGTGGTTGAGCATGTCCTTTCTGGTTGGGAGGATCCTGGTTCAAAACCAGCCTGGTCACTGAAGCGTGGTGCAAGATCTCCTGATCTGAGTCTGGCTGTGGCAGGAGGTCTCAGATAGAGACAGGAGGATGAGTGAAGGTTGGACCCAAAGGGGGGAGGCAATATCCATTCGCCTCCCCCTGGGGAGTTCCAGCATGATAACCACTGCTGGTTATCTATTGCATCAGGATGGTGACTTACTAAGTCCTGAGGATGGATTTTAAGTCAAAAGTTTTTTCTGGATAACCTCCTGCTTCTCCATTGACTCAACTAAGGTCTCTCCTCAGCATCTCCATCCACCAACCTGCACAGTTCTTGGAGATCTGACTAGGATTTGAACCAGGAACCTCTGAAACTATGAGGCAGTGCTCATACCAGTGAGCCACAGATCTCTTGATTCTTCAAGTGCTGGGACATATGTATGTATGTGATTTTACAATGACATGCAAACCAGTCTTCATGCGAGCCTCGCACACAGAGAACGTGTGTTTAGCCACTAACCCCTTGCAGCTTCAACACACTGTTGAACATAACCATAATATACGTCAAATCAATTAGGTCTGGCTAAGTCATCAAACTGGACTCAGTCTTTCTTTTGTATGTTTATCTGTCGCTTCTGAAACATCTTAATAAGGCTTAGTCATAATTAATAATCACTTTCACTAGTATCATGACTTAACTGATATTGTCCAGATTACATTTGTACTACGGTAGATAGAACATACTTTTATAGAGGTTGCAAAGTATTTACTTACTCAAAATAAGTAGCTGCAATTTCGGACTTTCAATGCATATTCAATCTTGAAAACCGTCTGTGATCCATCTCTGTTGATCATGTTGTCACCATTCACAAATCCTCTCATGTGACAGTAAAGTATTCATCTTTTGCAAACTTCAGAATCCCACCTTCAGAATTTTAATAAAGTAGTAGGTCATCCAGGGCTTTCTGCCTGCCCTCTTGAGTCATGTGAATTTGGGCATACTAGTCATATCTAGAAGGGAAGTGTGCGATTTCAGTCTTCCTGATATTTTTGAGAGCCTTACATCTTAGTGTTAGTAAACAAAACCCTTAATTAAGGTTAATGAGAGTGTTGGAGGACATTATCCTCATCACGGCTCTGATTTGACTTAGTGAAGACTAAAACGGATGTGAACTCAGTGAGTCGACACAGGACCGGATTCAGAGAGCTGGTTTATTTCATTGCTTCTGGGAGGGTAAACAGACACAGTGATTGAACTGCATAAACAGAAGTACAGGACTTAAACCTGGATATGACAACAAAATGATCTCAGCTCACCATAAACTACCCGTGTTCTTTCCACGTAAAAGATTATGACTGAATCACATTCATTCAGACACACACACACACATTCGGCATCTGCAGGGAATAATAAAGCTAACGCACATGTACTCCAGATTGCTTATATGCTTCTAAAGGGAAAAGTCTGTTCATGTCTAAAGGACGTCTATTGAGAGAGAAAAAAAACAGAGACGGGTCCAGTCGTACCACTTGAATCATTTGCCTTAATCATTTTCTTTGCTACTTTATACTTGTAAGCAAAATGCAATTATAGCAACACCATTAAAGACTTTTAACCCACCCACCCCCTACACACACACACACACACACACACACACCCAGCCATAAGACACAATCCAATAAAGGGCATTTGCACTATATCAAATCCAAATTAAACAAAATATGTAATCTCTAGAAAAATCTTCATTCTTGTATGCAAATGTGTTAAGAACGGCTCCAGTCAGTGACACCGCGGTGGAGAAATTGCACTTGTGCAGTCAGCAGAACAGCGACTCTCAACTCTTCTCAGATTTGCTTTTGCGGATGCGTTTGTATTTGTCAACATATGCTTTCACCAGGTTTGCCACTTTATCAGCATTTACCTCGCCACTCTTGCTGTGGCAGACCTGAGAGAAAGAGCAAGACATTTAAAGAGATATATACACATATACACACACACACACACATAAAAATATAAAGTTAACATATGACTTCAGAAGAGTTTGTATCAAGAGTGGCAAGACTTCTCATTTGTTTTCTTTCTTACTTTTTCCACAGCTTTGCGTACAATCTCTTTATATTCCTCCTTGTTGATTTCATTCTTCTGATAATATGGCTTGATCGCTGCTTTCACCTCATTGACGGCCCGCTCTTGAATCTGCAGTTTCTGCTTGAAAGGGGAAGAATGTACTTTAGGAAGTTCAGCGCAGGTTATGGACACTAGCATGGAACGGTTGGCTTGAACATGAACTCTTGCCTTCTCTTTCTTTGAGCTGTCAGCATGGGCCTTGCTGTGAGTGGCAGGCTGGGTGGTGGTGGAGGACGGCTGTGCCGCGCTGCCCATCCCAAAAGCAACTACTTTGGTTGGCATGGGTTTGAAAGAACCTTTGCCTGGTACAGGAAAACTGGGCATAACCTGCTGTAAAATATGCAAGTGAATGCATAAACATAAAGGGAAATAAATAAAGCCTTTTAATAAAGCCTAACTGTGCATGCACTAGAAACAGCAACTGGTTTAAGTTTTACTCAACAATAATATCCCTGCTGCTCACCTGAGATTGGTGGCTTTCAGCCAGTACACCGGTAAAGCCGCTCTGCTGCACGGGTGGAGGAGGGGGTGGAGGCGGAGGCAGTCCCTGCACAGCTATGGATGGGACCTGTAGTAGTGGCAGCTGCACTGGCACAGGAGGGGGCAAACTGAACTGAGGCGGCGGCTGCAGACCCACAGCTGGAGGTCTCGGCAGCAGAGGCCCCATGGGGTAACGGAGGACCCCCATCACACCAAGCTGGTGGGGCATCAGGGTGGGGGGTGGAGCTGGCACAGCCTCAGTTTGCAGGGGCGCATTTGGCTCATTCTGTGGGGGATCTGAAATTCAAATGGAAAAAGTAAAAATAAAATGGCCCTACATCAATTATCAGAGAGAACGTGTATTTTCATTCAGCCCAGCTGCCGCTTTTTTACGCACTGAATAGACAAATCGTATGTGAAAAACGTTTGAGTTTATTTGTATATAGACAAACCTGCTTGTTTTGGGACACCTGGTGCACCTTGATCGTCCTCTTGTCTGCTCCAGGTATTGTTGCTGCCTCCTCTGTCCCTGCGCGAGTAGTAGTTCTGCACATCGGCGGGAAGAGTTCGTCGCACAGCCCAGCTCGACGCTGATGACCACCCTGAACGATCCATCGCAGTCTCACTGCCCTCGGACTCTTTTCTCTTTCCTCTGTTGTCGTTGAAGCGACTATAAGAATCTGCATTATTTGCGGTCCCTGAGAAAGAAGTACGTTGCCTCCAATTATCTGCTGGTTCGCCTTGCTGGCTGGATGACCAATGTGCACCTCCTCTGCCACGTCCAGCGCTCCAGCCACCCCGAGACCAGGAATCTGCAGGTGGATCACTCAAATTTTCATCTCTTCGCGGCTCACGCCCTCGGGCATCGGCGTCTGGAAAGAGCCTCTCCCTTTCTCTTACCCAGTCTGGGTTCTCGCTCCTGCTTCGATCGGGCGACGCCTCATGGAAGTTGCCGTTGTCAGATGAAACAGGCTCTCTTGTTGACAAATGCCCAGGTTTTTCCGCATTGTTCCTCCAGTTGGAATTGCGGAAACCTCGTCCACCCCCTCCGCTCCGCCATCCATCCGAGCTCCAAGACTCCCTCTTGCGAGGCGAGTGGCTGCCGTGATCAGAGCGTTCCTGGGACGGGCTTCGGCGTTCAGATCGGTTTCGGTTCCTGGAACGACTACGTCGCCTGTGACTTCGCTCTCTGCTACGACTACGGCTGCGATTCCGCCGGCCTTCCCGCTCTTCCTCAGGCTGCTCGCGGCTTCGAGATGTGGATCTGGTTTTGTGGCTACGGTCCCGTGATCGAGACCTTGACCTGCGTGACCCTTCACCCTTAGACTCCCTGGTAGGCGACCAAGTAGTCGTAGGCGAGTGAAACCGAGACCTTCGGGATCGTCCCTCCCGCTCCCTCTTGTCTGAACCTTTCGCTTCCTTACAGCAGTCAATCTTAGGCTCTTGATCAGCCGTCTGAGTCACGTTCGCAGTGGGATCCATTTCAGCTTCAGCAGCATGAGCTTCACTCTCGGACACAGGAGAATCGCACTCCATGGGAATTAGGTCAGTGTTGTCCTGAGGACTCCTTGCATTTGTATCCTTAGTTCCTGAATTAACTTTCTCTCCAAGAACCGATGGACTGACACTCTGATCCTCTTGGAAGCTACTAGATTCCTTCTTGCAGGCATTGTCTTCCGTGGTATCAGGCTCTGGTTTTAGATCTGCAATCTCTTGGAGAGGTAGAAGGCTACTCATCTCCTGCTTTTCAGAACTGTCTTCTGTGGTGTCAGGCTCTGGTTTCAGATCCTCAATGTCTTGGAGAGCTGGAAGGCTACTCGATTCCATCATGTTGGAATGGTCTTCCGTGGTGTCAATCTGGTTTGAAGAAACTGGAGATTCAGCTCTTGATTCCAATTGAAGAGATGATTCAACGTCCTGGGCATGAGATTGAGACTCTTGCAGTTCAGCAGAAGAAAGAGATTGGCAATCTTCCTCCACTATTGGTGAAACATTCACCAGTTCAACTTGGTCTGCATCATTTGTCTCCACTACTTTCTTGCTATCGTCTGGTGAACGTATCTGATTGTCTTCATCTTCAATCATACTCTCAGTTACCACTTCTACATTTGCCGTTTCCTCTTCCTGGTCATTGGCCTCGGGAGTCGTCGTCTCATTCTCCACTTCCATCTTCTCCTCCAGATCCACTGGTTCTTGGTCGCCATCACTCTGATCAGAACTTGCTTTCTGGTCTGTTTTTGGTTCCTCAGATTCCACTTCCTCATTGTCTCCCTCATCCTCGTGATTCCCAACCTCCTCATCTTCATGTCTCTCCACTATTTTCTTTTTCGGACGTCCTCTCCTCTTCGCTCCAGACCTTGGATTGTTCCCCTGCGGTGCTCTGCTCGTTGAAGCTGGAGTATCGTTTATGGTTTGTGGTGTAGAAGAGGTGGTGTCTGAATCTGTCGATTGTGCAGCTGAGGAATCCTCTGCCTCAGTGCGACTGTGACGGGAGGAACGTCTGGTCGCAGCAGCTTCTGGCTTCACAGAGGTCTTTGAACCAGAACCCCTGGTTCCCTTTCTCTCCTCACCTTTAGGGCAGGTGACAGCACAAACTATTCCATGAGGAACTAAGAAACACAGGAGATAAAACAAGTGTTAAGGGGAATTAAAATAAAAAAAATAAATAATAAATAAATAATAATAATAAATAATAGATAATAAATAATAATAATGCATAATAAAACTTAACTTCAAGTGAACTCACCTGTGTGTTCAGAGAGCAGAAGATTCAGAGAGGCGGAGACAGCTGACAGAAGCAGATGTGAATGGAGTAACACCCTAAAAAAAAAAAAAAAAAATCAATATCAAAAGGTTCATAATCCAAAATATGAGACATGCACACAAAAGCACATAGCAGCTAAATAATAGAGATGCTATACTATGATTGACTTCCGTAAATACCCAAATCAAACTACCCTAACACACAGGAGGAGATCATCTTAAAGATTCAATGAGATACTTTGCATCAGACTGTCAGTGAAAAGACTGTTTGAAACATGCTTCTCACCTGGGCACACCTGAAGAGAGGACGGGTACAGTGGCAGGAAGCCATCTGCGTTTCCTCTCTAGTCTCCTCCACTGAACGCCGTCCTCACAAACCTCAACGGATCCTCCCCTACAGCGCAAGACAGAAACGACAAACAAAACACTTTTACAAGGTCTTGATGTTGTTCCATAGTAGTTTCAACACACCACTAACTAATTCAAGCCCCGCCCCTTTATTCTGCTCATGAATTATTATAATGAGAAACATTGTGAGTGTTTGTTCCTGGAAGAAACTCAAGACTCAATGGAGGCGTTTCAGGAGTTCAGAAACACTGACACTGATATAAAGAAGAACTTTTTCATGAACAAATGGAAACACACACACTAAAGAGAGATGAATGTGGGGAAAAGCATAATAAGTCCATCCAAGAGACACTGTTCAGTCAAAAAAAGAAACAGAACACACATTATGTTCTGCCATCAGGTCAGTGTGTCCTTACATGATCTGTGTCAACGTGCTGAACGTCTCTCCCTGCTGGCTGGGCAGTGATGAGTGAAAATGCTGAGTGAGCAGAAGAGAGTGGCATGAGTCTCCTCTCACCTGCACACATAAACACTGCTTAACATTCCCAGTTTCATTCATATGCAATAAATGAGACCAGGAGGAGCAATACTAACCTTTCTGTTTTTATCCACTGATGCATCCGAGTCACCTGCCGAGAGATAGAAGGCATTTATTTCGGAAAGCTCGTTTATCAGTTTTGTTATGTAAAGCTCAACACGGCAACAAACTATTAATTAAATCTGAGCAAAAAGCTCCAACACCTCAAACTAGAGCTGCATGACTCTGGTTACATTGACAATCATAATTTATAAAAAAAAAAAAAAAGAAGTGATAATTCTCCCACAATTCTGAATAGACAACAAATCAAAATAACATTTAATTTACTAGAGGTTCTGCCAAATTGTTAATTGCTACAGAATATCTAATTGACTTAAATAAAATAAAAATTTATTTTCTCTCTATTTTGTGCATTATTCTTCATAATAGCAATGATTTCTAAGAAAGTGAGTAGTAAGGATGGTAGTGAGAAGAAATGCATGATGACTATGGAAATGAAACATGAAATTGTTGATAAATATGAGAGCAGTGCCCGCATGAGTCATTTAGCACGCACTTATGATCGCAGTAAATCCACGATATGTACAATCCTAAAGCAGAAGGATGTTATCAAAAATGTAAATCCTTCCAAGGGCACGATGATTATACGGAAGTTATGTTCGAATATAAATGATGAGATGGAGAGGCTTCTGTTGTTGTGGATAAAGGAGAAGCAGATGTCTCTCGATAGATATTTTCGTTAAAAGGTCTGCGCCAAGTGAAAACACAGTTTTGTTAAAAGGTCTGCCATTCAAGAAAACACAATTTTACAAAACGAAAAAAACGTACGAAAAGTGATCAAAAGTAAAGAATATAAATCGGAAAAAAAATCAGAACAATAATATAAAATAGAAAAGTTTACAAAAAATACGTAAACTAAGTTGTTAATTTCAGTCATGTAGTGTTCGTGTAACGGAATCAAGTGTCTTCGTAGCAAACCCCTCCCTTCCTCCTCTGCACCTGCCGCTACTGTCTGTAAAAACTTTTTATTTTGATATCACACATGTATACATGTACTATAATTGTGTGTGTCTATACCAATAAAAACCTTTTTTCCATTGTTACAGATTAATTTTTTTTCTATCATTTCTTATGGGAAAAGATGATTAGAGATATGAGCTCCGCCCTGTAACAGATTATGCTCGTATCTAGAGGTATTACTGTAATTGGATGATTCAATAACTCATCAAGATTCACTTGTTTCATTACTGGATGAATCAGTGTTTTTGAACAAATCTCTTCAGTGAATGATTCAATGACTCACTCAAAGACTTCACTTGCTTCAAGATTTGAATGAAGCTCTTGAGTGAGTAACTCGATGACATATAACTATTGTCTCCAACTACCGTCTAATCTTTATTTGAAACAACAAGCTACTTTCAAAGTTTGATCTAATGTGAGTCACTATACTTTAAAATATCAAGTTGATATTTACATTAATGCTCATGTTAATTCACAATAATGCATTAATTTATATTATTAAAGTCCAAAGTACTCCCTGTTAAGAACTTAAGATGAATTTAACCTGGATAGTCTTTCATATTTCATATCAACATCAACGGCTCATAAACAAGAAGATAATCCATATTTAAGCACATACATTTTCTGTGGCACTTCTGTTTGGCATTAGCTCTTTTCTCTTGGGTTCTCTCCAGAGTTCCTGTCTCTGCCCTGTTAACAACACAATTAACTATTAAACAATCAGATGATCAGCAAAATTAACATATGCCAAAGCAGCCATGCAGGACTTACAAAGAGATGCGATGCATCCTTTGACCGTCCTGACTGCATGTGTGCAGCTCCGACAGTCTGGCTGTTTTCACAGGAAGCTGAAACACAGAGGAGAAGCTCGGCTGAGTTTCATCAGGAATCAGAGGCTCTTACAGAGACATTCAGGACGTCCGGAGGACATCTGACCTTAATGCACTGCTGCGAGGAACCCTGCAGACGTATCGCGCTGAGGGGTCTGCGGTCCACCGGGCAGGACCGAACCATCTGTGGTCCATCACACACAACATCACACATTACAGTATGCAGTATATACTTCCTGGGTAGTATGCAGATTATTTACAAACTGCCATTGACTTCTGTATGTGAGTCTCTGTATGTATGTATGTAATATATAAGAAGGAAAGATGACAAATTTAGATGAAAACTGAATGTTTCCAATATCACTATCAATGTTGTTTGGTTTTATAATCATGTTAGAGAGAATGAGTATATCTGTAAGTGTATGCATATATATATATATATATATATATATAAAAAGAAGAAGTAAAGGTTGTGTGATTATGCATGTATACACACACATATATATAAACAACTGTACATTAAAAAAAATTAATTAAATTTTTAAGTGTGATCAAAATAATACTGCCTTAGTGTGTGTCTAATATACATATACACACAGACATATTTATTGAATCCCACTTAAAAAAAAATATTAAAATAAATGAACAAAAATGTATTTTATATAAATAAAACGAGTGAACAAAGAAAGAAAGAATCAGGTACAGTACTATAAGAATAGCAAATTATATAGCTTACTTTTCCAAATAGTATTTAGAGACATTTCTATAAATTATTTTTCACAGTGCGTTTTTAAAATCAATACAGCTGCTTTAAATTTTGCAGCTTAATATTTTGGAGACTAATATTAAATATTATAAATAATAATATTACACTGTTGTACTGCATTTATCATCTAATAAATTCAGCTTTAATCACAGGAATAAATTACACTTTACTATATATATATATATATATATATATATATATATATACACATGTAAAACAGCTGTTTTACATTGATGTAATATTACACTGTTTTACTGTATTTATGATCTAATAAATTCAGCTTTTTTCACAGGAATAAATTACACTTTACTATATATTCACACGGAAAATTAGGTACTTAGGTACTAGTGATCAAATAAACAGCCTTGGTGAGCAAACCTTAAAAAAAAAAACTTGACTAGTAGTGTGTGTTGACGCATGTGTGTTAGATCTGGCAGCGGACCTGAGCCCAGCGGAGGATGCAGGCCAAGCAGAAGACGTGTCTGCAACAGTCGGGTACTGCTCTCTCTGTCCGTCTGGGACGGGTCAGACATATCGGACACCGCTGATCCTCCTCATCCTCCAAACTGCCCTCTGAAAATCACAAACCCAAGTTTCATTAAAAAAAAAAAGCATCTACAAAATGCAAACAGAGAATTATGCATTAAAGTAACCATGCAATGCATAAAAATCCCATTCAACCAGTCAGTCTAACAAGCATCTAATGTATATATATATATATGTGTGTGTGTGAGTATATGTGCGTGTGTATACATATATGTGCAGGGATTATATATATATATATATATATATATATATATATATATATATATATATATATATAAATAATGTGTGTGTGTGTGTGTGTGTGTGTGTGTGTATGCATGTGTGTGTAAGTGAGAAGAGCATAAAGCCCCACTCACCCTTGCCTGGCCCCTCTTGCATCTTTGGCTCCGGGTCACAGCAGCTCTGAGTTCTGATTTACTGTTCCAGCAAATGTAAAGAGGAAACACAATGAAGCACAACTCAGAAACATTAACATCATCATCACAACAACATCGTAACTCGGTCACTGTGTCTTTATTTACTCTCTCTCTCACTCTCTCTCTCTAAACTTTGAGTGGATCATTAGCAGTCTTTAGAAATAACAGAGGCATTTAGAGCGTCTCATACTGATTTAAATGTATCCCACGTGAATAATTCGTAATAATAACACGCCTAGACACACACAGAGATATTCACACGTCCTGTTTATAAGTTCAGACTGTTGTTTATGAGTGTGACGCGGCTAGCTGTGTTAGCATGTGCTGTCATTAGCGCGCACTCACCTCCGCGCGCGTCGCTCCAAGGCCCTCAGCTCATATAACAGCACGCAGAACAGTCCTTAGCGCAAAAACACACACTTTCCGTTCACTTTCATGAGCACTTGCGCTCGTAATGCGATAGATTTAAAGGCGCCCGGCCACATGTGGGTCAAAAGCTGCAGTTCCGCCTCTTCGCCGCTGCGAGGCGCTGCAGCGGGGCATGATGGGAGACTCGCCGCGTCATCACGTTGGGTGTAAAGTTCGCAGAAGTAAAATGCAGCAGAACTGCGCATGCGGCATAGGTCGCTACTTTAGACAAAAAACTCATTCAGGAAACATTATATACGAGATTTTAATAAAAACCTCACCAAAAATAATTAACGACGACGAAGAAAACTGTAAATTATAATGATGACATAAAAGCGGCAGTTTTCACATACTTTAAAATTGTATGTGTGTGTATATAGTTATCTGTGTGTCATATTATGAGACATTTTTTTGTGAAAATTAAAACTCAGAATTGTGACAAAAAGTCGAAATTATGACTTGAAATTTTTAAATTACGACACAATGAGTCATTATGAGATTAAATAATTATGTCTGCGTCATTATTTTTGTTATAATTAGGATTTGGTGTCATAATTCCTACTTTTTATGCCATAATTTCAACTTTTATGTCAGTTATTACTTTTAAAGTAGTAATTACTTCTGAAGAGTAAATGTTATAACTGATTTCTGCTTAGTCTTCATTCTTTCTGTTCAAGCGAATGTAAGTGATTACATTTTATTATATAAACTGTATATTAAAACAGTAAAATTAATGATTTGTGTTCTGGAGGAACTACAGCAGTTCAAACTTTGTTCAGCAGAGGGAGACCATTATCCATCCACGCTCTTCACAAATCCTGTCAAACATCCCAAAGTAGATCATTTTACACGTCTGTACAAATGACTAAATGTTTGATAAAACTGTTTTTCCCCCACATATGCAGATACACACACAGTCAGACATGCATACACACACACACACTCATATGCAGATGCACACAGTCAGACATGCATCCATAAACACAGGCAGATGCAGTCACACAAACACATATCCAGACGCGCACACACACGGAGACGTATACACAAACACATATATATATATAACTCTCATAATATCTAAATTAAATCTATCAAATTAATCAATGGCACGTGAGTGGGTTATTTTGAATCTTTAATAGACATTAATTACATGATATACAGTGTTTCATTGAAACAAGAGCGTATCATTCGCAGGAATGGCCTCTTGTACATGAGGAGCGCTTCACCCCTCTCGGCTCTGACTACAGCATTTAGTAGAAATGTAAAAGCTGTGTGTGTGTGATAGAGAGAGTGTGTGTCAGGGCCGATCAAAATCCGAACCTCAGCTCAGTTTGATCAGGGGCCCTGACACACACCGAGGGACATCTAAAGCCATTTTAATATTTAAAACAAGTTGAGTAAAATTGAACAAATAAAAAGAAAAAAAGAATAAATGACAGCATATATACAGTTCATTTTGTGGTATATACACATATATACACTATATATATAAATATATAGTAAAATAGATTAAATTACATTGATGTTTTCCATAAATAACGGCTGGAGAGTAACAGGTTGGATGACACATGAGGTTTTAGCTGTTGGAAGCACAGTGAGGTGTGTGTGTGTGTGAGTGAGTGTGTATGACCTATCGATTCACCACACTAATAACGGGTGATTAGTGAACGACACACACTCCTCGTCTGTCTGTCTCTCGCTGAAGCTGCCGATGGCAAACACTGAAATGGTAAACGGTCTCATTTCCCCTCTGCCATTTGATTCTGTAGTTCATACAGCAAAAACATCCAAAACAAACGACAGGCAAACTTTAAAGTCAACGTGAAACACGCGAGCAGCTCCGTTATGTGCCGTGAAACAGGATATTCAACGCTATGTTTTAGTCATTATTCGCTACTATTGTCATAACCTTCAGTTTGTTAAATAAGGTTTTCAGAAAGGCTGAATATCCTAAAACAGTGATTAAATACTTATTTGACAACCGTAAACATCATTTTGATGTGCCATCAGCCGAACGCTGATTTCAGGTAACGTGCAATGATGAATTACGCTGCAAAAACATGTATGTTTGTCTTGTTTTCCAGTACAAAACATTCTTAAATCAAGACTCTTCAGTGACATAGTTTCTTGATTTAAAAAATGTTTAGAGCTGGGAAACATGATTTTGTGCAGTTGACTTTAAGGCACCCTTCGCTGTCGTCGGGTTACAGTGAATTCATTCAACCGTTCCACCTGCCTGAAACCAACAACTCCCATGAATGTTTGTTCATTAGTAGATCTACACGACAGGTAAAGGTGACTCAAGTAGAGTATAAAGTATGGCATTGTAACAAATGCGTTTAAAGCACAGCCAAAATGTGCGGAATAACAGTTTTTCACATTTGCATGAAAAAGAGTAAGTGCTTTTCCACATACAAACACCGATATTTTTGGCAAAGGTACAAACGGATGGCGAACGCTCATCTCCGTTCGCTGTTGATTGGTTTGGTTGCAAGTACTAAACCTGAAAACGGTGAATAATGCACACGCTCCTGTGCGACGTACCACCGAAACTCAACACAAGAACAAAGCAAATGGACAAAAACGGAAAGAGAAGCACAACAATACGAGTGGATCACCATCTGTGTGGCCTAACAGGATACTGTACAAAGTTCAGGACATTCTCTCAGAATGGGATGTTTTTCTTTGCTCTGCGCTGACATTAGAGCAGCTTCTAGTTCTCAGTTGCAGAGTCAGTGTGGCTTGGCTCCGCCCCTTCTGCCTGTCAATCATTGTTAGGACACGCCCACTAGTGGCCACCGGTGTGGTCGTCCGAAGATCCTGCGTTGTGGATCCAGTCCAGGATGATTAAAGTCATGCTGCAGATCATCACCACGACGCCCATGATGAGGAACAGCAACGCCTGAGAAGAGCGAGAGAGTGATGAGTCTATCGTCCTCCAGAACACACGTACCACAGCCAGAAGGGGTGGATATTTATATACATGTGTGTGTGTGTGTGTATCATTCTTTTATATAAGGACACTTCACTCCCTTTCGGGCACGAGTCTCTTACCCCGATCTTCTGGACAGATTTCATGGACTCCTTTTTCACCAGTCGGATGTAGAAAGCCGAAGGGAGGATAAAGATCAGCATAGCGGCAGCAGACGCACCTGCAGAGAGACGGAAAACATTCAAACCTTCGTTGTGAAATAACGTATAAAGTAAAGTATAAATAAACCTAATGCACTTCAGGAAGCTCGAAACTTTGGTACGAAAGTTTCAAATTTACGTACAAAAACACAAATTCATTATAAAAACTATATTGTAAAATGTAATTTTTATAATCTTTTTCACAACTTGAACTAAAATAAATGTTAAATGAAACATATATAACAATATTTATATATATATTATATGAATAAACTTATTTCTTTCAGCTATTTGACACCCATTTTTCTTTAAGTTAAAGTACTAAACTAAAACAGAAATAAAATGTAATAATTTAATAATCATTTTTCAGATTAATTGAAAAATATATATTATAAAGTTAAATAAAATAAAAAGTTAAAATAACTAAAACTGAAATATAAATTAATTAAAAAACTATAGTTAATTGAAATAAAATATAACCTTTTTTTAAATAATTTTTCAAAGTTGTGAATAAAACAAAGATAAAAAATATTTGTGAAATTTATGAGTGAGTGAAAATGGCTCAAAATGTATCAAAGTAAATTTTTCTCATATCCAATTTTGTCTGTGTATATAGACAAAAAACAACAACTATGAAATTAAACTACTAATGACAACAACCAAATCAGCACATCAAAGGCCGTGACATCACATCCTGTGTCGGACCTACCGATGAACCCGAAAATGTCTCTGATGGTGGGGACGAAGATGACGAGGATGTTGACGCACACCAGCAGGGCGACGGTGATGCAGATGTGGCGCGGCCAGCTGAAGGTTTTAGAGGCGCCGAGCAGATGGTTCACTGAGGTGCGGATCTGAAACGGAGAACAAATCTTCCGTCAATCCACCCGCAACGTTCATGTGCGTCTCCTGAGCATGTGCGGGAATACTCACTGGGAAGAGAACCACGGGCACTGTGAGCGTCACGGCTGTCAGGACGGCGAAACGCACGATCAGAAGCACCACGTCAAAACTGTAGACCTTTGAGTAAGTGTGCAGGAGCTCGGGTTCAACGGCCTCTGCAAACACAACGCATCAAACTCTTCAATCACTCACACTACATTATTGCGGTTAGGATTATACTTGTCATTTTTATGCATATGCATATTTTTCATTCATCTTTAATCAGTTTTAGTTATTTTAATACTTGAAGTTCTAAAATAAAACATAAATAAATAAAAGCAGTAAATGAAAAAGATAAATAATTTTTGTGATTTTGTTGTGTTTTTGGCCTGTTTTATTTCTTCAAAATATGTATATATATATTATTCATTTTAATCATTTTCGGTTTATTTTACTACAAGTTGTAAAATAAAAACATGAATAAATGTAAAAAATAAAAGCACTACATGGAAATTGCACTAGCTGAAATACAATAAACCTATTTTATACTTTCCATTTTCATAGGTTTTAATGTTTATTTGTTTGGGATTTTTAAAAAATACATATATGTTTATTTTTAATCATTTTTAGTTTTAGTTATTTTAGGACTTCAAGTTCTAATAATGAAATAAAAATATATATTTTCCATTTTAATTTTAGCAGTAATTTCTAAAGTGCATTTTTTTTAAAATATCCATTTAGTTTAATAACCAAATGTTTTATTTTTATGGTTTTAGTTACCCTGAATAATGGTGAAAATCCTATTTTATTGTCAACAACAAGTTGTGATATAACTCGATCCAGAACATCAAACAACTCATCCCATGTAATTGTTTATTTTTCTTTTGCTGAGTCTGAGAAATCCCTCCATTGCATAACGTTTCCTGTCTATCAGCTGCAGCAAACAGCTGAACGTCTCTCACTCTTTCCCAAAACTTAAAAGCAGACAGGAGGTTCAACGTTGGCCGTCTGCCGGCTCAATCCGGAGCGCTTTAACGGACACACCTCCGCTTAAAACAAACACTCTCTCTGTACAGTTCATCGCTATCAAATGTGTTGTAACGTGTTTTGGAAGACGTGTTTTACTCACCGTTGAAGGTCAGGTATCCGAACAGCGCAGCCAAAAGATACATGACAAACATTCCCAGAAACGACACATTCGCAACGTTCTGCATCTTCCTTCGGGAGCGACTGCAGATGGCAAATTAGAGAAAGAGTTAGTTTGTATAGGGCACCGTTTCACTTAACTTTTCCATGATTACTATAAATAATTTTACAGAGGTTAAACTCACAAAAAGCAACTTCAGTCTTAATTAAAGAGGACCCATTATGCAGGAAAAAGCTGCAGTTCTTCTCTAAATCAGTGTCAGTGTTTCTGAACTCCTGAAACGCCTCCATTGAGTTCTGAGTTTCTTCCGGGAACAAACACTCATAATATTCCTCATAATAATTATTCATATGCAGAATAAAGGGGTGGGGCTTGAGTTAGTTAGTGGTGTGTTGAAAGACACTTCCAAACACACTGGAAGCTCTCGACCAATCACAACACACCGATCAAGCCGACCAATCAGAGCACAGTGTGCTTTTCAGAAGGAGGGGCTTCATAGAGACAGGAACTAAACAGAGCGTTTCTAACAGACTGAGAAGAGACGTGCCGCAACAATGAGATGATGGGGAAATAATCAATATTCAAGCAGGAAAACCTGATCTAGTGAGACAAACACAACATCAAGACTCGAAAAGAGCATAATAGGTCCTCTTTAAATATTTTACACTGAGGCGTAATTGTTACTCACTCTTTGAGCTCCTCGTACATGGGCAAGATAGCCGGGTGGCACACAAATGCAAAGGTCAAAATGGGAACCGCATACACCGTCTAAGACAAAAACAGCACAGTTAGATCACCGCACAGTCCTCTCATTCACATGCAAATATCTGAATGCAAATATCCAAGTTGTACCTGTGAGTTAAAGATGAAATACTTGGGTTTACAGCACTCTTCCTCCGTGGCGTTGACCTGCGGCTGAGAGGCGTTCACCGTGATGTTAATGAGGCTCTCAGGTAGTGGACAGGGGATCTGGAACTTCTTGTAGATCACCTGAAGAACAAAAGCAGGAGGGAACATCTCATCAGACTAACAATAGCAGCTCGAACGGCACTCTTGCTTTCGTTTGCATGTGCGCATTTGCATTTTATGATGATACTCTCAGACTCACCACAATGACGAAGAACACCATGCACAACAAGGAGAAACCGCTAGTGTAGCCTAAATAACCTGAAGAGAAACACAAGCCATGAGGATCAGCACAAAACACACAAACCTTCAGTCACGTCATATCTTATACATAATCTTTCTAAAATTAAATTACATTTATTCTCATAATTTTACATTCTTAATAACAACTTTATACCCCCATATATATATATATATATAATTACATCCAAGTAATTATTAGTTGCGTGTAATGATGCACAAAGTATAGTAATTTCTATAGTAACTACATGAAACGTGTAACAAGGAGATTGTAAGCCAAAGTTTTTGTGCAACATATAATGCCTTATTTATTTTGGGTTAGATTAGTCTGGTGAGAGACTCTTACCCAGGTTTTTCAGCAGCGAGAGAGGCAGAATGATGCTGACGGTGACAATCAGTACCAGATAATCTCCGTTAGTGTACCACGCACTGCAAAACACACAACAAAAATTGACATCAGTGCTGAGGAAATGATACGCAGTTGTTCTGCTACATCCTGTTTCAAGACGCGTGCCGTGTTTTAGTTCTGAGGCCGCGTTCAGTTCACATTTACATTCATGCATTTATCAGACGCTTTTATCCAAAGTGACTTGCATTGCATTCAAGAAACACATTGACATTCTAATCAGTTCTTGTTTTCCCAGGGAATCGAACTCACAACCTACTGTCTCTACTGTTTGAGACTCAGGAATATATAAGATATCGTCATTCCTCGAACAGAGTTTATGCAGTGCTGCAGCTAAAAACTAAAACACGCAATATATTAAATAAACTAGAACATATTAAAAATCAAACATCATAACATGAGGTTTCATATTTACATGCAACTTCAGTGGAAATATGAGAAACAATTAACTGAACACTTCTGATAGCAACAACTTCACTAGTGCACGAAAAGAGGAATTAAACTATTTATACATTGGTTCATTTACATGTTATATTAAGAGTAAGTGATGCTCAATCCGCAAAACAACATTCACAACGCATTTATAAGACTATGAGGGAGAACGTTGCGAGTAAAACGTGTTTAATGGTGCGTTGCAAGTGCCACTCTGTACTATTAGAGATACAGGAAAGCTGTAGGATCATGTTGTTTTGTGTGCAGGGGCATTGGGGCTCCATGCAGGGATCTGAATCTTTCATGTCAGTGTTTGTTGTATTAGGTCACTGTCACAAAGCTCTCAATTGACGTCTTTGAAGGGATGATCAGACCCCCCCGGCCGGACAGCTGTACAATGAAGCGATCACACTGTTCTAGCCAGCACTGAAAAACATTCCAGTGCAACAACAACAACATCAGCCTGTGAACTCTTACTTGTCATTGGTGTCTAAGAAGGCCTTAATGACGATGGGCAGCTCGTACTTCACGATGTAGAGGTAGCTCGCCATTGCTGGGATTTAAACAGAGTTTAAAAACATTTTAGTGCTTTAAACCAAATCAAAGTCCACGTTATCTGCATGTTCACACTATTGGCCGTACCTCCGAAGTTCTGCATGGTGATAGAACAGGACGCTGCCAGTTTTCCTGGAATCCCAAAGGCTTTGTATCCCAGCTGTTCGTACACCACAGAACCTGGACAGAGGAGGTCAGAGTGTTACAACTCTTCATGCTTATCACGGATAAAAATAGAAACATGGTCAGGGTATCGCTAACCTCCTTCATTGGCCGTTTTGAGCAGCAAATGCACTGAGTACAGGGAGAAAATGGCAACGGCGACCAGCAGGATCCTAGAGAAATGAAGACAAACAGCGAGTTCATGTCTCAGTTTATAACAGGCAGAAACAAGCAGAATTTGAACTGCAGTGGATTAGATGGTTAAAAGTGTTTCATCTAAATCAAAGATTGAAAAACAAACATTTTGTGCACAGAAAGACCTGCAATATCCCAGCTAACAGGGAACGTTGTCTTTAAGGTTAGGAGCAAACGTTTGCACAAAAACATTGGTTTTTAAATATTATACTAATTTAAATATATACTAATATTTACAAGATTAAACATGCCTATAATGTTTAAAGATCGATAAAGTGTTCCCTTAATATAAATAAATAAAACAACGTTTTGAACATTCAGCAAATTAGCAAAACATTTGTAGAACATATTTTTGCTAACTGTGATGCATTAAGAAAAACAGAAAACTCATGTTGGCTTGAGATGTTAAATGTAGACATGAGTTGTCCATGTAGACAAGATGACCTCAACTTAATCCTAACATTTGCTCACCCGACAACTGGACATAATGGACTCTCTGTAATGTGTCACGACACACACACACACACACACACACACGTGTTCATAATAGAGGGAGGTGACTATGGATTAGACCTGATTATATTCTCGCACACTCATTCATTCCCCTGTCTGCATCTCGCTTGATCCCATTATAACCTGTGTGACCTTCAGTAAATTTCCGTTTCATCTATTTACCCCATTCTTAAACCACACAGTAAAGCTTTCCCTCCAAACACTTCAATTAAAAAAAGCTATGACCATTTATTCCAGTTCATTTCCGTGTTTAAACTCAAATCCTGGTTTAAAATCATTGGGGTTGTATTGTCCACTCTGAGTTATCGGTCACTGGTTAACCAAAAAAATAATTCTTTGACGGATGATTTGGCATCCGGACAGTTTAAAACGGCAGTCCGACTCACCTGCATCCATCCCTTTTCTATAACCAGCAGAAAAAACACACATGGCTTTGTTTGTAAACATTAAGATGATGCATGACTTCCGTTTAATTCCGTGATCAGAGCCGGACTGATGGACTCAGATCAGCTGCAGCAGATTTACACAAACCAGAATCTGGGGCAAATAGCCGGACTCATTAACACCACTAATTATCCTAATCATGTGCTTAGCAATCCTGCATCAATACTCACACGAACATGGCGATGCCAGTATTAGCCATGGCGTAGGACAGTCCCAGTATTCCGCTTCCCATGATGGCATTTCCCAAGTTAAACACTGACATCCCGAATGATGCCGAGCCTTGTGTCTGAAAAACACGATCAGAGAGATTTATAACGTGAAGCTAAAGCGGAATCTTTCCGAACTTCCTAGAACCGATGAAACACTTACATATTCAGCTTCATATTTCTTCTTTCCCAAGTGATGATCGGACAGGAAGTTCTGACTTTCGGCATCCACATCAGTATACTGCATCCTGCAATCACATCGGTGCATTAGATAATGTTTTATCCCATACAAAGGATAACTTATTAACTAATAGTGACTCGTTTTACCCATTAAGAGGGACTTTGGTGGAGCAGTCCTGATAAGTTGAGTACTCGTTGCTGTTGGAACTATTGCTGTCCATGTCTGGAGCGATGTTAAAACGACTCATCTTTGTGTTTCCAGGAGCTTTGTTCATTCTGTAATAACGAAGCAAAACAATTAAATGGGCTTTATGTTTATCTTTAACATTGTGGTTACAAATTGGGTAGAGGCTTTAAATCGTGAGTGAGCAAATTATACTGTTTACCAGTCAATGGTTATTGCTTATTTAATATTATGTCAACAATATATACAGCATCACAGAAACATCTTTATAATGCTGCTCACAGGACACCTTGTCTCTGGAAAGCGCGCTCCCTGCGTTCGGCGAAATGCGCGTCCTCGCTTGGCTCAGCGGAGCCTCGCCTCAGCGCTGGGTCACGTGACCCAGTGGAAAATTACAAACCGGCACCGCATCGCCATCAACTATTAATACACGTCTGATCAGTCTACAATTACTCAGAGATTAGACATTACAATTAATTAAGATATTTAATCTTATCGGGTGACTCGTTTAACGCATTTAAACAAATTCTGATGAACAGTTTAAATGGAATCTCAAATGTTCCATTTCGAACGTTGAAAATTTAAATTCAAAACAGTCATGAATGATTAAATAACATCAACATTAATAATGATGATAATATTATCAAAGGTATGCAAATGAAAGCAGGTTTATCAACAATCACCGGTCAAATTAAACGACATCAGCACAGAAAAATAACAATAAATCATTAATAATTAATATATGCAGTAGTTTACAGCAAAATATTCATATTTAAGATCACTAGAGAGAGCAAATGTGTGTTTGTTTGAGTAATGAATGAATTCCTTTTAAACGGATGTGTGTACAAAAAAGATGATGAAACAACCGACCAAACCGGATCAGAAATGAATGAACGCGAAAATGAAGTGATCGGGTTAAAAAAAACTCACACACACACACACACACACGCAAAACACACAAAGCAGGTCAAAGAATCCAAAAAGGTTTTGAAACAAAATAATGAAAAATTGTTCTCACCTCAACAATTAAAAGAAGAAAATCCGTTTCGGTAATGAATGGAAAACTGAACAATGTGATCAATTACACAGCCGATAACGATCGATCCTTCAGAACTGTACCGTAATAAATCAATAAATATTATTAACAATAAATAGAAACCCTACAGATATTGAGGGATGAGCTGATGAGTCTCTGCGCGCGCCCACGTACTGTCGTGTCCTGATGCTGTGAATGACGCTTATATCGGCCGCGCACATTGCATCAGCCGTGCGGGAGGGCGGGGCCTCGCGGACACTGTATACAAACACATCGCGCACGCGCACGCCTCGTCCTGATCATGGGAAACACCTTCACTCAATAAACCTTTAATACCACTGTTATTTCTCCTAGACAGCAAATCTAAGGTTCTTCGTGGAAGCATCAGAGCCAGTAATAATAACCCACAGGGATCTTTCCGCTCAGATTCAATATCATCTTTGCATGTCCTGAAGTCCAAATGATCTGCTATAAATCCACATTCATGCAATGTTGGGTTTGAAAAGTAATGTGAAAACTATTACATTTGGCAGACGCTTTCATCGCATTCAATACACACATTGACATTTTAATCAGTTCTTCCTTTCCCTGGGAATCGAACCCATAACCTTAGTGTTTTGCAAGCTACACAATATTGAGATGCTCCCTTAAAAAGTAATTAATTGCATTAGTTATAAAAGTAATGCGTTACGTTACTTTTTCTCTCATCTGGGCTTGTTTGATAGTTTTTTAATAACAACAAAGTTGTATTTTTGGGCAGATGTAAAGGCGCATTTCAAAGCTTTGACACTTCAGCAATAAAAACAAAACAATGCACTTGTTAATATTCCTCGATCATTCAGTTCAACCATAAGCAAAAATTACTTTAGATGGTTAATAAAGCGAGATTGAATGCATAAACATTTTTGTGTTATTTAACATATTTAATTATTGTAGGTTTGTGTAATATTCACACATGCACACACACACACACACACATGCCAACTCCTGACCGATAAGAGAGCTACAAGTCAATAATTGGGAAAACAAAGTAACTTGCATTACTTATTTGAATAAATAACTCAGATATTTAGTACATTTACAAGTAATGTGTTACTTTACTAATCACTTGTAAAAAGCAATCTGATAACGTAATTCATGTTACTTGTAATGTGTTACTCTCAACACTTTCCGAATTGTCTCTGATGTCTCAGTGTTTCTCAGTAGACAGAAATCAGATCACACGGAAGAACATTTTGTAGGAAACCTCATTTCATGAGTAACATCTAAGATAAAAGTTTGAAAGAACTGTAGGATTAAAAAGAACATTGACATTCCATGTGCAATCAAAGATTTGCACAATAAAATATTCTTAATATTCTTGGTATAGTTTTGTATATCTGTGTGAATCTATTGGATTTCTGAATGAATGAATACAGCAGAGAAACCACAGATATAGGTCATAACCCACTGTATGCCCCACATCACATACAGGCAGACCCACCTTTAACCCACCTTTGCTCCTCCAAACATGTGGTAACTAGAAATAAACAGCATATTTTTTTTCGATTCTTGACGTATAGTAAAAGTATTTCTGTCTACTGAGAAACAGTAGACTATGGGAGTGAATAAGATCATGAGACCACATGATGCCATGAGGAACAAAAGGAGGAATTTTACAAAAAGAGGAACTTCTGAGATGACGTTAGACACAATGACAGATTAAACAAGTGCGCCCCGCACTGCTTTGGGTCACTGCAGACAAGGGCAACGAGTTGTGTTTGTTGTTTCGCTCCCAGCATAACTTAAACGAATCACTCGCTTGACCACCTTCACACAGAGGTTGTTCGTCACCCCCCGATCGCCCAAATCCCCCCAGTGGAAGTGGAGCAGGGCCGTACGGGACTCCGGTCTACAGTGATTTACCCTCGGATTAAAGGCCACGGCGGACTCTGAGCTGGAGTTCACAAAAGAACACGGATGCTGGAATGTCTGACCTATTGAAACGGGCCGTGGGGCCCCAGGCGACGCCCCGACTCCATAGGTAAGACTGGATCAACAAAAGCATTTTTCTGTCTCCACACTGTGTGAAAAATGGACGAAAGAAATCCCAGCTCTGCCTTTGAAATGATAGCATCCACTGAGAAATGCCATGCATTAAAAAGTACAAAATATGAATATAAGTTTGCATCTCCAATTCAATTTCATAGCGTTTGTTTGTTCACTGCAGAACTGTTCATTCAGACACCGTTTCAATGTGAATCCGTTTGAATAATCAGGATTTCTGAATGACGTTCCTAATGTTTTCATTGACTAAAAAAACTATGTGAGCCATTTTAGCAAGTAAGAACCTTCTTTAATGAGTTAGAAGATACACAAGTTTGCATTTACAGTCAAATGTATAGCGATTTACAGTTCATTCATTCAGATAATACCAATTCATTGTGAATTCATTGGAATTATCTGCATTTCTGAAGTAACGTGGCCTGAAAATATTCAAGATCTAATACATCTTTAAGAGAGATTAAATGTTACCAAAATGTTCTCTTGCATTTCATCAGTCCAAAGAATATTTTTCCAGTAGAGTTTCGGAACATCCTGGAAGGTTTTCTGCAAACTTGAGATGGGCAGCAATGTTTTTTCTTCTGGAAATCTGTGCTTTTCTCTCTGATAACCTCCCACGAACACTGTTCTTTACAGTGTTTTTCTATTGCTAGACTGCCGTTATCATGTGTCGTGATGTCTTAATTCTGTCACCTGTTGGAGGTTTTTACAGTTTACCATCACACAGATCTTTGTAGGATGTCTTGTCCCATGGAGAGGTACAGTGGTGCTGAATTTCTTCCTTTGGAAAACTATCTGTGGACTAACAGAGGGCCAAGTATATAGAAATCCTTTTGAAAACCCTTCCCAGCCCTCTGAACTGGTTCACCTCTTCTCCTGAGCTGAAAAAAGCAGGTAACTGAAATGTTTAGTGTGTGAAAGGGCAAACTAAACCCATGGCCTTTTCTGAGCTGCAGCTTTAAATTAAAAATCTCGCTCTGGAAAGGGAGAGAGGTACTGTTTACTCACTCATCCAGGTAGGATTTTTGGTTGATTTCTTTTAAAAGTCTGAATTATCTACCTTTTACTATCCTTTCAAATCAAAGTTTACATGTGGGAAGCGCTGAACATTAAATTGTCATAACCCAAATAATTTTTTCATTTACAACCTTCATCCTCTAGTCTGCGTGGAGAATGGCTCGGACTTTCTTCCAGGTAAAATACTGAAGCCCGACTACATAGTTGAAATGAAATGGCAATGTAAAAAGAAAGTTCAGGAGAATTTTTGGAGCCGTGAGAGAGAAGAGATCCCGCCGGTCCCCTACAGAGCAGGGCAGAGGTCAGCTCATCTTCCCCCGGCTCCTGGCTCATTCTTATATAATCATTTTATCCCCTCGAATTAAACAAACAGCCGCCTGCTGTCCGCACTCATGGGAACCTGCAGAGAGTCCAACACGGAGCTCACGCTGTGCACATCACTAGCAGCAAAATCTCTCATGTTAAAAGGCCCTGCTGAGGCCACCAGCACTGCAAATCTGACTGAAATTCTGAAATATTCTGAAAAACTGCAGTTCTTCTCTATATCAGTGTCAGTGTTTCTGAACTCCTGAAACACCTCCATTTAGTCTTGAGTTTCTTCCGGGAACAAACACTCACAATATTCCTCATTATAATAATTAATGTGCAGAATAAAGGGGCGTGGCTTGAGTTAGCTAGTAGTGTGTTGAAAGGGTGGGGCATTTCCCAAACACACTGGAAGCTCTCGACCAATCACAACACACCGAACCAGCTGACCAATCAGAGCACAGTGTGTTTTTCAGAAGGAGGGGCTTCATAGAGACAGGAACTAAACAGAGCGTTTCTGACAGACTGGGAAGAAGAGAGCAGAAATAATGTCAAATATACACAAAATAGTGGTTCTTTTAGGAACTGAACACTAAAGTGTCACGGTTGTAAGGATGAGGAAAGGCATGGAGGCACAGGAAGTACTGGAGTATTCTTTAATGTTGAAACTTAAAATAGAAAAAACAAAAAGCACTTCTTGTACAAAACATTACAGCAAGTAACACAGGAGCAGGGAGAAACACGGCCTAACATTGACAAGTGAGTGAAGGAAAAACAGGGTTTAAATACACAAGGGTTGAATGGGAGAATAAGACACAGCTGACAAGACTAATGAGTGGAAAAACACTGAGAGATCACAGGAGTATACAGGAAGTAGACAGAGCCATGGCTGACATGTCAGAGAAAAGTTCTTTGGGGAAACAAAAATGTTCTTCTGGGCTTCACTTTGAAAACACCCTATGGAAGTGTAGATGTAATTTACACCACAAACATCAAATACCACAGGCAATGCTCACAAAAATAGCTTCTGACTAAAGTCATGATTAAAAAAACAGCGAGGGAAACTTGAGATACAAAATAAAAAGTAGGGCACAGGGATGTTACCAGGAAGATCATGGTACATGTGTCCTCGTCTCGCATTCATATTGTCAGCACTATCATCATGTATGATGGTGTTGTCATGTTTCTGATGAGTACAGCTGTGGCAGGGCGCTTTTGTGTGTTTGTAACAGACCGCAAAAAACAACCGTTCTTGACACAGACAGGAAGCTAAATGAAACTCTGATTACTTTAAATGTTGTGTGCAGCATTTCTGCTGTGTGTTTCTGAACACCTGCAAGCCAAGTTCCAAGTGTCAGTAAGATGAGATTTGAAATATATTTAGCTCAATAGATCATAGGAGGTTAGCAAAACTGCAGAGGTTAACATCTACAATGCTCAGAATCTAATCATCAGCATCTGTGACAGATATATATAGACAAATAAATCTCAATGTGTGAATGCCTAAATCCCGATTGATGGACTGATAGAATGCTTTTAATATAATGCATATGCATCAGCAAAACTAAACCAGCATCCAAAATATCATACCAACACACAAAATCCAGCCTTCCTGAAACTCTAGAACGGTACAACATGGCACTATCAAAGCCACGGTCACGGGTTTGATTACTAGTGAAAATGTAAGCCCTAAAAAGAGCAGAATTTAAACAAAAAATTGAATTAATCAGCTGCATTTTTTTTTAAGTTAACAAGCTCAAAGATTAACTTTATTCCAATTAACAGAAATGTTTAAATAGTTTTAGATAATGATAATAACCTTGGTCCTAGAGAGGTACATCACCAGGATCTAACCACAATGAGGCATGACATAAATCCAGGGATTTTTCCAGATGAACAGCAAAAATTAGCCGGGGAGGAATACGGACATCTTTTGATATGAAGCTTTGGACCTGTAATCCTCTTACAGCTGAAAGAGCTCTGAATTCCTGGACCTGCAGGAGTAGCCAAGATGAACATTTAAACGGCATCAAAACTTTCCGTTAATATTGTAAAAGACAACCCGAATCTAAAGCATATGAACCCACTGACTTCTAGAGTTTGTGTCGACAGAGAACTGGGTTATGCGATTACAGCGAATCAGAGATTGGGATTCCTGGATAAACTGTCCTCACTGGCACTGCGCACTGTACATGAGATGCATAAAACTAATAAAACAGATGCCATCATAATATCCTACTATGAGATTATTGTATAACAGCGATGGAGCGTGATTTAATCGCCACGTCAAACGTCTAAAGCACATTCCCTTAATTCCCACAGGAAATCAGGTCTGAATACAGTATCTGTCGGCATGGATCACAGCTACACGTACCTTGAACAACAATGTTGTTACAATTGTCACATGCTCTCCGATCTATAGAGCACAACAGTGCCAATCTCCTTTTTCAGCGGCGTTGGTTCCGGAAGTATTTTTCCATTCATTTCCCCCCTAGACTTTAAAAAAAGTCTTTGTTAGAGAGTTATATGCCATGAACCAAGCCAATCAAATACGAGGTGAATCATAACATAACAAACTTTGATTTGAAGCAAAAAACAAAGATACAAAAATACAAAAACTATGTACAAAAAATACAATCCCCAGGAAGCATTGAAGAAATATAAAACAACTCATTTAAAAAATGTTCCTTATAAACAGTATATAAAAACAACATATTTTAAGTTTATTGCAAAATATGTATGTGTATATATATATATATATATATATATATATATATATATATATATATATATATGCACACACATTTGTTCATTTAGCAGATTCTTTTATCCAAATCGAATCAGAACTTGAGGAATACAGCAAGTAATACGTCATGAAAAGGCAAAAGTACACAAGAAGTGCTCACAATATAACATTTCAGACAGAGAAAATATGTTGAAATAATGTGTGCAGAAGCAAATACCCTTGTGGCTGACTTTAAAGATTTATAACTTCAAAATCAAATTCCCTATAGGGAAAAAATAAATTATGTTTTCACTTCCAGAACCGATAGTTGCACTCCATCCCATTCCTACTCCATCTCATTCCCACTCCATCCCATTTCCCCTTGGCTCATGAGGTTCATTCTGAGGGGGCTGAACTGTTTTCTGACATTGTCTTTGGTTCATTTCTTGCTATAGTAAATTAAAATCACAATATTTCAATTGTTAAACAGCCATGGAGAGCAAAGGAAGACTTTCTGTCCCAAACGACACCCTTGAACACTTGCGGGCTTCCTACGATTCCGCACTTCTGTGACGTTTGGAAAATAACAGCACTAAAATGACTCACTGGAAATAAACTGCAAATAAATTTAAAACAAACCAAAATAGTAAAATCAAAATCAACTAAAATCAAAACTTCTAGTCTGAATCCATGATTGTATACAGCTATTGTTTTCCAACAGCTACTTGTGGTATTTTATCTCAAATGTGTTTGGTTCGGAACAGTGTAATTTATCTCTTTGTGCACAAGGACAAAAGCAGACTGGCATCATCAGCTAATAAATGTGACTCAGATACTGCACACACAGATAAAAAAGGGCTGTGTTACATTTCCATCTGAATCACATGACAGCCCGTTCCGCCCTTCCCGACGCATTTGGGAAATTTCCATTCCACCGTTTTAATTTTCTCAAGGTTATGTTCACAGCATCTTTCTCCCTCTTTGTGTTTTTTATAATTCAATGATCACCCACGGTCTGAAAGAAGACATGATGTTACTGTCCTTTTCTCTAAGTAAATGTAAGAAAAACGCCCACACTGGGTCACACTTAAGCCTATTATACTGGACTGTGGATTAACTGTGTCTCTCTTCCTGTTAAATGAGGCCAAAGACATGAACGCCTTGATCAGACGCTTACTGTGACATTAAGTGACGGCTTGATCAGGATTCATCCCGCCTGTATCAGTCTCATTCTGGGAATCTGTTTCAGCAGCGCCAGTGAAAGCAGAGATTTAAAGGAACAGTTCACCTAAAAATTAACATGCTGTCATATCAAACATGTTCCCATTGCTCTTCTCCATTCTGTTAAAGAATAAACAAAAACACAAAAAACAGTGTATATTATAATTCTTTCATAGACAAACATTTCCAGCTAATGAACAATAAAAACATGAATCCATTCTGCTTTAATGAGCTTGAGCAATTCAAGTGGGCAGACGATAAAACCGCAGCACGAATTATATTGTCTGCTGATGTGCACGCTAATATAGTTATCGTTATAATTCTATTTATTGTTACCGTTATCAATATGTTATCGTTACTGGTATAGTTACCGTTATAGTTACCATTGTCGTTATAGTTATAGTTACCATTATCAATATAGTTATCGTTATAGTTACTGTTATACTTATTATTACCATTATAGTTATCGTTATAGTTAACATTTTAGTTACCATTATCAATATAGTTATCATTATAGTTACCGTTATCATCACCATTATAGTTACCATTGTCGTTATAGTTGTAGTTACCATTATCAATATAGTTATCGTTATAGTTACTGTTATAGTTATTGTTACCGTTATAGTTATCATTATAGTTACCGTTATCAATATAGTTATCATTATAGTTACCCATATCATTACCGTTACCGTTATCAATCTAGTTATTGCTATAGTTACCATTGTTGTTATTCAAAGATCACATCGTTATAGTTACCATTATCAATATAGCTATCGTTATAGTTACAGTTATTGTTACCATTATAGTTATCATTATAGTTAACATTATAGTTACCGTTATCAATATAGTTATCGTTATTGTTATAGCTACCATTATCATTATGGCTATCATTACTGTTATAGTTACCGTTGTCGTTATAGTTTCCATTATAGTTATAGTTGTCGTTATCAATATAGTTATCATTATAGTTACCGTTATCATTACCGTTATAGTTACCGTTATCAATACAGTTAACGTTATCATTACCGTATAGTTAGTTATCGTTACAGTTACCATTATCGTTATAGCTACCGTTATAGTTACTGTTATAGTTATCCTTCTTGGTGTGAACAGGCCTTTAGGCTTGTTTTCAGTAAGATTATATTATTTAAATAATATATATTTATATATATTTAAAGTTTTCTGAAGCAACATTATGAATTTCTCCTACTGAAAACATTACAGTTGTAGTCCAGTTATTATCTAACCATTGTTTTCATTTTGAATACCTGTTTGCATATTTTATCGGAATGTCCTTCTTTAAACTATATTATTGAATGTTTTTATTTAGAAAAGTTGTGGACAAAACAGAACAGTGTACAAATCACATCAAGATGTACCCAAGCTTTCTTTTTCTTTTTTTTAAAGAAAATGAAATGTGTGTTTATCCTTGCAAAATGCAACTTAAGTGGTTGCCTGGGTGTTGCTATGCAATTTCCAAGGCGGTACCGCGTTGCTATGTGGTTGTTGTGGTGTTGCTATATGGTCAACAGAGTTCAGGTCATGGTTAAACCACATAAAAAGTAAATAACCCAATTGATTGAAAAATTATTTTCTGTTCTGGGACAGGCTGTGACTGCAGAGGAACATCAGCAGGTGTTGGTCTCTCCAAAACAGCAACATACCAAAATATCACTTACGGTGTTAAAAGCATGCCGTGTTCCTGCACGTTGACCGCAAACCCAAACAAATGCTCCATTGGGTATAAGCAGACGAGTTTATTACGGTAACGTCGGTCAGAGTTGTGATTTACTGCTGAAACAGGGAGCAGAGAAGGAGATTTTGTGAGTGTTTCATAACAATTCTGTCATTTTGCACTTGAATGTTAGATGTTTGATTCATGCATTTCATGCACGGGTGCCAAGTGAGATGTTTAACTCTCTAGCTCAGGTGTGAGTTATTGACACGCTCATCTAAACAGAGGTTAGAAAGTGAGGAGAGAAACTCAGGGAGGCGTACAGCCAAAAATGATGCCTAAAAAATGTATTACTAAGTGACTTAAAAATAATTAATAATAACAATAATTATTATTATTTTAAACTTTACACTGAAAATTACAACTGCATTAAATAATCTTATGAGATTGTTTTAAAAAAATGCAAATAAGAAATGTTGGAAAGAATAATACTTATAAACATAACACCAGTAGGTGACGACAAGTGATGTCTTAATGAGTGAGTCATTGAGTCATTCATTCAAACGATTCGTTCAAACGACTGATTCATTCAAGAATGAAAAAGGGTCATTGAATCTTTGACTCAACCGATTCGTTCAAACGGCCGAATCACTCAGGGATTAAACATGGTTGCTCTATGTGAGATGCGCTATGGTTCTTTTCACAGCTGAAACAGAACAAAATCATTCAGTATTTTGTCTAAAATGTATGTGTATATTACATTATACATCATTATCCAATTTGAATTACCACTTACACTAAATGTACAAAAACGTCTTCTTCATTCTTGCGTTTTAATGATTCCCTCGTTATTTAAGTAAAATTCTCTTTCACTTTCCCCTATCAGGAAAAGCGTTAATGTCGAGCCCTGTAAAGTTATAAATATACACACATCAAACAAAATGAAAATATTAAAACTTTGCAGGATTTACGATGGTGAAGTTAAAATACGTCATCATGATCACAGTCTCTGCTAAAGTGGATTAAATGTATTTATTGTAGTTAACGCTAGTTATCGTGAGGAATTTAATGTTTGAAGCAAATCTAATAATACATGTTAGTAGGTTTTAAAACGATAACTGTTTGTATTTGAACTCTGTTTAATAAATAATAAAAACCAAAAAATCGTGAATCTGAAGATCTTACTTCAACTTCCCACAGCGCTACACGGTGTATTTAAAAAGAAACGGTAATATTACAGCAAAACCTTACAAAGCATGCCAAAACTCTCATTAAAAGATGACCTTGCGACTGTTTTCACTGGAGACGGTATAGCGTGCGGGAAAACAGTTGACAGCCCTGTAGACGTCATTCACTGTCCGTTCCTGGAATTCAGAGCAGCGCCATCCAGTGTTGCCAGTTTGGGCGGCGGAAAAAAATGTATTGGGCTTGTTGATAAAATTTGGGCTGGTTTTTGATGCATAAAAACCCGCCCAAATTTCATATAAATGCATATAAATTTCATTAAAACAAACTTAAACCCCTTCAACAATCGTGTATAGGTAGGCTACAGTTCCAGGTACAGTTCTGGCATGTCTCTGTCTACTTCCTGTTTCTTCTCATCATCTTTCAGTGTTTTTCCACTCACCTGTCTCGTCATCGATCAATTCGTCAGTCTTGTCACCTGTATCTTATTCCCTAATCAGCCCTCGTGTATGTCAACCCTGTGGTTCATTCAGTCTTTGTCCGTTGATGGCCATGTTGTTTGATGTTGTGTTTCTACCTGTGTCCTTTCTTGTTGGACATTGTTTCTATTTTTGCTCAAGATGTGCCCTCTTTTTTTGTAGTTTTTGAAGTGTCCTTATGAGGTTAATTATTAAAGATATTTCAGTTTAATCCTTGTTCCGTGGCTTCCTCATCCTCCAACACACAGGCCTGACAGAAGTACTGACTGATAAATCTTTATTTTGCAATTATATCTTCTATACTTCTCAAAATATGTAATGTATTATTTATTTTTTACATTGTTATTATTTTTTTATTGAGAAATAACAAATTATGACATCAAATTAAAACATTATAAATAAAAAAGTTAGATCTCTTTTTCATAATAATAATTATATATATATATATATATATATATATATAGAAATAAATAAATTAAGAAAATAAAGACGAAAAAAGAAGAAAATGATAGGTTGCCTTTCTACCCTTTTAATTATATTACTAAAATCATAATTAGTAATAAAGGATATAAAGCGTTTCCAAATATTCTTAAAAACAGACAGTTTACCTTTCACGATGTTTGTGATCTTTTCCATTGACAAACAAAAGGACATATTATTGATCCACTGTGCAATATGTGGAATTTCCACTTTCTTCCAATATATAGATAATAGACCGTTTGCTTATACACATATTAATGTTTATGAGTGTTGCTACATCACATTGTTATTTTTAATCCAAAATAAACACACAATTACAAATAATTAGCTCAAAGGACAAAGCAACAATAAACAGATGGATGTTGAAATGATGTTCAGCTTCATTCAAAAGTTCCTGAGTCAACCTAACACAACCGTCTGCTGCTCACATGACCTGTGCTGTTACTCCAGGTGAAGCATTGTTTATATCAGTTTAACAGCGTGCGTCACGCATCATATTACGTATAAGCAGAGGGTGTGTGTGTGAGATAGAGAGAGTGCAGGATTCCCTCATGCATGAAGTTCTTGTGGTGTCGAAATCGCCTTAGTCATAGTGATCAAAGCTTGATTTAGGATACGTGTGTGTCCTATTCATACATTTACAAAGAATAATTAATATTCATAATTAATGACTGATTCTCTTTAGCTTCAGATTACAGATTTTACATTGGACATCAAGTAGTGCCGCAGCACAGTGCCAAAATCATTTTTCATACAAAAATAAACAATAACAGCCCACAAATCAAACACAGGTCTAATTCAAATCACCACAGGATAAACACTGTGCTCTTTTCACATTTCTGTGGCTCTCAGAAGTGGAAACCATCATAGTTTGGTAAACTTCTAGTGGTGAACAGAAACTACACTTAAAAAAATTTGGCTCTCCCATTTGCACCGATAGCAAAAGAAAATATTATTTTATTACATTTTTATTCCATGCAAAGGTAGTAAAGTACAAAGTATACTGTATTTATATACATTTATTAGACACTTTTATCCAAAGCGACTTGCATTGCATTCAAGAAACACATCAACATTCTAATCAGTTCTTGCTTTCCCTGGGAATCGAACCCATGACCTTAGTGTTGCAATTGCCGCCTCTACTGTTAGAGCCACAGGAAAAGATTGTTAAAGTAATCTATTTCAGTCTCTGTAATTAATTGTGAAATTTACTAGCAAATTCTAAGAATGAAAATGTATTAAAAAAACTATTTATGATGTAATAAAGCGTCATCAAAGTCAGTGAAAGAGAGTTTTATTTTCTAGAAGTCTCTAGTGTCTGGATATTTATCCTCACTTGAAGTGTTTATTTAGTGAAGTCTGGGTTATTTTCTCTGAGCTTGTGTTCATGTGTTCTGACACACCCTGTCAAGGGAGGAACACACTGGTCCTTACATGACCTCATGTGTCTCAACACCAACCAAATGTTTGCTCATTTGTGATGTAAATTGAGATTTCATCCTGGCATAGTTCACCCTTTAATGCATGAATATTTTGCCAATCATTATTACATATTCGAGTCTTTAGCGACCTGGAACTATAACTAACACAGATGGATCTCTAACTGATTTTAGCTGTGTGTTTTGTTTTTTCCCCCAGCCAGAATCTGGCCCGTATTTGCCATCTCAACTATATTTTCAAAATCTTTTTTAACACCTTTAAAATCAATATTTTGATCGTTGACAACTTCACCATTAAGTGACAGTGACAGTAATATTTGGTTGTGTACATTAGGCTACTCGTTCTGCAGTATACAGTTGATTACATTATTGTTGCGCAAAAAAACAAAAAAACTTTATTACATTCCTCGGGTCACTAGCGACCCTATACATTTCTTAAAAAAACAAACAAACAGACATTCTGTTATAATTTATTTTTTATTTCTTGTTATGATGTTTATAATGAATAGATTGAGGTTGATGAAGGTTAAGGTCTAATGACCTCGTCTCCGGTTGAACTTTAGCAACTGCAGGCAAAAAAGCAACAAAATCATTCCACGTGACAAAAAAAAAAGCATTTCACTTGCCTAATTAGCTTAAGAGTGGTTTTAATCGGCATCAGAGCTCCGTTTATAATGATTATAGTATGACTAAAGGTTTTGTGTGAAGATAATAGAGATGAAGGATGTCTTTTTCAGGTCACAATACGGGTGGGGTGCATTTTTCTGCTTTTATTAGACTCATCAAACAACATGCTGCAATTACTACTTCCAAAGACTTCCAAACATGAAACATGCCCATGAAATGCCACACTTTCATTTCCTGTGTTGGCATGTCCTTTTAAAACAAGTTGGTATGGGACGTAAAGGTTCATCCTGGTACCTAGTGCTTGTTCAGACAAGTTTCACAGGACGTCCAAGAGGAATGACCCAATAGCTGAGATTTCCGTGAATGAGGGCGTTGTCAATCTAGACAGTAATCAGTTGCACAAAAATGCATCTCCTTGTGTGTGTGTTATGGACCAGAAATATCTCAAAACTTGAATCTATGGGCTCATTAAGGCTGACTTTACACACCGTTGTGTGTAAGAGAAATGCACAGAAATGCACAGAACTGCCTTTCTGCTCAGTTCTAGCATCAATAGAACATTTCTTCTCTGATGATGAACAATATTAATATGATCCACAGGCAATTCTGGTGCTCTTTCAGTCTTATGTGATTTTGGACTGACTCTGTAAATACTCTAATGCTGCAGTAAATCCTCTTATTAATCAACATTAGAGTAAAGTAGGCCTTATGACACAATAAAATACATTCTTTTCATTGTTATAACATTCTCACTCACATTATCTAATGTTTAGCTTTTCAACAAACCAAAGCAGGCACTTATTTACATTCCTCAAAATATTCAGATGAGTGTTTTCACTCCATGTCCTCTTTAAAGAACAAAATAACATCTCATGTGACATGCAGATCACATTACAAATGAAACGTAGTTTCACATTTGACATGTGGGTGTTGTTGAGGCGCAAAGAAAACGCAGAAAAAGCTCTATATCTTACTGACATGAGTTGCTTGTTCGGTGAATCATAAAGTGATTTTACTACATGCATGTAAAATAACATTACATTTCTTTAAATATTCTAACGATAAATTAAAAAAAAAAAGTTGCATAATTTATATGAATCAGTTCAGATCAAAATCTGTGTAAAGTATATTCACTTTGAAACAAGTTCAGCTGAAGACAAGTGTCATTATTCAGCTCAGTTGAGTTTTGTTCTCATCCGATAGTGTCAGTGCAGTAAAACTGACAGTGTTGCTGGATATTAAGTGTTTTTTTTACTCAAATGAGCATCATTCTGATGTACAGTGCCAAAAGACTATAAAAGCATCAGCAGAGAGACAGACACGCGACGATCGGCCAGATGTGCTTGTGTGATGGTCTTACATAACCAGATGTTGACATGATTCACACTGAGCCTGTGACCTGCATCCTGAGTGACACACACACTCACACACACACACACACTCACACCCTCACACTCTCTCTCTTTCACACACACACACACACACACACACGCACTCTCTCTCTCTCTCTTTCACAAACACACTCTCTCTCTCACACACACACATGTACATCTACTTTTGTGATGACATTCATTCACACAATGCAGTCTCTAGCTCCTAACACTAGATTCTTCTTCCCATCAACATGACAACAGTAACACTTTCTCCCATTAGTTAAAACACAAAGAGTGACATCGTTTCACATTTCTTTATTTTTCATGTCACAAAATATGGAAACAGCTTCAGTGATACAAAATCCTCTAGTGACGTGGCAACACATGATTGGTCAAGCTGCAGAAGATCACAGCCGTGCCTCAGACAGAGAAATACTGGGAAATCAAGTTCATTCATAACCGAAATACATGTAAACTGTAACAGTTCATACATTCAAAGACAATTTTAATGACAATTTTCCTGAAGGAAGAGAGAGGCACAGAGCTGGAACATGTTAACACACTTAAAGTCGACATGAAACAACAATTTACCTCCAAAAAATTAACTTAAACTAATGTGAGCGCTTGTGTTAAAAACATAACTCTCTCTTATCAACCCATCTGTAAACCGTGGAAGACAAAAAACTGCACAATCTGATAGTATTCAAATGTTAAACGTGACCAAACGTTCCTCTGTGAGTCTCTCTGTACCATTTCAGCTGCAAACTAATCAAGTAACATACAAAAAAAATTACGCAACTCCATTTTTCAGTTCACCATAATAACCATGGAGAAGGAACAATAGAAATACAATGAATTTTCTACAAATTTACAAAAGAAAATGGCATGAGGTGCTCTAAAATATAATACTAAAACTCTACTGGTGAACATCTGATGTGTCGTCCCTTTAAAAAAAAAAAAACACTATTTACAAACCATATACAATGTCCAAAAAGACCATGTTTGTGATTTAAAACATGCAAAAATATCATATCATTTCATTTGAAATATTTGCTTTATGAGTAAGTAGATCACCAATGGATCTTTAAATATCGTCCACTTTGGCTGAACCGGCGCACTCAGAAACCCGTCGTTTCTGCACGGATGGAGACCGTCTCGGTTCTGTAAACGTCGTTGATTTTCTCCAGCAAGGCAGTGTATTCAGATACAGCACAGAAAGATGGCAAAGGCACAATTTTGGATTGACAGTACAAGTTGATTTGCTCACGGACCAAATTCTGTTAGAAAGGATCTATTATGCCCTTTCACAAAACTCTTGTGTTTGTCTCCACTAGAGCAGGTTTTCCTGCTTAAATGTTGATTATTTCCCCATATTCTCATGGTTGCGGCTCGTCTCTTCCCAGTCTGTCAGAAACGCTCTGTTTAGTTCCTGTCTCTATGAAGCCCCTCCTTCTAAAAAGCACACTGTGCTCTGATTGGTCGGCTGGATTGGTGTGTTGTTATTGATCGGGCGCTTCCAATGTGTTTGAAAAATGCCCCTCCCCTTTTAACACCACTAACTAACTCAAACCCGCCCCTTTCAACACACTCCAATGTAACTCAAGCCCCGCCCCTTTATTCTGCATATAAATTACTATAATGAGGAATATTGTGAGTGTTTGTTCTCGGAAGAAACTCAAGACTCAATGGAGGCGTTTCAGGAGTTCAGAAACACTGACACTGATATAGAGAAGAACTGCAGCTTTTTCATGATCAAACAGCAACATCACACACTAAAGAGAGATGAATGTGGGGAAAATAATAATAGGTGCTCTTTAACATAAGGTCAGGTCCTGCATGTGATTTAGCTGTAATTATTGAGTCAGCAGGCAAACGTATTCTCATAAAAACATAGCACTGCCCGTTTGGCATGGCATTCAGCGGTTCAAACATCTCAAAGCACATAAGGAGATTGAGATGCAAGAAAGAGACTGAGACTGTTCATGAGACCCAACATTCAGTTCACTCACTGAGCTTAAAGACCCTCTAAATGAAGTCAGAAATCTCATTACGACCTGGTTCAGCTGTGCAGATCAGGTTTCATGCATCAGTTTGAGTGGAAAAAGTGGAGCTTTTGTGGACCAACTGTTCGCACAACCTTTCATTTTGGTACAAAAATTTGATAATTGGACCTTTTCCCCCTCTCAAAGAGGAAATATAATTCAGACGATAGTATTAAAGAAATATTTCACTCAAAAGTGAAAATTATCATCATTTACATCATTAACAAAGAAGAAAATGACTGAAATTTCATCTTTGAGTGAACTATTCCTTTAAAAACACAAGAAACAAACTATCAATGGCCAATAAAGTCAGCTAATGAAGTCAAACGTGATTCTAAAAACATGTCCAGAAGTGCTTCTTTGATGAACTCATCTGGCCAACTCTCTCTGTCTCTCCATCTTTCACATCAGCTTCATAACGACCTGCATGAATTCACCTCCACATCTATCTGAGAATCACAAACGCAGCGATCCGAGTGCAGAGAAAACACACAGGAGACCTTAAAAACAACAGACGAGGGCTATGAGAGGGAGAGAGAGGCGGTGAGAACTGAAGGTCCGTGTTCTGAGATGATCTCCGGGATGAAGCGGCTCCAGGTTAGTGAGCACCTTTAGAGCCGGGCGGGTTGTAGATCCAGTCCAAGGCGATGAGAGACAAACTGCCAATCATGAAGAAGATCCCGACCACCAGGAAAACGGCTGCCTGTAGATGATAGAACATAATGTAATATAATACAATATGCTGACCATAAAGAAAATAATAAGGTAATATAATTTAAGAAAATAATATGAAGATGCCAACCATGCACACATACATTATATATACATGTATATATAAACATTTTTAAATATATATTTTATTATATAACACTATATATCTATATACACACACATACATATAATTATATACATAGTGTTATATAGTAAAATATATGAAGATGCCAACCACCAGAAACTATACATTCATATTTTTTTATGTGTCTCTAATGTATATATGCATCTCTAACATGTCATAGTGTATATATACACACACATATACATACATACATACATATATATATATATATATATATATATATATATATATATATAGACATTGATGTATCGGAATGTGTCAATAAAATAAATTATTTTCAGTGATTAAAACAGAGCCGACTATATCCTGTTTAACTGCAGCTCATACAGTTTGTGAAGAAAATCTCACTTTTGGGGAAGTTAATGCGACTACAGCACTAAGAGTTTAAAAACAGCAAGACTAAAAGCGTCTCAGTTGGAATGGCAGTGCGGGTGAGAGTCATCTCTTCCACTTTCATACAAGTTACAGTATGAAGAAACTTGCAAGAACATCAGAAGGTGTTGAAAGATACAGTAAAACTTTGTTTCAACCGTGGAAAGACGTCAATAAAAGAGCTTGTGAACAATGTACCATATCATGTGGCATTTAAAGGGATTCAATGTTCACAGTTCATTAGTCAGCAGTAAAAACACCAGAGAGCAGCTCATTTACAGTTTATTATATGTATGCTTATATAAATTTGCCATGAAGACAAGCGTTCATGAAAACGACCTTATGTGCAGCTGAATTGAATAGAAACATTTGAGTTTTTATTTGACTGTAAAACACACACATATACACACTCTCATACACACATACACATACACACACACGCACACACACACTATTATATCTTAATATAATAGTTTTGTTTTTCATTTTAATCTCTGATTTTATAGTAATGTACCAAACGAGAGGTTCCCTGTATATTTTGCAGCATTATTTCAGAGAGATTTGTTTTTACCATAAGGAAATATCACACTATCAGTATCGGCAGATTATCATCCTGAATAACCGATAATATCCTTATCAGCAGAGGAATTTAGTATCAGTGCATCACATCATATAATTTTCTGCACTTACTCCTATTTTCTGAGGAGATCTGAAGGGCAAACTCTTGACCAGCCGCAGGTAAAAGGCCGCTGGCAGGATGAAGATGAGCATGGTGGCCGCAGACGAGCCTACGGGAGGAAGAGAAGCAGTTATAATGTGTGTGTTACAGTTTATTCTCCTCTCCACACTGTATGGAGGAAGTACTGACCGATGAAGCCAAATATGTCTCTGATGGTGGGGACGAAGATCACCAGCAGGTTGTTGAAGGCCAGTATGGCAGCAGCAATGAGGAAGTGTCGAATCCAGCTGAACTCTTTTCCTGAGAAACACATTGTAGTGACCGACGAACGGATCTGCAAACAAACAAACATCACTGAATCATTTACACTTTTTTAAAAATCAAATCACACGACTTATTTGACAAAATCGTGAGTAAAGAGGGATATAAACACATTTCTATAGCTTAAAAGCACATTAACAATGATTATTATAATGATAATAATACAGTGGAGTTCAGTTATCTCGACTCACGGTTAACTCGCCAATCCTGTTATGTCAACATTTTTGAAGTGGAACCGCCAAACTCCCTATTTGTCTTAGCATTTTCTTCTAGGTTATATCGATTCTTTTATGTTGCCGAAATCTCATATCCTGAGCACAAAAGTATTTACCATACCTAGTAATTAGCATACCTAGTTCACTGTTTGCTGTGTTTGCACACTGAGTTTGCCTTGCACGTGGATCGCGTTCCGCTCACGGTTCACTCCCTGTCGTTGATCTGGTCTGAGGGATAACACGCTGCAGCATCCCGCACATTTTTTGTTATTTTATGAGCAATCTTTGTGTTTGCATTGTTGGAGAATATAATTAAAGGTTTTTATCAAGAATCGAAGGTGTTTTTATTGTGGTGGTTTTACATATGCCTTTTGTTGTTAGCAAACATATACACAGTACTGTGTGTGTACATTTTTTTAGATGAATGCCGATCGCTTCATCAAACAAATCGCGGCAAAAGTGTAAAAAGACAACAAAAACACAAGCATATACATTCACATTTAATAACTCACATCATATACATCAATACATTTTCATTTTTCTTTCTTGCGAGGGTTGTTGTCTCTAGCGCTTTCACTATCACTGACAACTAATAGGTTGTCTGACCTGTCAATCATGCAAGAAGACGCGATTGGCTGTGCTGCCATGAGGGCGGGCTCTTCTCATCTCATCCGACACACTTCTTAAAGGGACGAGCTGCTGCAAGTTGCAGCGGGAGAGACTGCCTATTCTTTTTCTTCTGATTCTGATTTGTGTTTGTTTTCTTATTGTGTGAATTTCGCGCACAAGCGCTGTGTACCGAGCCTGAACAGTTATGGATAATTGACGTCATGCAAACAACATTTGAAATTCGAAATGTGATCCTACACAAAAAAGTTAATCAATCTATGTGTGTGGGTTATGCCAACAATTTTTACACAAAACCCGAAACCCGCTGGTTATATGAGTGTGCGGATTATCAGTAATATCGGTATATATTAGATATGGGTCATCTCAACGCTTTTTTGCAACCCCCGAGGCCGTCGACATAACCGAACTCCACAGAAATTTAAAAAAACTATAATTGCAAAAGCAACTTGACGATGTGAGCATTTGTTGTTTTTGTGATAAATACGGCCTTAGACATGGATAATGGACATAATATTTATATGCACTGTGGTCAAAAACACAAAAACTATATTTAACCCACCCCGCCCAAAAAAACTGAATTCATAAACCATTGCATTTTGCATCTTGAAGCACTGAAGCTGCACCGACAGCAAATGAAATTACATTCAGTTCCAGAACAACCGTCTGGGCGGCTTTACAGCGGATTCCAAACAAATGAAAAGAAAACAACCACGAATATGAACATGATTTTCTATTTAGATTTAATAGAATTCCTTTAATTTCACTGCTATGAACACCGCAAACACATACACACACACAGAAGTCTGAATGGGTCCAGAGCAGGTGAGTGCAGGTCACAGGAGCCGAACTGATCCGCTCAAAGCATGAGAACCAGCTCACACTGGGGTAAAGTTCATCACACACACACACACACACACACACACACACACATGGGCGGAGCTGGGATTACCAGTGTAATCGTGTGTTGGAGTTGCATCAGCCAGCAGCAGCAGGAGGAAGTGTCTGACTGACAGTTTCACACAGATCACTTTCCTCCTAAAGTCCTAAAAAGATACAATTTCTTACCAAGTTTTGCTGCTTTTAGTTTGTTGCGCACACCTATATTCTAGTGCTCTTAACATCTGACAAAGTTAAATGTAGCCTTCCAGTAAATACACCTGCATCTGCGCCACCTCAAACACTACAATTACACTGCAGATGCAGAAACATTATTGAGAGCAAAGATTAAGTGAGTTTACGCTTAAACAAGAAAGAAAAATCTGCCAATGGGGTTGGAAATAAAACTTAATTCAAAGGGAAAACAAGATTAATTTTCTGACCCCATTGTTATTGTTTTATGCATGAATTTATTTATTGTATTTTACTGAAAAAAAGAAAAAATCCAATTAATGAAACTGAGACTTTTGAAACGTTTTAAAACTATGCATATATATATATATATATATATAAATTGTAATATTAAAACATTTTGTGTATATTAATTCATAATATATTAAACTGGGAAAATTATACATATTTTTTGCAATAAATGTTGCATGGATGCAAGTAGCAATTAGCATTTTTTGCTAAAGTATAATTTGTTAAACTAAATGTAAATACATTTATTTTTAAAAGATTTTGTATTTTAAAAATATGTACATTTTTCACTTTAATATATTGCCAGTTTAATACACTATATATTTCAACATACAGTACCTTTTAATTTGTTCAATATTTTATATTTTGTTACACACATACACAGTTTACATAGTTTCCTCGAAAAGAGAGTTTCAACATCTGAGACAAAGTTGATTAATCGAGTTCTCAGTTATGGTTTAATAACAACAGGATGGTTTGTCCGTAAACTCTGAAAGTAACACATCGTTACAGAAGCAAACGGAGTTGGTAGAAGCACGACAGCGTTGCATAACCGTCTCTGATCAGAAAATCCTTAACAAAGAGATGCTACGTTGTGACTCTTGCATAATGCAGAGGTTTCTAGCCGTCACCCGGGTGCGACATTTCTGTCCGCCGCCCGTCTGACTGCTCAAAGTATTCGGCATCTGCCGGCGAGTGTGTCTGGAGCCCTGCGCTGACCACAAGACCCAACGTGTGACATTTTCCCAGTGACCCTCCTGCTCCACACTTGTCTGAGAGTACCGTAAGGACGAGGACAGTGGCGGACACTCACGTATAAGACCTCAAATAGGATATTCTTTACCCCTGAAAATGCCAGTAAATGTTATCACATTAGACTAAATCGTACTGACTTTGCTCAGTTGTTTGAGAATATTTATACTTTTTTAGTGTTTTCTCCCACTTTGTTACACTTTCGGTATTCTAGGTCAAAAATGACCCACCTACAAAAACTGCGTATAAATCTCTAGTTATGTTCTCTTATTGCTAAATATAGGATTCAATCTTTTTGTCAACTTGTTTTCTGTGATTCAGCATAGGTTTTGTATTTCTTTTTGGAATGGATTCCATATATCCTGAGCTCATACTTTAAAAAAAGTGACAGTAAAGACATTTATAATGTCATACAGAAGTATAAATAAAAATAATGCTGTTCTTTTAAACTTTCTATTCATCTGAGAATACAGGAAAATAAAATGCATCACAAAAATCATATCAGAATGATTTGTGAAGGATCATGTGACACTAAAGACTGGAGTAATGATGCTGAAAATACAGCTTTAATCACAGGAATAAATTACACTTTGTTTGATCAAATAAATGCAGCTTTGGTGAAGAGAAGAGACTCTTTCAACAAAAAAAATCGTACTGACACAAAACCTTTGGACATTAGTGTCTCTAGTTAAATACTGCTCTCAATGCAGTGTTATTAGTTATAATAGTATATACAGAAATGTATTACAGTGGTGCGTAGTGTATATTTACACGTTCAGGTTTAAATCTGTCTTCCTGAGGTCAGGGTTTTTTGTGCCACTTCTGCTTTTAAAAATACTATAATCTAAGAAATGTCTAAAAGATATTGTAAGCCCTAAATAGCTTCAATTGTAGTTATCTGCCCGTTGTTTGTAGTGTAGACAACTAGACTTTCAGCTCAGTCTTGTTTAAATACTTTAAATGAGCAGCTTAGCATGCTAGTTTCAGAGAAACGACTCTGAAAATAGTTCCTGAGCTCAGGCAGAGGAAGATCAGTCATCAACCACAAAACCAGCCCTGCTGTAGAACAACACAAACCCCTTCTCAGAGCAACCCTGTGTGGGTTCTGGCGGAGAACCAGCGCAGCCATTTCCTCAGGCCATCACCTCAATAATCAGAGACAGATTCAGGGTCAAACTAGCGCTGTATGGCGCTGAAGTGTTACTCTCAGTCAGGTGTAAATTAGGATACGCAGCTGAAGCACCAGCTGTGATCATGTGAGTGAAGCTCACTGATCCTTATAGGCCCTGATGTGACCTTTGAACCCAGGCTGCACTGACCTCCCATCAATCACAGCGGTTTGTCAATCAAAGCACCTCAAGCTTATAGACAGACCGGCATGATCACAGGGTCAAAGCACAAACTAACAGAGAGTTAGTTATTATAAATATATTATTATAATTTCACAATGCTAATATTTGTATTGACATTAAAAATTTTATATATATATATATATATATATATATATATATACACGCTGAATAATATATCTACTGTATAATGAATTTAATATATTTTAAAATATATTATCATATCTAAAAAATATATTAGTTTTAACAGTAAACGTTTAAAATGTTTAAAAAAGTTTTTGATGTATATTTTCACTTTCTAATATACATGTAAATTATATCACTTAAAATAATATACTTAATACACTTTTAAAAAATAAGTGTAAAATGTTTTTAAAATGCAAGTATTTTAATGTTGTGAATATATTGTAATGCATTAAGTCACTATTTAATACATTTTATATCATTTAATAAATTAATATTAATATATTAAAAGTTAAGACTTTAAAAATGATACTTAATATATTCAAAATATAACCATGTTTAAAAATATAAAAGAGTGTGTAAATACTTTAATATATTAAAAACAATGTAACAATAAGCTAAAAATAACATTATATAATTAAAAATAATATATTATCATATTTAAAAATGAATTATATATATATATATATATATATATAAATAAAAACATTAATAAAATAATAATTTAACAATAAATGTAAAAAAAAAAAAAAATTAAAAATACAGTTTAGTCTCTCAGCATATTTATTGAAAGTAATAAATCAAAGCATCTATCTACAGAAGCGAGACGGTGTGTGCATACATGGCCTCACTGAAACAAGCATTTGATCCATGTGAAACTGGAGCCGAACAGCCTCACGGTCCTTTATAAGGCCACAGAAACAGCACACCTGTCACTGCTCATGCAACTAATGTGCCCATTAATGGAAAGAAGCCTTGATTTAAAGCACTGTACATGACATCACTCAGATATCAGTCCAAGAGCCGTCCCGAGGAGTCTCCAAGCCACAGTCCTGGATTCCCAACAGAGCTTATAAGCACGGCAGTGAGCAGCCCACCCCGTTTCAACCAATCAGAAACACCCGTGGCCTTTCAATCATTTCACACGTTTGAATTTGTTATGTATTTGGAGGGAGGGTTTTGATGAAAGAGAAGAATAAACATGACTGGTAACAGTATTTAAAAAAAATTGCTCCAGCGTTTATGCCTCTTTCACAA